>JAWDJD010000001.1:23282500-23882500 GCA_035047305.1 Bradypodion pumilum
GCATTCTGCACCAGCTGTAGCCTCCAAATGGTCATCAAGGCAGCCCCATGTAGATCACATTGCAATAATCTAGCCTGGAGGTCACCAGAGCATGTGTGACCATGAGCAAGGAGTCCCAGTCCAGGAGCGAACGCAACTGACGGATGATGCAAAGCTGTGCGAAAGCCCTCCTGGCCATGGCCGCCACATGATCTACAAGTAGCAGTCCCAAATCCAGGAAGACCCCTACGTTGCGTACCGGGTCTGTCTGGGGCAAAGCAGCCCCATCCAAGACCAAAGTTGGCAGCTCCCTGGATAACGCGGGGCCCCCTATCCATAGCCACTCAGTCTTGGAGGGATTCAATTGTAGCCCGTTGTCCCCCATCCAGACCCCAACAGCTTCCAGACATCTGGATAGGGTATTGACCGCATCACTGGGGTCCCCACGGGCCGAGATGTACAGCTGGGTATCATCACCTCACCCCATGGGAACGGACAATCTCGCCCAGCGGCTTCATGTAGATGTTGAATAGGAGAGGAGAGAGCACCGAGCCCTGAGGCACCCCATAAAATAGGGGCCTAGGGCTGGACCTCTCACTCTCCAACCACACCGACTGGGTCCGGCCCTCCAGAAATGAGGAAAACCAGGATAACACAGTACCCTGGATCCCCAATCCTTTGAGCCGTTCCAGAAGGATACCATGGTCGACAGTATTGAAGGCCGCTGAGAGGTCAAGAAGGGCAAGGACGGACGGATGGCCACCGTCCTGCTCCTGCCAGTGATCATCTACCAGTGTGACCAATGCCGTCTCTGTACCATATCCAGGCCTGAAACCTGATTGAAAGGGATCCAGATAATCCGCTTCATCCAGGACCCCCTGCAGCTGTCGCGCCACCACCTTCTCCAATACCTTCCCCAAAAAGGGGAGGTTGGAGACCGGCCTACAGTTAGCTGGAACTGCTGGGTCGAGAGATTGTTTCTTCAGTTCAATTAACACAGAGAGATTAATTAACTAGTAAAAAAACAACAAACATGCTAAAGATTCCTATGCTATCTATTTGCACTAAATAATGTGGGATGTTGTTCCAAGCAAACAGGCACTGGACTGGATAACTAAATAAATCACTGGTATTTCACCAATATAGAACTTACTAAATTTCTCCTAGAAGCAAGTTTGAACCTATATATTTAGGCTTAAACTTGCTTCTAAGAGAAATTTAGTAAGAGCTAAAGATAAGCTTAGATATGCTTGTAACACAGACTAACACGGCTACCATTAAAAAAAATCTGTTTTCTTGCCCACCTTAAGAACATAAATAATGGCCCAAATCCTTTTGCCCAGGTATACTGGCATAACGTTAGTAGATGAATTGCCATAAATATGATCTGTTGTATACAAAATTATGTGTCTTGTGTAACTGATGACATCTATTATGATTTCTTAACTTGCTGCAATTTGCCTTCAAAATTATACAGTTACATATCTGTACAGCTACACAGGAAGATTTTGGTCATTAATGCAGAAACAAACCAGAAAGCTAGATTTGAAATCAATTAGTAATAAAACAGTAACAAAATGCTGAGTGCATTAGTGCCAGTGTCATGAGACAGCATTTGCAATGAAAAAAGCTACAGAATTGACAAATTGGCTTGCTAAGAGCTAATGGTGGATGAAGGCCAGTGGATGAGGAGTGTATCTTTAGCAGCCACAAGAAGGCTTTCTAGTTACACATATCACGATTAGTTATGGCTTTCCCAACGCCTAAGCATCAAGTGAACAGGGCGATGAAAGTCTTGCATCACACCTATTTAGAAATTCTGCAATAGGTGAAGAAACCTGTGATATGAAGAACACAGAGTAAGAACATGTAACTAACTGAGTGTCAGTGGCAAAATGAGATAAGTAAATCTTACAAAACATTTGAAACATATTTCTTGAGCACTATGCATCTGGAAGCAAAAGTAAGATTTTGGAGCTTGGGTGCAGGAGAAAGAAAAGAAATGAAAGACATGTTGTGGAAATCTGTTTGAATAAAATTGGATAAAGCCTAAGATTATTAGCTTCCCACATACTGAATTTTCCACTGTCAAGTCTTGAACCTATGAATGCAGCAAACCCAAGGCATTCTGTATTTTCCCCTCACTGTTCCAGATAAAAACTTTGTCTGTTTTCCACACACTTTTCTTCCCCTGGCAGAATTTTAGGTACGGGTACTGTAAGTTCTGAAAATATTGACAGATAAATATCAGATGCCCTTTTTCAGATCGTTTGGTTTTAGCAGTATATGAAAGCTACAGTAGCAGTATATGAAACCCTTGTTTGTTTGCTTCTCAAACAAAAACAGAAAATACATACTGATGAACCAAAATGAGAAATTTTCTGCTGCTAGGTAATCTTTGCATGGCTTTGTACTGAGATAAATAAGTAGTAGCGAGTTTTAAAAAAGAAAATGAACACCCACTCAGAACAATATCATGATTCAGCATAGACTAATGGCTTTCCCAACAATGTTTCACTGCACACATGCTGATCAAGAGTTCTCTACTATTACCAGCTTGAATTACCAAGAATCTGTTTGTTTCTTTAGGACAGATGTTGACAAAGTACTGCCTAGGCCAGTGATGGGCAGTCTTGGCCCTCCAGCTGTTCTTGAACTTCAATTCCCAGAAGCCCAAATCAGCACTCCTGCTGATCAGGGCCTCTGGGAATTGAAGTTCAAGAACAACTGGAGGGCCAAGATTGCCCATCACTGGCCTAGGCCTTAGGACAGTGATGGCGAATTTTGGCACTCCAGCTGTTCTTGAACTTCAATTCACGCACAGTAAAACCATCCGTGTGGATTCACAGGGACTTGGGCATCTGGGAATTGAAGTTCAAGAACAGCTGGAGTGCCAAGGCTCGCCATCACGGCCCTAGGAGCTACATGTGCTGTTTGGAGAGCCAAATTGTGCCCCCAGCACTTGTGTGTTTCTCTAGAGCAGTGGGTCCCAATCTTTTTTGGCCATGCCCTGTAAAGGATTCCATAACTCGAGATGCATTAAATTTAAAGTGTTTTAATATGATGCTTGATATGTAATCACATGCCAATGCTTTGCTTAGCTTTAAACTAAATTTGGGGTTCATTTCTAGCAGCCAGCCATTATATTGAAATAATGATTATGGAGTTTGACTTAGTTGATGTATTAGAATGTGTAGGAACGAAATAAGTAAGAATATGTTTAATGCGATAATGATAAATTATAAAATTGAGTTTAGAAATTAGTGGGGTGTATAATTAATAGAGGTAAAATATAGTATTTAGATGAGTAAGGTACTTATTAAAAGTATGAAGGTGAATGTGTTAACATATATTTTACTAAGTCATACACATTGGTATTTTTATATGTTTTCTCTTTATTTTATTAAGATTGTTAATTTGTAATGTTTGTTTATGTTACGTATTACTGTTGTCTTATTTTGTTAAGATGTATTATTATGTTAAAATTTAATAAAAAAATAGTTTAAAAATAAATAAACATTCCAACGTATTGTTCTACTGCAGGGAAAAAAAGAATCAATTTTGAAGTGTCTGTGTCATTTCAGCAGACGCAGCCTTTCTCTGCTAGAGAAAGCTCTTGTGCTTGCTAGCAGGAAAACACTGCACTCTGAAGAGTCAATAACTAGCAAGAATGCAAACCATTATAACTTGTTTGGGTTATGGGATAATATTCCCGTCACAAGAGAATTTCCAGGCCAAGATATGAAACCAGGTGCAGAGCCCTGGATCATATTCTTGGGGTGCTTTGTGATCTGTCAATCACAGCATTGACGCAAAGACAATGCACATTGAATTTCAAAGGTTCCCATGAGAGCCCTATAAAAAGGGATCTTAATGTAAACAACTTATTTGAGGGATTCGAATCATGAAAAGCTTAGGATTCCATCAGCCAAGCTGTCTGGCTGAACCACCAAAGCTACTTTGTGCTATGGGCGGCGGAGGCCGCAATACTAGAAGCGCTTATTCTGTACTTTGAAAATATCCTATCTTTTTAGATACGCACCCCTAGCTGAACCAAATGGCTAGGATGAATATCTATTTTCCTATGTTCTATACTTGTGCTGTTTCTTCACAATAAAACTACAAAAAGATATTCTTTTTGTTAGTAAGTTACTAAGATCTCCCAAACTACATCTGGGAGTCTGAAAGGGGTGGAATTGCTAACACATACACGCTAGACCATTGTCTAGCAACGCGGGGACCAAGCTCTAGGAATTCCAGGCTGCAACTTTGCAACATGGAGCTTTTCTAGATGGGGAGTGAAGGTATGGAGCATCCCACACACTCGCATTAGCAATTCAAGGCCACCTTGCCTACCCCTGTCCAGAAGGGAAAACAAAGACCCTGTTCTCATGAGAAATATGTCCTGCAAGGTTTGGCCAGCCTTAATCTCAAATTGGACATTAACTTGCCGCTTGGGCAAACAGAACTTTCCTTTTTACTCTCACTCCGCATGGGAGAGTACCACCAGCCCTTGTCTCCTTAACGGACCATGCTTACCGAAGCAATCGGGGATGGGCCCTAGGCGAGTTCCATGTGCTACCCACGGTTGAACTGAAAGGCCTGGCCATGACATGTCCCACCTAAGCATCTCTAAAATCCTAATGCCCCACCCCTGTGACATATAATTCTTATTATTCAAAAAGTGAACTCCTATTCACATGGAGGAAGCCTAAAAGGCCACTGACTGTTAAAAACTCATTCTTGAATTGTACCCCTTAAAAATTAAATTGCCCTCTTGTGGGATGTGTATCCCATGTTGGGAACTACAGTTCTAGAGGGACTAGGGCCAAAGTTTCTTCTCTATCCTCCTATCAGGAAGGTAAAAGAATGCACCAGGTGCAGATCTGAGTGCTACAAATATGTAGAAGAATTACTTTCTAATTCTGTAGACACACAAATCTTCATACTAGGTAATTTCAAGAATTTCAACCGAGCAAGACCCTGTCTTTAAAAGTATTATATCCACTGCAGAAGAGGAAATTTGTTCATCAAGATGTTTTTCCAGACCCTGAATATTTTGAATTTCCTCACCGAGTAACTGGAAATGTGCCTTTTGATTGGGACAAAACTGTTTCGCCCTAAATTTACATACAGTGGACCCTCACCTAACGACGCGTTCGACTAACGACATTTCCGATTAGCGACACGTTGTTCACAGCAAAGTCACCATTCGCACGACGTTTTTAACGTCATTATGCGAAAATGTCTTTAATCAAGGTTTTCCCATAGGAAGCCGCTTTTTAGCGTCATGCAAAAACTTCGTTAATCGAGATTTTCCCATTGGAAGCCATCGTTGTGCGGGAACTCGCGATTAATGACGATTCGCGATTAACGACGCTACTCATGGAACTAAGCTTTGTCAAGGGTCTACTGTATCACAGAAGGCCCCATAAAGTGGGGCAAAGGAATTATATGTGAACTTTCAAACTCCAGTGGTGAGCATAAGGCTTTAAAGTTACAAGACAGTGGCAAAGAATGTGATTGCTATACATGAAGTCCAATTTGTCTGCCAACTCGCTTTACCCAAGCTGTTTCCTGATCAGATTTGCTGAGCAGGGTTCAAAGAACTAGGCTGCAGGGGTTACAATGAATTTCTTCCAGAAATTTTGAAAAATCCAAAACTTTGAAAGCTGCGGACAGAATATCTGTATTGCTGCCTCTTTTTTGTTGGATATTATCAACTAGAGACTTTATGACTCAATCCTGGCAAGTATAGCATGATATCGATATAACACGTTTGACTGACTTTATCACTCCCCACACTTACAGAGGATCTTTTTTGTTACTGGAAGTGGGGAGGTGTGAACAAAGAACTAAGATGAAAACCATAGGACGTTTCTGACTGCAACACATATGACCCATTACAGCAGTGGATTATGACATCAGCAGATAAATGGCAATTATAGCTGCAATGTACATCAGGAAATCTGAGCATAGCTAGGGAAAGTGATTGGGACACTCCCAACCTTTTGAAGCAAATCAGTCTTAAATGTCCTTTAAAAAGGCTTTAATGGGACGCAGTGTGGTCATATGCTATGACATAATAAAGCAATTCCTCTCTTTCAGACTATAATGGCTTCTGACTAGGAGCTATGCTGGTCTTTAAAAAAATCTGGAATGTTACCTAACAGACTCTGGGTTTCTGCCTTGTGCTATTTATTTTGAAATCTTCCATTTAGTGAACAATTTGGATTCTGCTTTATCCCAGCTTACTGTATGTAATTCTTCAAGCTTTCTTTGCCTCCTCTGAGTTCACTGTATGAACAACATTTTCTACTATTGATAACACCAATTTTTCATGCTAAGGACTCAGCTGACTTTGATGTATTATATACTAACCCTTATACATGGAAGCTGCATCTTCCCAAGAAGATATGGGAAAGAATATATTATGATGCACAATAAAGAGAAACCTACTACATGGAGGAAAACAAGTTAATTCAAAATACATTTCACTGATACATCAGAAAGCAGCAGTTATATCGTACAAATGTGTGCATGTGCACATACACATAATTCCAGTAAGTTCAGCTTGTGCAAGTGCTGGTCCACTGTACTTCTTGGCCAAAGAGCTACAGAGACTCATAGGAAGATCTCTTGTTGCCAAGTTCTCACAGTGACCTCATGACATGAGAAAGCCAACTGCCAGATACAACAGTAAATTAAAAAGATGTTTTAAAAGTCTGTCTGGCATACGATGCTTGCTGCATATACTTATGGAAAATTGAATCACAATAAAATGGCTTAAAATCAGATAGATCTAGTCAGTTTTTTAAAACTCTGGAAATTCATAAAAATTATTAAGTACCTTACGAACCTACAATGTCTGAAGTTTTGCATACTGTACAGCAGGGGTTTGCAACCTGTGGGCCAGCCCCAGCCCACTGCACCATTCCATCAAGCCCACAGCAATGACCCCCTGGAAACGAAAGCGCCTGTGCAAACATGCCTGCACCAATGTGCCTGCTGCAGTTTACGATGGGGGGGGGGAACCACGTGTCTGGCCCACTCAGCTGTTTGAGGGGGCGTGGTCTGACCCATGGTACAAAGAGGTTGAGAACCCCTGCTGTACAGTATATAGGCCAATATCCATTACAGAATAAAACACAAATTTATAGATTTCCTTGTCATGTTCTATACTACAAATTGATTTGTTTCAACATTTATATGACATGACTGAAAATAATAAAAAACACACGTTACTTACAAACTCATGATGAGGCTCTGTCTCCTTCCTTAAAGGTGGATCAAATTTTACTTGTCCAACTATTGAAAAGAAGAATCAAAGATGAAGAATGCTTAAAAATGTAAAATAATTCAGTCAACCTTCTGAAGACAACAGATATGATAAGGCCATTCATATTTGCTTTCTGGTTGGGTGAGAATCCAAGGAAGAGCTGAGTAAACAATCATGGAAGATTCTAGAACAGCTTTAAGTAACAAAAATACGTTCCCAAAAGCTATGATGGTTGGAATTAAATAATCTCTACTTTAACTCTGAACTAGAATGATTTTTAAAATGACAATCAAACTTCAAAATATAAATATCTATTTTTTTTCAGTCTTTTTCAGCAGCTATGTTATTTCTCAGATTATACTGATTATTTTATTCCAGACTCCCCAATGTATTTGTCATAGTAGGTTGAAAACCTAAGAAGAGCTTGAAAAAATGGTGTAGAAATACAAAATGGCATTTCCCAGCATGCACTCAGTCACAGCACTCTCTCAGGACAAGATTGCATGAAACAGCTTTTAGTTTCAAGAACCAGAAAGAATATTAATGGATCACTAGAAAAGAACTGCTGCCTTTTAGAAGGCAAAACTGAATAAAAAGTAACTTCAAAGTGCTTGTAAAAATTACTTTATCATTATGATGTTGTAGAGTTAAATCATTTTCTTAAAGAGCAAGATAGAATTCATAAATATTTAACAATTCATTCCAATTTAATATAAGAAACAAGAAATCACTTTAAGGAAAATGCTACTGTACAAGGGTGCAGCTACCAATTGATGGGAGTTGATGAAATTACCCCCAAATGTTATACCCTAAGAAGTCTAAAGATCTTGATTGGCACTATACTCACGAACTTTTCATTCAGCTCATTTTCTCGGCTGGTACTTAACACTGCTTTACCTTAGTAAACATAGAATATCTATTTACTTCTGCTAAGAGAGAAAAGCAACCAGGCTTCCCACTGTGTCTGGGTTGCTGGGTGAGAATCGTGAAAATCTGTCGTCTTTTCTTCCCCAGCAGTACATATAAAGAGAAAAAAGCCAGTTCAACCAGCCCCAAGACTTGACTAAACACAGTGGTATTGTAAAAGCGGTTCTTTCCTGTTGTTACTTACACCCATTCTTCATTTCCTTATCACCACTTGTTGTTTTGCCTACTGAAGTTTCATCTACTTCAATTAGTTTTTCTTCTTCTACAATTTCCTATTATTATGTTTTGTATATCATCCAGGATGCAAAGTCTAAAAAATGTGACATTGACTTAAAATGAACCAGTGTCATGACATGTGGTTATGGAAGGCATATGCACAATTCATTTTAAAATGTGTGTATGTACTTACAGTTTATCTCAGAGCGTGTTTTTTCTTCTCTGACATTCCTGCTTGTTGAGTGAATTCTATGAGGCACAAGAAGAGGCTAAGAAAAACATTACACAAAAAGGATGGTTTAACAAATGATGAAAGATGCTGGATATAACTGTCACAAAGACTCTAAGAAAACCTTTACATAATATTAGCAGTATTCAGTGGCTGAAATCCTGTTGCATAAGTTACTCCATGGAAGGATGATGATGTCATTAGCCTTAATTTTTTAGAAATAAAAACTTCCCCAATTCTCCCCTAAAGATACTGAGGCGCCTATGGAAATCTCCTTCATTGCAGGGAAGCTACTGCAGGAATAGAATGCAAAGGGAAAACTTTTGTTACCAAAGCCCATTATTGCTGGCAATGTAAACTCAGGGGTCAGTGATTTGATTTGAATTGATTTATTTCATTTGTATGCCACCTACTCAGCTTACACCAACTCAGGACGGCTCACAATAATCACAGCATAAATCAACAATATAACAGACAGAAACATAAAAACACATACAAAGCCATTATAGCCTCCCCTGGGAGGTTAAAAGGAGCTCCCCGAGGCCGCGGGGAGCTTGAAGACGCCACAACAGCTGGCTCGCCGCGCTCTCCCAGCCCCGTCACCACTGGGAGGTTAAAAGGAGCTCCCTGAGGCGGCGGGGAGCTTGAAGACGCCGCAACAGCTGAGTCGCCACGCCCTCCTGGCCCCTCTATCGGCCAGGAGGAGGAAAAGGGCGGTTGATTGACTTTATTTTTTGTCACGGCTCGGTTGCTGTTGGATTTCTGTGGGGCTTCTTATATGAGGTTTTTCCCTTCTGTTTCTGTAATTTGTTGATATTGTGTGATCTTTTCATTCCTTGTAATTCTAATTATTGATACATTATTTTGATGCTTTAAAATGTATACATTAGTAATTTGTATATTTTGTATCTTATTTTTATGTTACCTTGTTATATTCTGTATTTATTGCTTTACTCCATTGTATTTCTGTATAATTATATTGTATCTTTATTTGAAATGCTGTTAGCCGCCCTGAGTCGGCCTGTGCCGAGTAGGGTGGGATATAAATTAATTTATTATTATTATTATTATTATTATTATTATTATTATTATTATTATTATTATTATTATTATTATTATTATTATTATTATTATTATTATTATTATTATTATTATTATTATTATTTTGATGTGGTGCTGATATTTTATATTACTGTGGATTGTTTTTGCTTTATATTGTAACTTGTAATACTGGGCTATGTTGTATTTTTTGAATATTGTATCTATTATTGTATTTTGAACATTGTATATGTAAACCCCTTGGGTTACCTTGGAGTCATTTATATGTTGTTAGCCGCCCTGAGTCAGCCATGTGCTGAGTAGGGCAGGATATAAATTGAATAAACGTAAACATAAAACATTAAAACACTATCATCATTAAAATATTAAAAAACCACCCACCCCAAGAGAAGAGAGCTAGAGAGTGAGAGATGGAGGATTCTGATTATCTATACAAGCCAACAGGCAGGGGTCACCCTTCCATCAGTGCACCACACCTGCCCCGCCAGCCAGGTTTTAAGTCCTTTCCTGAAGGGCAGCAATTCCATCTTCAGCCGTAGCTCTGTTGGTAGGAGGTTCCATAGGGCCAGTGCAGACACAGAGAAGGCCCTCCTTTTGTGCTAGAGAGACGAACCCCTCTAGCTGATAGTACAATTAGAGAGCTCCTCCGGTCCACTCTGGTTGAACGGACAGATGTTCTTGGGGAGATGCGGTCTCTTAGGTATCCTGGCCCACCACCATGCAGGGCTTTAAAGGTCATTACCAGCACCTTGTATTGCACCCGGAGGCAAACTGGTAACCAGTGCAGCTCTCAGAGCAGTGGCGAGGCGCAGGCATAACGCCCGCATCCCATCACCACCCGGGCAGCCACATTCTGGGCCATCTGCAGCCTCCGAATGGTCGTCAAGGGCAGCCCCATGTAGAATGCATTGCAATAATCTAGTCTGGAGGTGACCAGAGCATGTGTGACAAGGAGTCCCGACCAGGAGTGGGCACAACTGGCGAATTACACAAAGTTGTGCAAAAGCCCTCCTGGCCATGACTGCCGCCTGCTCACCTTCACAGCCAGTGATATTTGATATAGACTTCTTCCTCCTGTTCTATGGGCCCAATGGCTTCCCAACAATAAAAGGATTCCATGGAAGCTTTGGAACCTTTGGAGGTGTAAACAAAAAGTTTTGTTTCTGAAATTTCCTCAGCTGATAACATATTTTGCCTTACATGTTGTAACTTGCAGCAACGGGATTTCAGCCAGTATCTAAAAATATGAGGGAAATGTTATTTAATGTACACAAACACACAAGAATATACCATGACTATAATTTTTGCTATGAAATGAAACAGAGGAATAACAAAAGAGCCACCATGAAACATCAGTGGAAAATGTCCTAGGACTGAGGCAAAGCTTATTTCAAGGGAGACACATGTTAATTCCAGATTGAGACAGCACCCTCCAAAAATTGTGTATCTTAATATGAAGTGGTTCCAACTTCATGTAATAGTCTGTCATTCACTGGCAATTATTATTCTTAAGTTTACTAACAGACAGGCACCTCTTTTCAAGTCTATTTACAAATCAGAAGGACATGTTTGCTACTAAAAGGCATATGATTAATGTGAAGGTGGCCTTGAACAAGGCTTTTTCAATTGACAGCACAATCTTTCCTCAAAAAGGCATTTGTTCCAACATTGTATTGCTCCTGCTAATGGTCATGGCAGGTATTAAGTGAATAAACACATGAAGATAGATGATGATAACGTTCTATATATTTTGGCCACTATGTATTCACTTGTCATTTTCAACACTCTATTATGCATCTACAGTATGGGTGAACTGTACAGACACTCTGAGATGATACATGTGACTGCAAGGTAGTTTAGCTAAGACTAGGACATTTTGAATAAGGGCAAAAAAAAAGGATTGCTATTGTTAGCTTTACCTTCTTTTAAAAATACATTATTCTTAAATTCAGTAAATTCTAATAAACTGTCCAACTAAAATAATTTTAGTCACGTAAACTAAGCTATCAACAAGGTTCAAGAATCCTGGTCTACCCTTAAGGTTTATTGTGAAGTGATTTTGGCCCTTGGAGAAGAGCTCAATATATAAAATACAAATATTTGTAACTGATTATTTAATATTATTCATGCAATGCAATGCTCGGAATTATTTGACATGGCAAAAGTGTTTCAGATAGCATATGCTCTAACTTCCAAACCTCAGGATCTTCATCATCAAAATCATGGTAGGTGGAATGATCAGGATTATTCATTTTATCCAACAGCTCAATAGCAAGGGTCCGGTTTAAGGGTTGAGTAATAAAGGGGTGCTAAAGAAAAAATAAAACAGGAGATGAAATGGTATTTTTAATGTAAAAAGAGGCTTCTCAAATATTCTGGTTGGGCTCCTTACTAAAACAGAACAAAAACATATAGAAACTGGCAATGAACTCTAGCCAGCAGTGCTCATTCCTGTAAAGAAGATAAGCAGCTTAAAGGAAAGAAAACTGGCCTTCCACAGGACCTTAATACCATTACCAAAGTTGAACTAAATGGATGTGCAAAGGAGAAGGAGCCCCAATAATCTGGCTATGAAACACATCCAAATTGTCAGCCGCAACTCAATCCGAGTATACTTTTTTTTCTGCCCCAGGATGCTAGGAGGCCTGGTCCTGGAAGCCAGGTGATTCTGGGCTGCCTTTGCCCTCTAAAGCAAGCAGGAAAAATGCCACTGGCATGAATTTGTTTGGATCCCAACTTGCCAAGAAGTGACCCACACACTGTAGTCATGGAGCCATCTACTGTGGCACATATGAAATGTGACATGCAGAATTTAACACCGGGACTGCAATGGACTGCTCCAGCCTTGAGGATATGGACACGGTGCACCTTCACAGCCAGTCCATCTGGCATGGCCTCTTCTGCCTCCATTACCATTGGGAATCAGAGATCTTCCACCGCTCATTTTGCCATTGGGCCCAATAGGATGGTTTCCAGTAGCATTTCCTCCACTGAGGGGACCATCACCCCACCTAAAGGGGCTCACCTCACCCCCTGTAGCTGTTGGCCCCTTTAAGGAGTCAGGTTATTTACCACCACCCCAACACTAAGTGTTGAGTCGCTGGCTGTACAGTCTACTCCATTACTGTAGCAGAATGTCCAGCCATACATGGACATTCAAATACATACAAATGATTTAGAATCTATTCTTCCCTAGCAACACCTTATGGGAAATTTTCCTCACATGACAATATGACAAACTGATTAAATTTTAGAATAGTTTGGAAAATAAGGAGTCATACCTGTAGCAGTTTTTCAGCTGTAGGCCTTTTTTTAGGATTCTTTGTAAGTGCCATTTTCACAAAATGATGGAAACTATTTGACCTTCAAAATGAAATAACAGATGTTAGAAAGCCACTCAGTGATCACCATGATGAATACAATGCAGCTTCAGCACCATGGCATTTACCATTTCATTTTGTCCTTTAGCTTGGGAGGTTGAAAGTTGCTTTTTGTCATTAAAAAGAGTGCTCTGAAAAAGAAGAATAGTGGTGAGTTTAGATCCAGTAGGTAGAGCATCACAAGTTTTCAATAAGAAAAAAAAAGCCAAGAATTTTTTGTGGAGCATAGCAAATTAGACAGAAAGAGAAGGACCCACAACCTACGTAGCAGCTCTTTTAATACTACATTATCCACAAGGAATAAGTGATAGTCTTCATCTGTTGTAATTCTGCATTGATAACCACAACCTCCTACTTATTACAATCTTCTGTTGCAAGAAACAAAAGAAAAGGGCAAAAACGGCAAAAATGTAGCTGCACCTTAAAGACTGTTATATTCAGACAAGACTAAGGAAGCGGATTTGATCCATGAAAGATCACATCAAAATATAGCAGTTAGTCTTAAGTGTCATAATATTTTTTACTTTTCTTTTGGCTTTGTTTTGTTTCTTGTTTGAGATGCTTGCAAGATCAACATGGCTTCAAAATCTTCCCAGAGACATGCAAGAGAAACACAGCTTCATACAAAGGTGCAGGGAAGAGGTGGCAACAGGAATGACTGGTCACATGCAGAGGATTTAGCTATTTCTGATCAACCTCAGTGAGAAGCAGCATGCTGCAAAGGAAATGCGTGAACACAAGAGGCAGGACCTCTTTAGAAAGCCTGCAACCACTTTGAGAGAACTTCTGTGGTCCCTGGTATGCTATTTACTTTCTGACTTACTGTCTTGGGTCAAAAAAGGGTACTGTAAAGTGTCTAATGTGGAAGTCTAAACACAGAAAGTGTGTTTAAAACCAGCTGTCAAAATAAACCTATTTCTAGAGTGTGGAGAAAAACATCATCCTATTATAAATCTGTAAAAAGAAAAGCATTTCCGCACAGGGATTACCACCGTTTTTATTCCTAATAGTTCAGAACACACTTCCTGGAGCCATGAGGAAAAAAAGACAGGAAAAAAAGATTCCTACCTTCTCCTGTCATCACAATTAGTGTATAACCCTGATTTTGCAGACTATCTATTCAATGAATAGGAAAATCCACTTTTGTAAAAACCGCAAGTCACATTTATCCTATGGCAATTAGGCTTGTACAGTTTCTTCTTCAGCGTTCCTCAAGTGTTGTACTTTACATAGAATTACGAACCTCATTGGATGTAAGTCAAACATTGGGGGCTGGAGTTCTGCTAGTTCTATAGCAGTGATCCCAACAGCCCAAAGGTCACAAAGTTGATTATAGCCACCCTTCCTTTCTACTGCAGCAACTTCAGGGGCCATCCTAAAAATAATAAAAAAATACATTTTGGAAAATGCTGTTTCATTCCTGTCTTTTTAAAGTCCGCACTGCTCAGATACTTTTTAGGATATTTCTATGCTAATATTCCTGTTCATAGAAATTACTGAAGAATTGAGTTGGAAGTGACCTATGAGGCCATTGAACCCGCTGCTCAAGGCAGGAATCCAAATCAAAATAGATCTGACAGATGGTTGTCTAATTTCTTCTTGAATGTCTCCAGCTCTCACTACCTCCTGAGATAATTGTTTCCACTGTTGTAGTGCTCTTATGGTTAGGAAGCTTTTCCTGATATGCAACTGAAATTTGTCTTCCTGTAGCTTGAGCCCATTATGTTGTGTCCGGCACTATGTGATGATGGATAACAGATCTTGCCTCTCCTCTGTATAACAATCTTTTAAGACTTAAAATTTAAGTAGTTGAAAAGTGCTATCATTTCCCCACTCATTCTCCTTTTTTCAATGCTAAACATGCCCAGTTGCATCAGTTTTTCCTCATAGGGTTTGGTTTCCAATTTCCTGATCGCCCTTGTTGTCATCCTCTGAACTTGTGGCACTTTGTTGGCATCCTTAAGTGCAGTATCCAGAACTAGACACAGTATTCAAGATGAGGCTTAACCAGTGCCGAATAGAAGAGATCTAGTACCTCGCAAGTTTTGGAGACTATACTTCTGTTAATGCAGCCTAAAATAACATTTACCAGTTTTGCAGCCACAGAGCACTGTTGGCTCATATTCATCTTATGATCTACAACAATTCCAAAATTCTTCTCACTTATTGTATTACTGAACCAAGTAGCCCCCCATCTTGTATTTCTTTCCCCTACTAATTGTAGAACTTTTCAATTTTTAGTGTTAAATTTTATTCTTTATTCTTTTTCAACCCAATGCTTGAACCTATCAAGATCGTTTTTAATGTTGTTTCTTTCTTCCAGAGTATTAGCTATTCTACCCAATTTTTTGTCATCTGCAAATATTCTAAGGATTCCCTGCACCCACTAATCTAAGTTATTAATAAAAACACTAAAGAGTACCAGACCCAGGAATCAGTGGTGGGATTCAGCAGGTTCGCCCCAGTTCACCAGAACCAGTAGCAGAAATTCTGGCTGGCTCCGCCCATCCAAGTTTTGAAATAAAGCAGTCCTAATTCAGGTGCAACACAGGGCTTTCACCCTGGCCACATCCACCATACCACTCCCACAGAGTAGGTAGTAAAAATATTTGAATCCTACCACTGCCAGGACTGCCCCACTTGTTACCCCCTCCCAGCAAGAGAAGCACTCTGAGTACAATTCTGTAAACAACTGTGTATGCACCTGACAGTTGTTCTATTCAGCCCACATCTGGTTAGCTTTCTAACCAGAATATTAATCATACACTTTGTCAAAAACTTTGTTGAAATCAAGATATATTACATCCACAACATTCCCTTCATCTACCAGGGAGGTTACCCAATTAAAAAAAGAGACTGCACTGCATTGCTTTCAAGGTGCTTGCAGAGTGACTGCTTTATAATCTGCTTCAGAATTGTTCCTGGGATTGATGTCAAGCTAACTAGTCTGTTGCTCATATTACTTTTATTTAATTCACAGAATTGAACTACTTTTCCCGGTGTTAAGTCAGCATCAATGACTAAGAACAGGACGATTTTCTTTTAACTGACTGGCCGGCCTAACTTTGCCTAAGAACTGTGGATAAAAAAGAGGACAAGAAAGCATCTGTGTAAACCAAGAACAGTGGTACAATCCACCTTGAACCATTTTTGTGGGAACAAAGGGATCAGGACATACTTTACAACCCCCAGTCAAGCTAGTTTTCCTCTGCACCAGAATTCAGCAGCATCACTGATTCTTGGGTTTAATTTAATCCTCATGAAGTAGTGCATCCCTTCACCAGTGTGGCACTATATTTGGCAATTTGGAAAAAAACACTTCTAATAAGAGGCAGCAGGAAAAGCAAAACTGGAGTTCCACAGCACAAATTGTATTCTGCCAATGGGACACTGGATTACCCCCACACACACACCTTTTTAATAATTTTAGTAGAATAACAAGTAATATTGTGTTTGAGGAATATATAAGGGACAATTACCAGTATGGAGTTCCAATGAAAGATTTCCTTTTGGCTATGGTAGCTGTTATCTGTGCTGCTACTCCAAAATCAGCTGTAAGACAGTAAGTGATACAATAAAAACTTTTTTTAAAAAAAAGTCATGTCAGAAGCACACAAAGGTGCTTTCTGGGTTGAAAGGATTTTTTGCTGGAGGAACTCTGCTCAGGGGATGCCTGAATGAGGCTCCTTTCATGTCCCCAAGATCTTTCCCCACCAAAGTGGTCCCTATTTATCTACTTGCAATTTCTTGCTTTCTAATTGCTAGGATGGCGGGAGCTGGGACAGAGACAGGCATTCATTCCATCATGCAGTACTCGGGTCTTGAACTGCCGTCTTGCTGACCTTCCAGCTAACAAGGCAAGCTTCTTAACCACTGAGCCACCAGAGTCCCTTACAATAAAACTTACTATAATAAATAAATGCCACAGTTTGTATGGAAAAGATCATTACTGCACCGAGAGAACAACTTTATAAGCCTTTGTAACACTAGTTGCATATTTCCTTCTAAGTCCATAAAAAAGGCTACCCAGGCTCTTTCTTGTGAATCACTGACTGACTGTCACAGAGCTAGCCTTTTTTGTCTGCTGCAACAAAGACAACAAAGTGCACTTTAAAGATGAGCAAGTTTTATTTTGCATAAGCCTTTGTCAATTACAGTAAAACCCCGAGTTACGAATGACTCGAGTTACAAAAAACTCGAGTTACAAAAGGTTTTTTTTGTAAATCAATGTCTCAATTTACAAAAAACAACCCGACTTATGAAAGGGGTTTGTGTAAAGTTGAGCCCAGCACAAAGAGCAGAAAAGCCTTTCCAGTCTTCGGACTAGGCTCATTTCACACACACACACCGATGCCTTCCCAGCCAGCCCGGAAGCTGGGAAGGCACCCGGGGAGGAGAGGAGTGGAGTGAAGTCTGAAGCCTTTCCACTCTTCAGACTGGGCTCGTTTCTCTCTCTCTCTCACTCTCTCTCTCACACACACACACACACACACACACACATGGGGCTTTCGGGGCAGTCAGGCACAGCCTTCACTGGACTGCCCCGAAAGCCCCGTTCGGATCCTGCAATCGCCCAGTGCCTTGGGGGGGGGGGGGAGAGCTGGTTCCTTCACCTCCCTCCCCCCAAAGGCACTGGGCGATTGGAGGATCTGAACGGGGCTTTCGGGGCAGTCAGGCACAGCCTTCACCTGACTGCCCTGAAAGTCCCGCAGTGCCTCCACAGCCCTCCGGTCTGGCTGGGAAGGCACTGCAGGGTGAAACGAGCCCAGGACTGGGCTTCCCCTCACACCCGGTGCCTTCCCAGCCCTCCAGGCTGGCTGGGAAGGCACCAGGGGTTAAAACGAGCCCAGTACAAAGGGCAGAAAGCCTTTCTGCTCTTCAGACTTCACCCCCCGGTGCCTTCCAAGCCCTCTGGTCTGGCTGGGAAGGTGCAGGTGGTGGTGAAATGAGCTGAGGACAAAGAGCATTTCAGCTTTGTCCTGGGCTCATTTTTTTCCTATGTATCCCTATGGAGATGCATTAAGTTACGAAAAAAATCGAGTTATGAAAGAGGCCATGGAACTGATTTTTTTTGTAACTTGGGGCTTTATTGTATTGCCCACTTCTTCAGACACCACAGAAGACTGAGATGATGAAGAGCTTCAACCTTAGGAAGTTTCTTCCGCCAAATAAATCTTGTTCATCTTTGAGTTACCATAAGACTCTGTTGTTTCTGCCTAAATAAGACAGATGCTTCATAAAAGGTACAATCTTTAAATGGTTCAGACTATTTAAAACAGAAAACTAATAACAACCCAAAGAAGCTACAAGAGTAAGCATTATATTCCAATTTTTGGCTAACTACTTCTGATGGATGAAAAAGCATCATTTTTCAAAAGCTGAACAACAGCCAGACTCTCAGTAGGAAAACTCTTGCTCTAAAAATACGTCAAGAGAAGCCCTTGACATAGTCCCATATCACCATTTGGATCATGGCCATAAGCTTTATGCTTTTGTTAGATAAGACAAGAACAAATGCACAGTGCTAAGCAATTCAGTTCTTCAGATTTTTCCAATGCCTACAAAACAAACAATTAAGCACATAAAAGTGAACATATATGGGAGCACTTACCTAACTTCACATGGCCATTATCAGTTAAAAGAATATTTGCTCCCTAGAGGAAAAATTGCAACATAAAACTGTTTAGATGTTATTTTCTTTCATAATAACACACACAACAATCATATTATTGAGCTATCTAGAATAGAAGAACATAAGAACATCCTTGCTGGAACAGGCCACAGCCCATCCAGTCCAGTATTCTGTCACACACAGTGGCTCACCATTTGCTTCAGGGTATTCCCAAGGAGATGCCTTCACCTGCTTAGGATTCCCTGGAAATGGCATTGAGAGATATCCTGCCTATCTCTCCAACCTGGAGGTTGTCCTTAAGTATCAATAATTATAGCCATTGATACTCTTGTCCTCCATGAACTTGTCTAATCCTTTCTTGGAGCTGTCAAAACTGACAGCTGTCACCACTTCATCTGGCAGGGAGTTCCATAGACCAGTGATCCTCTGGGTGAAAAAGTACTTTCTCTTATTTGTTTGAGAACTAGTACCCAAAAGTTTCATGGAGTGTCCCCTAGTTCTAGTGTTGTGCGATAGGGAAAACAGTTTTTCCTTATCTACTTTGTCCACACCGTGCATGATTTTATAAACTTCAATCAGGTCACCTCTTAGACGCCGTCGTTCAAGAGTGAAAAGGCCCAACCGTTTCAGCCTCAGATGGTAAGGAAGGTGTTCCAGTCCCCTAATCATTCTGGTTGCCCTCCGCTGCACTTTCTCCAACTCCATAATATCCTTCTGGAGGTATGGCGACCAGAACTGTACACAGTATTCCAGATGGGGCCTCACCATAGATTTATAAAGAGGCAAAATGACACTTGCTGACTTATTTTCTATACCCTTCCTAATGATCCCTAGCATTAAGTTTGCTTTTTTCACTGCTGAGGCACACTGGGTTGACAGCTTCATTGAGTTGTCCACCAGGACACCAAGGTCCCTTTCCTGGTTTGTCACAGAGAGTTCAGACCCCATCAGTTTATAAATGTAATTGGGGTTTTTTGCCCCAACATGCATCACTCTGCACTTACTAATGTTGAAGCTCATTTGGCACTGTTATGCCCACTCCCCCAGTGTCAAGAGATCCCTCTGGAGCTCCTCACAATCTCTCACAGTTTTCACTACCCTGGATAATTTAGTGTCATCAGCAAATTTGGCTACCTGGCTTTTTACTCCTACCTCTAGATCATTTATGAAGAGGTTGAAAAGCAGGGGTCCCAGTACTGAACCTTGGGGGACCCCACTCTTTACTTCCCTCCACTTGGAGAAGTGTCCATTTAGTGCTACCCTCTGTTTCCTGACCCTTAGCCAGTTGCTGACCCAGGACAAGACGTGTCTCTTTATTCCATGACTGGTAAGTTTATTCAAGAGCCTTTGGTGTGGGACCTTGTCAAAAGCCTTCTGAAAGTCCAGATAAACAATGTCAATTGGATCCCCCTTATCCACATGCTTGTTGACAATCTCAAAAAATTCCAACAGGTTAGTGAGGCATGATTTGCCCTTGCAAAAGCCATGTTGGCTCTCCTTTAGCAGCGCCTTCTCTTCTATGTGCCTATTAATTCTATCTTTTAGGATGGTTTCCATCAGTTTACCTGGGACACATGTCAAACTGACAGGTCGGTAATTTCCTGGATCACCCCTGGATCCTTTTTTGAAAATTGGTGTTACATTCGCTACCTTCCAGTCATCAGGCACAAAGCCTGATTTGAGGGAAAGATTATATATTTTAGCTAGGAGATCAGAAATTTCATCTTTAAGTTCCCTGAGAACTCGTGGATGGATGCCATCTGGTCCTGGCGATTTGTTAGTGTTTAGCTTAACAAGACATGCAAGGACCTCCTCCCTGGTTATTTCTATCTTGCTTAATTCTTCGGTTTCCCTCCCTACGAAGATAGGCTCTGTTTTGGGCATGTGGTCTCTGTCTTCTTCAGTGAATACTGAAGCAAAGAATTCATTGAGTCTCTCTGCAATCTCTGTTTCCTCTTTAATAACCCCTTGCCTTCCATTGTCATCTAATATAAATGCTAACAATGGAATGGACCTATTGCCAAACTATTAATCATATATGAAAAACAAAAATGCACACACTGTACACTAATCAACTGGAGCCACTCTCAAGACAGAAAGACCTATCCATAGATGGAAAGATTATTAAAACAAATGCTTTAAAAGTCATCCTAATTAGACAGCAGATTCTGTCACGGAAAAGGGATAAAATATACTCATAAAATAATGCTTAATATATTATCTTTCATCTCTGTCAATAAAATAGCATACTGAACATCACAGTAAGATACCATGTTGTATAGATTCTACATCTGTACTACCTAAATGAATGTGTAAGATAGCACATTTTAAAAAAATGTAGCAACCTACATCTAATATAGCATCAACTTAACTTTATGAAATGGGGTTCCTTCACCTTCCTACTCACTTTTCCAACTGTGACTCCCCCAATTGATCCTTGATGTTTGATAGATTTGTCAAACGTGGCAAACTGATCAAGGGGATTTAGACGTTGATTCAAACCAAATTATCTGTAGGTACATTTTCTGACAATCCCTGAATGGTACTGCAAATAAGCTCACTAATTCATTTTATTTTATAACCAAACAAAGTATTATTTAGGCTCTACAGCAGTATATCCCAACCTTTGGTTTTTGGACTTCAATTCCCAGAAGCTTAAGTCAATTCCCCAAAGCACTGATCAGCCAATGTACTGACTTAGGCTTCTGGGGATTGAAGTCCAAAAACCAAAGGTTGGGAAACACTGTGCTACAGGCAGGAATAATTTGTATAACTTTTTAGAAAATTATTTGTACATATATGTTGTATGGTATCATGTTGATTTCCATCTTACAGCAACCTTAATATCATTGTAACGTATTTCAGGAGAAGTTTAATCAATGCCAATTCTCAGTCAGTTTCCAAGATCAAGCAGAACCCAGGATTCTTGGTCCTTGGAGTTCTAGTCCAATACTGTACTCTTATCTGCTATACTACATTGTAAATAAACTGGTTTTTACTAAATATCTTTATCTCTTTTAACAAAGTACATTTGACTCTCTCGGTAACCATATTATGCAGATTGTTTTGTATTAACAGTTATTATTTAAGAGAAATTTTACAGTATATAATTTAATAAATAAATCCACTTTAAACTTTAAAGTAAGCTATTATTTGTTTCAAAGTAATCCTATTTTATCAAAGACTCTGGTACTGAATATAGCATGACACTGCAGCAAGAAGGTGAAAATCAGTGTAAATAATGGACACCTGTCACAGTTCACACATTCTCCCTGGATAGGTGACCCCAAGAGAGTCAAATGTGCTGGTCTCTATGGGAACCTACCTGACCCCAATGCTTCCCAGTAAAGGTAAAGGTTTTCCCTTGCTTGAAAGCCAATCGTATCTGACTCTAGGGTGCAGTGCTCATCTCTGTTTCTAAGCCGAAGAGCCAGCATTGTCTGCTTCTGCAAACATTTCCGTGGTCATGTGGCAGGCATGACTAGACACCGGAGCGCATGGAACGCTGTTACCTTCCCACCGAAGTGGTCCCTATTTATCTACTTGCAATTTCTTGCTTTCGAACTGCTAGGTTGGCAGGAGCTGGGACGAAGACGGGAGCTCATTTTCGTCCTGCAGTACTCGGGAATCGAACTGCTGACCTTCCGCTTCCCGGTCAGCGTCTTAGCAACTTGAGCCACTGAGCAGAAAATCCCAAAAATCCACAAGGCTATTCATTTACAACCAATAAATCAAACCTGCAAAGTAGAACTGCCACCATGCCCCACAAAAATATCAAGAATCCTGGTAGCAGGCCAAGGCAATACTTGGTTTTAATACCATAATGAACTCTTTGAGTCAAGTAACCAAACAATTGGATGGAGAATTTTGTATTTTATTACAGATAGTCAAAAATGTAAAAAGATAAGTCTCAAAAAGTTTCAAAAGACATTTCAACAATCTCTGGATTGTTAAACTGGGTAGCTTTAAAAATCGTGAGTGTCATATATGTTAATATTCTGAGGAGCGCAGCCAGAAGCCAAAGTAATCAAGAAGGAAATACTAACTTGTACAGAGACCAGAGTCCTATTTCTTAAGGCCTATCAGTCCATCAGTCTAAACCATAATAGCAAATTGCTGCCAATTAAGTCCATCAATATAAACCATAATAGCAAATTGCCTAAACCAATTTCTTAACCAGTGGCAATTTGCTGCTGAAATTTATGCCAAAGGATTCTTACTCATATAACTCTTTAATTATATCCCAGCCAATAGATTATAAAATACAAATTCTGTAGAAACGATTTACTGGAGGACAAATCACATATTCGAAAATTCACTTCTGACTAAAAAATCAAGAAAACAGCAATTGAGAGTATACTCCAGATGTTCTCAAATGAGAATGTACAAAAAAAAAAACTATTCAAAACTTTCACTAGGGGAAAAGGCACATAGATAAACTAACTGGCTCCTTAACAAATGCATTCTTTTGCTTATCCAGCAGTCAAGTATGTAAGACTAAGATAAATCCTTAACAAAGGCACAGAGTCAGAGGCTGGAGAGCAGTGATCACTGTGATGTTCAAAAACAAAGGAAGAGCAAGCATGCAGTCAAACAAAAGATACAGCATAAATTGCAGTCTAAATGCATTTGTTTGTGCCTGTGTCCCAAACACACGGAGACAAGAAAGAATGGTACATCCTTTAAATTGTCAAACTCTGGCTTTGATCCAGAACAGACTGAGCACAAAAGCTTTACTGCCAATTCACTCTCTGTGACATTTTAACAGCTCCAGGAAAGCCATGTCTGGGTTTGACAGTGCTCTTGAATAGAGATTTGCAACCTACGGCCCACGGGCTGGACCTGGCCTGTGGCACCATTTCATGTGGCCCACCGCCAGATGTGGTGGAATCATCAAAAAAAGCAAAAAATATGTCGCCCTCGCTTCCACTGCCAGAAGCAGCAGAAGTGGCAAAAACATGCTGTAAATGCACCCGCAGCTGTCGTAGACGTGTTTATGACAGCCACGGATGTGTTTTACGACAGCATTTATGGCGGGGAAACCACATGTCCAACCAGTTCAGATGTCTGAAGGGACGAGGTCCGGCCCGTGGCAGGAAAACATTGAGAACTCCTGCTCTAGAATAAAGAGATACTGTATAATGTACAGGAAATAGATGCGGAGTGGGGAAAACTGGAATCCCCTTCTTTAGCATGAGCAGAACTGCCTTCAGATTATATAAAGGGTGCTTTAGGTTCTACCTCGTGTCTACCTCACCTTATCAATATTTAAGTGTAAATATTTAAATGTAAATATTATACTTGACATCCTCTGAAAGGATATGTTCCTCAAGTTCACCGGCTCAGATCCAGGAAGAGCTTTATGGCAAGAACAAATCTTCTTAATTTAATTTGTCACATTTATATACCGCTCACTCGGCCAAAGCCAACTCAGGGCGGTTCACAATAAAAATTAAAAAAACACATGTTAAAAACAGTTAAAACTACCCACCCCCTAAAAACAAGGGGTGCAGGATCCAAAGGCACCATGGGGAGGAGTTCTTCTACACCAACCACCCAATGGAGGTTACCCTTCCACCTGCACCCCACACTTGACCCGCCAGCCAGGTTTTAAGTTCTTTTCTGAAAGGCAGCAATTCCGTCCGGAGACATAGCTCTGTTGGCAGGAGGTTCCAGAGGGCCGGTGCAGACACGGAGAAGGCTCTCCTCCTTGTGCCAGAGGGGCTCGCCTCTCTGGCTGATGGAACAATTAGAGAGCCCCTCCGGTCCGCTCTGGTTGGACGGACAGATGTCCTCAGGGCGATGCGGTCTCTTAGGTAACCCGGTAATTTAAATTAAATTAAATTCTTGAGGGTACGCAAAAGCAAAACCAAATTAGTAGAGGAAGGAGCACACTGGTCAAGGAACAACATTAAAGGAGGATATAACCCCTACGTCACTTGGAGAACTCTGAATAGGCTGAGCGTTGGGAGTCCCTAAATGCAAGTGGGGGCTGCAGGCAGACAACAACACGCTGTGTGGATGTGGAGGGATACAGAACCCAGCTCATTTACTGGTCTGCCAATTACTGCCAGATACATGCATCAATGAGGTTTAGCCAATGACAAAATCAAGAAAGTGGCTTTATTTTGGCAGTCCAGGATTTGATTGAGACACAAAAGAATATTAATCAATATTTAAGTGTTATCTATCTATGTATACAAAGTACAACACACACAGAACAGAGGCCCTATTATATTGCCATTAGTACACCTTTCTAAAATGCATTTGTCCTCCTTCCTATAATTAATTTCATATTATTTCTATTTTTTTTAAAATAAAGCAACAAATAATTGGCATGAAACTGTTTCTTCCAAAGGTAAACATTTGAACTTGGAATTTTATACTTCTTAAGAAATCATCTGAAAAATACTCCTACCTTTATGTCTCTATGCATTTTTCCTTTACTATGAAGATAATATAATCCCTACAGTTAAAAGAACACAAAGATATTAGACAAGATATATCCATTTACATCAACACCACTGTATGACCAACCCTAGCTTGAAGGAATGAAAAGTTCACTGTCTCCTTTAAAGGCAGATTTATAAAAAGTTACTCTCTTGGAGATTATCAACGACACAAAATCAGGCAAAACTAGTAAAAGCCTTGAAGATGTACATGAATGCACAGAAGCCTGCAATCCTATAGGAAAGGTCGCCCTTCCTTGAAAGCCAACTCTAGTCCAGTGCTCATCTGTTTATAGCCGAACATCTGCAGATGTATCCATGGACATGTGGCAGGCATAATTAAACACTGGAGTGCACAGACTGCTGTTACCTTCCCACTGAAGTGGTACCTATTTATCTATTTGCAATTTCTTGTTTTTGAACTACTGGGTTGGCAGGAGTTGGGACAGAAACAGGAGCTCACTCCGTCATGCAGCACTCGGGTCTCGAACTGCTGACCTGCTGACCTTCCAGTTGTCAAGTTTAGCATATTAACCACTAAGCCACTGCAGTCATAATTCTAAACATACTGATGTAGAAAACAGTATCACTGAAACTAACTTTCCTTCTTTCTGAGTAAATCAAGAGTCTAGAATCAAGAGTCTTGATTCTAAACAACACACATCTTGTCATTAATTATACTTTGGGTATTTTCTATTTAAAAATACTGTAGACAGAAGCATACAAAATCTTTGCAAACACCAAAGCAGCTCACCTTGCGCTTAAAATTTAATGGCAAAGCCTCTACGTAAGATATGCCTATCCCTCTGCATCATCCTACCCCAAAATACACACATACCTGGCTAAATGCATAAACTGATTGGAGGGGACAGCAATTCAGGATCAAAAGCAGTGCTTTACTTTTAGACAAAGTGCAATAAAATACTATAGAAGAGAACATAAAGAGCATGGTATAATTTACAATTCACACATAATTCTATCCCTATTATTTATCCAACTCAAATAATCTGATTTTCATTTTTTGTTCAAATTATTTCAATCCCAAAAGCTAGCAATGTAGCACTTTTGCATACCTGTAGTGTTTCCCTGCAAACATAAGCAATCTGAAATTCTGAGAGAGGTCCAGTCACTAGAAGAGAAACATCACCCGTGTACCAAAAAAGGAAAAAAGGGGAGAATTAGACATGTCCATTAGATTATTTTATTCTCTTTCATCAGCACACATATACTGTACAGTGCTGTATTTCTATTTTAAAATTGGTAATAACTTTCATTGGGAACAATCTCTTCAGATTTTCCAGAAAGCCAAGAACAGTACACAAGTAATGATTCTGGCTAGCATTCATGATATTGCTAAAGATTTAAGGCAGGGGCTCTCAACCTTTTCAAGTCGGGGGCCAAGTCACACTCCCTCAAACAGCTGGCAGACCGGACTAGTGCTCCAGCCGCTGCCGCTGAAATGCCGATTCTGACAGTAGCAGCAGCTGGAGTAAGGGCGGGGGCCAGATTATTTGGTGCTGCAGGCTGGATACGGCCCATGGGCCATAGCTTGAGAACCCCTGATTTAAGGATTTCATTTGGATTAGTAAATGGCTTATCTGGGCCTCCCTGGTAAAAATGTTACAAATGTCCCTACAGGGGATCCTACAATGTGAATTCATGGTCTTTACATATGTGTCTTTCTCTACTCTCAGCATCAGGAAGCATGTGAATCAAGCTGGATTTTGTTCTACGTATGGGTGTCACCAGCTTTGGGTTCCCTATTCATGGTCTTTTTCCCCCAGTACACTTTCTGCTTTTTAAGAGTTTGTTTAGATTGTTAGGAAATTGTGCAATCTTTGTAAATTCTGGAATATACTTTTAATGCCCAAGGAGTGTCCAAGGAATTTATATCACTGCTCTCTCTCTCTCTCTCTCTCTCTCTCTCTGTGTGTGTGTGTGTGTGTGTGTGTGTGTGTGTGAGAGAGAGAGAGAGAGAGAGAGAAGAGAGAAGAGAGAAGAGAAGAGTGAAGAGGCCCAACTGTTGCAGCCTCAGATGGTAAGGAAGGTGTTCCAGTCTCCTAATCATTCTGGTTGCCCTTCTCTGCACATTTTCCAGCTCCGTAACATCCTTCTGGAGGTATGGCAACCAGAACTGTACACAGTATTCCAGATGGGGTCTCACCATAGATTTATAAAGAGGCAAAATGACACTTGCTGACTTATTTTCTATACCCTTCCTAATGATCCCTAGCATTGAGTTAGCTTTTTTCACTGCTGAGGCACACTGGGTTGACACCTTCATTGAGCTGTCCACCAGGACACCAAGGTCCCTTTCCTGGTTTGTCGCAGAGAGTTCAGACCCCATCAGTTTATAAATGTAATTGGGTTTTTTTGCCCCAGCGTGCATCACTCTGCACTTACTAGTGTTGAAGCTCATTTGCCACTGTTTTGCCCACTCCCCCAGTGTTAAGAGATCTCTCTGGAGCTCCTCACAATCTCTCACAGTTTTCACTACCCTGTATAATTTAGTGTCGTCAGCAAATTTGGTTACCATGCTATTTACTCCTACTTCTAGATCATTTATGAAGAGGTTGAAAAGCAGGGGTCCCACTATTGAACCTTGAGGGACCCCGCTCTTTACTTCCCTCCACTTGGACAAGTGTCCATTTAGTGCTACCCTCTGTTTCCTGACCCTTAGCCAGTTGCTGATCCAGGACAAGACCTGTCCCTTTATTCCATGACTGGTAAGTTTATTCAATGGCCTTCCTAGTTGGGTTCTTTCTTCTAATGTACTTAAAGAAGTCTTTGTTATTTCTCTGTAGTAAAAGCTAATAGAAGATGCTAAAAAATTCAATATTCAACAGTGAGAAGAAAACCTGCTACAATTTTTTGGAGTTTACTCTTTGCAGATTTAATGGCTGATGCTGGCCTAGTGTGAGAAACAGCTTGGAAATTATTTAAGAGACAGAATATTTTACTCTTTTAAAAAGCAGGTTTGCAGCCAAAATCAGTCGTAAGAGGAAAGCATTAGCTCCTGACATCTGTTCAACTGCACATGTAGAATAAGCTCATTTCCTTACACACAGGTGGTACCATCACAAGAACATCAATCATTGTGCTTCAAGAGAGAAACACGAATTATTAAGCTTAAAGAAATAGCACAACAAGCCTGTACAAATGAACAATGCATTTTTGCAGGCATAAGTCATAGCGATAGTTTGAGTGTCATAATGGTGAGACTACAGTTCAATTCGTTTTTAAAAAAAGAAAAACCCATGTCATACTCGGAATTTTTTTCCCAACAATAAAAAGTAGGGAGCTGAGATCCAAGGACATAAGGTAAAAGAAAGAACCTGCTTTTCAGCATAGCAAATGCCTGAGCACACAATAAAATCAGTGCCTGGAAAAATTCTGGCCAAGCTGACACCAAAAAGTTACCGTAATTTTGACAAAGTTTGGAAATTAAAACTACATAGCCACATAATATTGCACTGAGTTTATATATCTATTGGCTACGTGTGACTGTATATGATCCCTCCCACTGTGTGTGAAAGAAATTATAAAATGAGACTGATGCTTTATGACATCCAGCACAATTTTGGGCAGCCAGCACTGCCTTTAGTACACATAACATGGATAGAAATGGACCTTGCTCCTGTAGTACAGCCATCAAATATTTGTTGCCGCTATAGTCCCAGACCTAGTGCTTATCAAGTCACTTGGTAAGGAGGCTGGATTAACCTTTTTCAAAGTCTGCTGTAGTATCCAAATATGTGATGAAGATAAATAATTAAAAATATAGGCACTAATGTAGAAATAAAAGATGTCTCTTGTAATCATTGTCCAGCCTGGAAACATTGTGGGGGCCTAAGTATATTCACATCTTGCCATTAATTTTAGTATTGTTGTTAGTATTGTTACCAGAAAGCCACTCCTTTCTCACATGGAATTCTGTTCCCTGTCCCAACACAATATTCTTTTCCCATAAGGTAAGGTTTCTTTCCTATTGAGTATTCATTTATTCTTCACCCCAATACAGTATTCTTTCCCACAAGGAAACATTTTTCAATAACTGTGTATGCTTGATCCTTATTTCTTTGTTTGGGATGGATATTTTTGAGATTTTTGGTAAGGTAAAATGGGCAACCTGCAAGGTTGTTTCCTATCCTTGGGATAATCTCCCTCTTCTTTCTCAGCGACTTTATTTTGCTTCAATTTCTGTTGGAATTCCACCCAGATCTGCTCTTGGAAAGAAAGATCTGCAAGAGGCTTCAATATGATTTTATCACAGGCAAATAAAAAATCTAAAAAGTCCACAATGTGATATTTATTTGGAAGCTGGAACTGGACGGCCATAAGAACTGATGTATTTTCTCTCCCCTTTGTGAGTTTTCAGTGGTTTTTAATTTTTTAAAATATTGGTAGTTCTAATAAGATAATCTGTTAAGCATATTTCAATAATGTAACCTACTGTGTTCTTGGTTGTGCCTGCTTTTTAATCACACAATGAACAGCCTTGTGTTCTGGCAGTGGTGGGGAAAGTGGGAGATAAATAAACAGACATAATTTGATAGTGTCTAGGATCAGGGTGCACACACCCTATTATAATGCCATAAATAAAATATAAGGGAATACAACAAAATGGAAAGAACCTTAACTCATTCTATTTATTTCTCAATTTTTATTCAGATAGCTATGTTGTGAAATTAAATACTGTAATCTACTGCAATATGCTATTGGTATTTGTGGCATAACCACCCTTCTCATCACTACTAAACTACCATCTTTCATGTTTCTTGTTACACTACCAGAAGCAAAAAAACAGAAGTGTTCAGAAGAATAATTAAGGAAGAAAGGCTTACATCTTGAATAGATATTGGTCAGCAAATACAGTATCCCTATTATTGTTCAGAGGCTTAACTTGTTATTTCCTGCCTGTGAGCTATAAGAATACACTGCTTAATTTCTGTGTCAGCTTTGAAACAAATTTTTCTGAGTCTAATTATTCAAAGAGATAATAGAGCTGTCTTGTATTTTTAAAACTTGCATTCACAGCTCCTGAAATATTGTACTTTTTTTCATCTTACCATGGTAAATGTCCTGCAGGGAACCTCCTCCACAGAACTCCATGCAAATCCACAGTTTATCACGTCTAAAAATCACAGATTATATTAGTTTTTGCTTATTGTAAACACAAAATTCAATGATTATTTACAACATTGCTGATACAATTCCTATATAGTACTATGAATCACTGTCCGTTTTTAAATGTAATCACCTTATGGAATACAATCTAAGTCTGCCTGCTTATTAAACACAATGTCTTTTGCCTTGCATAGCGCTTTCTCCTTGCCTCACAAATCTCCTGCAGCAAAATCCAAAGCTAAAATTTGTAAATATTATAAAGCCATATACTTATAGTTTCAAACTGACACATAACAGCCCCATTTTCTGCCTAGAGGACTTGTTGAAAGATGCAAGCCATTATATTTGGGTTGACAATTTGGTGTTTGGTCCTGACAGGATTGGTTGGGAACCACCTTGAGTTGCCCGCTGGGTAAGAAAGGTGGTATAGAAATAAACTTAATAAATAAATATTTCACTCTCTATCAGGGCTTTCCCTGTTTAAGACTGTCAATGTTTACCTGTTTGGTTTTTAAATGATGTTCACTCACCAGACCTCACCTAAAGAGTGCCTCACTTAGAGACTAACTCGCCTAAAGAGCAGAATTTTCTCTGAATGGTCACCTCTAAACAACTTAACAACTTAACAACTAAAACCAACCAAAAACTCACTTAACTAAATTGGGGTTCGCAACCCACCCACCCCGCCAGAAGTTACAATTGGTCACTAACAATGGTGTTTCGCTTAAAGAACAAACTCGCTTAAAGAGCAATCCCGTGGAACACATTATGCTCTTTAAGCGAGGTACCACTTTACTTGGATACAAGTAGCAGCCGATGACAATGCAAAGAGTTTAAGTTTTGGAGCTTAACAAGATTAAAAGAATATTTTATGAACTGTAATTGTTATATTAGTAAGTAATAAGTTATTGAAACTAAATAGAATTTATAACATTTAATGGCTGTACTAACACTAAATGCTTAGCTATATTTTAATGTTATGTACACACATTGGAACCAGAACAGCAAGAAGCAAAGATGACAGGGTATTTATAGGAGCTAGTATCAAAGCCTACAAAGTTATTTTCCAGAACAAGGATTATGTTGTTCTATCTTCATCCCAGCTCCTGCCAACCTAGCAGTTCGAAAGCAAGAAATTGCAAGTAGATAAATAGGGACCACTTCGGTGGGAAGGTAACAGCGTTCCGTGCGCTCCGGTGTCTAGTCATGCCTGCCACATGACCACGGAAACGTCTGCAGAAGCAGACAGCGCTGGCTCTTCGGCTTAGAAACAGAGATGAGCACTGCACCCTAGAGTCGGATACGACTGGCTTTCGAGCAAGGGAAACCTTTACCTTTACCTTTACTTATGCAAATTCGGAACACAACCCAAGAGCCTGAAGATATTTGTTATGGATATGAGAAAGCAGACAGAACAAACTCCCTGGGGAGTGCAAGATGCTACAGTTAATTAAATGTCAGTACTGCTAAATTCCTACCATGCTTTATCCCTCCCTCAACCAGGGTCACAATAAGTCTTTTCCCTCCCTGGTATTACTTTCCAAGCAGTGAAGAAATTGTTAAATGAGTAAAATAATACAATAAAATGATACCTGAGATAGCTGCCAAAATAAGCAACAATGTTTGGGTGTTTACAGTCTTTCATCATGATGATTTCTTGCTGCACAACAGCAAAATCTTCACCTAGAAAAAGAGAGCACTTCTTGTTTTAGGAATTGGGTAACTGGGTGTAATAACTACAAAAATGTTACATGTGCTTATTTTCCTCAGATGGTCAGATCAATTCAAATACTGTAAAAAAAAAATATTGAAATACTTTAATTCATATATTGTCTTGTTAAACTGCACTGTATTTAAACATCTTGTCATGCAAATAATTTGCTTAGTCATGTTTAATAGCAAGAATGGGACTACATACAGTATACTGCTGCTGTTGAAAATGGCTGCTCTGGGTGGAATTCTCCATTCCCCTTAACAGACTTATAAGATACTAGCAATTGCTACCCGGCTTTGCCAGTCAGGTCACTTGGGCCCTGAGGAGAGGGAAGATGTCTGCCAGGCTGCTCTTTCCGACCGGGGATGTGCATCCCCGGATGGATAGCAGGCTGTCAGCAAGCAGGGATCTGTCAGGGTAGGCTCTCTCCCCGGCGGATCGCTTCTGCATTTTCCCCTCCGTTGTTTCGAGGGCAGGCTCGAAACAGCGGAGGGGAAATGCCAAGGCGCCAGACAGGAATACATCAGGAAAGGTCCTCTCCCTGGCGGATCACTCGCTGCCGCCTCTGCATTTTCCCTTTCACTGTTTCGAGCACAGGCTCGAAACAGCGGAGGGGAAATGGTGAGGGCGAGAGCCGTCAGGCTCGGCTGAGGGTGGGAGGGGCGGCAGGGCAGAGGCAGCGCCTACGCCGGTGCCTCGCCCGGCCGCGTCTTCAGGTGGTGTGACTGAGGGCGGGTGGGATAGCAGGGCAGAGGCAGGGCAGAGGCAGAGTCTACGGCAGCGCCTCACCGACCGTGTCCTCAGGCGGCGCGGAAGGGGCAGCAGGCAGACCGTTCCCTCAGCCCGGGCTCTGTCTTCCTCAGTAAGGCAGGGCCCTGAGCTGTTGTTTTGGGTGTGCATCAGCTGAGGTTTTTTTCACGCGCGCTGGCTGTCCCACCTCCTCAGGCGGCGCGGAAGGGGCAGCAGGCAGACCGTTCCCTCAGCCCGGGCTCTGTCTTCCTCAGTAAGGCAGGGCCCTGAGCTGTCGTTTTGGGCATGCATCAGCCGAGGTTTTTTTCACGCGCGCTGGCTGTCCCGCCTCCTCCACGCTCGGGCCATCCTGCCTGATTGGCTGAGGCATGCCGCGGCGCGGAGGATGCTGGGACTCATAGGGTTTTTTTGTTGGCGTTCGTGGAGCATTGGCCCCACTCTCGGCTTCCGAACCCTTGCAGGGATGCTCTCAGGGACAAAACGTAAGTGTGGCTAGCACATTACAGGATGGGCTGCACGTGTGTAGACACGCATTCCGCACACACACGGCCACATCCCTTCTTTATAGGTTAAGATGGAAATACAGTATCATGAAAGTGTTGCCATAGAAGATTATTTGCTGCTACTTGGGAAATAGTACACTTGCCTAAAGGTTCACAAGGAAAGAGATAACTGTTCAAAGTGTTTCTATTTTGTGCAGTGCAGTGCAATGACCACCATGCTTAATTGTTTCTGAAAGGCTGCAGCAAATGTACAAATAGGTTTACAGTCATATCATGTACAGGTTCCCCCCTCAATATCTGCAGGTTCAAGGTTCACAATTTCAGTTATCTGTGCATCTAAATCAGGGGTGCTCAAACTTTTCAGGCAGCGGGCTGGTCACGTGGTTCAGGGAGCTGGTCACTATGGCCCGGGGGCTGGATGCGGCCCCCGATGCCAATTCATCCGGCCCGCAAAGCCCTTGTCACTCCTGGAAGTGGAAGTAAACGCGCCCGTACAGGCTTGTTTTACTTCCACTTCCAGGAGCGACAAGGGCTTGCCTGGATGAATTGGCATTGGGGGTCGCATCCAGCCCCCGGGCCGTAGTTTGGGCACCCCTGGTCTAAATTTTCAATTTAAAATAAGCCTGAAATACAAATGTCTTTCTATTGCCACTAAAGGTCACTGTCTGCAATGTAATGTTAACAAAAACTCTCATGCAGAACTATGGAGGCATTTGATACCTCTCCCCTGTTTCTATGACTAAGGTAGTCATGTTAAACAGTTTCATGTTATCAAAGGTAGGTCTCAGAACGTATTCTCTGCGAATATGGAGGGGTGACCTGTATATGAAGGAAAGTGCATGCACATTATCATGCAAAATTAGAGCACATGCCTTACCTTCCTGTAGGATGGGAAAGTAAGACCAACAGCAAGACTCCAATACACAGGACACAGCCCATTTTGCTTTTAAGAATGAGGTTTTCAAAGGACATGGAATTCGTTACAAGGCTAAGCACAGAATATACGTACTGTATATACTGTGATTTGCCTGGGCAGCAGTTAAGACTAGGAATAGCTGTGGTGAATGGTGAGATGTTATATTTGGCATTGTTAGACACTCTGCAGAGATTAATTCACAGCTCTGATGTTTTGCCAGATATTGTGCTGCCCACACGTTTCAAGCTTTTTCTTATATTCAGAATCGTTAGGAATGCCTATATTTGTAAAGCAAAAGTAAGACTCTGCATTTATCTTGTTCCGTACTGCAAGTGTGGTAAGACTTTTATAGTGCACGCTAGAAGCGAAAGCCCAGTTTTTGGTTACATTCCCGAAGCCTGTAGCTTCCTTGTATGTTTGCCTTGGCACAGCCTATTCTACAGAAGGAAGTTTACCCATTTGCTCTTTCCTCTGTACTTTATTGTGCTGATCTCTAGATGTTCTGTAAACGTGCAAAAGTCCTTGAAATATAATTCAAATGCTACCTACACCAACTTCCTTACTATTTTATAGATCTTTACTCAGAGGAAAATTTCACTATTCATAAGGAAAATTTAGGAGAAGCTGCTGTCTAATGATATAAATGGAACAATTATATAAATGGAACAATTCAAATAACTAATTCTTATTTACTGAATTAAAAAATTAATACAGGTTGCCCTTCATATCCACAGTTCCAGTTATCGAATTACAGTAGCAATGTGTCGTATGACACTTGCTCAAAAGAATTAATGCTAGCGTCACATTGAGACAGACAGGACAGTCAAAGAAACCTGAGCAGCAAGAGCTAACCTTGATGAGAATTTGCCAGGACAATGGAAAGGGAGAAGAGGTGTGGTTGAGTTTCCCCCACATTCTCCTGACTTTAACACCTCTTGTCATCTACCTTTGGGGCATCTTAACGGATGTGGTGTATCTCAGAAAACTGGCTATACTGACGGTACTTTGGGAAGGAATTGAAATGGCGTGCACAGCGACACAAGTGAACATTCTGGTCAATGTTGCTCTTTTAGATAAAAGAATAGCATTTTAGCTAAAAGACATGTTTGTAGCTTCCAAACAGATAACGACACATTGGTCAACATCCTGTTGAGTTTTTACACTGGTGTTAACATAAACCTCTTGGCCAAACTGCTGCAAATCAAGATTTTAGCATAAATGTTGTGCACTGAGTCATCTGCTGAGTCACCTACATCAACTTCTAAAGTTGTGGCAAATTGCCAGCATAACCATATTATGCTAGTAGGCATAACAAGTACGTTTTTGGCCACACTGCTGAATGATTTTTCTAATTACAGAAAATGTATTATTTTATTAATTGCTTTGTAATATACTGCAAATTCGAAGGAAACAAATACAACCTCCTCTTTCAACCAATTATGATTTCATCCTCACCATCCCTTCATGTATAATTCCTCACTGTGATCCCTCATTGTGAGCAAATCAAGCACAACAAAGGATTGCAATGAGTACTCTAATTAGCAGGTTAGAATTAGTCCCTCTTGGACTCCTGGTCCCGACAATGCAGGTGTCATTTTTCCTATGCCAAATAAAATTATGCAACAAGAAATTGACCTATGGTTTCGCATGATAAAAAAGCACTTCAACAGACTACAATTTATAATTATTCAGGAAAATGAATTACTAGAAACATCTGAGTGCCTCTTCTTTGGTTTACCACCTTTAAAAGAAAAAAAGCACAAAAAAGATATGGAAAACAGGCAAGATAAATGAATGAAAAAGAAATAAGAAAACCCTCACATCTTACCTGGTTCTAACTTGATTACTTTAATTGCTGCCAGTTCACTTGTGTTAACATTCCGAGCCTAGTTAAAATGGAGGGGAAAAAAGGATTTAAGAGTAGCCAAACAAGCTATACTTCTAAAATATTTTAACTGGTGGAATTGGGAGACTCAGAAATAAGTTTAGTCACTTGAAAAATCATGGTGGGTCAATACAGATAATTTAAAAAGGAAACAGAACAGTTGCCAAATACTCTTCATTCATTTTCATATAAGATAAAAACACTATAAGATTTAAAAAGACTATAATTTATAGTTATTCAGGAAGATGAATTACTAGAAACATCTGAGCGCCTCTTCTTTGGTTTATCACCTTTAAAAGAAAAAAGCACCAAAAAAAGATATGGAAAACAAGACAAAGGCAAGATAAATGAATGAAAAAGAAATAAGAAAGCCCCCACATCTTACCTGGTTCTAAATTCCAGGTCTCTGCAACCCCCCACTGTCACAGCAAATGAAGGACAGAAGTAAGACCCATTCTGCATTTCTAATTAAAGCATTCTAATTTAAGAAGTATTTATTTATTTATTTATTTATTTTTCTGATTTATATTGCTGCCCAACTCCAAAGACTCTGGGCGGCTCACAGAAAATAAAACGAAAGTAAAGTCTGTGGAGGGACCAGAACAATTCAGAGGGATCAGAGAAATTGAAAATTTGGTGGCTCTAAAATAATTAATATTAATGATAAAATGTTTTCAGACAAGGTATTCACATATTTGGTGCAAGAATGCAGTCTGGGATTTTATCAAGCACATTCTACTAGCAACATGACTAAAAGCCTTTGCACAACACAGCCTATGACTGCTTGCTGTTCCTTGCCCATTTCAGATTCCTCCAGAATATGAAAAGGAAATAACTAGATCAAATCAAGAAACAAACTGACATATGAAAGATTATAAAACATGTCTGAATGCATGTGACCCTTCAAATGTTAATCTGCATAAGATGGTAACTGAAAAAAATCAGAAGAAATTTAATTGTAGTATCTCTGAAAATAAGATGAAACAAAGTTTCATTGTTCAAAAACAGCATTCACAAACCTACACTGTAGAACAGTGGTTCCCAATGTGGGTCCCACGCCCAATAGGGGGACCTCAATTCCCAGAAACCTAAGTCAATACAGTAAAACCCCGACTAACGAAAAAAATCGGTTCCCTGATCTATTTCGTAACTTGAACTTTGGGGTAACTCGAGGCATCCATTAAAATAAATAAAAAAGGAGAGATTTCCTCCCTTTTGGCAGCTGATTCCTTTTCTTACACTTCCAGAGGTGTGGGGGAGTGGCTGGGAGTGATTTTTAGTGCACAAAATGGTGGCGGCGGCATTTTGGGTGCTAAAAAAACTGAATTTTCATAACCTGAGGTATTTCATAACTCGGGTTTTTTCGTAAGTCAGGACCCTGGGTTATGAAAAAATCATTTTGTAAGTTGAAAAATTTGTATCTCGAGGCGTCCGTAAGTCGGAGTTTTACTGTACATTGACTAATCAGTGCTTTGGGGAATTGTCTTAGGCTTCTGGGAATTGAAGTCTAAAAAACAAATGTTGGGAAACACTGCTGTAGATGAAATTAAATTCAAACAAAAAAAAACTGGTTTAAAATGGTTTCTCCCAATTATTTTACAGTACTGTACAGTACTTTAGCTTTTGCCTGCTTCTCAGACTTGCAAAAACAAAGAGATGCTAGTAACTCCAATTTGAATACAGTACAACCCAATTTTCTAAGGTAAATTCAGTTGATAAATTTGTAACTGCTGTATGAATAATCTATGCTTTATAATTTAGCATGCCACATATAACATTATTATTTTATGATACTGTACAACCTTTCACATACCTAAAGTAACAAAATGACTTAAGAATGTAAAGTGTACTTAAAGAGATATACAGTACTAACATATCTTTAAATTGTATCCATACTTTCACAACATCCAGAACATATGAGCTTTTACAAGCAAGCAAATGTACATAACAAGTAATAAATTCTGTAGTGTTTAGACTCCTTACATTGTTAATACTTTGTAACTGAAATGAAACACAGTTTACAGTATTTAAAAAAGGGAGTGAATGACAAAAACGGGTGAACACTTTTTTCCTCCCACTGGAAATAGTTCAGATGCTTGTTATTACATTTTGCCAAGTCATTTCCACCTTATGATGTCCTTTGAATTGGTGACCTTCAAAAGCCTTCAACTTTCCCCAGCATTTTTGTCTTTTCCAGTAAGTCTTGTCTTGTCTTACCGTGTTATGCCCAAATTGTAAAAGCCTCAGTTTAGTCATTTTTGTTTCTACAGAATCCCGGCATTTGTTTATTTCTCTTTTTGGTGACTAATGGCATTTGAAAATCTCTCCTGTAATAGCACATTTCAAATGAATCATTTTTTCCTTGTCCAGATTTTACACCTGTCCACAGAAACCAGGAATACCATGTTATGGATAAGCTTGATCTTGGATCCCAGAGACACAGCATTACTCTCACAGATGTTTTCTAGTTCTTTCACAAATGCCCTTCCAAATCTCAGTCTTCTGAATTCTTGGCTGCACTCTCTATTTTCAGTATTTATGGGACCAAAGCACAGAAACTCTTCAATGTGTTTGTTTCGTTTTATATTTTAACTATGTACTATGTACTATACTTGCAAAATACTTTGGTGTTCTTCTGGAGTTTTACTCTCTGAGCCTCCGGGTCTCAGCAGTGTGTTTGCACATTTAAAACTAGTATCTCACGTATGTCTGCTCCCAAACAGCTTGACTTGGCTACAGTGACACATCCCTGGTAATCTCCCATTTGGATTACTGCAATGCACTCTACATGAGGGTGCCTCTGAAGACAGTTTGGAAACTTCAGTTGGCATAATTTAAGCCAACTTGTTAACTAGTGCTGGTTAATGGGATAATATGAATCCTGATACAACAACTTTGCTGGCAGCCAGGTTTTTTCCAGACTCTATCTGAAAGACTATCTAAATGTCCCTTGCATGAGCATTAAAATTAGCAGGAGAGTGGTCCCAAAACTTTGACATGCACATTTAGGAAAGCGGAGAAGCACTAACTATCTCCCATATGATACAATGCACAAGGTGCCCCTCAGCATGCACTAAGGAGGACCTTATGTTGGCAAGAGGAAATGCTGTTGATGTGGCCCGATATTGAGCAGATGTCATCTTGTTGTTGTTGTTCAGTTGCACATTCGATGTCATCTAGCCCTTTTAAATTCAATTTTGTTTTTAGATGTGTTAATTTTAGCTTTGTATGTTATTATATGCTGGTGGTACATCTGACACGAATAAAGAAAGAAAGGGAAGAGCTGAGAGATGACTTTTTCTTAACTGCTTCCAGAATATGAAACTCCCTACCTCAAGAGATTTGGCTAGTCCCTGCCTTCCTTCCTTCCCCCTGGCAGTTGAAAACCTACTTCTATAGAGACACTTTGGGGAGTCAACAAGCAATAGAGATAGGGAACTTTGAGTTTTTAAACATTTATTTAATGTTTATATTTATGTCTTTAAAGTATTTCTACCTTATATATTTTTATAAAAACATGTTATCCTTTGTGGTCTTTGAGAGGGGGAGGCTTTTCAAATTGTGTAAGTGCTGCTGCTTGAGACCTGAAAAGACATGTATACATTACATTTAACTACTTCCCTGACTATATCTATCAGTGATGCTAGACTTTCAGCACAAAAGCCCCTCTTTTCCCAGGACACAGGGTAGGGAAAGACCTGAATAAATATTGTTATTGTTTGCTTCTAGCAAAATAATACAGCTTTGCAAATTCTAACCTTACTGCCATTTTGTAATGGGGTGTCATGAGCTAAGTTACATTGCCAAAATATGATTTAAATTCTGATTGAATTTTATTAATTTCAAATTTGCATGGCCCAGATTTGCATTACCAAATTCAATTAACCATGAACCTGAAGAACTATGGATTAAAACCAGAGGTGGTATTAGGAAATAACTAGCTATTTTGCCCAACCTTGCTGGGCAGGTTAGGTTTTTGTTTTGGGGCTGGGGTGGTTGCAGGCACGCACGCACGCACACACACACACACACACAGAGACAGTGGGGTGGCCGGTGGCAGGTGAGTAGGGGAGGCGGCGCCGGAGGGGGGGGAGAGGCAGGGAAGGGAGAGAGGCGGATGCGTTCTGTTCTTCCTTCCCTGCTGGCATGGGGGTGTTGGGGAGGCAGGGAAGCGAGGGAGGTGGACGCGTTCTGTTCTTCCTTCCCTGCTGGATTGGGGGGGAGGCGGTTGGGGAGGCAGAAAAGCAGACGTGTTTTGTTCTCCCTTTCCTGCCGGTGTCCGTGGGGGGGGGGGAGGCAGGGAAGGGAGGGAGGGTTCCGGAGAGACCATTGCTGGTCTCTCCTCTCTGCCTCCTTCTCCCCCGGCTGACCTACTTGGTGAACACTGCTGGGTCAGCGGCGGTGGGAACGGCGATGGTGGTGGAGAGGAGGCTTTTCAGGGCCACCGGAGAGACCCTTCGTGTTGTGTGGGTCTCTCCTCCCCGCCTCCTCCTCCCCCGGCTGACCTGCCAGGCGAACTCCGCTGGGGCAGCGGTGGCGGAACGGTGGCGGGGAGGCGGCTTTGAAGGGCCACCAGACAGCAGCTGAGTGGGGAAAAGTTGCATGAGTTCGCCGAGGTTTTTTGTCGCGCACGCACCAGCTGTCCCGCCTCCTCTACGCTTGCATCCTCATGCCTGAGGTGTGCCACGGGATGATGGGAAGTTTTTTTGTTCGTGGGGCGTTGGCCCCACTCTCGGCTTCCGGACCCTTGTGGGGTTGATTTACGGCATTTAAGGTAAGTGTGGCAGGCTCATTATGGGATGGGATGGACATGTGCGGACACACAATCTGGACACGCACGGCCCAACCCCCTTCTTATAAGTATAGATGCAAAAAGACTATTCATGTAGAAAGAATTGCCTATGGATGACTGAAGAAACAATTAAAATTATTATAGACAGGCAAGAAGCAAAAGTTAAAGGTGAAACAAGTAGGGCAAGAATTCTGAATGCAACTTTCAGCAAGTATTATGTAGTGACAAAGAGAACTATTACAATGAATAGTTCAAAGAAATAGAAAAGAAAGACAAAAGAAGAACTACAAGGATGACAGATTTCTTTGAAGAATCCTATAATGTTTGAAAAGCCTCCCCCTCTTAAAGACCACAAATGATAACATGTAAGGTAGAAACTTTGCCAAACTTGGAGAGGATTGGGAGGAGGGTCAGCAAAAGACTATTTCTAATTTTAATACATCTAAGTAGCTTGGGGACTGAGTTATGCTCCCCCAAATCATTAATTGAATTTTCCCAAAACCAGCTAATGGTGGCCTAAGACAGTAGTGTACCTCCTGCTCTCAGGAAATGAGATGCCAAGTAGTGCAGTAACAACAGGACTATTGCATTAATTTCAGTCAAAATAAAGTGATACTCAAGTTGTTGCAACAAAGACGTTTACTCTTTGTGGAGTGAGAAATTCCCAATCTTGATGCTGGATTTCAAAAAAGAAATCTCACTAGAGATCATAATGCAAACCTATATCAGTTACTGAAGCGTTCAAAAAAATTCAAAATATCAGTCTTTACTTTACAGACTACAACAAAAACCTTGATTATTTGTATTATGAGAAACTATGGATTATTCTTAAAGAAGTGAGTGTACCAAAATGCTTGACTGACCTAATGTATTACCGGTACTGATATTGTGGACAAGAAGCTGCTATTAGCATAGAATATGGAGAAATAGAGTGGTTTCTCATAAGCAAAGGTGTCAGACAATGCTCTATTTTATCTTTCTACCTGTTCAGTCTGTGTGCACAATACATCATACAGAAAGCTGGACTAGATTTGTATAAAGGAGGAGTGGATGCTGTTGAAACCCACAACCCACCCCGATTTAGATATACAAATGACACCATTTTACCAGCACAAAGCAGCGATGAAATAACTCTACAGAAAATTGAAGGAAGAAAGTATAAACATGGAACTATACTTGAAGAGAAGAGGATACAAATCATGGCTATGGAAGTTACATAATATTTAACATTGACAAATGAAGAAAATGAAACTATCAAACATTAAGTGCACCTCAGTTCTAGTACCAATTCAAATGGAAACTGCAGCCAAGAAATTAGAAGAAAATGGAGATTCAGAAAGGCAGATATAAAAGAACTAGAAAAGATCCCACTTATTATCTATGGATCTGAAAGCTAAAAAGTGAAGAAAGTTGATGGGGGAAATATTTGTTTGAAATGTTGTACTGGAAGAGAGCTTTACAAATGCAGTACTCAGAACTGTGGGAAAGATGAACATGTGGATCCAAAATCAAATCAACCTGAACTTTCTCTAGAAGTGAAAATGATGAAACTTTAGTCATATCATGGGAAGACTGGACTCACTGGCAGTGACTTAGGTTTTCTGGAAAAAGAGGAAGTGGAAAGTTTTCCTCTCCTCTAGATAATGTTAATTGTTTTTAACATATTTGGATTTAATGCTATATTCAAACACATTCAAAGCTTCATGTGGAAATATATTTATCAGAATGTCTGTAATAATGTAAAGAGAATGGCAGTTATAGTATTTCCCATTTACAGTATATAATAAAAATGATTACTCCTGAAACAATACCTTTTTAGGACACATCTGAAGGGGTCTCTACCGCCCAAAGCAGGATACTGCCCAAATTGGTGGTATAGAAATATAATTAATTAATTAATATCTGATATATCTTATATCAATTTCCTTTTTTTTTTTTTTGCTAACTCTATTTATGTTATGTATTTTATTTATATATTAACCAACTGACCAAATTGTCACTCTGGGCACTTGCACATGAAATCAAGCACAACATAACATCAAAAAAGTCCTCCTAATAACATCGATCCCTATCACATAATCATATTACATTAACCCAATAAAATGTAGTGGCAGCAAATCAAAAGACAAATGCAGCATTAAAAAATGCCAAGACTAAGTACAATCAATTAAAATGAAATTAACTAGGAGACAGTGGCAGCAAAGACCATTCTAAACAATTCTCCCTTTATTAATACAGTACAGTATATGGAAAATAGTGAGGGAGTCTAATGGACATGCAGGAGAAGAGTCTTCCATAACTGCACCACCACCAATGAGAAGACCCTATTCCTAGTAAAGGTTTTCCTGGCTTCTCTTGGGATGGGTAGCCACAGTCTAAAAGTCTGGTTGTCCTGGACATTTGCATCCTCATTTAACTTTAGTCACTTACTCACTCTCTAGACCAGTGTTCCCCAACCTTCAGTGTTCGGACTTCAATTCCCAGAAGTCTAAGTTAATTCCCCAAAGCACTGATCAGCCAATATACTGATTTAGGCTTCTGGAAATTGAAGTCCAAAAACCCAAGGTTGGGGAACACTACTCTAAACTTTCTAGTTTCATTTCAAGTTGAGGAGCATCTGATTCAGCACAACTAGTTGAACATTCTGCTTTACTAAGGGACATGTGAAGAGATTGTCCCCATAAAGGTTAACATCTGCCTTGGAGGGAGAAAAAGGGGAAATCAACTAGTCTTCAGGTGCCCTACAAAAAAGAGTTAGGATATTGCCTGCAACTGTTCTTGTGTCCGTCTGCTCCAAAACTAAATTCCAGAGACAGTTAGGCACCAGATGATGTCTGAAGAGCTGTACTTGGACCAGAAATGAGCAGTCAAGGAGGAGGCTGTACTGGAGAGAATTTAGCCTTGGTCCCCAACTCCTGATTGACTAAGTAAGATCAGATAAGGGGAAAATGGGTATAAGATTACTGTAGTTGTTAGAACAAAGCATGGTGGCTAGTTTGGGGTTATCCTAAGCATAGCATAATGGGACCAGCTCCAGCTGACTGATCTGCGCACTGAGTGGCACTCTGCAAGTTCAGCACCTGTGGAACCTAGGGTAAGTTAGATTGTTTAGCAGGGATAGGCTGGTGAATTGGTCTTGCTGGCAATCAGCAGTAGAGGCTTGTGGGTTTTACCTTTTTGCTCCCTTCTTTTCCTTTTTTTGACAGATTTTGGTTAAGATTTTTAAAATCTCTATTTGGGCTTGATTGGAGATATGACTTTTCCACCCTGATTCCCTGAATTTGTGGATATCAGTGTTTTTTGATTTTATTTTGTACCCTGTTTTTCCCTTTATTGTCCCATCACTTCATTTTACTTTTAATTTTTAAAAACCAGCATTAAGCTATTAAATTCAGAGAATGCGCCAAGATACCTATATCCAGATTTCGGCTCTGAGGCATAGCCAGAGTGTTAGGTAACAAGTTATTGCTTGGGTCAGTTACCAAGAAGGAAGGACAGGTGCATACAGGACCTTGCCCAAGTGAGCCCTCCTTTCATGGAAACATGCTCCAGTGCAAGAGTGGCGTTACTAGTGGAGTGGAGAGATAATCCCATGGTCAAGGTGTGCAGGCAGACAACAGGACTAGTCCAGGTGTGGGAGGCCAAAGTGGACCCTCTTCACTACCTTCATGGAGACTCTTGATGCAATGAATGCGAGTCTGTGGGCAAAAACAACTTATCACATTTTGTCTCGACTACACACACTTGTGTCTGATTGAAAAGCAAGATATTGTTTTGATATAGAAACAAGCTGAGCAGTGCATTCATTTGTTAGCCCAGATCCAGTCAGAAGACAAGTGCATTCTACACAAGAAGGGTGTAAGTTATTTTTCAGTCCCCATAGGAAACTAAACATTAGCATTTGTCAATGTTTGTCTTCTTAGAAGAATAACTTCTAGAAGTTCATATCCTATACTTAGCCCATCTAACATGATTAATTGCAAAATAACAACTAAGACAATAATGTATAAATGTAGACATATATCTCTACTCACTGGAAAAGTAAGTAATATACTAAGAAAAGTTGAAGGTAGCCGGAAAAGAGGAAGACTCTTATTATGGACTGACTCCACTAAGGAAAGTATGACCTGAATTTGCAAGAACTGAGCAAGGTCTGTTGACGATTGGACATATTAGAAGCCACTTGATGGCATATAATAAGAACAAATTATTATTACACACTCCAGAGTAGATTCATGTGCACTTTTGTGAATCAGAAAGAGAATGGCAACTCTCTCTTCTGAAAGCAACAGAAGAGTCCAGATGTCTGGACTGTTGTTTCATACCAAAAAGATTCTGGAATCATCACATGCAACTTTACTGAAAAATTACTATCACAGATAGCTTGCTGTAGAGCAGAGGTTCTCAACCTTTTCAAGCCAAGGGCAGGGTCATGCTCCCTCAGACAGCTTTGGAGGCCAGACGGCCATTTTGCCTTGCTTGCCACACATGGCACTTCTGGGTGTGGAAGAGGTGGGTGGTGGGGCCATATGAAATAGTGCTGTGGGCTGCATCCAGCCCCCAGGTCGTAGGTTGAGAACCCCTCCTGTAGATAATATTTCTTAAACATTTCTACCTTTTATATCAAGAAAGCACAACCTGATGCTCTTGGGCTATAATTCCCATTATTTTTAACTAATATAATATGCTGCTTGGAAATGATTCAACAACATATGGAAGACAACATGACTAAAGGGCCATGGGTTCTCCTCCTTGTCTTAAAAGAAGGGGCTGTCAAATGAGAGCTTTGGGTCATTCTGGTAGTCACAATGAAATTTTCCTCTTTACTAGACATGAACTTCTCAATCATTCCGAACAAACTTGTCAGTCAAATATATCAAGAAAGCACAACCTGATGCTCTTGGGCTATAATTCCCATTATTTTTAACTAATATAATATGCTGCTTGGAAATGATTCAACAACATATGGAAGACAACATGACTAAAGGGCCATGGGTTCTCCTCCTTGTCTTAAAAGAAGGGGCTGTCAAATGAGAGCTTTGGGTCATTCTGGTAGTCACAATGAAATTTTACTCTTTACTAGATATGAACTTCTCAATCATTCTGAACAAACTTGTCAGTCAAATGTCATACTACTTAATTTCATTCCCTTACTCCAGCAACTATCCTGATTACCAGATGACTGAACATTTTCAAAGCTCTCACAACATACATGGTTCTGTTCACATTTTGCTAAACAGCTTTATACTTTCTATCAACTTTCAGGAAATAATACATCAAATCAAGGGCCACACATATTACAGTAAAACCTCTACTTACGGGGGAAAAGTCCATTCTGTAGGCTTTTGCTTAAATCGGTTTTTATGTAACTCGAAGCAAACCCATAGGAAAAAGAATCTTTATGTAACTCGAAGCAAACCCATAGCAAAACGTGTAAATCGGGACATGGTTTTAGCACAAAATCATTATGTAAGTCAAATTTAATGTAACTCAAGGCATATGTAAGTTGGGGTTTTACTGTATATCTTAAGATATACATCTAAACATGGGAAGTGCAAATCAACAAGCCTGTCTTTCCGATTATGATTATCACACAAGCATAGCTGAGACATAGCTACATTATGATTCAGTTGGCCTTATAAAAGTACATTCTGTAGCAAAGCCGACACATTTTTATGGATTTGAAGTCTGAAAAAAAACTATCTGAACCTGGTAGTCAACTAAGCCTTAGCTTTGCTTCATGCTGCCTTGCTCAACAAAAACAAAGCATCAATTTGTCTTTTTTAATATAAGAAATGCAGCAAATAGAGCATTTGTGCATATGCACTGTACTATTTACTTTCTTCCAGTCTTTAATAACATCTCAGCACAGTATATAGATTGGTATTACTGTACATTTTTTAAAAGACATACTATGCCTTCTACTTTCTTACACTGCCAGCAGCTCTAAAAATGTGATATTCCCATACTGAAATATACCACAATCATGCCACCGTGGTTGCCAAATTTCGCCGGGGGCCAGGTCCTTCAGACAGCTTAGGGGACCAGACAGCTGTTTTGCCCTTCCTCCAGCACATGGCACTTTCTGGTGTGGTAAAGGTGGGCCATATGAAATGGTGCTGTGGGCCACATCCAGCCCATGGCCCGCAGGTTGAGAATCTCGGGTTTACAAATTGCTTCCTTTAAGAGAAAGGTACAAATGACTTTTTAAAGTAATTTGCACATGTTTAACATCACTAAAGTGTAATAAAAGGAAACCATTTATCCAAAGCATGTTGTATGTTGTTAACCGAAACATGCAATTCATGATACAGTATTCTCATATTAAACAACAATTATGTGCTGTTCAGTTAATTCTGATTCATGGCTATCCTTTTTAATGGCAATAGTTTACATCCCCTTCTTGTGGTAGTGAGCCTTACATAGCCTGGCTGTACTCCCAAGAGACACAGTGGGGACTCAAATTCTTAATCTCTGGCTTTACAGGCAGATACCTAAACCACTAGGCTACCCAGCCAGCTCTCTTTTGCATTATCGAACATGATATACAAAATCTCTTTGCAAAATATTCACCAGAATCTTGTGAATTTTTGTTTGCATAACTATTATTGTGTAAACCAGGGGTTCTCAACCTTACCACGCCACATGCCAGACAACTACCCCTCAGACTGCGCTGCAGGCCGGACAAAATGGTGGCAGGCGTGTTTGCGCATGGGCGTCTGCTTTTGGAGTTGTTGCCATGGACCGGATGGAACAGCGTCGGGGTCCAGTCCCCGGGCCATAGGTTGCGAACCCCTGGTGTAAACCATGGAGAATAATTCCTGCTAATTAGCAAGTTGCTATACTTTTAGCCACATAACTTGGCAAGTGACTAGGAATGTGAATACTAACTTATTTATTAGTACTGTATTATAACATCAACCATGTGAAGCCTAATCCAAGCAAGTCTCAAGTGTGTGCTTTCCATCCTTGAAACTGAAAGACAAGGGTTGAGTGAGTTGGATGTTACGTGGCAAGGGAACTGATTACAGCATTGCCCAGCACCAAAAATACCTTGGTGTGACACTTGACAGGACACTCTCTTCATAGCAGCACTAACTAAATACCAAAGCCAAAGTTAGTACAAGGAACATCATCATCAGAAAACTCACAAACTACAAATGGGGAACTCAACCATCCACACTGTGTACATCAAATTTGGCCTGAGCGTCTCTGCAGCAGAGCATGCTGCTCCAGTTGGAGCGCATCCACACATGCAAAACAAGTTGACATGGTTGTTAATGAAGCTATGTGTATAGTGACAGGATGCTTCAAACCTACACCAGTTGAGAAAATATACCCTCTTGTTGGTATCGCTCCACCTAACATCAGGAAAGAAGTAGTAGTGGATGCCGAGAGAACTAAGCAAGAGAATGACCCTCAACATCCTCCAAATGGATATGAGCCTCAAGTCCTCCAGCTCAGATCCAGGAAGAGCTTTACAGCAAAAGCAAACATTCTTGAGGGTACACAGAGCGAAACTAAATTAAAAGATGGAGGAAGGAACTCAATGGGCAAGGATCATCATTAAAGGAGGATACAGCTGAGTAACTCAACCTCTCCTATGTCATTTGGAGGACCATGCATAGGCTAAGGGTTGGAGTCCCTAAATGTAAGATTCAACATGCTCAAGTAGGGGCTGCTGGCAGACAACAACATGCTGTGTGAATGTGGAGAGATACAGAATCCAGCTCATTTATTGATCTGCCGATTACTGCCAGAAACATGCACCGATGAGGACTTAAGTTTGGCCAACAACAAAGCCAAGAAAGTGGCTTCATTTTGGCAATCCAGGGTTTGATCGGGAAAGAGAAGACAAAGTAGTAGAAATACCACTGTGATTTATTTAATTAGATTTACACAGACATGAATCACACACAAACAGTAAACCCAGAATGATGAAGTGATTGATCAAAAGATGTCATTTAGTCTTTCTATTAACTATGCAACAGGAAAGGAGTCATCTTAGTGCAAATTTTGATCAAGAAATCAAGAAAATTGGGGGGGGGGGGATCTGACTACTGTATCTTATAAAAAGAGATCTTTTTCCTGCTTCACTGTTTCTCAATTGTGCATATGAAACTGGAGGAAGCAAAGATTTACATCCCTAGTTTAATACAACTTGTTGTTGACTGCAACTCGTATCCAAGAATGCATTTTTTCCTGAAGCAGTAATAAGTAATGTACAGAAATCAGGAACAGCAATGAAAAAACATTTCTAGCTCCATACTTTGAAAACGAAGCATGTTATACTTTGTTGTTGTTGTTCAGTCGCAGTCGATTCCGACCCTTCGCAACCCCATGGACCACAGCACACCAGGCATCCCTATCCTCCACCATCCTCCTCAACACACCCAGCCTTGTGCCCATTGCATCAACAATGGCATCTAGCCATCTCATTCTCTGCTGCCCCCTTCTTCTTTTGCCCTCCACCTTTCCCAGCATCAAGGCTTTCTCAAGTGAGTCCTCTCTTCTCATTTGATGTCCAAAGTACTTTAACTTCATCTTCAATATTTGACCTTCCAAGGAGCAGTAGGGATTGATTTCTTCTAAGATTTACCTATTTTTTCTCTGCTCTCACAACCATACATCACTACCGGAAATACCATTGCTTTGATTATGCAGACTTTTGATTGCAAGGTGATATCTCTACTTTTCACTATGTTCCCCAAATTTCTCATAGCTTGCCTCCCAAGAATTAGTCACCTTTTTATTTCATGGCTGCAGTCACCATCTGCGATGATCTTTGATCCTAAGAAAGTAAAGTCTGTCATTGCTTCTACTTCTTCCCCATCTATTTTCCAGGGACTGAAAGGGCCTGTTGCCATTATCTTGGTTGTCTTGATATTGAGTGTCAAGCCAGCTTTTGCACTCTCCTCCTTCAGCCCAATCAAGAGATTCTTTAGGTCTTCTTCACTTTCTGCCATTAGGGTGGTATTGTCTGCATATCTCAAATTGTTGATGTTTCTCCCAGCAATTTTGATCCCATATTGTGATTCCTCCATCCCTGCATTGCGCATTTTGTACTCTGTGTATAAGTTGAAAAAGCAGGGTGACAAAATGCAGCCTTGTCTTACTCCTTTTCCTATTCCAAACCACTCTGTCATTCCGTAGTCTGTCCTAACTGCTGCTTCTTGACTCTTGTACAGATTTCTCATGAGGCATATGAGGTGTTCTGGTATTCCCAACTCTTTAATTACTTGCCACATTTTGTCGTGGTCCACACAGTCAAAGGCCTTGGTGTAGTCAATGAATCAGAAGTAGACTTGATTCTGATATTCCTTTGTTTTCTACATGATCCAACGTATACTTTACCCAGGTTTTTAAACAATACTTTCAAGTGTGGATTTTTCCCATGATGACAAAACAAAGAAGTTTAAGATGTGTTTCAAATACTGTATACTTATTTTCTTCAGTTTTACTGTTAGTCAAGTAAGAAATATTTCTCTATCTATTCTACAGAACTCTACTCAAGTCACAGAAGTCTCTTCAATAATTTTTATACATTCACTTCCTCTCACATCATGTTCTCTTTTACTGTTTTCTTTACATTCCACCCAAAGCCCTCCTAATAGGTTACTACACTATCGAAAGGTTGCAGTGAGCTCTTTAAAGGTGGCAAACTGGAAATGCCAATTGCCAAGCCATCCAGTGAAGATATAACTACAGTGGAATCAGAACCCAATGAGTCCTAGTCCAATAACATTCACTGACACACACATCCTTATACATGTGTAGAATTCAAACTGAATGTTAATCTGACTTCCTATATACAACTGACTGAAGTTTTCTTAGAACTGCCTCTTTAAAATGGATGTAAAATAGTAAAGCAATCACAAATGGAAATCAGTATCCTGCTCAAACAAATGCCTTTCAGATGTATTAAGAGTACAGCTTCTATTATCCTCAATATCCATGTCAGATGCAGATGATGGTTATGTGCTACAATAAATCTAAACAGGACTTGGACATAATGTTCAAATCACTGACCCAAATTCTACAATGTACTAATTCCTTTCCTGTCTCCCCTACAACCCTTAGTACTTCTTCAAAATAAGGGGGTTTCGCAGCCCTTTGGAGCACGTGTCTGAAATGTAGGGGTAAGGTGAGATTGTCTCCCTTGAGACTGTAATGACGGAAGCTGTTCTGTCACCAGATGTCATTTTCATTCCCTACTGAATTCCTTGTGCCATCAGTACAGCAGTAGAGGTACCTTTCTACCAAAAACACAATGACAAGTTCCACATATAAAATGATTTACTGTACTTCCAGTTTAGTGTTTACAGGTTCATTAATTTTAAAGTCATGGTCCTCTTTTTCAGGTTTGTATAAAGTACCTGTTTCTTCCCTAGCCCTCCCAACCCACCATGTTCTGTAACCTCTATTCATTCAGTCTTTGAGGCCCCCTGATTAAATAAAAAGAACTAAATTAATGAACTTCTTGTGTATCCTGAGCACTATTGCCACTCTTCTCCATTTCACCCTCAAAGCAACTCTGGAGTGTTTGGGAATGCTTCAATCAGGTTCATGATACATTTTTTTAGCATTATTGAGTATTTTTAATTGCACTGGTTGTTCTGGTTACTCAATCTGTATTATTCTTACAACAATAAAGATTTACATTATCTTGCTAATTTTTCAGCAGATAGGGCAATGGTAACTAATCAGGGCACAATGACAAATAGATAATGCAAACAAAAGAAAATCTGCATTGTTAATAGAAAATTGTTTCAAAAGAATCAGACACTTCAGAGGAGTATCATTATAACTTGGATTAAAAGGCACGTTAGAACGTTGCTATAAATCAACTTTAGGCCTAGGGACTCTGTCCAAAATGTGATGTTACTGAATGACATGGAAGTGCTGTTTGTTCCCTTCTTGCTTTACACTGACAGGATCAAAGAAGAAAAAGAAAAAACATCACACTCATTTACAGTGATTTCTAAGCATTCCTTTTCTCCATGCATGGCTGGGTGAAGACTTATGCCCTAGTTAACCAAGAACCAGTTTTTCTCTGGGGACTAGTTTCTCAAAACAAACATATAGCAGGAATCTGAGACCAGTGGAGCCAAAATCTAGCGTCTGGTCTTCCCAACGGAACCTCATCCATGGGAGAGATCAATCTCAAGATCTCCTGGATTATGATGCAAACAGCACACAGCAGGGAAGAAAGCTCAGAATCCCCAAATGAAAAGACACCCTCCCACACTAGTTGAAGGAGCATCTGAAAGAGACCCATGTTGGCAAGGCCTTAGAAGGAAATTCAAGGATTATAAACCTAAAAGGGAAAGTGAATGGGGTGGCAGGTAGAGACAATCAGCAGGATCACACACTAGCTAAACAGACCCAAGACAAGAGCTTGTTGGGGCAGGTTTGGACCAACATACCTGGCTGGAGAGACAAAACCTAAATGGTCTGCAGCCTCTGAGAATAAGAACCCAGAAGAAGCTCTGGGAGGATTGTTTTGTTGACAGAAGCCAAGTATGCAAGTTGGCTCAGCACTTAGACTAAAGACAACCCACATTGGAGGCACGGATCCTGGCCCTAGTATCCTGCCTGGAGGAGAGCAGGGGAAGAAACACTTCTAGGTTCGTTTGCTTTGACAACCACATCATACCCCATGCCAGGAGATGTTTGCTGGTGTTTTAGAAACATAGAATCACTGAGTTAAAATGGCTACACAAAAAGAACCTCCTTGAAGATAATGTTATTTCTGAACCACAATTGGGTGTAACCTGGTGACGGCAACCTTGAGTTGCAGGCTAATCTTTCTCACACTAGGACAGGCGAAAGGAACTGCAGAAAGAACTCACCAAAAGGTGCCTTCATTTTGGCAGTTTCATGTCTAGCCTAGACATGGAGGAAGGTGATGACGACTGAGTTAAAAGGGGCCTTTTAGGCCATTGAGTCCAAACCCATGCTCGATACAGGAATCATTGCATTGAGTGTTACAAAATGACAGGTCGGAACCAGGAGGTTTGTACCAGCAGGCATTCCCTAACCTCCCCCCTCCCCAAATGTTGTCAGGAAGCAAGAAGAGGGAGTGGTTTGATTCTCAAGTGCACCCAAAGGGATGGAGAGGACGTGATTTGAGAACAGAACATGGGGCTTGCCTACTAGGGATGAAACAAAGAGGGCCCAAACATCCTGTAGCCCAAACATTGTGAGTTGGATCCCAACATAGCACAAGGTTGACTCCGCCTTCCATCCTTCCGAGGTCAATGAAATGAGGACCCAGCATGTTGGGCGGGGAGCAAAAATGCTAATTAACTTCTGAGCTGCCCAGAGAGTGCTCTAAGCGCTATGGGGACAGTATAGAAGTGTACATTGCTATTGCTGTGAGTGAAGTATACCCAGGCATGGAGTGCCAAGTGGTAGGTCAGGGTACAACCCTAAGTGGGGCTTGATGGCAGACGAGGAAGGGGGTGAGGGTCTGCTAAACTGGATCGTTGGAGGTATTCCTGACAAAAGCCACGAAACGAAATGCGAAGGCGGGAGAGGGAGGAGGAGCCTCTGTGTTGACAGACGAAAGCTTTGGGAAAGGGAGATGCGCCGAATCCTAAGGTTTTTTTTTAACCGTGCCAGAAGCACACAAAGGTGCTTTCTGGGCTGAAAGGATTTTTTTGCTGGAGGAACTCCGCTCAGGGGACGCCCAAATGAGGCTCCTTTCATGTCCCCAAGATCTTTTTTTCCCACCGAAGTGGTCCCTATTTTTGTTGTTCAGTCGCAGTCGATTCCGACCCTTTGCAACCCTATAGACCATTGTCCTCCAGGCACCTCTGTCCTCCACCATCCTCCTCAGCCCGCCCAGCTCTGTGCCCACTGCATCCACGATGCCATCTAGCCATCTCATCTTTGGTCGCCCTCTTTTTCTTTTGCCCTCCACCTTTCCCAGCATCAAGGCCTTCTCAAGTGAATCCTCCCTTCTCATTTGATGTCCAAAGTACTTTAGCTTCATCTTTACTATTTTACCTTCCAAGGAGCAGTCAGGGTTGATTTCTTCTAAGATTGAACTATTTGTTCTCCTCACTGTCCAGGGGACTCTCAAAGCTCTCCTCCAACACATGTCAAAGGTGTCTATTTTTCTGTGCTCAGCCTTCCTAATGGTCCAGCTCTCACACCCATACATTACCACCAGGAATACCATTGCTTTGACTATGCGATTTTCTGTTTTCAAGATGATGTCTCTGCTTTTCACTATATTCCCCAGGTTTCTCATAGCTTGTCTCCCCAGAATCTTTTTTTATTTCATGGCTACAGTTGCCATCTGCAGTGATCTTAGATCCCAGGAAAGTAAAATCTGTCACTGCTTCTACTTCTTCCCCATCTATTTTCCAGGGACTGATGGGGCCTGTTGCCATGATCTTGTTTTTCTTGATATTGAGTCTCAAGCCAGCTTTTGCACTCTCCTCCTTCAGCCCAATCAAGAGATTCTTTAGGTCTTTCTTTAGGTCCCTATTTATCTACTTGCAATTTCTTGCTGTCGAACTGCTAGGTTGGCAGGAGCAGCTGGGGGACAGAGGACTGCTGCTCATTCCGTCATGCAGCACTCGGGTCTCGAACTGCCGACTTGCCGGCCTTCCAGCTAACAAGGCGAGCTTCTTGGCCACCGAGCCACCGGAGTCTCATCCTGAGGTAAAAAGGGTGCCTAAAAGGAAGGCGTGAGGGGGTGGGGGAGGGGCGCGCGGAGGCCCTTCTCTCTCACCTTGTAGACATCGCCGTAGGTGCCGCTGCCGATGCGCTGGATGAGCTCGAAGTCTTCCTGGGGGTTCCTGCGGGACAGGTCGCACACCCGCCCCCCGCCAACACTCATGGTGCGCCGCCAACCGGCGCTCGGAGGGGGGCCGGCGGCGGCGCCTCCTCCTCCTCCTCCCTCACCCCGTTCCGTCGACGCCACCGGGAGGCCGAGGCTGGGGAGGGGGAAGAAGGTGAGGAAGAAGGGAAAAGGGCGAGCCGGGGGGAGAGGAGAGGAGGGGGAAGGAGGAGGAGGAGGAGGAGGAGGGAAGAAGAAAACGCCTCACAGCAGCGATCACCACCGACGCCACCTCCTCCCCCCTTCCTGCTTCACCAACATGGCGCCTGGCGTCGCCCGACTGCGCCTGCGCGCCTTGCCCGGCCGTCAACCGCCCAACCTCTCTCAAGCCCAGATTGGAATGGAAAGGAGAGCGCAGGGAGGGGGCGAGCTCGCGCTCTCTTCCGAAGGGGCGGGGCTTAGCCACCCCACGTGAGTCCGCCCTGTCAGTCACAGTGGCTCCCCTTCAGTGCAAAGGTGGCTTCGAGCCTTGGTGGCGCAGTGGTTAAACTGCTGTACTGCCGGCCGAACGTTCTGAGTTCGATCCTGGCCATGTTCAAGGTTGATTCGATCGATAAAATGAGTACCCACAGTGTGGTGGGGGTGGGGGTTTACTAACTTGTGAACGACCACAAGTGCACTAAGCAGTATGGGACAGTAAAGGTCACCCTTGCTCAAAAGTCTAGTTGTATCCGAGTCCAGGGTTCAGTGCTCATCTCTATGTATAGCCAAAGAGCCAGCACTGTCTGGATCTGCAAGTGTTTCCGTGGACATGGGGCAGGCATGACTAGGCAACCGAGTGCACAGAACACCGAAGTGGTGGTACTTGCAATTCCTTGCTTTCCAACTGCTAGGTTGGCAGGAGCTAGGACAGTGACGGGAGCTCACTCCATCATGCAGCACTCAGGATACGAACTGCTGCCCTGCCCTGCCAGTTGTCAAGGTCAGTGTCTTAACCACTAAGCCAACGCAGTGGTTAAGACCACTGGTATAGTGTAGAAATGTAATTGTTATTGCTATTCAGTGAGGAGTTGAAAGGGGGGAGCTGCAACATTCTCTGTCTACAGGGCTCGCAGGTCAGCATTTCAAGGCCTGAGCGCTGCACTGAGCGAGCACCGTTGTCTCTCCTTGCTCTTGCTAACCTAGTAGTTTGAAAGCAAGAAATTGCAAGTAGATAAAGATGTACCACTTTGACGGTAACAGTAACAGTGTTCCATATGTGCCGGTGTCTAGTCATGCCTGCCACATGGCCATGGAAACATCTGTAGATGCAGACAGTGCTGGCTTTTTGGTTATAAACAGAGATAAGCACCGTACGCTAGTCAGATATGACTGGCTTTCATGCAAGGGAGACCTTAATCTTTACCACTCCATAGTGCTTTGTGAACTCTGTGCAGTTCGCAAGCTGATTAGCATTCTGCCACCAACATGTTGGTTACCCATTTTATCAACCTCAGAAGGATGGAAGGCTGAGTCAACCTTGATCCGCATCAGGATTGAGCGCACAACAATTGGGCTGCAGTACAGCAGTTTAAGCACTGCATCACAAGGGCTATATCCCAGCTTTCTCCCATGGGGTATACATTTTGGGGCTGCAATGAAATAATAAAGCTGAGTCAGTCACTTACAATGCAGACCAAACATTTTCTACTGAGAAATAAGCCCCAAGAAACTGAATAGGTCTTATCTCCTGGGTTAAATATATGCTGCTCCAAAAAATGAAGGGAACACCTAAACAACACAATGTAACCCCAAGTCAATCACACTTCTGTGAAATCAAACTGTCCACCCTGGTAGCAACACCGATTGACAATCAATTCCACATGCTGTTGTGCAAATGGAAGAGACAACAGGTGGACACCAGAGGCAATTAGCAAGGCATCCCCAATAAAGGTGTGGTTCAGCAGGAGGTGACCAAAGACCACTTCTCAGTTCCTTTGCTTTCTGGCTGATGGTTTGGTCACTGTTGAATACTGGCTGTGCCTTCACTCTAGTGGTAGCATGAGACGGAGCCTACAACCCACACAAGTGGCTCAGGTAGTGCAGCTCATCCAGGAAGGCACATCAATGCGAGCTGTGGCACAAAGGTTTGCTGTGTCTGCCAGCGTTGTGTCCAGAGCATGGAGGCATTACCAGGAGACAGACCAGTACATCAGGAGACGTAGAGGAGGCCGTAGGAGGGTGACAACCTAGCAGCAGGACTGCTACCTACACCTTTGTACAAGGAGGAATAGGTGGAACACTGCCAGAGTCCTGCAAAATTACCTCCTGCAAGCCACCAATGTGCATGTGTCTGCTCAAGCGGTCAGGAACAGACTCCATGAGGGTGGTATGAGGGCCCGACAACCACAGGTGGGGGTTGTGTTCACAATCCAACACCATGCAAGACATTTGGCATTTGCCAGATAACACCAAGATTGGCAGGTTCGCCACTGGCGCTCTGTGCTGTTCACAGATGAAAGCAGGTTCACACTGAGCACATGTGACGGACGTGCCAGGGTCTGGAGACGCTGTGGAGAATGTTATGCCTCCTGCAACATCCTCATGCATGACCAGTTTGGCAGTGGGTCAGTAATGGTATAGGGTGGTATTTCCCTGGAGGGCCGCACAGCTGTCCATGTGCTCGCCGGAGGTAGCCTGACTGCCATTAGGTACCAAAATGAGATCCTCAGACCCCTTGTGAGACCATATGCTGGTGCAGTTGGCCCTTGGTTCCTCCTAATGCACGACAATGCTAGACCTCATGTGGCTGGAGTGTGTCAGCGGTTCTTGCAAGACGAAGGCATTGATGCTATGGACTGGCCCGCCCGTTCCCCAGACCTGAATCCGATTGAGCACATTTGGGACGTCATGTCTCGCTCCATCCACCAACGCCACGTTGCACTACAGACTGTCCAGGAGATGGGGGTTGCCTTGGTCCAGGTGTGGAAGTAGATCCCTCAGGAGACCATCAGGAGCATGCCCAGGCATTGTAGGGAGGTCATACAGGCACGTGGAGGCCACACACACTACTGAGCCTCATTTTGACTTGATTTAAGGACATTACATCACAGTTGGATCAACCTGTAGTGTTTTCTTCCACTATCACTCTGAGTGTAACTCCAAATCCTTTATTTTTTTGAGCAGGATACATATAAAGAATCATTGCTTTGGGAAGTAAGTGTCATTGGACTTAATGGGACTTACTACTGAAAATACATTTATAAGTTTGTGTTTAGGATTTTTCTTTAAAAAGTTAAAGCTAGCAGAAGAGAATGACCAAACATGCAATGGATTGACAGAATAAAGGAACCCAGTCTTGAGTTTAGAATTGCTGAGCAGAGCAGTTAATGGGAGGATTATTTGAAAGTCTCTAGTTCATAGGTTCACTGGAAATGACGTAGTTTAATGGCAAGTATTAACAACAATAACTTAGGATTGCCTTAGAAGAGTAGGCTTCCCTATTTAGATTTCCTGTCATAAAACTAAGGAACAGGCTACCTCACACCACCATACTTTCTGTCCCAAATAAACACAAGAAGTGAGCTGCACTTGAGCTATGCATTGAACTCTTCTCAATAGGCAGTGGTTGGAATCCTGTAGGAACATCTCCTGACATTTAGGAGCCTTTTATCTTTAAAAGTTTTCTTCCACCCCAGCTGATATCAGTAGTCTTACTCATGTAGTTACCCTAACAAGATTCCAGCAGGAAAATCTCTTTTTGTGGTAGTGCCCTTCTGCATAGAGTTATAGCACTGCAATCTATCATGGCATGGATTTAAAACTTTTTTTGTCTAGGATTTTTGGGATATTTTAGTTGCTTCTCAACTTTTAATATGAACCTGAGGAGGCCACTGGGGGGCCTGTGGATGAAGGGTTGGAAGCCTTTAATATATTAATTTTTTTTGTACATTTTATTTTATGTGACTTATTTTGGTCACGAGCATGGTATACTTCACTAGAATACATGAGAAGCCATGTAGTCTAACTAGCTTCTGCATAATCTTGGCATTTGAAGGCAAGATGGATGAGCTTTTTCAAAATTTGGATAAATTTCAGATCCTAGGGTTGTATCGTTCACACTTTGTGTTATTAACATCATTATTTTTAGATTTCTTTTCAATAATACATCCAATCTTGCTAATTTGATGGTTTCTGTACCATCACAGAAATATGTAAGAAGGATTTTCCTTTTATTTTACTCTCTAACATTTTTGAGTGTTTCTTCAGGTTTTGATAAATGCAATAGAGAGAGTCTGGCCATCTTATCCTGCTATTGCAATAGAGTAGACCATACTGCCAGGAACTCAATGCCAATCTTCAGGCAGCAGTCTGCTATCCTGACAACCCTGTGGACTAATGGCCTTGGGTGGTGAAGTCAACAGGGAAGGGGTGATGGTTCTGATGTGTATTATTTATTTATTTATTTATTTACTTATATCCCGCTCTTCTAGTGCAAGCGCCACCCAGAGCGGCTGACAGCATAAAATTAGAAAGCTCTTCAAAACAATAAAGCAATCTCAAACATACAAAAAGCATGATACAATCAAGCTACATATACAAAGAAATGCATATACTGTAGTCATAAAATATCTAAAACCCAGCCCAAACCTTCCCTAACCCCTTAAGAAGATAAAACAATCTATACCTATAAAATGGTGTGTTAACCGTTGGAATGTGACAAAGGATGCTTAGCCAGGCCCCACTAGCCCGGTCCGAGCCTCCGTACACTCGCCCGAACGGGGTTCGCAGGTAACTGTCGGGTTGAAATTTGCACCAGTGGGGCAGGAGCCCCCCGGACGCAAACAAAAAAAGGGAACTTCAATTCCCAACGTTCCTTTCGCCGTGCTGCACCAGAGACAATCAGGCTGAGTGGCGCGGGCAAAGGGAACCTTCAGAAACAAGCTGCGGCCAATCAAAAATAAGCCGCAGGAAACAAACTGCTGCACTAACTAAAATCACGCACGCCAAACTACAAGCCCCAGCGTCCTGCACGCCATGAGTGTGTAGAACGCTGAGGCAGCCGGCGCGCAAAAAATAAAATTTAAAAAAACTCCGCCGCCGCTGCCCTTCCTTTCCACGGACCAGCCATCGAGCACGGCCCACGGAAAAGAAAGACACCACCACCCCGCCCCTGCCTTTCCTTTCCATGGGTCAGGCATTGAGCCTGGCCCATGAAAAAAGACACCCCCCCGCCCCTGCCTTTCCTTTCCACGGGCCAGGCATTGAGCCTGGCCCACGGAAAAGAAAGGCACCCCCCCCGCCCCTAAAAAAGTAAATACAAAAACATCCAAAAACACAATCCAAAAACAGTTAAAAATACTCAAAACCAAAAATAAAAAAATACAAAAAGGAAACACAAAAATATTCAAAAACAAACAAGAAAAAACAAACAGACCCCCCCAAACCAAAAACAAACCCCCCCCCCAAAAAAAATTAAACCAGAGAGCTTACTATGATACTTACCGGAAGAAGAAGCAACACCCAGAGGACAGTAGAGAAAAATTGTAGAGTACAAGAAAAGCTCACCAGCCCCACCCAGAGGCCACAAGAGTAAAAACATCCAAAAATATTCAAAATAATAAGATTAATTCCCAAATTACTGAAATAAATTATCAAATCATTCAAAAATATTCACGCTAATCACAAAAAAATCAAAAAACTTTTTTCACTCAAAAAAACAAAACAAAACATCTAAACACAGTATAGAAACATTGATTAAAAAACATATTCTTACACATTTTAAAAATAATTATCCAAGGTACAACTATTTTTTAAAAAATCACATAGTAACACATTATTTGGTTAAATACAATAATTATAACAAAATTATATCATCCTTTCCTCTTTTTAAAAGCCAAAAAACAAAACCAAAAAATAAAAAATCACAGTTTATAACAGCCCATGCGTAAAAATAAAAATTTAAAAAACCACAATTAAAAACTAACCTCATTTGCATAAAAATAAAACAAAAACCTTCCAAAACCATTTTAAAGAGCCCGGCAGTGAGGAAGCCGGCATGCAAAAAATAAAAATAAACAACACACTGGGAGCGCAAGTCCGCCACAGGCATACGCAGCGCCTCAAAGCCACAAAATCACACAACCTTTCAACCCCATTTAAAACAGCCCGGCACCATTTGTTCAAGGAAAAAAAACCTTTACTATCCAACCCAATTTAAAACAGCCTGGCACCGCTGGACAAAATATGCTAGTAAAAGATAAAAGGATAAAAACCATACTAAAAAGGCAAAAAACAGTCACAAAAAAAAATCTGACAGCTCCAGCAGTAATTTATAATCTGAAGGCAATTAGACTAGCCAGCGGATTTGGGACGCACTACACGTTGGGTCCCAGACCCGCTGGCACAACCAGGTCTTGAGTGCCTTTCTAAAGGGGAGCAGCTTCATCTGGAGGCGCAGTTCCGGTGATAAGAGGTTCCACAGGGCCGGGGCAGACACCAAGAAGGCTCTTCTCCTGCTCCCAGCCAGATGTGCTTCTCTTGTCAAAGGGACCACCACAGAGCCTCTCTGGTCTGCCCTCGTAGGACGGGTAGAATGCCTTGGGGTGACGCAGTCCCGTAGGTAGCCTGGTCCACTACCATGAAGGGCTTTAAAGGTCAAAACCAGCACCTTGAATTGCACCCGGAGGCACACTGGCAACCAGTGCAGCTCCAGGAGCAGTGGTGAGGCGTGAGCATAGCGTCCCCGCCCAATCACCACCTGGGCAGCCGCATTCTGGACCAGCTGAAGCCTCCAAATGGTCATCAAGGGCAGCCCCATGTAGAGAGCGTTACAGTAATCCAATCTGGAGGTGACCATAGCGTGAGTGACCATGAGCAAGGAGACCCGGTCTAGGTGCGGGCATAATTGGTAAATGATGTGAAGCTATGCAAAGGCCCTCCTAGCCACAGACGGCTGCCACCTGCTCTTCGAGCAGTAGACGCAAGTCCAGGAGGACCCCCAAGGTACGCACCGGATCTGTCTGGGGCAGCAATGCCCCATCCAGAACCAAAGAAGGTAGCTCCCAGGATAACACGGGGCCCCGAACCCACAGCCACTCAGTCTTGCCAGGATTCAGCTGAAGCCCGTTGTCCCCCATCCAGACCAGCACAGCCTCCAGGTATCTGGTTAGGACTTTGACTGCATCACCTGGATTAAATTCCACTTTAATCTATCTTGATGGAGGGCAGCAGCTTCATCAATACAGTACTGGCTTGGGGCCGATTTGGATCAGTGATACAGGTGACATGCTGAGATGCGGAAGACAGATGAAATACCTAGTTATAGTTATATTGAACAAGTTCTCCAAAATCTTAGACTCCCATTCTAGCCCAGCAAATTAAACTCTCCACACTTGTAGTATAAGAAAAAACAGCCCTTTACTTACAGTTCCTTTGCTTGTCAAACAGTTCTGTATAATAGTTTTCTTTAAACAAACATACATTGCTTGTAAAGCAAAAATTAAAGTGTGTGTGTGAGAGAGAACAGCATAATAACACATGATGAAAAATACTTCAGAGATACCATACACTATAATCTGAAAGAAAAATGAGTAGCAAGCAGTAGCAGTCTAACCAGATCAGGTGACCCTACAGGTGAGAAAACAGAGAACTCTCCCTATTGGCTGCTTATGCACACAATTTACATTACGGCCATACCGCCCACAACCCACCACCACCCGAGCAGCAGCATTCTGGACCAGCTGCAGCCTCCGAATGGTCACCAAGGGCAGCCCCATGTAGAGCGCATTGCAATAGTCAAGTCTGGAGGTGATCAGAGCATGTGTGACCATGAGCAAGGAGTCCCGATCTAGGAGTGGGCGTAACTGGTGTATAACATGATGTTGTGCAACAGCCCTCCTGGCCACGACTGCCACCTGCTCATTGAGCAGGAGCCGCAAGTCCAGGAGGACCCCCAGATTACGCACCGGGTCTGTTTGGGGCAAAAAAATCTGGTCCAGAACCAAAGATGGTAGCTCCTGAGATAATGTGAGACCCCTGACCAATATCCACAGACGTAAAATAAATGAATAGTTACCTCCATTTCACGGTTATCAATCATCTTCTGCAACAATGTTAATTCTGTCATTTTCCTGTTTCATATGAACTTGTTAGTTATGCTTTCTAGTAAATCAAGATTTTCTTCAGAAAGCATAGAAGCAATTGGAATAAGTACTGGGGTTGTACATCGTGAATGGAATGTGAGGTGTCAGGTTAAATATTTTATTTGTTTGTGTTACACACTAACTCAAGGACTCGTATGGCATAATGGCTGCTAGACTCAGGAGACCTGGAAATTTATGAGAAGTAAATGGTGGTGGTAAACCACTCTTTGTACATCTTGCTGTTCTACTAGGACCACCATAAGTAATGAAATAAGTAGGTGATGCATGACAACAACAATGTGAAATAATGTGGTATAATCTCTAAAACAAGGGTTCCTAAACTTTTTGCCCTCACGTGGTTGAGCAAACCGGTCAAGTGATTCCTTCCAGTGTAAATGCTGCCGTAAAAGGCATCCGCAGCTGTTGTAAACATGATTATGACAGCCATGGGTGCATTTAAGGCAACATTTACACATGTGCGCAGGCATATTTTAGGCCAGATGATTTGGTGCCATGGGCTAAGTCTGGTCTGGGTTGCGGGCCGTAGTTTGGCCACCCATGCTCTAAAAGGTTATAGAAAATGGAGATAAAGAGGTCTTCTAGGTAGGTATATTTGTTGTCGTCATCGGCTGCTACTTGTATCTGAGCAAACATTTTCCCTGGAAGTAATTTTCTCAGTTGATGGATGTGTCTCTGGTTACTTAATAAACCAATCCTGGCATGAAACATGTAACCACACACACTACATTGAATAGATGGTGGAGGGCGTAGTTGAGTTTAATGAAGCTTCTGTGCTTGTCGCTTAGCCTCTTTATGTCTACGGTGTCTCCTTCGAAGTGATTGGTACCAGCACAGATGGTTTGGCACCAAAGTGGGAGACGGCTGCTGCTTCCCAGGTTTGCCTGGCCCGTGGCACGAAAAGGTTCCACCCTTGGATTATTATAAATAAATCTGTCATCCAATGCTATTCATGCCATTTTAGTGGTTTACTAAAGCTGTTTCAGTGCATAGACACATAGCTGCCAACAGGCATGTTGGACCTGGGCCGCGAAGCGGCTGTTGGGTCCCGGAGGAGACTGGTCAAGCAATGAGACACGAGGCAAGATGGAGCGAAGACCAGTAATTTAATGAAGGCAAATCATCAGTATTTATCATGTACAGGCTGCATGCAAAAGAACTGCGATCTGGCAGAATCCATATGCCATGTTTACATGAGTTAATTGGGAAACTCTTCAGGGGAGTTAATTAACTAACTTAATCAATGACAGGGGAACTCCATTGTTCCAAGCTATCTGGGGTAAACATGTGGCTGGTATTGGTTTTAGAATTTAGGGTAATCCACAGATGCGAGATTACCTATTACATGACTAGCGAGTTAGTCATTAGCTTCCTATTGTCCGAGCTGCTTGTCAGGTCAGCTGTAGGTGAATTAAACCCTATCTAATATTCCGCTCCCCCAATTTCTGTTCCTTCAGGAACCCCTGGTAACGAGGTGATCACCCATCACCGGGGTTCTGTCAGGGCCAGTATACCAATTGTGTGCGCGGATACCACACAGGCATTTATTTTATTTTATGGGGAAACTGTTAGGCAAAGACATGAGTTCTTAGCATGCTGGTTTTGATTAATTTTTAAAAAAATTCGGTTGCACTCTAAATATTGTATAGTTTAAGGATGTCTGGCTGGGAAATTCTTGGGCACATTTTACTTCCACTTCCTGGAGCGATGAGGGTAGTGCATGCTGGATGAATTGGCATAGGGGGCTGGATCTGGCCCACGGGCTGTAGTTTGGGCACCCTTCGTTTAAGCCCGTGATGGTGAACCTTGGTGTTGGATCTGGGCCACGAAGTGGGTTGCGCAAGCTGGATCGGAACCACGAAGCGGCTGTTGGGTCCCGGAGGAGACTGGTCAAGTAAGACACATGAGGCAAGATGGAGCAAAGACCAGTGATTTAATGATGACAAATCATGACTATTTATCATGTTCTGGCTGCATGCACAAGCGTAGCGATCCATTGTAAATTCAGGCTTCACACATCATGTTTACACGAGTTAATTGAGGAAGTCTACACAGGGGAAGTTCATTAACTAAATTAATTAACTACAGGGGAAATACATTGTTCCAGGTTATCAGAGGTAAACAGGTGGCTAACATTGACTCTAGGGCTTAAAGGAATCCGCAGATGCGAGATTACCTATTACGTGCCTAGCGAGTTAGTCATTATCTCTCCATTGTTCGAACTGCCTGTCAGATCAGCTATTGATGAATTAAACTCTATCTAATATTCTGCTCCCCCAATTTCTGTCCCCTCAGGAACCCACAGCAACGAGGTGATCACCCATTACCGGGGTTCTGTCAGGGACAGTTGACCAATTCTGTGTGCGGATCCCACACCTTGGCACTCCAGATGTTCTTGGACTTCAATTTCCAGAAGCCCAAGCCTCCGTGAATCCACATGAATGGGTTTGCTGCAATTTGGGCGCGTTTTACTTCCGCTTCCAGGAGCAACGAGGGCGTCGTGTGGCGGATGAATCGCAGCAAACCCATTCGTGTGCATTCACGGGGGCTTGGGCTTCTGGGAATTTTTGGTGTATGCAAACCAAGACACAGGACACAGCCTCGGGCTGGGTTAACTCAGGTTTATTGCATCGTGGACAGAGGGAACATGAGGTAATGGCGGATCGATAGCTCTTTATATACAGCAGTAATACATTTGAACGTGGTGCCATGGTAGCCCATTGGCTACTGTCTGCGTGACGTCATTGCAGGTCACGCCCTTCTTGTCCAGGTGTAGGTGGTGGCGGGAAAACTTCCCGCGCTGTTGCCTTTGATGAGTTCGGACCAAGAGAGCTTGGACGCTCGCTGCTGCCAGCTGGTGGTCATTAGCTCGCGTCCTATTACAGGGTTTATATGATACAGCTGAAGGTTACATTGTTGCTATAGGCAAGGTTACATTGGCTCAGATACATTGTAATCCATGTGTACAATAAAACCATCAGAACACAACACCCCTCCCCCCTAGGACGAGACAAAGTCTCGAGCCCACACTTAAACACACTCCCCCCCCTTAGGAGACAAAGTCTCTCAGCCAAGATGGCTTATTTCGAACACGCTGGGGTCTCGATGCGGGCTGCCTCTCCCCGGGTTTGCTACCTTCTCTTTGTCCCCTGGTTTCCTGTCCTGTAATATGAGAGGGAGACTCGTTAGTGACTTGCCGCGGCTCCGCGGCGTTGTTGGGAGGTGTGCTCTTTCTTAGGGAGGAACCGGGGGCACTGGGGGCTAACGAAAAACCCCTCTTCTCGCTTGGATGGGTGGGGGAACACTCCTGAAAACCCCCCCGGCTCGCAAAATCAAAATCAAAATCACAATCGGGGGCAGCGGTCGCGAACTCCTCTCCCCCTTCCCCGGCCCCTGATAAGACTGGCGTATCAAAAGGATATGAGTCGGGGCCGCTACTACTGCTTCCTTCCCCCCTTGCTTGGGACTGTTGTCCCCTGCTGTCTCCCCCTTGGGTTAAGCGGGTGGGGGAGAACCCTAACGCTGAATCCTGTTGCTGAGCTCCACTGACTGGCCCACTCACTCGGTGCCTCAGTTGGTCTGCGTGCCTCCTCCAGAGGAGGCCGGTGTTAGTCTCGACCCGGTACGACACAGGCCCCGTCTGCTCTACAACCGTCCCTGGCACCCAGGCTGGCCCTGCGCTGGAATAGTTCCTGCAGTGAACAGGGTCCCCGGCGGCGAAACCTTTCGAGACTGCCAACCCTATGTTTTTCCCTTTATCCTCGGCTCTCGTCGGGTCTAGCCTAGACAGGATCGTGGTCAGTTTTCGCCGCATCAAGAGCTCCGCCGGCGAGTAGCCTGACGCTAAGGGGGTTACCCTATACGCTAAGAGGAACTGGCATACTTGGTGATTCCGGTCCCCCGGGCCCATGCGCCGCAGCGCCTCCTTCGTTGTCCGCACCAGCCGTTCCACTTGGCCATTCGTGGCCGGGTGAAACGGCGCGGACGTGACATGCCGAATGGCGTTTGCCTCCATGAACGCCCCGAACTCGGCGGAGGTGAAACAACTAGCGTTATCGCTTACCAAAGTGTCGGGTAAACCGAACGTGGAAAAGACTCTCCTTAGCTGGCTAATTGTCGTGGCGGAGGACGTGCTCTTTACTGGGATAACCTCCAGCCACTTGGAGAACGCATCTACCACCAGGAGAAACATGGTTCCTCGGAACGGGCCAGCGAAATCCACGTGGACTCTGGACCACGGCCCCCTTGCTGTGTCCCACTCCCTATGCGGGAGACGGGCCGCCTCAGGTCGGGATCCCTGGCAAGCCTCGCAAGTGCCGACCATGTGCTCAATGTCCGCGTCCAGCTGTGGCCACCAGAAGTAACTCCGGGCTAGCGCCTTTGAACGAACTATGCCCGGGTGGCTGACGTGCAGCAGTTCGAGCACCCTCGTCCGCAGGGGCGTAGGGACCACCACCCGTTGGCCCCACAGAAGGCACCCCCTCTCTAGGGACAACTCTAGCTTTTTCCTAAAGAATGGGTCGAACTCTGTACTCGGGGACGAAGCCGGCCACCCCTTCTGCACCCATGAACTAACTTTCCCCAGCGTCCTGTCCTTGCCTGTCGCCCTAGCAATGTCGGCTGGTACTATTGGGGGTGCGTCTAAAACCTCAATTAGCAACACCTGGCGGTCTCTTTCTGCTCTCGCCTTTTGGTCGTCCGACAAGGGCAGAGGGGATCTCGAAAGCGCATCAGCATGGCTGATCTCCTTTCCGGGCCTGTACTCCAACTCATGTTGGTACGCGTTGAGGAAAATAGCCCATCGCAGCATTCTCGGGGACAGGATCTGCGGCGTGGGCTTGCTTGCCGTGAAAATCCCTAACAGCGGCTTGTGATCGGTCACGATTTTGAACGGGCGGCCATACAAGAAATCGTGAAATTTTTTGGTCCCCGCTACTATTGCTAACGCTTCCCTGTCGGTTTGTGCGTAATTTCGCTCCGCTTGGGACAAGGACCGTGAGTAAAACGCCACCGGGGCCTCCCTTCCGTCCTCCAACACGTGGCAAAGCACCGCCCCCACCCCCACCGGGGATGCATCACAAACTAGGACCACAGGCCGTTTGGGGTCGAAGTGCGTCAGGATTGCCTCAGATGTTAGGAGTTGCTTTAGCTCTTTGAACGCCCTCTCGTGCTCGTCACCCCACATCCATGGCTCCTCCTTTTTAAGTAACCGATGGAGCGGTTCGGCCACGGATGCCTTCCGCGGGAGGAATGTATGGTAAAAATTGAGGAGCCCCAGGAAAGACTGCAGCTCGGTTTTGGATGTGGGGCGAGGGGCCTTTTTAATGGCTGCTACCTTGGATTTAGACGGCTTAATCCCCTCGGGTGTGATCCGGAACCCTAAAAACTCGACCTCGGTTTCGAAAAAGACACATTTATCCTTCCTCAATCTCAGCCCCGCTTTCTCGAACACGGTCAGTACCTTGTCCAACCTTTTAGCCAGTTCAGCCTCACTCCCCCCTGTTATCAACACGTCATCAAAATAAGGCAACACCCCCTCCAAGCCCTTTAGGAGGCGTTCCACGAGCGATTGAAAAAGGCCGGGTGCCGAGTTCACGCCGAACTGTAACCGCGACACCTGGAACGCTCCCTTATGTGTAACTATCGTTTGTGCCGCGGCCGTGGCGGGGGTCACTGGAAGTTGCTGATAGGCTTGTGCCAAATCGAGTTTAGCGAAACACTTTCCCCCATTTAGCCTGGCCAAAAGGTGGCTGATCACTGGCACCGGGTATGCATTAGGGCGGATCGCCTTGTTAATTGTACACTTATAATCAGCGCAAATGCGCACCTCCCCGTTAGCCTTTAGAGCCGTTACAATTGGAGTTTCCCACTCCGCGGAATCAACAGGAATAAGAATCCCCTGGCCCACCAGTTTGTCCAGTTCCGCCTCTATCTTGTCCTTGAGTGCGAACGGCACCCTGCGTGGTTTGAGTCTTATCGGGCGGACCTCCGGGTCTATGTCGAAAGCTACAGGGGGTCCCTTGAACTTTCCGAGTCCTTTCTTAAAAACGGCGGGATGCGCATCGCAAACCGCTTGTATTGGGTCCCCCCCCACGGTATGCACCCCCCCCTATGAACAAACCTAAGGGCTGAAACCACTGTGTCCCTAGGAGGCTACAGCTTCCCCCTTTGAGGACAACTAGGGGCAGTTCCGCAGAATGTCTCTTAAAATTGACCCGAAATTTCCCGACCCCCAACACCGGAATGCTGTTTCCCTGTACGTCCCGTAGTGTGGACCTCAACGCTTTAAGCTTGGGCCGCACGTGGGGGTCGATTTTCAGGAACTCTTTCTGGGGAATTATGGAATAGGAGGACCCCGAGTCAATTTCCATCTTAATAGGGGCCCCTTGTACTAATACCTCAACGAAGTAATGGGACTGTCCCGCGGACACGCTGAACACTGAGGCGTCGTCCTCGCTGCCGTCCGAGACGCGGCCCACGCCGTCCTGCTTCCTCGTGGTCTGGGCGCCATCTTTGGGCCTCGCTGGACGGTCCGGTCTGGCCGCGCGGTCTTGTGACTGCCTCCGGCCCTCTTTCCGCTTTCGGCACGCCTTGGCGATGTGCCCCCGACGGCCGCAGGTGTAACACTCGGCCTTCCTGAACGGGCATCTCGCGCACTCGTGGGCCGCTCCGCAACCCTCGCAGCGTCGACCACCCTTCCGGACCTTCTGGACCTCCTCGCCATCGCTGCCTTCCGTAGACGACTTTGAGGCCCGTCGAGTCGCGTGCACCGACTGTCCGGTCTTCCCGTGCACCGAATTTTCCGCCTTGCCGGCTCTAGGACGCCACTCACGCCACTGGTGCATCTCGTCCACTCCGGCATTCGTGGACTCTGCGGCTTCCGCGGCCTCTATGACCTCTGCCAGCGTGGGTGGCGGCTCCTTATTCATCAAGCTGCGCTGTACCTCCTTGTCTTTCAGACCACACAACACGCCGTCCCTGAGGACCAACTCCAGGATATCGCCCCATTTACAGGGGGCGGCGGCTATCCTCATGGCGGCCACGAATGCCTCAACCGACTCATCCGGCGCTTGGACTCGCCTCCAAAACGCGCTCCGAGCGGGAAACATTGCCCTCGAGGGGCAGAACCGCTCTCGCAGCAGTTTCATGATGTCGCTCGCCTTAAAGTCGCTCACCTTCTTCGGAGCGATTATGCCCACCAGCGTCCGCTTGGTTTCCATCCCGAGCATTCTGGTGAGGATGGCCCTCTTCCTCTCCTCGTCTTCTCCTTTGACTCTGAGTTCCACCAGGGCCGCCTGGAAATCCATCTCCAGCAGCTCCCAGTCTTGCGGTTTGGTGATGTTGAAACCGCTCTGTGCCCTGGCTGTTCCGTGGGGATCCATCATCCCACCTTCGTCGCCAATTTGGTGTATGCAAACCAAGACACAGGACACAGCCTCGGGCTGGGTTAACTCAGGTTTATTGCATCGTGGACAGAGGGAACATGAGGTAATGGCGGATCGATAGCTCTTTATATACAGCAGTAATACATTTGAACGTGGTGCCATGGTAGCCCATTGGCTACTGTCTGCGTGACGTCATTGCAGGTCACGCCCTTCTTGTCCAGGTGTAGGTGGTGGCGGGAAAACTTCCCGCGCTGTTGCCTTTGATGAGTTCGGACCAAGAGAGCTTGGACGCTCGCTGCTGCCAGCTGGTGGTCATTAGCTCGCGTCCTATTACAGGGTTTATATGATACAGCTGAAGGTTACATTGTTGCTATAGGCAAGGTTACATTGGCTCAGATACATTGTAATCCATGTGTACAATAAAACCATCAGAACACAACACCATTGAAGTCCAAGAACACCTGGAGTGACAACGGTTCGCTATCACGGGTTGAAGCAGAGAAAAAGGGTAGCTTAAAATCTATGTCAGCCTGTTGCAAAACAGATTCCAAGACGCGTTTTACTTCCGCTTCCGGCGGGACTCAGAGAAAGCACATGACTGGCCCGCTGAACCAACCATGTCACTGGCCCGCGGCCCGCAAGGTTTGGGCACTCCACCCCTGACTTACAGGGCTCGCCGGGCGGAAGCGCTGCCCGGTTCGCGCACGGGCGGCCCCGCTGCTCCCCCTGGCGCCGGGCGGGAGCCGGTGCAACTAGTGTCCGCTCTGTCCTTTGTGTGCGGTGTGGCGCGCCAGGCTCAGGGAGCTGGATCAGAAGCGCGGGAACGGGATGGACGGCGCTTTCTGCCCAGCAGTCCGTGGCTTGGCCACCAGATGAGAACACCGGGCGGGCAGCCGCCTCTCCTCTGGCCACGATGCGCGGGGGGTTCTGAGGGAGGGCCGTCGGGGCGTCCGCTGAGCTGGGGCCGGGCGGTGGGGCGGTGGTGGGGCCATCATCATGGGCAGCGGGGGTCGGGCGCTGGTGGGCGCGTTCAGCCTGTGCCTCAGCCTCTGCTCGCTGGCGCTGCTGCTCACGGCCCTCTTCACCGACCACTGGTACGAGACCGACCCCCGGCGCCACCGGCAGCGCTGCGAGCAGCAGGAGCGCGGCGGCAATACTAGCAGCGCCCACTCGCCCGAGCAGCGCCGCCGCCGCCTCCCGCCGTACCTGCCGCCGTTGCCTCTTCTGCGAGACGCCCCCCAGCCCCGCAGGACTAGGGTCCCTCGCAGCGGCGGCCCCCGCCACCCGGCACGGCCCCCGCCCGACGCCCTGGTGCTGCTGCTGGAGAACTGGCGCCGGCGGCGGGGGCCCCCTCTGGGGGGCGGGGGGCGGGTGGGGCTGCAGCAGCAGAACCCCTGCGGGCGGCCGCCGCTCTTCGCCACTTACGCCGGTCTCTGGAGGAAATGCTACTACAACTCCTGGCTGGGGGTGGGCAGCAGCAGGGGCCTCGACGACGGCCGCTTGGAAAGAGGTAAGAGGGGGGCGAGAAGGACGGCGCGTCTGGGGCGGGGTGTGTGTGTTCCTCCTCTGCCGGTTGCCGCCTCCTCCTGTCTCCCCACCGGCGTCCAGTCTACTACCTCCTTTCCCACCCTCGCCTGCCGGTGGAGTACATTGTGCCGTGTGAATTCCATACCCACCTTAATGGCGAACCTTGGCACTCCAGATGTTCATGGACTTCAATTCCCAGAAGCCCGAACACCCTGTGAATCCACACGAATGGGTTTTACTGCGATTCGTCCAGCCCGCGCTGCCCTCGTTGCTCCTGTACAGGCGTGTTTTACTTCCGCTTCCGGGAGTGACGAGGGCAGCGCGAGCCAGATGAATCGCAGTAAAACCCATTCGTGTGGATTCACAGGGGGCTTGGGCTTCTGGGAATTGAAGTCCAAGAACATCTGGAGTGCCAAGGTTTGCCCTCACGGACTTAGGGTAACCATGCAGCCCCTCCCCCATTGAAGGATTTCTCCCATTCAGGGTTAAGTGGGTGTTGTGTATTGTGCTGATTACAAATGTACAGTTAATAAGGCCATTCGCCCCAATGCCTACCCGGTGCCGGTAGTTAGCCCCTCTCTAGCGAAACTACCGGCACCGGGTAGGCATTGGGGCGAATGGCCTTATTAATTGTACATTTGTAATCAGCATAGTGGGAGCTTTCTTTCTTTCCCTTCCTTCCTTTTCATTTTTCCTCCCTCCCTTTTCTTTCTTCCTTCCTTTTCCTTCCTCCTTTTCATTTTTCCTTTCTCCCCCCCCCACTTGCCCTTCCTCACCTTTCCAGTCCCTCTGTGCACCTCCTGCCCGCAAAGTGCCTACTCCATGCCCGCTCTTGGTCTGCTCCCACTTAAACCTCCACCTTGTATGTTTGCACTTGTACAGGATCCTCACAGCGGGGGGGGGCAGGGGGGGCTCTCTTCTTTTCACCCAGAGCATTCAACCCCTTCCCACGGGCTCTTTGTGGTTGGCTTCTCACCTTCTCTTGGCCAGTGGAAAGAGAATCATGGGCATCTTTTGTTAGAGGGTTTCCGAAGGTTCGGCCCAAAGACCCCAGTACTCATTCATTGCCTTTATAGTTCTTTATTTCCACTGACCGCATGGCGGTCAGTGATGATCAGTGGTCAGGATAGGAGAGAGGGTCGTTGGGTAGGAGAGGGTCCTTTAATAGGGTTAGGTGAGGTCAGAGGAGGTCAGAGGGGGTAGGGTTACACGAGCGGTGCATTACGGTACATGTAGTTCATGGAAGTATGATATCATCCCTGACAAAACCCCTTCTGAGATCATACGGACAGAACGTGATGTGATTTGGATTTGTTGTTCTCCTACTCACTAAGGCGTAGGCCATTTAGCAAATAACTGTGTTGGGCTAATGGGAGTGGTTTGGTCAGGATATCCGCTACCTGTTCTTGAGTTTCACAATGTATCAGGTCTATGAAGCCTCCCCCTATGAGTTCCCTTACTTTTTTGTACTTGATATCGATGTGTCGGGATCGCCTGGCTAAGCATTCGGCCCTTGCCATGTCTATGGCTGCTTTGTTGTCCTCGTGAATGATAATGGGAAGGCTGGGTTTTTCCCAGATGAGGGAGATTAGCTCGTTTATCCAGATCAGGTCATCTGCTGCGTTAGACAGACAGACGTACTCTGCTTCAGCGGTGGAGGAGGAGACCAGTTTTTGTTTTTCAGTGCGCCAATATATGGGGCTGCCATTCAGCATCACTATGTAGCCGGATGTACTCCTTCTGGTCTTTGTACACCCGGCCCAGTCGGCATCAGCATAGCATGAAATGTTTATCCTGTCATTTATTTGAGGGGTTAGCAGTAACTTTCTGTCCATGGTACCCTTCAAGTACCTCAACAGCCTTTTGACGGCCACCCAATGGTGGGCCCTTGGGTTGCCGGAGTGACGTGAGAGAAGGTTCACTGCCAACGAGATGTCCGGTCTGGTCCAGTTGGCGATGTGCAAGAGTGATCCGATGATGGATCTATAGAGTGTGATGTCCTCGAATGGTTCTCCCTCCTCGTGGGAGTTTTTTACGAAATCCGTCTGCATGGGGGTCCCACATGGGTGGGCGTCGGTCATATTACACTTGTTGAGGAGCTCGATTATCTTCTCCTTCTGAGATATGGCAAAGCCGTCCGTTATCCTTGACACATGTACCCCTAGGTATTTGTTCACCTTTCCTAGACTCTTCAGTGAGAACTCGTTTTGTAGGCCTTTGGCGAACTCATCGCATCTAGACTTGCTTTTCCCAAAGTACAACAGGTCGTCGACGTAAACCAGAACCTTTTCTACCCCTTCTGGAGATTCTCTTAAGAAGACACATTTGTCTTCTCTAACTGGAGAGAAGTTCAATTTCTTCATGGTTTCAGCTAGGCACTCGTACCATCTTCTGCCAGATTGCTTGAGTCCGTAAAGGCTCTTGTTTAGCAGCCATGTTTCTCCACTGCTGCGTCCAAAACCGGGTGGAGCCCTGACGTATATCTCCTTATCCAGTTGTGCGTGTAAGTACGCTGTCTGTACGTCGAATTGATATACTTGTTCTCCAAGTACTGTTGCCATTACTAATGCGGCCTTAACACTTTCTGGTTTCACCGTTGGAGAATATGTGTCCTCGTAGTCATCTGGGTATCGTTGAGTGAAACCTTGGGCCACTAGTCTGGCCTTGTACAGGATCTGTCCGTCCTCTAGCTGTTTGACCTTGAATACCCACTTTGTTCCCACCGTCTTTTGTCCTTCAGGTACCCTTGCAGGTGTATATACGTCGAGGTCTTTGAGACTTTTCATTTCCTTCTCCATGGCCGCCCTCCACTTGTCCTGTTCTTCAGGTGGTAGCTCTGCTATGTCTTCGTAGCTCGCTGGTGTTTCGGGGTAGGTCTCCATGCTCAGAACATAATCCTCCAGTCTTCTCGGGGTTTGGTTCTTGGTCGACCTGGTTGACCTTCTAGGCGCTTCCTTTGTGGGACTTGGGGATTCGACGTCTCCTGCGTCTGTGGTGCTTGTGCGTGCTCCTTGTGTTTCAGACTTGCCACATATTGTATCTCCTGGTTGGTCGGGCCTTGCCACGGGCAGTGCTGCCTTGACCCCTTCAAGCTCTGGGTCGCTGATCAATACTTCATTCGCGTGTATCTTGCCCCAGTTCGCGTGCTCGTGGAATGTGGCTGATCTTGAAACTACCAGCCTCTGGTTGTGGTCTATGAACCGGTACGCCTTCGAACCTGGCTCATAGCCTAGGAACCTTAGCCTTCTGGTTATCTTGTCCCCTTTCTTTCTAAGTTGCTTGGGTATGTGCACGTCCGCAGGTACGCCGAAGACGTGGAGGTGCGCCAGCTTGGGTTTTCGGTTGTACATTGCCTCATAGGGTGTCTTACCGAGAACACTAGACCACAGCCTGTTTAACGTGTAGTTGGAGTACAGCAACGCCTCTCCCCAATATGAGAAGCTTAAACCTGCGTCTTCTATTGCACATCTGATCATGGTTTGTAGTACCCCGTTTCTTCTCTCAGCCACCCCATTTTGGAAGGCTGAGAATGGTGCAGTCTTGAAGTACAGCATCCCCTTCTCCTTTATCCATTCTTCAAACTCTTTTGACAGGAATTCCGAACCTCTGTCCGTCATCATTTGCTTCACGTTCACGTTGTGTTGAGTCCACACCTTTGTGTGGAATTCCTTAAACTTGCTGAACGCCTCATCTTTACTGTTAAGCGTGTATACGTAACCGTACCTGCTGAAGTCGTCAACTATTGTTAGGAAAAATCTCTTCTGGCCTATTGATCTTCTGAGAGGTCCTACCAAGTCGAGGTGTACGAGCTGGAATGGGTGATCTGACTTCCTGGCCGAAGTTTTTGGTCGTGGCTCAGTTTTGGACTTCGAGCTCTTGCATACAGAACAGTCCAGGTAGTTCTTGCAGCCTTTGACCTTCAGTCCCTCTGAGCATTCCAACATTTTCTTGACGGTGGGAAAACCTATGTGTCCTAACTTTCTGTGCAGTAAGTGTGCACACTCATCATGGTCTGGTTTCCCTATGGTTATCCTTGGTGTTCTTTTCTTCATTCTGTTGACCTCTCCATCCCTGGTGGAGTTGTGGAGGTCATCCGCTTCCGCTTCTGGTCCTTCATTTTGTTGTTCCTCGGGTTCATCTGATGTGCCTTCCTGTGCTTCTTCTTCTTCATTACTGTCGAGCGATCCTATGGTGACTTGTTCCTCTTCGTCTTCCCCTGCAATGAAGTATGGTAGTCCGCCTATGATTTCCACTCTTCCAATTTCCTTTCCCCTTCTTTCAATGGATGCTTTCTTGTTTCCGAAGATTATTCTCAGGTCTGGGTCCTCTGTGAGTCTAGTAGTAGCTAAAACATTATATGGAATGCGTGGGGCATAAAGGACGTTTTGGACCAGTCCAATTTCAGGGATGTGTATGTCGCCTCTGCCTTCTACCTTAGCGTGTGCCTGATTGGCAACCTTGATGCTAAAAGAGTCTTCTTCAAAAGAATCAAATATTTCTCTGTGGCATGATGTGTGTGTAGTGGCCCCGGAATCGATCAGCCAGCGTTGCGGGTGGGAGCCCGTGGGCCTGGTTGTCTCATGGCGTCTACTTCCTTTGCCGTGTTTCACTGCATTTATAGAATCAGGCTCGTGTCTCTCTTGGTCTCTTTGGGGCCTAGGGCGCCTGCCTGGACTGGGTGATCTCCACCGTCTATTATTTCTATCCTCGTTGTCTCTTAGTTTGCTTGAGTACTCGTCTCGTGACTCGCGCCTCGGCCTCGGCGTGTCATCATGGCGTGTTCGGTCATGTGAAGGGCTGTATCTCGCATCCCTCCTGTCTTTGGCATATCTTGGGCAGTCCCTTTTAATATGTCTTCTGGAACCACATGTGTAGCATTCCCGTGTTGGGCTGGTTTGCTCTGTGAGTACTGTCCTCCTGTGTGGCCTGTCTTCCCTACGTGTTGTGGGTTCTGTGAAAACTACCCTTTTGTGTGGCCTATTCTCCCTGCGTATGGTGGCCCTGTTTCTCCTGAGGTTGTCTTCGGCTATAAGTTTCCTGGTGACATAGTCCAGTGTGACATTGTCACCGCTGGTGTTGTCTAATTGGGTCAGGAAGTCATCCCAACTTGGGTCGAAAGAATTGTAGATGATGCTGATTAGGTGCTGTTCAGTAACGGTTTCGCCCCTTCTTATGAGATCAGACCTCATGTTGCTTAATCTCATCAGATGCTCACCCATGCTATCCCCCTCTTTAATCTTGTATGCGTACAGCTCCCTCAGCAGTAAGCACGTTGTGCTCCTGTTCTTGCAATAAAACATGTTATACAATTTCCCCCAAACATCATAGACAGTTGACTCACTTGGAATACACCCATACATAGTTGCATCTATGGTACCCAAAAGCAGGCAAAATGCCCTGTGATGCAGTCTGTCCACCTCCATGGACCATGGCTTCTCTGGTGGGTCTTGAATTAGGTGTAAAGCCCCCTCCCTCATTAACAGTACCTGAAATTGTTGGTTCCAGTCCATAAAGTTCTTCCCAGTCATGCCGAGGGTTGGGAAGTTATTTGGCAGTTGGCTCTGTTGGGCTTGGTTGCTTGAATAGTTCTGGTGTCCTGGTTTGCCTTTAAACTGGCAGAAGGGTATGGGTACGCATATTGTTGGTTTTGAAAGTCCCGCCTGTTCCCCTTTTGGTTGCCAGTAGGGGGAGCCCGTTCTCCTCTCGGTGCTTGGCTGGTCTGTTGGAGCTTGTACTTCTCCTTCTTCGCCAGTGGGGGAGCTCTGCTGCCTTATCTGCGTCTGCGCAGAGCTCATTGGGAGTGCAGTTCCGTCGCTGGGGCTGCTTTCCTGGTTGGGAGGCCATGCGGAGTCGTAGGAGGGATGTCGCCTTCTTTGTTGGGCTGGGGGAGTTCCGTAGCGCCAGGACTCCGCCTCCTCAGATCGTGGCCTGGCGTGGGGGTCTGCATCATCCTCGGAGCCTCTCCCGCGGTCGGGTCGGATGGGCAAAAGGTCCCGGTAGGTTTCTGCTTCTCTCATTTCCCTTGCTTGTGTTCTCAGTTCCCCATGCCCCTCGCGTCCGCTTTGGCCCTTTGTCATGGGGGAGGCCTCTGCCCCCCCTTGAGACTCAGCCATGCTGCTGGCGGTGTCCCTTTTAGGCGCTTGTCTTCCTCTTGGAGTTTCCCACTCCCCTTCTATTGTCTGGGGACTGAGGATTGGCATAGCCCACGTTTCTGGGGTACGTGCATCCAGGCTCCCGGGTCCCAGGGTCCCTTCCTTTTTATGCATTGCCGGCCCGCTTGGGTTGTCCCTGGGTATCATTGGCCCGATGGGGTTCCCCACCAGATGATTTGAATCTGAGGCCACCATCTGTAATTGGTCGGCCAGATTTGGGATCGGCGTTGTGTGTGGTGTTCCCGCCACAGAGGTCCCCGGGGTGGAGCTTACCGCGCTGTCGTTGGAGCGTTCGCCTCCGTCGTTTATCAGGGCCAGTAGCTCTGCCATGGAGATTGTCTCTTTCCCAGCGATTATTTTCTGGAGCTCGGTTACCTGGATCGTGTGCGGGTCATCTCCGGTTTTGGATCCATCTTTGAGCCCCTTGGGTTTGGCCTGCATCTTGGCCCCCCCCTTTGTTCGTCTGGGTCTTCCGTTTGGTCATTTTTGCTTTCTGGGGTTAATTATGGGCAAAAACCAAAAACTCTGCTACCATTTGTTAGAGGGTTTCCGAAGGTTCGGCCCAAAGACCCCAGTACTCATTCATTGCCTTTATAGTTCTTTATTTCCACTGACCGCATGGCGGTCAGTGATGATCAGTGGTCAGGATAGGAGAGAGGGTCGTTGGGTAGGAGAGGGTCCTTTAATAGGGTTAGGTGAGGTCAGAGGAGGTCAGAGGGGGTAGGGTTACACGAGCGGTGCATTACGGTACATGTAGTTCATGGAAGTATGATATCATCCCTGACATCTTTTCCCCATTGTATTATCCCTGAACTCTCTGGTCCTGCCTGGTCCCTCTCCTGCTCATCCATTGTGCATTTATCCATCTCCTCTTTCTCTCATGGAGTACAATAGTAAATATAGTATGAGAAGAAATGTAGTATGAGAAGAAGATTTTTGCAGTGTGTCTTGGCTATTTATTGGGTATGTGTGTCGCGTTGCAAAAACTTGGAGAAAGACTATTTTACATTCTTTGCCAGGCTCTTTTGCTCATCCATCATTTCATAGACCACATGCCTCATACACACGCAGTGAATGGAGGATATGGCTTCCCCCCTTATGCCATAGTTGATACATAGATTAGATAGACAGACTGATTCATTCATTCATTCATTCATTCTACCATGCATTGAGGCTGTTACCAAGCAATAGCTGAAACCCATTCTTCTTTATCTTGTTGACCTCTTTCACTTTCCATTCTCTTCAGCATCCTCTCCAAAACCCCATCATTATCCTGCACTTAATTATTTGCCATTCTGTCGTGCCTGCTTATGTGACTTTGCATCCCATCCTGTACCACTCCATTCAAAAGTACCACACACATGGGTCTCTAACCGATCCATCCATTGTAAGAGTGTGTTTCTGTTCTCTGTCAAAGTACAGCTTCTGTCCCTTGGTACTCTTCATCTGGCCTATTGCATTACACACCATGCACCTTCTTTCTTGCTTCCCCTTTGACTCCTCTTTCTTTCTGAAAATCCTCTGCAGCCAATGCCCTCTCCTCCTTATACAAAGGCACTGTGACCTTTCCTTCACAATGAACAGGAAGTGTTCAGCACCCTGCCATCTAGAAAGAAAATGCAATCCTTTTAAAGCAGGGAGAAAACAATAACCACCTTTCTCCAGGGATGTAAAAATAGGTTTATAATCCAAGAAATGTCAGTCTTTGGTACTTACTCTTGCTTGTGCCTGCCGGTGGGCAAATCTCTGATCTCCTATGTATCAGGTGTTCAGCAGACACCTCTTATCTGATAGAACCAAACATTTGTTTTCCTAAAAGTTCTAGGTTGTACATGGTTTTTACATGCTAGTTTTAGGAGGCATAACGTGTGTGTAAAAAGTTAAAGAGGAAAAGGGCGGGGGGAGAATGATATGTACACACACACACATCTATCTATCTATCTATCTATCTATCTATCTATCTATCTATCTATCTATCTATCTATCTATCTATCTATCTATCTATCTATCTATCTATCTATCTATCTATCTATATCTATCTATCTATCTATCTATCTATCTATCTATCTATCGTTCTCCCCCCGCCCTTTTCCTCTTTATATATATAAATATATATATATATATCATGCCATTACCATTTGCCCCTCTGAGATCACATAAATGGAGGCCAATACATCCCTGCTGCACTCAAACTATTTGAAGCCAAAATCCTATTGCAACTACTCCGCGGAGTCCAATCAGGCCCCCCACCTAACCTGGCTCTTATGGAAAGGGTACAATCTAAATTCTTATGTGCAGCACTCCATACCCTTCGCTGTGTATCCAATGCCATACTTCGCCTGGAGATGGGCATGATAATGGCTGAGGCGAGATTGTGGATAGCTACTCTCAACCTTGACTACAGTGGCTCAAGCACTGAACCCTAGAGTCGGATACGACTGGCTTTCGAGCAAGGGAAACCTTTACCTTACTCTCAACCTTTGGCTCAAAATTTTATTTAATCCCAGTAGCCTGGCTCCTCTAACTCTACAGGACAGCTCTCAATCAGTATGGAAAAGAACAATCCAGACTGCAGTACCTTGACCCTCTCCCTACCTCTTACAGGCCATGAGTCACAACCAGGCAAAATGCCATCAAACAGAGAACACTAGACAAGGAAAGGCAAAACCCAGTGTGCCTCAGCAGTGAAAAAATCAAACTCAATGCTAGGGATCATTAGGAAGGGTATAGAAAATAAGTCAGCAAGTGTCATTTTGCCTCTTTATAAATCTATGGTGAGGCCCCATCTGGAATACTGTGTACAGTTCTGGTCGCCATACCTCCAGAAGGATATTATGCAGCTGGGAAAAGTGCAGAGGAGGGCAACCAGAATGATTAGGGGACTGGAACACCTTCCTTACCATCTGAGGCTGCAACGGTTGGGCCTCTTTGCTCTTGAATGACGGCGTCTAAGAGGTGACCTGATTGAAGTTTATAAAATCATGCACTGTGTGGACAAAGTAGATAAGGAAAAACTGTTTTCCCTATCGCATAACACTAGAACTAGGGGGCACTCCATGAAACTTTTGGGTACTAGTTCTCAAACAAATAAGAGAAAGTACTTTTTCACCCAGAGGATCACTGGTCTATGGAACTCCCTGCCAGAAGAAGTGGTGACAGCTGTCCGTCTTGACAGCTTTAAGAAAGGATTAGACTAGTTCATGGAGGACTAGGGTAACAATGGCTATAATTATGGATACCTAAGGACAACCTCCGGGTTGGAGAGAGAGGCAGGATATCTCTCAATGCCATTTCCAGGGAATCCTAAGCAGGTGAAGGCATCTCCTTGGGAATACCCTGAAGCAAATGGTGAGCCACTGTGTGAGACAGAATGCTGGACTGGATGAGCTGTGGCCTGTTCCAGCAAGGCTGTTCTTATGTTCTTTTGTTCAAACTGACCTAGCCAGGGCCTCTACCTTTCTGGCCCCAGAATCTTGGAGACATATTGTTACCCCAGCTCTGTACCTGCCCCAACTTGAGACACCAAATCATCGGAGGGCATTTACGCTAGCCTGCTGCCAGGCCCTCTCTTCTGCAGTTTTCAAGGGAAAGTTCCAAAGGACACCAATGACAGAGAGAAAATGCCCCTGTGACACTGGAGAAATTGAAACCACAGAACACATTCTCTGCAGCTGCCCTTTTTATAGAGACATCAAGAACATCTCTGCTGCTCTGCAAGTATCCCAGCCGGTCAAACATAACATACACCCACTGGCTGCTATCTGAAGAAAGACCCACCTTCACCCACCACTGCCAGATTCTGCGCCACAGCATATAAAATCAGAAGAACAATCCTGTCAGGACCTCTAGCCAATTAAACTACTAGCGCTGCAGCATAGGCTTAGTAATAGCTGTAACTTTATTGATATATGTACTAATTTTACTACTCCTCAACTCTGAGCAAAAATGCACCTTTTTAAGCACCCTCCTTTTAACTTCTGTATCTTGATGTATTTTCAATATCCCCATTTTAACTTTTGTTCCCTTTGTTCTTTTATGCTGGTCTTGGATCGTAATATTTGATTGATTGATTGATTGATTGCACGTATGTAAGCAAAAGAAGAATGTTTCTGATGTTTAAAATATTGGATGCTTAAAATATTGAGTGTGTTACAGTACAAACCTGTATGCGTCTACTCAGAAGTAAGCTCCATTGAACACTGAGTACCATAGGGCTTATTCATGGGTACAAGAATTCCATTTTAGGATTCCAAAGGAGGGGGAATGCAAATTTTCAAGAAGGTGGATGTTTCAGCACATATAATAAATGGAACAAGTATAAAAACAAGCATTGTGGCATCATAAAAATAAACAGGTTTTTGCCCTTTCTTTTTAGTAAGGGCTTTTGTGGATTACAGTCCACTTCTACAAATGCGTTCTGAGGAAGTGGGTTGTAACCTGTGAAAGAATGACCCTCAACATCCTCTGAATAAATATGTGCCTCAAGTCTACCGACTCCGATCCCGGAAGAGCTTTACAGCAAGAACAAACATTCTTGAGGGTATGCAAAACAAATTTAAATTAGAAGATAGAGAAAGGTTGCCTCCTTCTCTGTACAAGGAACAATATTCAAGGAGGATATGGCTGAGGAACTCGACATCCCCTGCATCACTTGGAGGACTCTGAATAGGCTGAGAGTCGGAGTCCCTAAATGTAAGACCAACATGCTCAAGTGGGGGCTGCTGGTGGACAACAACATGCTGTGTGAATGTGGAGAGATACAGAATCCAGGTCATTTACAGGTCTGCTGATTATTACCGGCAACATGTACCGATGAGGATTTAATTTTGGCCAATGACAAAGCCAAGAAAGTGGTTTGATTTTGGCACTTCAAAGTTTGACCTGGGCACGAAAGTTAAAAAAAAAGCTATGAAAGTTCACACTGAACTTAAATCTGTTGTGTCTGAGGAACCAGACACAAAACTTGTCAAACTATACAACTGGTGTGCCAGGTATACACAAGGACAAGGAGTGGATCCAAGCGCTTTGAAGCTGACACTTCATAGTACACTCTTTGATTTGGCAAAAAGGTTGTTGGTGCTGCCTAAAAGCTGGCTCAAGTGCTGAAGTGAACAAAAATGACTCGCTGTCAGGAACACAGTCAAAGCCTACTCTGACAAACCAAGGGTCAAGTTGACCCAGTTTAAATTAGTACACTTCCTGGAGGAAAGTCAGAAGCACAGAAAAGAAACATCAGAAATAAATACGGATTAAATTTGGACTGAGTTCTTACAAAATCGGGTTTCTCATCCATTATGTACCGTAGTTCCAAAGTAAAATCCAGGAAATAGCAAGTGGTATCCACTGATCAATTAATGATGCTTATTAATGAACAAAAAGTCACCATCTATTTCTCTATTCCTCTCTATTTTCCTGCAGCTATTTCCCAATTTTTTTCTTCAGACTTATTATTATTATTTTTTTGCAGTACAGTACGGTAGTTTGTGTCTTGCTAGGTATTGAAAGTTCATAGCAGTAACTGTTTGGTCAAGAGTTTTGAGAAAAGACAGATATTTTATATTGATCTAAACTATTAAGTAATCTTTTGATCAGCTGAAATTTTTGGAGTGCACTCGAGTAGCCAGTAGATATTTGCAATATGATATTGAATCATATTGAATGATTCATATTGAATCTGTGCTCTGGTGGCACAATGGTTAAACTGCTGTACTGCAACCAAAAGGTTGTGAGTTTGATCCTGGCCAGGGATCAAGGGTGACTCAGCCTTCCATCCTTCCGAGGTTGGTAAAATGAGTACCCTGCATGTTGGGGGCAAAATGCTAATTAATTTGTGAACTGCCCAGAGATACTAGGCGCTATGGGGCAGTATATGTGTGATTGCTTTGCTTTGTTTTGAATGCATCTTCCTTTTTGAAATCCTACTTGAGCTTCTAGATATATGATTTTTCCTCTCTATTTTCCCCTAATCTTTTAGCCACTTTATTACATGACCTATCATTTTAATGTTTAAATAATGTTTTAAAAAGCTCTTGACCTATGTTTAATTGTTTTTTATTCACTGTTTTATATATTTTAAATAAACTCTGTTTATTGTATGATTTTATTTTTTGCAAGCTGTGTTGGGTCTTCTGTGGGGAGATAGGTGGCAAGCAAACAAGCAGATAAATAAATGATGGAATTGTGAGGTGAAGTCAGTCATAAATACTTGTTTGTTCCAAGGATGTTCTTAGAAAACATGACGCAACAACAGATACCATATTAGAATTTGAGATCATTGATGTCTTCTTGTTTTTGTTCTTGATCTTGTTCTGCTGTATCTCAATCCAAATGATGATCATGGCAATCAGCCATGAAGACTGTCCTGAGAATATAATGCAGTGGCCTTTCATCTGCCTTCTTCATCGCAGCATGACACCTGTACCACTGATCCAGTTCCATGAGTTACTTTCTGGTCCTGAGCCCTTTTGGTACACAAAGTCATCTTTAGCCCAGGCCAGTATTGATGAAGCTGCTGCCCTCCATCAAGATGGATTCAAGTGGGATTTAATCCACTTGGGGAGCATCACCCTACCCTGCGGACTTTGGCACCCAAGGCCGTCAGTTCTCAGGGTGGTCAGGTTAGTTAACCATTGCCTGATACTCAGCGTTGAGTCGCTGGCAGTATGGTCTACTCCAGGGGTGCCCAAACTATGGCCCATGGGCTGGATCCAGCCTCCAATGCCAATTCATCAGGCCCACGCCACCCTCGTCGTGCCTGGAAGCGGAAGTAAAATGCACCCATACAAGCATGTTTTGCTTCCGCTTCTGGGAGTGACGAGGGTGGCGTGGGCCAGATGAATTGGCATAAGGAGTGGATCCGGCCCATGGGCTATAGTTGGGCACTCCTGGTTTAAGCAGAGAAAATGGCAGTTTAAAATCTATCTCCTGTTGCAAAACAGATTGCAAGGCGCGTTTTACTTCCACTTTGGGTGGGAGGAACCATGTGACTGGCCCAGTGAACCACGAGACCAGCCCATGGCTTAAAATGTTTGTACACCCCTGGGCTACTCTATTACCATAGCAGGATAACCTGGCCAGACGCCATTGATTTATAGTACAGTACTGTATCTTGTATTAGACATTTAGGTTTCATTTTCTTTTGTTCCATTCCACTTTTCTTCTGAGTTCCTATCTAGGAACTTAAGTGTCCTCTATTGTGGTGTTGTGGAGACAGGCTCAAATCAAGGGACAATGATTTCATCTCCTATTCCTTCAGGCTTGCTTTTCCTCTCTGAGCTTAGCATAGTCTTCGTCATATCTCGGGAAGAAAATAGGTTTTTACAGCAAGCACATAACAGTTCCAAGCTCTCCCATTTGTAACGAGGATTTTCAGGGGGATCACTTGGTCATGTATTAACCATTAACGTTGCAAAAGACCCGTCCTTGGCAGATACAAAAATCAGTTTGTTGATATAGATCAGGGTAGCTCTTTGTCCTCTGCTGATTTCTGCTGGTTGTAGAGACTGCTTTGGTGAGTGGTTCCATTTTAGTATTTACTACTCTACCACTGATTTTCTAATTTTATTATTGGATGTTTTTAGAAAATTGAAACTGTATACATCGTAAGCAACTTTACATTGATACTTTACATCCTACTGTAGCTTGCTGAGGTACAAGAAAACAACAATCCTCTTAATCAGTGGTGGGATTCAAATGTTTTTACTACCTACTCTGTGGGCATGGTATGGTGGGTGTGGCCAGGGGAAAAGCCCTGTGTTGCATCCTAATTAGGTAAAGGTTTCCCTTGCTCAAAAGCCAGTCGTATCCAACTCTAGGGTGCAGTGCTCATCTCTGTTTCAAAGCCGAAGAGCCAGCGCTGTCTGCTTCTGCAGATGTTTCTCTGGTCATGTGGCAAGCATGACTAGACACCGAAGCACACGGGACTACTTTATTTCAAAACTTGAATGGGCGGGGCCAGCCGGAATTTCTGCTGCCAGTTCTGGCGAACTGAGGCTAACCTGCTGAATCCCACCACTGCTCTTAATGAAATATTTCAGGACTATGCTTCTGAAAACACAAACATCCATTCACTAGATCAGGGGTGCCCAAATATTTCGGGCTGTGGGCCGGTCACGTAGTTCAGGGAGCCGATCCCTATGGCCTGGGGGCTGGATCCAGCTCCGGACGCCAATTCATCCAGCCTATGAAGCCCTTGTCACTCCTGGAAGCGGAAGTAAAACGCGCCTGTACGGGCGTGCTTTACTTCCGCTTCCAGGAGCGATGAGGGCTTCGTGGGCCGGATGAATTGGCATTGGGGCCTGGATCTGGCCCCCAGGCTGTAGTTTGGACACCCCTGCACTAGATTGTCTTGAGAACTGGTAGAAATTGTTTGAACTGTGCTGTGCAAACAGAAATGGCTGCGTTTATGTCAGTCTTAGTCTAGGGATGTACTCTTCTATTAGCAGCAAAATGTAAAAATACATATTGCTTTAAGTGTTTTCATGATCATAATTGGTAGAATCATTATGACATTTCACTGCTTACTACTCTAGGGGAACATTTAATATTTATAGTCAGCTATACCTTGCAATAGATGCGGGGTTCTTTTAGGCTTGGCCTATTTTCAGTACCCTCCTGTGACTCTTATTTTGCAAACTGCATCTATAAATCTCAACAGGAAAAAACAACAAATCAGTGTACCATCAAATATGGCCCATCAAATGGGATGTACATCCTAGGTACTATTGATCAACTTATACTGCTTGGTTTGGCCGTTAGGCTTCATCTTGAGGGCAAAACCTCTGGATAGGGAGAATTAGCTGTCTACACATTGTCAAGTTCAGCATCTTAACCACTAAGCCACCATCGTCCCTAAACCAGAAGAGGTTAGGCCAGTGATGTCGAACCTTGGCACTCCAGGTATTCTGGAACTTCAATTCCCAGAAGCTTTGATCAGCAGGAGTGCTGACTTGGGCTTCTGGGAATTGAAGTACAAGAACAGCTGGAGTGCCAAGGTTTGCCTCCACTGGGCTAGGCTAAACATATGGAGAGCAAAAACAATGCACTTTGTAAAATGGTTGAATGCCAAAGAATGTCTTGCACTAGGACAATATTCTTGCTGGGCCATTTAGAAATACTTAATAGACTTCTAAGTGAAGTAGGAAGATCAAAGAATAAACAAGTGACATGGGGCTACTTGGATACAGGACAGATTTTCTGTGAATGTGGAGAAAGTCAATCAATGCAACACTTATGTGAATGCAATTTATGCCCCACCACATGTACAAAAGAAGATCTAAAAATCTAAATAATGCTATTGAAGCACTTGTTCTCATAGACATAATTAAATATTGTGAAGTTTCTAGGTGTAGAATGGGCTCCACGATAATGCCTGGTTCTGAGAGCTAGTTATAATAGCCAGCTCCAGCCCACCCGTTAGCCACACTGTGGTTGTTGTTTCTATCAGCGCCATGCTGAGGATGATAATAGACCTGTCTCTGCTGACATTTATTCCCTGCTAACTAAGCTGGTCACCATTGCTGCTGCCTTTGGGCTTTTTCTCCTTATTGCCTACCCACATACCCTGCCCAGTGCTCAGCTGACTGTGAGATTGTTATGTTGGTCCCTGAGGATTATAACCAGTTGACAGCGTGAGTTGACAGCTCTCCCAGTGGCTTAGTGGTTAAGGCACTGAGCTGGAGACTGGGAGGTCGGGTTTCGATACCCGAGAGCTGCACTTGTGGACATGAAAGGAGTCTCATTCGGGCGACCCCTAAAAACCCTTTCAACCCAGGGTAATCTCTGACACGAAATTATTATTATAGTTTGAGTTTGTGGTGACCTGTAACAGCTGAAATTTATCTCTGGAAGGGTTAATTCCAATGTAAAATCAGGTAACATTTTCCAGTCATATCAAAGTTCATCTGAGTATCAAAGTATAAGTTGTTTCATTAGCCTGCTCAAAAATTCAAGGCAACATTAGCTTGTCTATTTTTACAAGCTTTATTTATCTACATTGCCTCTATTATATGTATAAAGATAATTCAAAATTTTGAAGCAACCTTTGAGAAGCCACAGGCATGTACATCTTGTAAAAGTCACCACACATTCTTATAACTATGAAAAGCTGCAATTAAGAAATAATTTTAAGCTGCAGGCAAAAATTGGAGAATACAGTTATTTTAAAAGTAAAAATCTATAAATGTAGAAATACATTATTTAGCTTTTGAAGTAATTTGAAGTCACACACATATGAAAAACAATACATTTTCTAAGTGCTCACTCAACCACCTTTGACTTTAAATTGATGGAGAAAACACATGTTTTACTTGTCTGTTATGCTTCCATGTTGCTGCTAACCGCTTCATATTGTCTGCATTTGATAATCATGTCCTTTCCTCCTGTTGGCTGGTTTTTTTTGGGGGGCAGTGTTACACTAACCCTTCTATAGGAAAAGGATGCTTATGTCCCACAATCTTTGTTGATATATTTTTGCCTAACTTCCAGCTTGCATTAGTAGCGGGACAAATACAAAATCCCATATTCTCTACTACATGAGCAGTAAATGGGGGATAAGGAAAATACGAACAGTCTGCTTCTATCACTACTCTAACAAAATGAATTGTTTTTACTATAGGGTTCACTATAACAGAAAACTCTGTTTACTTAATGTGCCTGTTTGCATGATAAGCAGAGCTATTTACAGTTTAATGTGCTTTCACATCCTTAGGAAAATGAATGGGTTTGTATATAGGAGGTTACAGTGATCTTTAATGGGCATTGAATATATTGCTACTTAAAAGGTTACTTTTCTAGTCACAACCCGTTTTAAATATTACATCTCATACATAACACCTTTACTCATTTCATACTTTACACACAATTTCAAACTTTTACAGTCCTTCCCCAACTAGGTGAGTGTTGGGACGTCTCCCCTATAGATTATTTCTGTTTTTCTGTAGTCCAGTAATACTGACAGGTCTTTTCTCATGTCTGTTGGAAATGACCATCTTTTCCATCTCTTTCCATCTGGTATAGCCTGGTGGAATGGCTTCATGTGGCGACAGTTGAGTGAAGGGCCTTCAGGGAATTGTTCTTTTGGCAGATCCTCTAGGCCTCAGTTCAAGTAGTGTTTATAGTCCTTTGGGATGTTGAAGAAGCTTTGGAATAGCCTAGTAGCAGACTAGGAACAAATTAATTGGGTCCTGGGGGAGTTGTAAGGGGGCTGAAAAAACTGGAAAGATGAATCTCTTTTTGTCTTAAAGTTCATCACTTCATTTTAAGCATCTGATTAATTAATAGATTGTTCATGCCTTTATTCTCACTGGAACCTAAAGTGACTGAACTGTCACTAGAAATTAAATTGACTAAACTGAGGCTATCATGCTTTGGACACATCATGAGACAAAATTCAGTAGAAACATTAATAAAGCTAGGAAAAGTAGATGGAAACAAGAGATGAAGACTGAATATGAAATAGATTGACCCATTAAATGAAAACAGTCTTGAGTTTGCAGGACCTTAGCATGGTTGTTGATTGACCTCTAAAAGATCACTAATTCATAGAGTTACCAGAGGTAATGTATGGGTGTGAGAGCTGGACCATTAGGAAAGCTGAGCGCAGAAGAATAGATGCCTTTGAGATGTGGTGTTGGAGGAGAGTCCTGAGAGTCCCGCGGACAGCAAAGAGAACAAATAGGTCAATACTGGAAGAAATCAACCCTGACTGCTCATTGGAGGGACAAATACTGAAGATGAAGCTAAAGTACTTTGGACATCAAATGAGAAGGGAGGACTCACTTGAGAAGGCTTTGATGCTGGGAAAGGAAGAGGGCAAGAGAAGAAGAGGGCATCCAAAGATGAGATGGCTAGATGGTATTGTAGACACAATGGGCACAGAGCTGGGTGGGCTGAGGAGGATGGTGGAAGATAGGGGTGCCTGGAGGAAAATGGTCCATGGGGTTGCAAAGGGTCGGAATTCACTGTGCGACTGAACAACAACAACAACCAGAGGACAGAAACCACTTAATGGCATATAACAGCAGCAGTTTTACCCTCTGCTCTCTGCTAAAGAACAATTTTCTTTTATTTTCATAATTTTCAAAGAATGATGTGCTGTCAAGTTTGAACTGATTTATAGCAATTCTAAAAGGGCTTTCAAGGCAAGTGAGGTATTTTAAGGAACGGCTTTAACAGCTCCAGCCCTCAATGAGTTTCCATGGCTGAGTGATGATTTGAACCCAGGTCTTTGGAGGCCCTTATCCATCCCTCTATCTACTATGCCACATTGAGAGTATCATATATTTGCATATCACGTTAAGCATAGTACCTGAAAGTAAGAGCCATGGTGGCACAGTGGTTAAATGGCTGCACTGCAGCCAAAATATTGTGAGTTCAATCCTGAAGGGCACAAAGATGACTCAGTCTTCCATCTTCTGAGGTTGATAAAATTACCCAGCATGTTGGGGACAAAATGCTAATTACATGTAAACCACCCACTCTATGGGGCGGTATATAAGTCTAATTGCTGTTTCTAAAGTATCATAACAATTTGGAATCTCTCTCCCTAGTTTCAGTTCTCTTTTAGTTCCACAACAACCTTTTCAATTTGCCCTGTTATTTAACACAGACAGATATTTCTAGCTTGTCCTCCTACTCACCTCCCACTTCTCAGTTAATATTTGCACTGCCCAGAACTAGAGGTTGATTATTTTCCTTTGTGAGGCATCCAAACATGCTTTAATTTGATTAGGCATCACTCCAGTAAGATCTTTCCCTGCACACCAGAGCTGGAACCCAACAAAGAATGGTAAGGTTTTGCCCTTTGATGCCTGTTAGATGTTTCCAGTTTATTTGTGGGTAAATGGCCCACTTGTGCCAGCCACTGAGCACTTTGTTTTATGAGGCCTTGTGGAAAGTTGACTAGAGAAGACAGCACTCGGGTCTCGAACTGCTGACCTGCCAACCTTCTAGTTGTCAAGTTCAGCGTCTTAACCACTAAACGACCAGTTGTGGAACTAGTAATACCTAGGTTGGGCTCTCCATAATTTTAGGAAAGACATTTGCAATTAATGAAATACTGATTTTTTTAAATGTTTATTTTAATACTGAAGATTTCTCACACACCCAAGTTCTTATCCAGACAAGTTTGTTAAACATTTTTGCCATTTTCTTTGAGGTATGGTCCAGAGATGTACATCAATCAAATACCACTTTGCTCCACCCATTCGCTTACGGAGCATCCCATTCAATTTAACCAAGACTATCCAACAGGATGAATGGCATCTGCTACGTAAGTAACCTGTGTTTTCATATGGAGAGGGAGCCTTTCCAGTGTGATGCTAACTATTATACAGTGATATCTCGCTTAAAGAGCATAATGCGTTCCATGGGATTGCTCTTTAAGCGAGTTTGCTCTTTAAGTGAAACACCATTGTAAGTGACCAATTGTGACTTCTGTCGGGGCGGGGGATTGTGAACCCCAATTTATTTGTTAAGCAGGTTTTTGATTGGTTTTAGTGAGTTAGTCTCTAAGCCTTGCTATTTATGCGAGGTTTTACTGTACTTTATCATATAATGTGTTGTATGCAAAAATCTCATTCCATATTAGAAAGCTTTGTGTATTACTTTGCGAAAACACCCATCCAGTTGGCTTATTACATAGTCTTTCAACATCGTCACCGTCGTTATTTGACTTGTATGCCGCCCCACTCGCAAAGCGACTCTGAGCAGCTAACAAAGAAACAAAATAGTACAATTACATGGTATCACAATGGAAATGAAGATACAGTGGAACCTCGGTTAACAAATGGCTCGGTTAACATAAAAATCGTATAACAAAAGGAAATCCATAGAAACGAATGGCTTAGTTTACAGATTTTTTTGGGAATGGATTAATTGGTTTTCAATGCATCCCTATGGGAAACCATGTTTCAGTTAATATATTTTGGTTTGCAATTTATTCCTATGGAAAATTTAATTCGATGCATTCCTATGGGAAATTTGATTAAAGTAATTTTCGCTGCAAGAAACATCCCAGAGAACACATTAATTACGTTAACTGAGGTCCCACTGTTCAGGAAACTTCTCATCTGAATCTACTCCAGTGCATATTTAATAAGCTGTTCAAAGATTTCTTGTTAACCTTTATAAACATACTCCTTCACAGTTTTAACTGCCATTGACATATTAAAAGATACATATTAAGAAAAAAGGCAGGCAAGATTGATATTTTTAAATTTTGAGTTTTTCTCCCATTTATCTTTCATAGTAACTCAAGACCTCTTAGGGTACAATTAGATCAGTGTTTCCCAACCTTTGGTTCTTGGACTTCAATTCCCAGAAGCCAATGTACTGATGTAGGCTTCTGGGAATTGGGAGTCCAAGAACCAAAGGTTGGGAAACACTGAATCAGATGTGTATTTAGTCTGACCTATATCCCATTAGGTTCAGTGGGATTTGTCCACAGCAGCCTATGCATACGATTGTAATGAATCTTAATAAAACTTTCAACTTCTTCTGCAGGTGTGCATTTAACAATCTCTTTTTTAAAAACATACTGAAACAGATCTAAGAAGAATCACTGCAGGTTTTCTTGGGATGGCAGCAAGTGTTCTTCTCTGTGGCTGCATCGTAACAACTGTCAGCTTCTTTTGGGAAGAAAGCCTCACACAGCACGTGGCTGGTCTTCTTTTCCTTATGTCAGGTATTATTTTATTTTTTGCCTACCAGCTGTATTAGAAGCATACCTGTCAAGTTTTGGATTTGGAAATAAGGGAAATTTCCCGGAAAATAAGGGATACTTGACAGCTATGCTTATCCTGTGCTCCCCTCCAATGGCGGCAATAGGGCATTGCAGTCTAATTAATACAGGATGACGGCGGAAAGAGGGTAAAATAAGGGGTTTTCCCGGCCAATACGGGATACTTGACAGCTATGATTAGAATCCAGTGCTCCCATTAGCTAAACATGAGGAAACCACCCCAAATAACATACAATATTTGAAAAAGGGTAGCCATCACCGGTTTTTTATTGTTTTTTACTACTGTGAAAGACGTTATTGTGGGATTTGCTGCCTCTGGTGCCAAAATAATTGTCAAGCCTTGGGTGCTCTTGAGGAGACAGGGTGTAAATATTTCAAATAAATAATAAATAATGTGTACCTTGACTTTTGGGCAGGGCATTTGTTTCTTTACCTTACGCAGTAATACTTTTTCTGCTGAGAAGATCCTTTGAAAGTGAATTTTCTTGGCTGAACTTGCACAGCACTGTTAGCGAAGCAATCACACTTATATACCACCCCACTCTGGGTGGTTCACAAGTTAATTAGCATTTTGCCCCCAACATACTTGGTACTCATTTTACTGACCTTGGAAGGATAGAAGGCTGAGTCAGCCTTGAGCCCTGGTCAGGATTGAACTCAGAAGGTTGCAGGACAGCAATTTAACCACAGTGCCACCAGAGTTAAATCATTTTGTTCTACTAAACCTCATTTTCAATTTTTGAAAACTGAAGAAGCTATCATGTGTTATAGCAACCTTGTGTTGCTGGCTAAATTTTTCTCACACTAGGTCAAGCAAAAGTAACTGCAGAATGAACTCACCAAAAGGTGCCTTCATTTTGGCAGTTTCACGTCTTGCCTAGACATGGGAAAAAGAAGTATTATGAAATATCAAAACTGTGGATAATGAATTTGATCCAGACTTGATCATGGTTAGAGATGACCCACTGAAGTAAAAAATGTAACAAATAAATAAATGAATGAATTAGTTATGAATGACTTAAGTACCTTTTCTTTCAGTGGTTCTACCTTTGACAGGGTGTAACTTTAACCCTGTGTATTTATGTGTGAATATATAGACAGACAGATAAATATACACTGGAAACAATGGATCAAAGTAGTTTTGCATATTAAGGGGAAGCATCTTTATATCCTTAGAGGAAATGAAAGGGGGGGAGGAGAGACTTGACATTTTAAAGGCTAACATGAAGACAACTACATATTGTAGACCTATTGAATTAAGCAGGTATTTGGTGAATCAACACATATGCAACTTCATTAATTGAATAGTCCTACTCTGGTGTAAGTTTACTAGCTTCAGCCATTTCATTACAAACTTTCATGGTCAATATAAATGTGAGTCTGTTGGAACTTTGTCCCATTATTTAAATATGACTATTTGTGGTGGAATGTATATGAGACAATATATAAAACAATAACTTGAAAAAGTCTCTTGATTTGACCTGCTTATTGCAAGTAATCATCTAAATTCAGGATCCGTCTTCCATTGCTGGACATGATGTGATGAAAGGTGATCCCCCGTCCCTGAAAACTCTGCTCACTCATCAAGTTACCCTGCCTCTCTGTACTAAACTTTTATAGGGCAAACAGAGGGAAAGATTGGCATCTCCTACTGCTAGCCCAGTTGTACAAGTCTAAATCTGGATCCAAGCTGTTGTAATTCTATTGTCAGGCCAAGTGCTTGAATGTATCCAGTGCCATTATTATAATGCAGGGCAATTTTTCTTCCTCTCACCATTGCTTATTTAAAATTAAAAAAAGAAAAACAACTGTTAGTCATTCTTCAGCATTCTGCACGTCTAAGGATTGATCTATTTTTGACTCTTAGTAATTCCCAGTTTTATAATTGTTGCCCTTTGATTTGTCTCATTTGCAGGCATCTTTTGCACTATTTCCCTCTGCACATATGCAGCAAGTGTTTCCTATGACCTAAACCGCCTACCGAAAATCATCTACGGTCTTCCTGCCGACGTTGAACATGGATACAGTTGGTCTATCTTCTGTGCTTGGTGCAGCTTAGGACTGACTGTAGCAGCAGGATGTCTTTGCACCACCTATCCGTTCATTAGCAGGACAAAGATTAGCCATCTGAAGTCAACCAGAGACTCTTCTGTATGACTGCTTTTTGGGATAATAATATCTCCCCTTGTGATTTGATGGGTTGCAGTCTTCAAGGATTTATAACGGAGCTAAAATCCGAATTCAAGCACAAAAAAACCCTTATCCCTTAAATGCCAAACATTGTGTCTTACTAGCCAGGGAAACAGAGGAATTCTTCTCTGCCTGGAGTGTGGCTAAAATAAAACATGCAAGTGACCAAAGCTCTTGGGGAACTAATGACTGCAGTGTAGCATAGAGTACATGTGCATATCATAAGTCAGGGATTCTCAACCTGCAGCCCGTGGGCCGGAACGCGGCCTGTGGCACCATTTCATGTGGCCCCCCACTGCCTCCACTACACCGTGGTGGAGGAAGGGCAAAATAGCCGTCCGGACCCCGAAGCTGTCTGAGGGAGCATGACCCGGCCTCCGGCTTAAAAAGGTTGAGAACTCCTGTCATAAGTGAAGCAGGGCTGTTCCCACTCAGATAAGAACACTGTGTTGACAATGTAGGGCTGTTTTCATTCAGTGAAGCCTTGTACATAAAGTAACAACTAACAAAAAACAACAGCCAGCCATTCTGGAGGGGTTAAACTATTTCCTTGTTATCTTTGATAAGGTAGAATCAAAAAATTTATTTGAATTCAGGGCTGTCTTTTTTTTGAGTGAAAAGTCAAATATTTCTCGTGTAAGTATTTTAAAAGTTACCAAAATGGTATTGTAAGGAGACTCTTTGAAAAATAGTTCTGATCATCTTTAGCAACAGACAGCCAATCTACTTTAAATGTAATACAGGGAAAAAGGAGTGAAGAGTTCCAAAACGAGGACGGGATTGCTCATTAAACCTCGTGGGACAAGTTCAAAATTACTGATCCGACTATTCAGTGAGAACTGAATAGCTGTGTTCCTGCTTGAAATGTATTTTACCCCCAAACTTTTCTTTATATTTCATATGGAACTAAATGCCATGCATAAAACAAGAATAACTATCAAGTGGATTAGATGATACTTGTATTGTTGGAACATCTGTTGTACCTCTGCCTTTTGTTTATAAAAAGTTTAGTGGCAAAACATCTCCTTTTCTTAGCAGTGTTTGTAAAATTTTCAGCAAGTGACTTAATAGTGGTGTACATTGAAAGAGTGAAAAATACAGCCATGAGTTAAAATGTAGCTGTCTTCAATCATATTGATTTCAACCTTCCTGAAGGCACAGTTGGAGGTTCTCAGGACAAGCTGACCATACAGAGAACACGTGGAGAAATTCTCCTTCAGCCTATACTTGTTTACATGCCAAAACCATGGAGGCTTTAAAATGGTAGAAATTGGTTTTTATCAGATGTCAAACTACGAGCGTGATTTATCCCGATCACTAGAACACAGAGCAAAGGAAAAGCATCTTCATCTTGCCAGTTATCAGTCATACTGTCAGCTTAAAAAAACCCACCTAGACGCATGATGGCAAACCTTGGCACTCCAGATGTTCTTGGACTTCAATTCCCAGAAGCCCAAGCCCCTTGTGAATCCACACGAATGGGTTTACTGCGATTCAACCGGCCCGCGCTGCCCTCGTCGCTCAAAGAAACGAAAGTAAAACGCGCCCGTACGGGCACATTACCTAGGTTCAATATCAGCCCTTTTTAGCCTTTCATTTGGAGACTGCAGCAGGCAGGAAGTGCAACTAGAACTTTCCCCCGTTGACATTTTCAAGCTAACCATTTGTTGAATGCTCAAATAGGCTAGTTCCACAAGGGGCTTCTCACTCAGTTAGGTAAAGGTTGCCCTTGCTCAAAAGCCAGTCGTAGTTGTTAAGCGTAGTTGTTTCAACAAAACCACACAAAAGGCAATACGATGGTTCCTTCTCAGTGCAATAATGTCAGAATCTGCTTTAGTTATTTGCCATCAAATCGGAACTAATAGCAACTGTAATAGGGGTTTTCAAGGTGAGACATCTAAGGATGGTATAGCACTTCCACTCCCCCAGTGAGTTTTCATGGCAAAGGGGGGATTTGAACCCTAGTCTCCAGAGTTCTAATCTATCACTCTATCCACTACACCACAATGGATATTCCTTTTAAAAAAAATTATTACAATATATAATAACAATACAAATTCATCTACGATACAAACGCATTTGTGCACCCATCACCCGGGGGCCTTCCAAGTTATTAATAAATTCCACATAGTTTATCTTGTCTCCTATTTCCAAAAACTGTTTCCTGACCCAGGCATACCTTTTTCTCTTGACCAGTACATATTCCATAAATTCATCCCAAATATTTTTAAAGTCACTGGATACTCCTTTACACTGATTAAAACCACTGGTTTATCTAGCCCAGTACTGTCTGACTTCCAATGGTTCTTCAGGGTAGAAGGCAGTTTTTTGGGGGCCCTATGTTCAGCGGCGGCTGTTATTCATGTCTGAGTATACAGTTGATGGAAGAAAGAATGACAAACAGGAAAGATGCCACTGGCATGAATTTGTTTAAGGTGGATTACAGCTTACCATGAAGTGACACCCACACACTATGATCACGGAGCCATCTCCTGCAGCACATGAAATGAGACATGCAGGATTTGACACCGGGACTGCAATGGACTGCTGCGGCCTTGAGGATATTATCAAGGTGTGCCTTCACAGACAGTCCATCTGGCATGGTCTCTTCCGCCTCCATGACCATTGGAAATCAGAATGGTTCCTTCTCGACTCTTTTTGCCATTGGGCCCAATATGATGATTTCCAGTGGCATTCCTTCCACTGAGGGGGACCATCACCTCACCTAAAGGGGCTCATCCGCCTGTAGCCATTGGCCACTTTAGAGAGCCAAGTTATTTACCGCCACCCACCACTCGGTGTTGAGTCACTGGCTGTACAGTCTATTTCATTACTGTAGTGGGATGTCCAGCCAGACATAATCTGGAGCCCTATGAGACTGCGAAAATTAGTACAATGCTGACTCCCAAATTTAAGTCTATTAATGCAGTCGCCCCAACTCCATAGTTTGACTGCTTCTGCTATCTTCATGTAGGACTTGCTGTTAGCTTTTTGTATTTGCATATAAATGCATCTGTTTTACCAAGACTAACTTTGAAGGATTCCACCAGTACCAGAGAACCAACACCTATTCTTTTACTGGTAATATGTTCTTTCTCTCCCTCTTGAGCAGATGAAGAAACAGAGCAGGAGCTGGAATGGTTTTCTTCAATATTTGACATGATTGACATGATGGCATTTTTGGTGCATGAATTATCAGGTTCTACAGTGATGTGACTGTCATGCTCAGGAGCACTAATAATGCCATTAGAGAAGTGCTTGTACAGCTCTTGACTAAGTAATACCACAGCGATTCCTTCAGCACAGAGCACCCTGAAAATAACAGAGAACTGTTGTTACCTTTGCTTTGTTTCCATATTAGTTACATCTTTACAAGAGTCCGTCAGTGCACAGAATAATTTATATTTCCCCCAAGATTGCAGTCATGCCAATCAGTTACTGTAGAAAGAATAGAGTCTAACACAACGTTAAAGACAAATTTCTTTGGGCAAAGATTTTCATGGACTGCAGCTCAGTTCTTTGGATACAGTCTGAAGATGCTTCAGAACTTGCATATTCTTGTATCTGAAGAAGTGGGTTAGAGTTCACAAAAACTTATGCCAAAACCACACACCTAGAAATATGAACAAGCTCTAATAGGAGAGGCCGGTTCTCAGGCAGCACAAACTCAAGATGCAAAGTAGCAGGGAAAGCAACTGACCTATACTTAAAGCTAGTTCCTTTCCACACCAATTCCATCAGTAACACCGTTGTAAGGGATTATTCCATTAATAGCATTTCTGCTCTACAGAAGCTCTCAACGCACACCACTCTTTATTTAGAGCAAATTAGATAGCCAAATGAGATGTTAGGGAAAATATACTAATTTTCTAACCCATTTTCTATAAAACAATATTTCCTTATAATGTGTAAATACTATATTAAATATAGTCTATGTTTATCTTACAGTGAATAATCACATAAATTATGCTAAATGCAAGATATATATTTGAAGAAATGTGTTATGACAGATGTCCTTAACTACTTGAGGGAAAACTCTTAGGCTAACTATACAGTTCAGCTTAACTCTTAGGGAAAGTGTGTTTCTTAATTACACATTGTTCTTTTGAGCTAGATATTAACAACCTGATTTTTCTATTCTTGCCCGATATTATTATCTCACATATAACTACAGTAAAGCCTCCCATAAAGAGTGCCTCGCTTAGAGACTAACTTACTTAAAGAGCAGAATTTTCTCTGAACGGTGGCCTCGCTTAACAACTAAAACCAACCAAAAACTCGCTTAACAACTAAATCAGGGGGCGCAACCCCCCGCCAGAAGTCACAATTGGTCACTTACAATGTTGTTTCGCTTAAAGAGCAAACTTGCTTGAAAGAGCAATCCTGTGGAACGCATTCTGCTCTTTAAGCGAGGTACCACTGTACAGTAAAGTTAAATTGTTTTTTAATGTAGTTGTTGGCAGAGCATAACTAACAACACCAACTTGTCTTTGTTTGGCTTATATGCCATTCTATTCTAGACCACAGTAACCAGTTTTTGCTTCCCACATATAAGAACACACATACCTTTCAAATTCTTGAAGAATCTCTGGAACAAACTTTGTATCTTTTGTTATTTTGAACTTTTTCCCAAAGGGGATGTCGGCCAACACAATGTCAACGCTTTCTGAAGAGAACGGCAGCACTAGAGATGTATTACACAATGTATTACACAATTAAACAGAATACAAGTTAAAGCAAAGGCGGAACTTTTAGCAGGTCCCCTGAGGAGTAACATTCTCAGCTACTGTTCTTTTTCATCAACCAAAAGAACTAAAAAGAACTAACATTTGCCCGTCAAGGACTAGATGAAAGCCACAAAGCACCACAAAAGACCGATGTTCGGTGAAATATCAGGACCTTTGAAATTGCAATGCAAGAATCATCTAGACCAGGAGTCAGCAAACGTGGCTCAGATGTTCTCGGACTTCTATTACCAGAAGCCCAAGTCAGCACACAGACTCTAGGGTTCAGTGCTCATCTCCGTTTATAGCCAAAGAGCCAGCACTCTCCGTTTCTGCAGACGTTTCCGTGGACACGTGGCAGGCATGACTAGACATCAGAGTGCATAGAACACTGTTTACCTTCCCACTGAAGTGGTACCTATTTATATACTTGCAATTTATTGCTTTTGAACTTGTAGGTTGGCAGGAGCTGGGACAGACGAAAGCTCACTTCGTCGTGCAGCTCTTGGGTCTGGAACTACTGACCGGCTGAACTTCCAGTCGTCAAGTTCAGTGTCTTAACCACTAACCCATTGCAGTCGATAAGTCTTCCCTTAAACTCCCTTTTACATTCTGCCCTTGCCTCCAGCCTCTTCTTTATAGTCCTCAGTTCCTAAGAGTCCTTTCCCTTCTTCAGGGTCTACTCCTCTGGGTCCAGGCATTCCATCTGACCCACTCCTTCCTGGGTTCCTGCTCAGGTTCTCTCTTCTTCATGGCCAGATTCTTCTTTGGGTTACCCTCAGAGAGTTCCAGAGTAGCAACATCTCTCCCAGGTCCACTGCTCACTGTGTGGAATTCATTGGGTCCATGTAGAAGGTGGGATGGACCATCTACATTAACCTATTAACCATCCAATGATTCCTTTGGCAGATGTGAGGCTATTTTCCTGTTTCTTGCATTCGGAGGGGGGGGGCTATATAAGAATACTGTATATATATTTTGTCCCAGATGCCACACGATATTTTTATTTTGTTTGCATATTCTATGTTACTGTTGCTGATACTTTGTTTGTACACCAAATATCCCACCTAGGCAGAATAAAAAAGGAATCAACCAACCAATGAACCAATCTGGGAAATATACCCCCATTTCCTCTAGTAGGGGTTATCCTTTGAATTTTCCAATCAAAGGGTACTTCTCCCTAGTGAAACACGCTTAGGATCTCGCCATTTGGAATTAAAGTATAAGGATAATGAAAGAAACTCCATTCTGTTCTCAAATTAACGCCTTCTCATCAACATGAATGGTTATGTTAAGTTGAAAACAAACAAAAGCTCTTAAGAAATGAAAATGATTTAAGTGACATTTCACTTCCTATGATTTACCTTTCTTTTGTCCCACTGCCATTGCTGTTCAAATATGTTTTTGCAACACTTGCTTACCAAAGGCAAAAATGGGATGTGTACATATTACAAATTATATTATCTCTTTCAAATCACCTTAGCTCTCTGAAACAACCAATTGTCTGTCTGCAACATCGCTTCCAAAGGGACCTAGGCATGATTTAGATCAGGGGTTCCCAACCTAAGACCTGTGGCACCATTTCATGTGGCCCCCCACCCCTCCAAGGGCATTTGAGAAACAAAATGGCCACCCCTTTGAAGCTGTTGGGACAAAATGGCCATCCCCATCATGCAGGCAGGGCAAAATGGCCATCCCGCCCTTGAAGCTGACTGAGAGAGCATGACCTGGCCCCCAGCTTGAAAAGGTTGGGAACCCCTGATTCAGATGATAACTTTTATTAAATCAAGTATGTCAGAATAAACAAAACCAAAACGTTATAGCACCTTGAAGACTAACTCTATTATTATTATTATTATTATTATTATTATTATTATTATTATTATTATTATTATTATTATTATTATTATTATTATTATTATTATTATTATTATTATTATTATTATGTTAAAGCTTTCAAATTGCCCATCTCTGGGAACCTTGAAGACTGAACTTGGTCAGTTGTCAACTGCAACTCGTATCCGAGAATGCATTTTTCCTGAAGCAGGAAAAATGTCATTGGCGTGAATTTGTTTAAGGTGGATTCCAGCTTACCATGAAGTGACCCACACACTATGATCACAGAACCATCTCCTGTGGCACACATGAAATGAGACATGCAGGATTTAACACTGGAACTGCAATGGACTGCCACATCCTTGAGGATATGGACAAGGTGCACCTTCACAGCCAGTCCATCTGGCATGGCCTCTTCCACCTCCATGACCGTTGGAAATAAGAGTTCCTCCTCTGCTCATTTTGCCGTTGGACCCAATGTGATGGTTTCCAATGGCATTTCCTCCACTGAAGCGACCATCACTCCAACTAAAGGGGGCTCATCCACCCATAACCTTTGGCCCCTTTAGGGAGTCAGGTTAGTTAACGGCCGTCTGACACTCGCCGTTGAGTTGCTGGCTGTACAGTCTTCTCCATTACTGTAGTGGGATGTCTGGCCAGACATACGCTTGGTCAGTATGGTTGGTCTATAAAGAAAACATCTATAGGCCATGTGACATTCTGTCTATCCTATAAAATGGAAAACAACACTTCATGTGAACTTTACACTAATAATCTTGCTTACTGTTACCTGTTGTAGAAGCTTTCAATAACTCAACCTTATCCATCAGGCTTGCAGATTTAATATTTGAATGGGCTCCTTGTAACTGTGAATCACTTATGTCAACTCCCAAATAATGTGCTTTCTGAAGAAAAAACAAATATTGGCATGGAGAGAAAAATACAAATTATTAAGATATAGTCAGCCAGTGACAGCCAGGCACACCTGCATTTAAAAAAATGAAATTAAGTGCAGAATCATAAACTGTCAGAGTGAGTGGTTTAACTTTTAAATGAAGTATTAAGCTAAAAGCTAAGAAATCTACCAAGTAATTTAAAAGCAGAATATTCATCATTCATGTTACAGTGAAAAGGATCTTTATTTAGCAAATACAATCACAAGGAATGACAGATCACTGTTTTTTGTTACTTAGAAGGAACTTACAGGCCATTCAGTAGCAGCCTCTAGAAGTACTGTTCCAAGACCACAAGTAGGATCCAATACAAAATCACCAGCCTGTGGATTAGGACAAAAGCAAACATTCACAAGATCATTGGGAGGTCAGTTGATCCTTTCACTCCAGAAGCACACATTGAATGCTTCAGACACAAATGACGATAATGTCCAGATCACTTTTCAGTAATGAGAAATTCAATCTTTTGGCACAACAGGGGTAAACCAAGTAGCCCCAGGGTCATTTTTGTGACTCTCAAAGGTCTTCAACAGCTCCCTCTTTTAAAAAACCCCACACACATTTTTTTAAAAACAAAAATTATAACTTGTTGCTCTTGGAGATGCCAGTAAGTGTACTGGCCTTGAGGAGGGTCCCCACCGTAAGTAAATGCACTTTCAGGAATTTCCTATTTCCATATTTTTAAATAAAAGGCTGTTATTGCCCTTTTCCTGGGACCCATGTAGGAGGCTGGAAGAACAAATTTGGCCCCTAAGCTTGGGAATTTGCTGATTCCTGTGGTATAAAGAGTCCTTTTACAAGAAATGGCAAGAACAAATATTATTGAGGGTACACAAAAGCAAAATCATATTAGAAGATGGAGGATGGAGCTCACTATGTGCACTGGACCAACATTAAAGGAGGATATGACTGAGGAACTCAACCTCCCCTATGTCACTTGAAGGAACCTGAGTAGGTTGAAGGTCGGCATGCCTAAATGTAAGACATGCCTAAATGTAAGACCAAAATGCTCAAGTGGGGACTACTGGCAGATAAGAGCATGCTGTGTAAATTTGGAGATGCAGAATCTGCTGGTTCTGCCAGTTACTACCGGAAACATGTACCAATGAGGACTTAAGTTTGGCCAATAACAAAGCCAAGGTGGCTTCATTTAGGAGTTTAAAGTCTGACCTAGGCACGGAGGAGGTGGTAGTAGTAGTAGTAGTAGTAGTAGTAGTCTGACCTAGACATGACAGAAGAGCAAGAAATGGGGACTGCATCCCTCTCTAGATAATTGTCAAACTTCAGCTCACTACTTCTTCCCTCGCTACTGGCTATGCTGGGTAGAATTAGTGGCAGCTGCAATCTTTAAAACAACATATAAATGGCCACATTGGTCTCTAGTATACAGGTGAAACTCGGAAAATTAGAATATCGTGCAAATGTTCATTCATTTTACTTAAAAGGTGAAACAAATATGAGATAGACTCACTACATGCAAAGCGAGAGATGTCATGCCTTAATTCGTTATAATTGTGATGATCATGGCGTACAGCGTACATGAGGTTATGTGATGATTATGGGGTACATGAGATTGGGGGGTTGGGGTTATCATAAGCTGTAAGCCATAAACATCAATATTATAACAAAGTAAGGTTTGAACTATCTCGTGTTGCATGTAATGAGTCTATCTCATATATTTGTTTCACCTTTTAAGTTGCATACTGAACTGAATGAACATTTGCAAACTATTCTAATTTTCCGAGTTTCATCTGTATAGCTGAGATGAAGACTAACAAGAAACAAGATTCTTCTAATCTTTATAATATCAGAAATTTGACCCAAGACTCCAGGGATTTGAGTGTCATCTAAAATGGTCAGTAATTGCTAGGATCAATGATAAATGAATGATCACTTATTTTGCATAAGTGAAGCATTTCATAAAAATAATTATACAGTACTGTACCTGCAGGGAGTGCAGCTATTTATTGTGCAGCAGAGCAAAACAGCTACCCATAAGGCAATTCTAAAAATGGGGTCATCCCAAACAAGATAGTGTAACTAATAGTCTAACTATCTCACAAAAGCAGGCTGAGGGCAACAGGTAATGGCTCCTCTTATAAGACCATGTATAACAAAAATAGAAAGTATGGGTTTTGATGTAAGGCAAACATGACTGTTTTCAATAATGAATTACACAAACTCTAACTTCTATTTAAAATACGTTCATGAGTAAAATCCTAGCAACTCCCCATAGGAATTTCTCACTAACCAGAGCAAATACATACATTACCTTGATTTCAGCAAGGGATGCCATAGCCCAAGCAACAGTAGACCGTAATCCAGCTGTTTTGATATATGTTCTACTAGCCAAAGGAAGTCTGCAAACATACATACATACATACAGTACTTAGATGTCATGTTGAAGTAAAATGAAAGACATATTCCAAATATAGTGAAAACTTTGACAAATAAACTTCAGCATATAGTGAACATGCTCAGGATTCCCTCCATCCCACCCCTTTCTTGGGAATACTACATTCCATCCCACGCCTATTCTCGGGAATACTACATTCTATTCTAAATCACTGAATTCACTTTTACCCAAACAGTCACTTGGTAGTATGTGAGAACAATCTCGTTGTTCTGTGCAGGACAATGACAATAAAGATTTATCTATCTATCTATCTATCTATCTATCTATCTATGCATACTCAGTCCTCATTGGGGGGTTTTCAGTGCATCACCTTAGGATTCTTGCATTGGGTTCCACAAAATCTACTAATCCCTCGATTCAGTACCTGGTTGGTATTATTTGAGTGCATAACCAGGCATTCCCAACCTACAGCCCATGGACCTAATCCGGCCCACAGAGCTCATTAATACGGCCCATGGTGGGAATCTCTAGAACTGCCCTCCACCACTGGAAGTCGAAATACATCACAAGTGCAGTGGCAGGAATTGCATCAGTTTAGCAGCTTCTTGCACAGCCTCCGCCACTTCCAAGGGCGGTGGGAGGCTTTTTTGAGCATATTCACTCCGCTTTGGGATTTTTTCACTGCTTTTCCACTACGTTTCAGCAGCCAAACCACGGTGGTTGGTGACTTCCAGTGCTGGGCCAAGCTTACATCAGTGCCTGAGTTCTCAGTGTGGAACCAGGAAGTCGCCAACTGCCGTGGTTTGGATGCTGAAGCCCAGTGGAGAAGTGCTGGAAAAAAAAATCCCAAAATGGAGTGAGCATGTTCCAAAAAGCCTCCCGCTGCCCTGGGAGCCTCTGGCATAAACAGACACAGTCACAGTCTGAACGCCAGAAACAGAACACTGGAAACATCACAAAAATCAGAGGTGTGAAGATATATATTTTTATCTATAACACCCTGAATTCTGGGAGTGCAGTCTTAAAATCAAAATCTGTACACTTCTAATAGAATTATATTTTATTATCTCTATTTCCAAATAATTAGCATAGTATCTAATACTGTAGTGTGTGAGCCTATGTGCACTGGGTGGGTGGGACTTTTAAGATGTCATAAAACTGCTTTTGTTTTCACTACTGCAATTAACATGGTAGTATAAAATGCACCCTGTTATTACCAAAATAGCCTATAGGCAACTATATATAGTACTAGATGCACTCCATTTTCCAGTGTATTTTATTGGGGGCGGGGGGAAGTGGGTCTAATACACCAGCGAATATGGTACTTTTTTCCATTTTCTCATACAATTTAGATAATGCTAACTGGAAAGTAATCCTTCCAGAAATAACAGACCTTACATTCTCTGATATATTTATTTAAAAATCAGTTATCCTTTTCCATAAAATACAAACTCAGTTTTACCATAACTGCAAGATTATATAATTCAAATGGGTCATAGGGTGTTCTATTTTATGTGTACACAATTAACTCAATTTTTAATATTATTTAATTTGTAATATCAAAATGAGCAAAATACCTGCATAAAATCATTATTATGGCTACATTCTTCACATCTGCCATATTGTGATCAGGACATCCTTTGAATCTTAACTGTTTTAATCACTTTTTAAAGGTTCCTTATAATTACTGGTATTTTTTTCTTTGCAGTCTCACCAATTGGTTGATAAACATGTTGATTATTATCATTCATAAACCTTCCACCCACTTTTTAAAATATGCTTCTTGTCTATTCTGTAAAATCTTCACTATTAAAATAAACCCTGCCAATCAAGAAAATGCCATAATTTTTATTCATTATAATTTCCTAAAATATATTTATACAAAAGTAATGAATAGTTTTTAACACAATATCTACCTGAAAACAGGTATTCCAATCACAGTGTAAATATCGTTTAGATGCACAAAGATCTGAAAGGTAAAGAACAATTACACAAAATGCTAAGTTCAATTTGCAGTTTCAGTTGACTTATTCTCCCACTCTAAACATACCCATGTAAGAAAAAGTCACAATGAATTGAATGGGACTCACTGATCAGTAGATATGCCTATAACTGAATGGTTAACCTGGACAAAGTGCTCTCTCCATAACCTTTTCAAATATATATTTAAGAGAGTAAACAATTAAATTTCAAACAAAATGTGTCATCATATTGGGGTTGTGTATGTACAGATGAAACTCAGAAAATTAGAATTATCAGGGACGTAGGGGGAGGAAAATGCCTCACAAAGGCTTCGTTGGACTCCCAGAACTTCTTGGGAACACCTGGCAGGGTGGACCAACAGATCCAGCGTCCTGCTGCCGCTATGATCATTCTTCCCCCTAGCCCGATTCGCTGGGGAACAGGATAAGAGAAGCCTTCTGCATATGGCAGGTAATAATATTCTGTGGCTGAAGCTAAGCTTCTAAATACTGCTTACTCTTCCCTTCCCATAGACAGAGCAATCCCCTCTCACCTCTTCCTTCTGGCTGGGCGACGAGGACCGTTGGAAGTTACTTCTGGTTGCTCTGGTTGGTTTCCAAGCTACTTCCTCATATAAAAGGCAGGCACACAAACTACAGGCTTTTGTAGTTTTATAGTTGGAAAAACAAATACTGGATACAAATATTTCTTACTCTACACTTACATAAAAACACAGTGAATAAAAACATAAAAGAAAACAAAATCTTACTAGCTTTTCCTAGCAGGTTCAATCTTATAGGTTTGGGACTATTTAGTCCCACATTGCTTTTTATCCCCGAAGAGACATCTCGGGACGCCTGCCGACAAGGGCTCCCGCAGCATTCATAATTATTATGTGGAGGAGACAGGGTTCCCCGTCTCCGAAGTGGGCGTGTTTTACTGCTCAAACTGGGCTCTTTTTATAATAAAAAGAGAGCTTAGGAATGTGATGACCTCATGGGGACTGCACCTGTGTTCCCATGAGAAATGAGACAAGTGTACGTGCAGTGTGACATTAAGCCCCCACCTGTGCATTCCTGAAATGAGTCAATTTGCAGGTGTCCGGGGGTAATTAGTTTGATTGTCAGGAGTGGAGACGTTTCTCCCTGGCGTCAATATGTCCCGTCAAGGGATTGCAGGTGTTTGGAATAAGTCCAAGACTGGACACTCATTTCTCCCTCCTCCCCTCAGGAGAAAGTTCTTATCTTATCTATCATTTGTCATGTCCGGCTATCAGCCTGACATTCCAATGTGCAGCTGAAAGAAAGCTGGCATTTCTAAACCTAAGAAAATCACAAAATGTATCTTAACACTACATGGATCAAATGTCCTTTTAAAATCAAGGCAAGGTCGTATGTGGAAACCATGACAAGAATATCGTGCAAATGTTCATTCAGTCCAGTAATGCAACTTAAAAAGTGAAACAAATATATGAGACAGACTCATTACATGCAAAGCGAGATAGTTCAAGCCTTACTTTGTTATATTGATGCTTATGGCTTACAGTTTATGAAAACCCCAATCTCCCAATCTCATGTACCCCATAATCATCACATAATCTCATGTACACTGTACACCATGATCATCACAATTATAACAAATTAAGGCAAGAAATATTTCACTTTGCATGTAGTGAGTCTATCTCATTTATTTGTTTCACCTTTTAAGTGAAATGAATGAACATTTGCACGATATTCTAATTTTTTGAGTTTTACCTGTATGTCTCATCTGCAGGAATGTTGAACTTTAGGATATGTGTGCAGATCTGGGGTCAAGCCCTGGTGCTGTTGAGAAAAGTTATGGAGTGCCACCTGCGTGCAATGTAAGAGTTCTGTGGGCTTTTTTTTTTGCTACAGTTCCTAAAATTCTGCCTGTGGGAGTTCTGGGATTGCAGTCCAAAAACATTCTAGAGTCTCACCCTTACTTCACAATGCCTTTTGACTTTTAGCTCCACCCCTGAATTTGCTAGAAACAGGATACTAAGAGAGAATTATTGGTTGGGTAAATGTTTTCAGAAGAACTAGCGGACTGTAGTGTGCAGCGAAGTGCAATTCTATCAGTGCACGCCAGTATTTTTTTCTTGATTTCATGTGTCCCATCTAGTATATTTAAGACTATTTGGATTCTGATTAAGGCAGTGAGCAATGACTGCTTCTAATACTTCAATTCATTGTGTGTGTTTGTTACCTCGATATCAGGATTTCTCAAATCTGCTTTCCATCCAAAACTCTTCATAACAGCTATTCCAATTATTCTCCCCATGTCCTGAAAAGAAAACATTACTAAAATGTAATATATATTTGGGCTGATGGCCTCGCGAATAGATTTTGAAACCTGAAATAGCTGAAGAAAACCAAAGAGGTTAGGCTGGATGTTCTTAATGTGCCAAGCCAAAAATCATAGAGGCTATCCTACTCATAGTTGAAATTTTTGAAGTGGTACCTGTGTTAGTCTGTGCAAGCATATCAAAGAGTAAACAAAACAGCAACAAAGACAAACATGTTGTGGCACTTTAAAGACTAACTCCTGTATTTAAATGTGAGTTTTCATGGATTAAGTTCACTTCGTGAGACATAAGATGTCTCTTTACTTTAACATAGTAAGTCACAACTAGAGTAGGCCCAATTGAAGTGCTGATTCCCGAAATCACCATTGACCTTTTGAGTCTACTTTACTGAGGTTTACTATACTAAGCAACAAGATTTTGGTCATTGGGTTTTAAAATTTTCAATCACGCTTTTTTCAGTAAACATAACAAAAATACAAAATTTCTTCAATGACTTAAAATTAAGAGTTGGTACTAATTTTCATCACAAATATGCTAGCTGACTTTACACTCAGTCACTTAAAATGAATTAATGTCCCAGCCACATAAATCGGGACAGTCACTTAAGTTTTTCTCCTCCTCAATTTGTCTAGAAATAAATTACACTTTCTCACTGAAAGTTCCTGTCTTTCTGGATGATTTTCAATGCTGGCATTTGATTAGCAGACATTGGAAGTCCATTTTCTAAAACTTAACACTGTCCAAGTTTAGAATTTTTAACATACCTGGGAAGTAAATGATTTTGCAATTGCTCCACTGATGCGGCAAGATACTCTAAAGGTGAAGCCACTGTTTTTCTCAATAGATGTCTCTTGAATAAGTTCAGAATCTGTTTCTAGAAAACAAGTGTCCTGAGACAAGACATTCTCTTTATGAGCCTCTGATGTCTCACATGTCTGTTGGTTTTCTGTTTGACTTTCTGCAGGAACTGTCTCTCCTAGTTCTCCCTTCTGTTTTTTATGTTTGATATTTTTCTCATCCTCCAATTTCCGTTTATTGGAAGCTGGACTTTTGTGACACAAGTGTTCTGGCTTCATCTGAAGACTTTGCCAAGCAGTAACAACATCCAGCCAACATCTGGGATTTCCACTTACAAGTCTATGAATGTCATGGATCATTTTCCCTAAAACGAAAGCAAATTTTGCTCAAACCAAACTAGTACTGACACATGTATGCATGTAGGCACACTCTCTTCTTAATACCACATATAACAAGGTTTCCCTTGCTCGAAAGCCAGTCGCATTCGACTCTAGGGTTCAGTGCTCATCTCTGTTTCAAAGCCAAAGAGCCAGCACTGTCTGCTTCTGCAGACGTTTTCATGGTCATGTGGCAGGTATGACTAGACATGGAACGCTGTTTACCTTCCCACCGAAGTGGTCCCTATTTATGTACTTGCAATTTCTTGCTTTCGAACTGCTAGGTTGGCAGGAGCTGGGGCAAAGACGGGAGCTCATTCTGTCCTGCAGACATATAACAATAAACTTCAAATTTTAAAACAATCAAATCCAGTCTATGAGATGTTTCTTCAAAGCAGAAAAACAAAAAGGCCCTCTACATTTATGTTCCATCTCATATTCTAAGCCTCCAGTCATCTAGCAACTCACCTACATCCTCTCAGACATGCAAAAATCACCAGCACAGTTTAGGTTCAACACAGTGGATGAGCTGCATGAGGGCCCAAGACACTTGGGTTGTCCTCTTGCTGCCCCAAATTACCATCATTGGTAATTACTATCATGGCATGCCTAAAACCCAGCAGCACCACTACACAAAAAAATGATGCTTTCTCTCTTCTAGAAGAAAAAGAGGCAATATACCTGTAAGGTCACCCTTGCTTGAAAGCCAGTTGTATTGACACTAGGGTGTGGTGCTCATCTCCATTTACAGCCAAAGAGCCAGCACCGTCTGAATCTGCAGGTGTTTCCATGGCCATGTGACAGGCATGACTAAACGCCAGAGTACACATTACACTGTTACCTTTCCTGCTGAGGCGGAACCTAATTATCTACAGTACTTGAATTTTTTTGCTTTCGAACCTATAGGTTGGCAGGAGTGTCTTAATCTTCCAGCATTGTAGAAAGTTACCAATGTTGGTGGTAGGTTAAACAGGCATTTGCACTGTTCTTATCTGTCTCTTTAAGTCTTTCCCCCCCTCTAGGAATTCCAAGCATATAGTTTCCTAACCACCTGCTCAGGTACATGAAACTCACAGTTACTTGGCAAACTCACCAAGTGAACTTCATAGGTTAGAGGTTACTTGAGCCAACTTAACTCACAGAACTGGATTGGTTCTAACTTGAATCAACCCTCAAGCTACACCATACTGACTCTTTTAACAAAGCAGTAGACTTAGTGAGTTATCTTATCACAAAAAGCTAGCAAAGTAAGAAGATGGCAATAAAATATTACCTTTATTTCTAGTGATGGGAAGTGGAGGAGATTTATTCAGCAGCAAAAATAACCGCTCAGCAGACTTCAGCTTCTTCAACTTAGTCAAGTCAGCACTGGTTGTGAAGAAAACTTTTCCCAATACACATTCCACCTTGATAGAAAATGTATACTGATGATATGGTAAATCTGAAAAATATGTTTTCCGAAACTAATTGATTTATTTTTTATTTGATTTATATCTTTCCGCCAAAGTCTCATGGTTCATAAAATCATCTGGCTGCATTAGAATCCATTAACTCAAAATCAGCCCAGGTTAAGCAGAAGAAGGCACTTAATATCTTTAGGTGCTCCCTTTCTTTTTGTCCTGGAATCTCTCCCCAGAAGTCATTTTGTGGTAAATGGCCTAGTGATGGTTATAGAAGGGACAGTCCAAGACAAGTGTTTCTCGGCCATTATCTCTTGAAAAAGAGGCTATAACTTGTGGAATAGTGTCAGTGAATACCAAAATATGTTGCTGCAGATGTCATGATGGACCACACTCACCTTGATCAATCAATCCCAATTTAAAAAAAAAAATGTGTGAAGGACAGAAATGGCCAATCACAGCCTCAAGAAAATGCAACTGGTTATTTTAGGCCATTCTCCTTACATCTCATTCACATACACTACTACCCTTATTTTAAAACATTTCAAGATGATTCAAACAAGATCTTGATATTGGAGCAAGCTAATCAAGGAGTCTGATTCTGTTAATAACTCGGAATTCTTCAGATCCAGGAAGAGCTTTATGGCAAGAACATTCTTGAGGGTACACAAGAGCAAAACCAACTTAGAGACGGAGGAAGGAGCTCACTTCTTCTTCTGTGTCTAGGCCAGATGTTAAACTGCCAAAATGAAGCCACCTTTTGGTGAATCCATTCTGCAGTTCCTTTGGTCTGATCTAGTATGAGAAAGATTAGCTGGCAACACAAGGTTACCGTTACCAGTGTACAGCTGATTGTGGTTGAAAAATAACACAATCTTCGAGGAGGCTCTTTCGGATGACGGTCCTGAGAATACAGTAGAACCTTGCATAAAGAGTGCCTCGCTTAAAGACTAACTCGCTTAAAGAGCAGAATTTTCTCTGAACGGTCGCCTTAACAAGTAAAACCAACCAAAAACTCACTTAACAACTAAATCGGGGTTCACAACCCCCCCCCCCCACCAGAAGTCACAATTGGTCACTACAATGGTGTTTTGCTTAAAGAGCAATCCAGTGGAATGCATTATGCTCTTTAAGCGAGGTACCACTGTACAAGTGCAACTCGGAAAATTAGAGTATCATGTAAATGTTCATTTAGTTCAGTAATGCAACTTAAAAGGTGAAACAAATATATGAGATAGATTCATTGCATGCAAAGTGAGATAGTTCAAGCCTTACTTTGTTATAATATTGATGCTTATGGCTTACAGTTTATGAAAACCCCAAAACCCCAATCTCATGTACCCCATAATCATCACATAATCTCATGTACGCTGTACGCCATGATCATCACAATTATAACGAATTAAGGCATGACATAGCTTACTTTGCATGTAGTGAGTATATCTCATATATTTGTTTAACCTTTTAAGTGAAATGAATGAACATTTGCACAATATTCTAATTTTCTGAGTTTCGCCTGTATAATGCAGTAGCCCTTCATCTGCCTTCCACACCACAGCATGACACCCATACCATTGATCCAGTTCCGCCAGTAACCTTCTGGTCCTGAGCCCTTTTGGCACACAAAGTCCTCCTCGGCCCCAGGCCAGTATTGATGAAGCCGCCACCCTCCATCAAGATGGAGTCAAGTGTGATTTAATCCATTTGGGGACCCTCAACCTTCCCTGTGGACTTCACCACCCAAGCCGTTAGTCCTCAGGGTTGTCAGGTTAGTTAACCACCACCTGACACTGCGTGTTGAGTGAGTCGCTGGCAGTATGGTCTACTCTATTATCATAGCAGGATAACCTGGCCACTGAACAAGGAATAATATTAAAGGATGATATAGCTGAGGAACCTTCATCACTTGGAGGACCCTGAACTGGCTGAGGGTCAGAATCCCTAAATGCAGGACCAACAAGGTCAAGTGGCGGCTGCAGGCAGACACCAACCGATGGTGCAAATGTGGAGCGTTACAGAATCTGGCTCATCTGCTAGTCTGGCGATTATTACCAGAAACGTGTACCAAGGAAGATTTAATTTTGACCATCGACAAAGCCAAGAAAGTGGCTTCATTTTGGCAGTCCAAAGTTTGATCAGGACACGAGAAGGATAACTTGGAAAGACATTTGGAAAACATGGAAATGGTGTCTGGACTCCAATCCATTCAAGCCATTATAACACGAAATATTCAAAAGATTGTTGGAGATGTTTTGATGTTTGCAGATTGATGCGCAGTAGCCAGCAATCAGGGGCCAAGCACATCTTTATTGGAATGTAGTCAATCTGAACATGACTTGTTTCTAACTAGGGCTCACTTTAGGGCCTTATTTCTAACTCAACACATGCACAAGAGCAGATATAAGACTGGGCTGCCCTTTGAATAATGCTTTTGCTATACCGACCATCAGGTTGTCCCTTCGTGAGTTCGAAACTGCCTTTGGCAACTTGGAGGGCGTCAACATTGTATTTTAGAAAGCTTTTATTAACAAAACTATCTGGTCCTAGTAGTGGAGTAAAAGAAAAAGGGACGCGAGGTGTTGTTTTTTTTTTTTGGTGTTAAAATAGGTGTTCCGTGTACTTTGTTGGGTACACGAACCAACGCCCCGGCGGCCCTAGCCCACAAAGGCGTCCGCTCACCTCCGAGGCACCCAGTCGTGCGCCGACTTCCTTCAGCAGGAAAGGCTCCATCCCGCGTCCGACAGTACAAAAATATCGGGCCGAGGCCCCGGCCCAGCAGGAGGCGGCGGCGGCGGCCTCTTTCTGTCGTCTTCCAGGCCCATCGTCAGCCATCGCAGTCTTTTGGAAAGTTCCTCCGCTTTCCTTCCTTGTGCACACGATGTGCTCTTTTACAGTCCGCAGGCGCCACTTTTCCCTCAGAAAAGAGTCAGGAAGGGCCGCCGCCAACAGTCAGTCCTGTTATTTATTTATTTTTAAACTGAGACGTGATTATCAGTTTTGGACTACATCTCCCAGAATTCCCCAAGAAGCTGCGCTCCCGGGGCACTCTGGGAAATGTAGTCCAATTGTCTCCACAAGTTTGCGCGGCGCGCGCGAGCACACACACTCTCTCTCTTTTATGGCAGCACATTTTGCACCAAAGTGAAAATATCAAACAATAATTGAGGAAGGACTTAAGAAAGTTAAATATTAGTAAGTTTGTGAATGCAGCAGTTGGGAATTATTCTTATAGTATAAATTTATGTGGTTTTTTGAGCCACTCTCACTCCCCACCCCCACCCCAGGCCACCTCTTTTTGGTAAAGGGGTAAAGGGGATGTGAATTCTCCTTGTTGTATTATTATTTTTGTTTTATGTTACAATGAATAAGGAAGAGATGTGGATAATTGGGCATAATATCAAATAAGATAATATATATTTAAGGTAAAGGTTTCCCTTGCTCGAAAGTCAGTCGTATCCGACTCTAGGGTTCAGTGCTCATCTCTGTTTCAAAGCCGAAGAGCCAGCGTTGTCTGCTTCTGCAGACGTTTCCGTGGTCATGTGGCAGGCATGACTAGACACACCGGAGAGCACGGAACGCTGTTACATTCCCACTGAAGTGTTCCCTGTTTATCTACTTGCAATTTCTTGCTTTCGAACTGCTAGGTTGGCAGGAACTGGGGCAAAGACAGGAGCTCATTCCGTCCTGCAGTACTCAGGAATCGAACTGCTGACCTTCCACCTCCCAGTCAGCGTCTTAGCCACTTGAGCCACTGCAGTTTTCATAAGCTTACAGTTTATGAAAACCCCAACCCCCCAATTTTATGTACCCTATAATCATTACATAATCTCATGTACGATGTACGCCCATGATCATCACAATTATAACGAATTAAGGCATGACATCTCTCGCCTTCAATGCAGAGAGTCTATCCCACATATTTGCTTCACCTTTTAAGTGAAATTAATGAACATTTGCACGATATTCTAATTTTCCGAGCTTCACCTGCATTTTTCCTTCAACAATTCTTTTAATGATAGAAATATAACTAACTCATCTTCCCTCCCCTCAAATCCTTTCTCTTTTGTCAAGAAACATTTTACTCTTGACCAAACAGCTACTAAAGGCAGAGGATCAATGCTATTAACAAAGCAAGAGGAGTGACAGTTGTGACAGAGGCGCCTGGAGAACAATGGTCCATAGGGTCGCAAAGGGTCGGAATCGACTGTGCGACTGAACAACAACAAAATATATAAGAAAATAAAAATTGTAAGATAGATGAAAGATTGTGAAGTTAAACTGTTGAATGGAAAGATATATTTGATGTGATTTTTGATGTTATGTCATTATTATGTTTGTACTGTGATGGTTATTTTTTTCTTTTTTTCTTTTTTTGGTTATTGTTTGTATGCATTAGTCTGTATTTGTATTTTGTATGTTGCATTTGTAATGTATTTTGTTTTGTCCTGTTATTTGTATGTTATTCTTTGAAAATAAATTTTAAAAAAAAATCTTATCAAATTATGCAAAAGCTTGTAGAGCGACTGCTGAAGTGTCGTTGGAACAAATCAAGGAATATTGCAATCCTTTGCAGTAACATCTGGAGTGAGGCAGGGATGCATATGATAGCCATCATTATTAAAACCTATACAGTACTGTATATGCAAAAAAAGCCAAGACCATGAATGGAAACAATATCAAAGAATTACTTTTTGCAGATGATCAGACATTGATAGCAGGTACAGCTAAGAAATTACTGCAACACCTTATATTCATTAATCAATAATGCAAGATAAACAACATGAGAATCAGTAAAGAGAAGACTGAGGTAATGGCAATTGGAAGGAAACAACATACAGTACTTTATGGAAATAGAGCTAACAGGTATAAACAGGTGGCAGAGTTCAAATACCTAGAAACAACATCTACTGAAACATAAGGCAAACTAAATTAGTTCTGCTCTTAAACATAAGGCAATACTGACCAGCACAAAGAATCAACTCATACAAAGCATATTCATTCCCACCTTATGTAACCCATGCCAAACATAGACATTCACAACAAAACATAAGCAAAAGTTGGTCACCACGGAAATGAGATGCCTGAGGAAGGTTGCTGGAGTGACTAAAAGGGATAAAATCAGGAATGAGATTATAAGGGAAAGTCTTGGAATTCCATACCATTCAAGGCATGTGTGAAAAGAAGAGAAGGACACAGACCATGAGGCAGAACCAGAAGAAGGTGGAGAGATAACATCTAAGAAATATTACAAGAACACAAAATAATGCCTGGGGAGGCAGTTAGAAATACCAGAGCAAGAACCTTGTATCTCCCTTGATACCCAAAAGGCTAAAAGAGGAAATCAAGAATAAGACATTTTACAGCTGTTGTGTTGTTGTTCAGTTGCACAGTCGATTCCGACCTTTCGCAACCCCATGGACCACCACATGCCAGGCACCCCTATCCTCCACCAACTTCAGCCCACCCAGCTTTGTGCCCATTGTGTCAACAATGCCATCTTTGCCCCCCTTCTTCTTTTGCCCTCAACCTTTCCCAGCATCAAGTTTTTCTCAAGTGAATCCTCTCTTCTCATTTGATATCCAAAGTACTTTAATTTCATCTTCATTATTTGACCTTCCAAGGAGTAGTTGTGGTTGATTTCTTTTAAGATTGACCTATTTGTTCTCTTTGCTGCCCAGGGTACACTCAAAACTCTTCTCCAACACCACATCTCAAAGGCATCTATTCTTCTGCACTCAGCCTTCCTTATGGTTCAGCTCTCACAACCATACATCACTACCGGAAATACCATTGCTTTGACTCTGCGGACTTTTGTTTGCAAGGTGATGTCTCTACTTTTAACTATGTTTCCCTAATTTCTCATAGTTTGCTTCCCAAGAATTACCGTTGCCTTTTTATTCCATGGCTGCAATTTCCATCCGCAGTGATCTTGGATCCTAAGAATGTAAAGTCTCACTGCTTCTACTTCTTCCCCATCTATTTTCCAGGGGGTGATAGGACCCGTTGCCATTATCATGGTTTTCTTGATATTAAGTCTCAAGCCAGTTTTTGCACTATACTCCTTCAACCTAATCAGGAGCTTCTTTAGGTCTTCCTCACTTTCTGCCATTAGGGTAGTGTCATCTGCATATCTCAAATTGTTGATGTTTCTTCCAGCAATTTTAATTCCAACTTTTGATTCATCCAGAAATCCTTAAAATATTCAAGATTAGTGTTAACACAAAGCCAGCTGAGTGTCGGGGGTGGGAATTAAATGGGAATTAAAACTTATTTCCTCTTCACATAGTACCCGACAGGTTATTTATATATACAGTACTGTATATCTAACCGTGGTATTCACAATTTGAGCTTTCAGGACACCCTCTTTCATTAAAAAAAGGTAATTCTTCCCATTTCTAAATAAATTGGTCATTTAAACTTGATGGGCACATTTGTCTACATCTATTATGTTTTCTCAGAAGGAAGTCCTATTTATAGGTTAAAAAACACGATTTGGTGGTTTAGTGACCTCTACATAAAAAGAAGAGGCAAGAAAACAATTGTCCACAGATACTGAACATTTCAAAATACTTTGTGTTATAAAACAGAGTGAGGTTCTTTTAGAGATTATTTTATTGTCAACAAAAGTTATTGGATAATGGAACACAATTAGGATTCATTCATTCATAGAGATCTATTGATTTAATACATTTTAAAAATACAGTACTGGACACAACTCTGCATCACATTTAGGTTTTGAGAGCAGAAATAAACATTTGTTGAGAGATCATACTGATGACAATTGGTTTTCAGAGGTTTACTGGGCACTGTCATTGCCATGGAAATGACCTAAGCTAATGCATTCATGGCATTGTGAAGTCATGAATGATGTCACAGACAAAATAAGCTCAAACAGCTGGGCGGAGAGAGACAGTTAACAGACCCACACTGAACTCTGGCAGAATGCATCCTTTTGACAGGTGATGGATTTATTTGGTGGCTATAATATATTTTGTCATAGGGGAAGATTTGGAAGTGTTTTGCATTTTGGATTGCAAACACATAATCACTGAAATAGCTAAGCAACCAAATACAGTAATTTACTTTGATTGCTCAGTTAAGGCTATTCAGTACTGTTTTAGAATGGCTTGCCTGCTAAAAAAAGTCAACCTTTGAGAAAATGAACTGAGTCACATATCCATGTTGGAAAGACATATATTATTATTATTATGTAACTTTTATATTTTGGAGCTACAGCAGGAGTTGGTACGCAGGCCCCAAAGGGCACAAATGTAGCTCTCTATCACCTCTCATCCCCCCCAAAAGCCCCCAAAATCCCTTTCTGCCATTTAAGGGGCATGAGGGAAATTTTGTCATGCTTTGAAGGCTCCTAGGACCCAGAGATCTCCTGCCCAACCCAGTATTACTAACAGAGATCACAAGAGGGTTTTTTTTGGTAATATTTTTGGTAATATTTTTATAAATATTGTGGGTGTTGCAGTTGCAAAAACAGGTGAGGATATGGGTCCCTAAGGTATACAGATAGGTATGTGTCCCCCAGATCTCTGGTAGCTGCCCGCCCCTCAGCCTTCATCACATCACATTTCAGTTAATTTGTAGGATAGTGTGAATTACAAATCCTAGCCTATGGGAATCTTAGCCTATGGGAATCAGCTGATGGCAATGATGGCGAACCTTTTAGAGACTGAGTGCCCAAACAAAGGTGTTTGGTGAACTCTGTGCTGAGGGGAAGGGAAGAAGCGCTCCTATTGGGCTGCTGGGCAGAGGAGGGATGAACTCTGTGCTGGGTCAACGGTGTGCATGCCGACAGAGAGGGAATCTGTTTCTTGTAGAAAAATAGAGATGAACATTACCTAACAGGAATACAATTAAAATATATCCTTCAGGGGCATTTAAACCCTTCCTGATAGGTGTTGCTCAAAATACGTTTCACTCCTTAATGTCTTTCAAAAATGGGGATAGATTCCACAATATAAACAAAATCAAGGTATTCATTGTGATTAAAACATGTACGGATGACCTAGTGCAAATACTGTAAGTGCTTAAAGTGAAGATTAATTCTGTGACAGTATGTTTCTTAGCATCATCTTTTCTGTCATTCTTTCAAATTACCCACCCTATCAGACCTTCCTCCTACTTTCCATCCATTCAGTTCTGTTTCCCTAGTAACCAGCCACTCCATCCCCATTTATTTCCCCCTCATTTAACCGCTCCCACATCATGTTAACTAAACATACCATATTTATTAGAAGTGGTTTCCTGGTCTTTTCTCAAACAACTAAAAGAAATGATCTATTTTCAAAAACATGCACTACTAGACATAGTCAATCCTCATATCTGCCTTGACCTAGCTGACCTTTATAGTACAATGTACATACACCAGTGTATGGACCTCTCATCAACACAAATGCATGTGTGAGATATTCTGAAGGCTCTAGCAGTTATTTAGGATTAATATTGCCATGTCAACAGTAGTACATTCCCTATGATTTCTTGGCCAAAACCTGAAATGAAGGGCAGGAGATCCAAAAGTAACTCTGGATCAACTCACTGTAAAAACAGGCATGAGATGAATCCAGGTATAAATAAATCCAGGTAATATGGGAATCCAAGTCTGGCCACGTGATCCTACCTACTCTCTGGGCATGGCATGGTGGGTGTGGCCAGGTGGCCATGTGACTGGGTGGGCATGGCCAGGTGGCCATGTGACTTGCTGGCGCAGGCCTATGACCCAAGGCTTTGGCAACCGGATAGGGGAAGCACTGGGGGCGGGGGCTGCGCCACTGGTACGGGATGCAGGCACAGGTCTACATCCCGAGCCTCTAGCAACCAGATGGGCAGGGCCAGCCGGAATTTCTACTACCGGTACTGGCATACCAGAGCGTACTGGCTGAATCCCACCACTGTACTATGGTAAGAATTCAAGATATAACAATGACGACAACAACAACTGCAACAATAACAAAACATAACACTTGATGCTATTCTAGGCTTCATTAGCAGCAGCATAGTATCCAGATCAAGAGAGTATTTGTTTCACTTTGTTTGCTTTTGGTCAAGACTCATCTGGAATAGTTTGGGCATCCCAGTTTAAGGAGGATAATAACAGACCGGACTATCTCGAGAGGATGATGGCCAAGATAATAAAAGGGCTGAAAGCCAATCTGTATGGAGAACTTTTCAGGGAGCTTGGTTTGTTTTGCGTAGAGAATACTTAAAATGTTTAAAGAGATCTCTGTATAAAAAAATGAAGAAGTTTGTTTTCTGCAGGTTTGGAATACAGTACAAGATTTCTGAACTAATGGATTCCAGTTGTAAGAAAAAGATTTCTATTAAATATTAGGGATAATTTCTTGAGCTGCTTGGCAGTGGAATGGCCCATTCTCAGGGACATTTAAAACAAGGTTGGACGGTGATGTGTCAGTTATCTATACCTATAAAATGGTGCGTTAACCATTGGAATGTGACAAAGGATGTTGCACCAGGCCCCACTAGCCCGTAATGGGCCTCCGTTCACTCGCCCAAACCCGGTTCGCAGGTAACTGTCGGGTTGAAATTTTTGACCCGGGGACAGGAGCCCCCCAGTCGCAAATAAAAAAGGGAACTTTAATTCCCAACGTTCCTTGCACCGCACCGTGCCAGAGCCAATCAGGCTGAGCGGCACGGCAAAAGGAACGTTCGAAAACGCACCGCGGCCAATAAAAAAAGCCGCAGGAAACAAACCGCTAAAGTAGGCAAACACGTGCAGGCAAAACTACAAGCCCCAGCGTCCTGTGTGCCATTAGAGCACAAAACGCTGAGGCGGCCAGCGCGCGAAAAATAAAAGTTAAAAAAAGCCCGCCGCCACTGCCTTCTTCCCCACGGGCCAGCCAGCATGGCCCACGGGGGGGGGGGAAGGAACCCCCCGCCACCGGTGCCCTTCTTCCCCACGGGCCAGCCAGCATGGCCTGTGGAGAAGAAAGCAAAAAAAAAAGCCCCCACCCCCAAGCCCTTCTTCCCCACGGGCCAGCCAGCATGGCCCGTGGGGAAGAAAGCAAAAAAAAAGCCCCCCCCCAGCCCTTCCCCACGGGCCAGCCAGCATGGCCCGCGGGAAAGAAAGCCACTGAAAAAGTTAACCCCAAAAAACAAACCAAAAACAATCAAAACCACTCAAAAATCCAAAAAGAAAACACAAACACAGCCAAAAACAAAGCAAAAAGACACACAGACCCCCCAAAAAAAATCCAACCCCCCCCCCCAAAAAAAATCAGAGAGCCTACCAACAGACGTCTTGACTTCATGACCACCGAAAATCAAATGAGCAAAGAAAGGAAACACTAACCGGAAGCACCCAGAGGACAGAAGAGAAGAATTGTAGAGAGGAAGCAAAGCTCACCACCCCCACCCAGAGGCCACAAGAGAAAAAACATTCAAAAATATTTCAAAATAAAAGATTAATTCCCAAACAAATCAAATAAGTTAGCCAAAAATTCAAAAAAATTCACACTAATCTCAAAAAATCCCCCCCAAGAAACAGAAATCAAAAAAATTAAAATAAAATTTGCATAAACCAAAATTAAATTTTAAATAAAAAAATTTAAAATGAAAAAATTAAAATAAAATTTGCATAAACAAAAAACAAAAACCTTCAAAAACCAATTTAAAGAGCCCTGCACTAAGGAAGCCAGCGCACAAAAAATAAAAAAATAAAACACACACTGGGAGCACAAGTCCGCCGCAGGCAGACGCAGCGCCTCAAAGCCACAAAACCACAAAACCTTTCAACACCATTTAAAACAGCCCAGCACCATTTGTAAAAGAAAAAAAGAAACCCTTTACTATCCAACACAATTTTAAAAAGCCCGGCACCGCCGGGCAAAATATGCTAGTGTAGCTATGAATTTGTTGCATTCCCATGGGATTCATTCAACTTGACTCTTGGGGCCTCTTTTAAATCTACAACTCCATGATTATGTTATTCCTTCTATCTCCTTGCCTGGTGCTTTCATCTTGCCTGGTGCAGACTGCAAAATGTACACACATTTTTGTGTAACTAATGTAACAGTGACATTAAACTACTAGGGATTTTTGGTCAATATACAGTAACTATTTTGAGTAATTTTACAATCATCTACCACTAGAGGGAAGTGGTGTTCTTTGAATGGAGAGTTCATATCTTTACTGGTTGACTGAACTTGAGAAAAATTGAAATACTGTACCCAACAATTCCCTATGAGGATTTTTGATCTTGTTTAGAATGATTTTGTATTAGCAATAAGGAGTCTTCTAATCCCTTTACATCATGAATGGAGAGTGTTCTGGCTTGTTGGATGCTCAGATCTACATTTCTTAATACAAGTTCGGCCAACTAAGACCAAGGAGCAAAAGAGCATTAAAGAACAATAAAATTATTGAAGTATTTTCTGAGTCCAGAGGTGCTTCTAGATGAGGCTTTTATTATGAAAAAACTCTGCCTTATTTATAAAATTAGGGGTGGGGTGAAGGAAATTCAAGATGCTCTCTTTTATTTGCAGTACTTCCACATTTTCTCACCAATGCTGCATTTTCTTTTTCCCAAGCAGACAAATATATCTTAAGGATAAAATGCAGAATGATAGCATTGTGGTTTTTAGGGCTCATCTAGACAATGTATTTATTCCGCTATGCATACCCCCAATATAATGGAAATATATTAGTGTTTTCCCCACTATCTGGATGGTAAAAGGCTCAGATTGGTACCAGCAGTGACAAAGACTGACAATCATTTGGCTTTCCAGTTTTGTCTTAAAAGGTGTGTTTGTGTGCAAAAATACCTGCTAGAGTTGTCCCTACCCCTTGTATTGTAACTGGTCAGAGTTCAAGCAGCAAGAGCTTTTTGGGCTCGAAACTTTCAGTGTTAACACTAAACTACTGTTGTGATCCAGCCCTCCTCCAACTCCAAAGAGGACCTGGATCAGGGGGCACTCCCTATGCCCAGCCCAGTTCTGCCTGCACCTGAGCCTGAGGATGCCCTGAGTCAGGGATCTCAGCCTGCGCCTGGCCCAAGTCTGTTTTCCCCAGCAGCTGACCTGTCAGATCAGGAGTCTGGCTCTGACAGTGATCAGACCTCAGTCAGGGAGAGGTCCAGGAAACAGCTACACCTGAGACACAGGCAGGCTAGAGCAAAGCACCAAAGAAGGCTCCCAGCTGATACTCATTAGCTGGGAGGCTTATAAGCAAGCTTCTTACAGCCTGCCAGTGTCGGTATAACTCTTGTGCAAAGACTGACATCCTGCTTGACTCCTGATCTGCTTGCCATGACCCTGACTTCTCTGCCAACCCTGACAATGCTCGTGGACACCCTTTGGATTGGACTACTGACTTGGACTACTGGTAAACAGGCCTTAGGCCCGGCTTGCCTTTTGGACTTTGATATCTGGACTATCCTCAAACATGACTCTCTGTGTAGTGCTGCTGTGTGGTGACTGTGCCTGCCCGGGTGGGTCAGCACAACTACTAACTTAACAAACCAAAATCAACTGTCCTCTAGCACAAGATCATTTTTGAAGAATTTCAAACTGGTCTATGTTTTCTAACGAGTTGGTGTGTGAGAGAGCTGATTTTCAAAGGAGATGTGGAGTGAGCATCCACTGTAAAGAACTGAGATTAGACATTGTCATATTGAATCCAATCCAATCCCCCAAACCCAGCATACAGAATCATTTGTAAAGGATTTCTTCACACTTTTTTGAAAAATATTTTTGAATAATTACTTTTGAAGAAATGCTGATTTCTTAAAGAGAGGAGAAGTGAGGCTTTATATAATTAAAGTGTGGAGAGAAATCCTAGTACGAATGACACTCATTCAACATCAAGAAGCCCCAAATAGCTCAAGAAGGGAAAGAAACGTCTGGATGAGCTTCCTGTTTTGTTAATGCCCTAACTTTTGTTTCGATACTATAAACAAACAGAACTTGCAGGTCTTTTCCACAAAAGTCCACTCTTGGTAACAGCAATCCTCCTTTGTCTGCTCCACACAGTCAGTTGCACAATTTTGGGGTTACTTTTATTATTGCTCGTTGGTGTTTAAGAACCATGCAACACTAGTTGAAAATAATAAAAAAGAATATGTTAGTTTGTTACAGCAGAAACTGCAAAGTGCCTTGTAAAAAACCTAGGAAGTCAATTCTCTGGGTTTGACTAGAGTTCACCCCACTTTTCTAATCTCCCCATCACCTTTCTCCCTAAGTCTGGCCCTTGCTGCTTCAAGGTGCATGGAAATAAGAGGCTAGGGAAAATCCCTAGTTTTCTACCGTCTCTCGTAGCCAGACACAAAACCTTTTCCTGGTTGCTATTTCACAACAACCAGATCAGGAAGACCAAGTAGTAGTAAGTCCAAACTTGCAAATATAGTAAAGCATGAGGCCCTTTGGCAAGACACATTATTTAGGCATCCCAACCCTTGCTGTTCCAAAAATCACAACTTTCTAAAAAAAATAAAATTTTATTAAAAAGAGTAAAAGGTTTACAAAAGCAAAACATCTTTAAAATGACAGTTACAGTACAAAAGCAAAAGTAAAATATTTAAAATTGGCAAGTCGGATATTTCTCACATCCTAAGGGGGGTGGGACCTATATGTCCTAAATCTAAGTAATAAATATGCAAAGCCATCCTGAGAGATCATAGCTAGCTGTCAGGATTTACTCTAAGAATCTACATGGCAAAACAAGAATTGCCAGGAACTAAGTAGAACAAAGAAATTAAGAACTAAGAACCCACTACATTTCCCAGCTGGCTGCAATTAATTATTCTCCTCTCTCATCCTAGAACTAACCGATCAGGTAACATTACATCATTGCATTTAGTTTTATTTCCCTCAAAGTCCATCTTTCCTATGAAAATTTGTTGCCAACTAGAAAAGAATGAATTGCTGCTTTGCTGTGTCTTGGTCCACTCATTCTAACCTTGAATGTCTAGGTGTCAGCTTTGCTTATCAGCCACCTGTGAAATACAACTTAGAAAAACAAGGCATTTCTCCACATTTCTATTCCATTCTCTAGATGTTAACCCTTTCCTGGGGAAAATGAACAGTCCAGCAGCCATATTAAGTCAAGGTCTACTCTCTGGAGCATTACATGCCTAGTGCAACCTTAAAAACAAGCACATTTTTTTAAAACTGAGAATGCTATCCTAAGCCACCCCAGTTCTAGAGAAGAACCAGAAGTGGACTGGATGAGGAGGAGGTCATTGGTGACAATGTTAGTTTGCATCACAGCTTGGAGCAGGATAAGTAAGCAAGAAGGAAAAATGTCCAGGTCATTTATACCATCTACCGTAATTCCCTTACTACTTCATTCTGTAGGCTTTACTTAATTCTTCTGCGCATAGCCCTCTTGCGTGCTTCCCCATTTCCAAAAAGACGTATGTTTTGGCATTGGGTAATGGTCAGATCCTGTGTCCAGACTTTCTTGGCCTCTCACTAGTTTGATTTTTTTCTTCTTCAAATAGCAATAAAATATCTGTATTAATCCTTCATCTGCTCAAAATTGATGTCTGCATTAACCCCACTGGTCAGTCATGGATGCTAGTAGATGCTGGCAAGATAACATATTAGCACCATGGTGGCCACAGCTGTCCTTTCGCCCAAGGTCATAGAAGTGCCACTGCCCCCTTTATGCTATTGCCACTTCTCTGACAAGGAAACAGAGAATGGATGAGCTATGAGTTGAGCAGTGCTATCCATTCAAAATAGTCAGAACTCCAAAAGAGCCTGTCTAGGCAAAAATTCTAATTCTAAGTAAGTTCTTTCCTTGAGTCTGGCATTGTGGCCAGGATTCCTTAGGAAATCACTCTGGCTGTTGGTCTTCCAAGGCACATTGTCTGTAAGACATTGCTCTGAAACAATTTAAATCAAGGGATCTGGGATAGCTCTTTGGAGAAGCACAGATCCTCCCTGTGGCTTTGTGCATGCAATTCCCTGCTGCTCTCATATACTTTTGTCCAAGACCAGCCCTGCTGTTCAGTACAGAAACAAGTTGTGGGAATAAATGTATTTGGAGTTAGGCTTAGGAAAAGCTTATGTAACATCATGAGCTTTGCAGCTGTTTTGAATAATGGTCAATTCTCTTTTAAGACTAGGGCAAAGCTAAATGAGGCATTAGATCTGTTCATACTTGTCAAATAATTTGGGCTTATTTACAAATGCAGGCTGCCAGCTCTCACTTAAATCCTCAGGGGACTTGAAATCACACTGGGTTTAGAGGGCACTATTAAATGCCTTCTATCACAGTTATACAACTGTCATAAAAGGGTTGATTGGCATAAATAAAATATTAGTAATTACAGTGCCTTTACCTCTAGGAAATACTGACAAGTGGGTTACAGATGCTCCAGAAGCATTTTGCCAGTGCTTAGAAAAATCTTAATGACATGCCCATTTTATGTTTTTAAAGGTCAAACAAAATAAAGACAATACTGTATTGTACAAGGAATTTTTTTCTTCCATTTCCAAACAGTGATGCAGCAACTCCGCTTAGGGGCAATCCCTGTATCCACAGCTTCATGTCTAAAATGCAGACACATGTGTGATGATCTGCCTCAATGGAACAACTCTACCTGTAGTAATCTTCATCACCATCCTAAACTTCCTGCTCATACCCAAACTAGTCAAAGTGCCTTGTTTTAGGACAGGGATAGCCTAATCCATCACTTGCCAAGTCTATGGTTCAAGAAGCCACACCTATCTTGATGAGATCATCCATGCAACCAGTTGCTGCTGATGTTCAATATTTTTGTCTCAAAGTTTAAGGCCATAAACTTTGATGAGAAGGAGTGATGCAAAAGAAACTAACTTCTGCCCCAAAGTTCTTTACCTTCCTACCCAGAGCATGAAAGTTACATGCAATTCACCAAGAGTGTTTCTGGTAATATAATTTGTTCCCGGATAGATCAGACCACCATCCATGTGGTCAGAGAGGTTGATGAGTCATATCCTGGATTTTTACTTAGACTTGGAGCCTCCCATACTATGTAGCATACCATGCAGCAAGGGATCTCCAATGGTTTCAGTCTTGGATGAGTATTTTGGCATTATCCTCCCATGCCATTTTCAGGGTCTTTAAATCTGTTGTGCAAGTTCTTCTCCATGTATTTTGAGGGCATCCTTGTTGTCATTTGGCATTAGGACAGGTCCAAATTATTGTTACCTTAGGGGTCCTGTTTTCCTCCATATGAAGAATATGGCCTGCCATTTGGAGTCGTCTTCATGCAACAATCTTACATAATTTGCCACTCTTTCGAAGTACCTCCTCGTTGGTAATATGGTCTAAATATAGGATCCTTAAACTTCAGTGGAGGCACCTGTGCTGGAAGACGTCACGTCTCTTCTTGATACTTGCTGATGTCTTCCAAGTCTTACAGGCATAGACCGCTGTCGGGATCACAAACTGAGTTTAATTTTCAGCAATAGAAATTGCAAGGACCAGATCTTATTCATTCTCTGAAAGACAGCTGTTGCTTTTCCAAGGCGGCATTAGATGTCTACCTCTGCATCTCCATTTTGGGTGATCACACTGTACTTTGGACAGCAAAGTAAACCTCTCCACTTTCTCTAGCTGCTGTGGCCCCGAGTATGATGCCCTGTATCCTGGTTGTGGTGGAGTTGTATCAGGAAGACAGCATGTTTCCCTGTCACATCTGCAAACTGTTCCTCTCAGTAGGGAGTCACCTATGATCAATGTCTCCTCCACTGGGAAGTGACCGTGTTTCATCTGTAGTGTTCCACATGTCCTATGCAGACCATGACAGAACACTCCTGAGCTGCCTTACTAGGTACTCCAACAAAGTAAAGGTATAGGTCTTCCATGCTCAGATCCAGTCGTATCCAACTCTAGGGGACAGTGCTCATCTCCATTGACAGCCAAAGAGTCAGCATTGTTGGCATCTGCAGACATTTCTGTGGTCATTTGGCAGGCATGACTATAAGTCGGAGTGCACGGAATACTGTTACCTTTCACGTCAAAGCGTTACCTATTTATCTGTTTTGCAATTTCTTGCTTTCAAATTGCTATGTTAGCAGGAGCTGGGACAGAGACAGGAGCTCACTCTGCTGTGCAGCACTTGGGTCTTGTACTGCTGACCTTCTAGTCATCAAGCTCAGTGTCTTAACTACTAAACACCTGTGCAAAACCCCTATGTTTATTTATTCTGCTCACAAGTTCCCAGGGGTTCTGAGTGCAGGGTCAGACTGGCAGCCACCAGCTCCTCCCTCAACAAAGTCAGTGATTCACTTTGTTTTAGCATTTACTTCCTCTTAATTTTAGTGTCTCCCTCAGCACCTTTTGCTTGGAGCAGAGTGTGCAGCTGTTATCACCTGAATAGCCCAAAACATAAAAATGAACTTCCAAGTACTTCAGTCAGTCTCAAACCAATGGGCACAGCCTTAGCCTCATCATATTTTGTTTCAACCACCAATCACATGTAAAACTCTCCGGTTTACTCATCTTGTGCATGAGATCCTAGGACCTCTGAGTAAAACTATGCACTTGCTTTCTCCTTCTTACACTACTCCACCCCCTGTATAATCCTCTGCAGTACTGTATCAGGAATCTGCTGTGGAGAGCTTTCCAGGGCCAATGTTCACAGCATAGAGTAGGCTGCCTTTTCTAATTTCCAAGTGTGGAAACTCACTGTTCCAGTGTGGCCAATACAGTCAGGACTGCACAGAAGATGTGAAATTACATCCTTTTATCCAATCCAACTTAAGTATGCATTTGCATAGTATATCCAGTATAATTTTTGGGTCCAGTGTATGCTATTATATTACTTGCACGCAGTGAGTACTGAAAGCTATCTTGGAGTCAATAACCATTATGTCTTTATCTCAGGTCTTATCGATTCCTTTTCTAGACTTCTTTTGTGTTTGGGGTGCACAATAACAAGGCGCTTCCAATTTAATTTTTGAAGGTTCTTCTGTAATAAGAATGTACATTTATAAAATGTTAGGAATGACTTTATGTGAAAAGCCACCTCTTTTATCATTGTCTGTGTCTGATAAAAGCAATAGGAAATCAAGATAATATGCAGAATAGTAATCAGACTTCTTACAAAAGAATCAGGATCAGATAAGAAACAACATTTCCTAAACATACATACAGACAGGATGTAGATGCATATTAATTTTTCTTTAATATTTCAAGACTTTGAATTGCAAAGAAAGTCTTGTTGACTATACACCTCCCCATCCCACTAAATGAATCTTCTGTTATTGTTTATGAAGGTTGCTCACACTTTGATCTCATTATTCTTCCTTGGTTCCATTGCATTTTCAGAACTTTGCTCATTGTTCTGCAGAATATTAATACAACACACAGTGATCTTTTCTAGCTTTGTTTTTAAACTAATTCAGGAAGCAGTGTTTGGATTATATTGACTCCAGTCTGATTTATAATGCCATCCTATAAATTTAAGGTGGGGAAAAGTCCCCCTGTGTGTCTTCAGTAGGTTCACTGCCAAAAATAGATACTGTATAGCAGGGTTGCCCAAACTTTTTGGGCCATGGGCCGGTCACGTTTTACTTCCACTTCTGGGAGCAACAAGGGCTTCGTGGGCTGGATGAATTGATGTCGGGGGCTGGATTCAGCCCCAGGGCCATAGTATGGACATCTCTGCTGTATAGGATTGTAGATCAATCTATGACCCAGAATGGAATAAATTCAGTGAGGCCATCCCAACTATCACACTGTCTTTGTCACCCAGGTCAAAGAGAGTAAACTTACTAAGGACTAGGGACCATGTTTATTCCCTCTAGACCTTGGAGGACAACACCTTGGAAAAAACTGGTTGTCATATTTTGTTTTGTTTTGGTGGGGAAATAATCCCCACACCTTATCCTTAGAAGAGGTTCTTCTTCCTCTTTCGTGACTAGGTCTTCTTCTTGGCTTTGTCGTTGGCCAAACTTAAATTCTCAATTAGAAGAAGTAAGAGAATGGATTAAAAAGTTCGGTTTCATTTACCAGTGATAACTTTCGTTCTTCGAGTATATAGTTTGTGAATACACACTCATGGGTTATGCGCCTGCGCAGAACGGCCGATTGGAGGCTTGAAAAGCTATTGGTCAAAAGTTTTGGCGGTAAGACCGCCCACCGTACCGCCCATCCTGAGGCGCCCGCGCGCCATTTTACCTCAGTTCCATACTTAAGCCAAGCACAGGATAAACCAATTGATCTCATCCGTGCAGCTCAAGAGGGGAGGCAGGGTGGGTAGTGTGTATTCACAAACTATATACTCGAAGAACGAAAGTTATCACTGGTAAGTGAAACCGAACTTTCTCCTTCGTATAGTTTGTGAATCCACACTCATGGGAGATTAGCAAGCTCACACTTACTTGGTCGGTGGGCAGTCGGATGAGATGATCCCACGATGAAGATGATGTCGGTCAGGCAGGGTGAACTGTCAAGGGCGATGGGCCCGGAGCCCCCGAGTGAGGACGACACGGCCAAGCCTGGCGTCCCCAGTGGCTCTCGTGTCCACCCTGTAGTGCTGGACAAATGTAGAAGGTCTGGACCAGGTGGCAGCCTTACAGATGTCCTCAAGCGGTGTGCCCTCCAGAAAGGCCGTGGATGTTGCAACCGCTCTGGTAGAGTGCGCCCTGACATGCGGTGGAGGGGGCAGCGATGGCGACTCGTAGGCCAAGTAGATGGTAGAGGTGATCCATTTGGAGAACCGCTGCGCAGAGATGGGTTCACCTTTAGACTTGCCCCCATACGCCACGAAAAGGCGTTGCGACTTCCTGAACTCCCTTGTCCTGCTGGTGTAAAACAATAAAGCCCGTTTGACATCCAGCGTGTGCCAAGTCCTTTCTTGGGCGTTAGCGGGGTTCTGGAAGAATGTTGGCAAGGAGATAGTCTGTGCCATATGAAACTGGGAGACCACCTTGGGGAGGAAGGGGAGGAAGCACCACACGGTCATTGATGAACTGGAGAAAGGGTGCGTCCGCCCGTAGGGCGACCAGCTCACCAGCTCGCCGAGCAGATGTGATGGCCACAAGAAAAGCCGTCTTCCACGTGAGGAGACGAGCATCCGCGGTAGCCATGGGCTCGAAAGAAGTCCTGGTGAGCGCGTTAAGGACGGTAGAGAGTGACCATTGGGCCGTCGGAGTCCTGACCGGTGGGAAGGCGTTCCGCAATCCCTTGAGGAAGCGTTTCACCGTTTGGTCGCGGAAAGCGCTAGAAGCGGGCGAGCCAGCTGGAGAGTGAGCCACCACCGCTGCGAGGTGTACTCGGATGGAGGCGATGCTGAGGCCAGACTCCGCCAGATGGAGGAGGTAGGTCAAGACGTCCTGCAGTTCCACCTGCGAGAGGGGGGTCTGCTGAGATGCCAGGAAAGCACAAAAGCGTCTGTATTTGGAAGCATAGGACTTCCTTGTGGAAGGGCGCCTGGCTAGTTCCAGGATCCTGGACAGTCTGGGGTTATCCTCCACGCGGTGAGGTGGAGGCTGGGCAGGTCCGAGTGGTGGAGCTGGCCCTGCTCCATTTGGAGGAGCGTCGGTGACTCCGGTAGCGTGCGATACTGAGATGACATGCGCAACAGCAGCGGAAACCATGGTTGGCGAGGCCATGCTGGGGCCACTAGGATGGCTCTGGTCTTGTGCTGAAGCATTCTGGTGAGGACCTTCTGGACCAGGGGGAATGGAGGAAAGGCGTAGAAATAGTCCTGATCCCACCGTTTCATGAAGGCATCGCCCTCGGAGTTCACACCGATGTCCGCCCTGGAACAGTACCTGTGGCATTTCGTGTTGGACTCCGATGCGAAGAGGTCGATGTTCGGAGTCCCCCAGGCCTCGCAAAGCGACTGGAACACCTCGTCGTTCAGTTCCCATTCGTGGGTCGTCGAGGTGAGGCGGCTGAGATGGTCGGCCAGGACATTCAGCTTGCCCTGAATGTGCACTCCAATCGGGAAAATGTGCCTCTCCAGGCACCACTCCCAGAGTTGCACGGCGAGGTAAAGAAGGGTGGTGGATCGTGTTCCTCCCTGCTTGTTCAGGTACGCCACAGCCGTGGTGTTGTCCGAGGCCACTTGGACCGCCTTGCCCAAGAGCAAGCTCTCGAAGGAACGGAGGGCCTTCCAAATGGCCAGTAGCTCCAAGTAGTTGATATGGTGCACCATCTCCTGAGGCGACCAAGGGTTGTTGACCGTGAGAGTCCTGCAGGCAGCCCCCCAGCCGAGGTTGCTTGCGTCGGTCAATATTTGCAACGAGGGTTGCGGGGGGTAAAAACTCTTCCCCGTTGTCACGTTGAGTGGTGTCGTCCACCACACCAGCTGGTCCCTCAGCTCCGGGGACGGAGTCAACCGTTTGGACTGACTCTCCCGGAGCGCATCGAATTCGTGCAGGAGCCACGACTGTAGGGACCGGAACTTTAACTTGGCGTGGGGGACCACAGCCGTCGTTGAGGCCATAAGGCCTAGCAGTCTTTGAGCCTTTTTCGCCCGGATGCACGGTTTGGTGCGTAGGTCGTTCACTCCCTGCGCGATGACCTGCAAGCGCTTCTGGGGTGCAAAGGCTCTGGTGGCAAGCGAGTCGAGTACCGCTCCGATGTACTTGACGCGTTGAGAGGGGATCAACTTCGATTTGGTGAAGTTGATCCTGAGGCCGAGACTCTCCATGAGGTGGACCGTGAACTGCGTGTCCCGAATGGCCGACGAGCTGGTGGGGGATACAATCAACCAGTCGTCGATGTATGGGAAGACCCTGATTCCCCGCTGGCGAAGGAAGGCGGCCACCGGAGCCATGCATTTGGTGAAGACTCACGGTGCCGTGGCCAGACCGAACGGTAGACATCGGTACTGGTAAACCGAATCGCCGATGCGGAATCGAAGGAACCTTCGGTGCTCCTCGAGGATGGAGACATGGAAGTAAGCGTCCTTGAGGTCTATGACTGTGAACCAGTCCCCTTTGTTGATGAGGGGAAGGACGGTCTGCAGGGTCACCATCCGGAACTTCCTGGTGTGGATGCATTTGTTGAGGCGGCGCAGGTCCAGGATCGGGCGAAGTCCTCCGTCCTTCTTCTGGACCACGAAGTACCTCGAGTAGAAGCCGTTGTCCCAATCGGGCGGGGCCACCCGCTCGATGGCTCCCTTGGACAGAAGAGTTGATATTTCTTCCTCCAAATGGGGGGACGAGGTGGTGAAATGATGTCTTCCTACCCGAGGCGCCCGCACAAACTCGATGGCGTAGCCAGAGGACAAGATCCTTAAGACCCACCGGTCGTCCGTGATGCCCGACCATACCTGGAGGAAGTTCCGGAGGGGGAGGTACGGGAGATGGAGCGCGAGAGACTCGGCCGTCACAGCTTCAAATGCGCGACTTGGACTTAGCGTCTGAACGCTTGCCGTGCCCGTAGGGCTGGTAACGCGGCTTGTGCTGGCGTCATTGTTTGTAAGAGCCAGACCTGGGCTGCTCCACGGGGCCACCCTGTTGTTGCGGGTTTCCCTGGTAGCGCCGCGTGAAGGGCTGGAACCTCGGCCTGGCAGGCGGAGCCGGCGTGGTAAGCCCCAGAAACTTGGCGGTGGAGTTGGTCTGCCGCATTTCATTGAGGACCTTGTCCGTGTCCTGGCCAAAAAGGCCTTGCCCGTCGAAAGGAAACTCCTCGATGAGCTTCTTCATAGCGTCATCGAGGGAGGTGCCCCTAAGCCAGGCGTGGTGACGGAGCAGGATCGCAGACGACATGTCCTTCGCCGCATAGTCATTTATATGCCTGGCGGTTCGCATCTGTTGCTCCGCCAGGAAATCGCCCTCAGATGCCAGCGCGTCGATCCGTTTCTGGGCGTCGGCAGGCAACGTCGCCGTCTCGGCCTTCACCCGCTCCCAGAGGTGAGACTGGTACAGGCCCATGGCAGCCGAGTAGTTGGCGGCGCGGAAGAAGAGGGAACCGGTGGCGTAGAATTTGCGGCCCACCGCGTCCAGCTTCTTCCCTTCCGGGGTCGACGGCACCGGGAACCCGCTGGTGGCCGTCCTGTGTTGGAAGGCCTTGACCACCAGGGAATTCGGCAGGGGGTGCGCCTGCAGGAACTCGACGTTCTCGTCCAGGACTCTATACATGCCGTCGAGCCTGGACGAAACGGAGTGCGCTGACACCGGCTTCCTCCATGTCGCCTTCGCCAACGTCAGCATGGACGGAAGCATGGTGATATGGACCGGCCGTACCGCACGCCTATCCAGTTTTGCGGTCATTTGGTCCTCATCTTCCAGTGGCGGCTGGTCCACCTTCAGGTTCAACGCGGTCCCCAGGGGCGTCAGCATGGCCGTGAGCGAGCGTTGATCGTCACCACGCGGTGGGTCAACTGCGCTGATGGCCTGGTCCGGCGTCCGTTCGGCGTCGACGTCTCCCTCGTCCTCCTCCGATGAGGCGCTGGAGTCATCGGAGGACGAGAGAGGAACTCTTGCATCCACGTCGGGACCGCGCCAGTACGGCCTGGGCGGGCCGGCGGGATGGGAGTCCACCGCTTCAACGTCTGGACCAACCCGCGACGATGTGGGTGGGCCAGCGGAGCGGACACTCGACCCTCGGGAGGTCGGAAGGGCCACAGCAGGGCCAGCATCCCTGGGGCTTGCGGTGGTCGGTACCGGAGCCGCAGAGGCCGCAGGCATGGAGGTCTTGAACTGGTTGGCAAAAGTCTGAGCCATGACCTCAAACATCCCCTTCAGGAACTCCATCTGGGATGGGTCCCCCACCGTCGGGAGCGACAAAACGGTGGCCGACGAAACGGTGGCTGGCAGAGTCGGCGACGAAACGGTGGCCGGTAGGATCGGCGACGAGATGGTGGCCGGCATGGTGATCGCCGCGTCGTCGAGCGTCGGAGTCCTGGGCCTTGGGGAGACGGAAGCCTGCCTCATAGGCGAGCGGGCCCTCCCACGAGGCGGTGACGGGAGTACCTGAAGTGGGCGAGCTGGAGCCCCAGCCCTGCGTCCTTTTTCAGGCGAACCCGAGGAGGACCGTCCTCCCCAGATGGAAGACCCAGGAGACGGACATCTCGCGACCGAGTATGGTGGCGAGGGTCCCGGAGACACAGGGGTGTGCGGAGTAGGCGGGAGCGATCGCCTCTTCTCCGACCCACGCTTCTTTTTCTTGTCTCCGTTCTTGTCCCTCTTCTTCTTCTTCTTGATGGTAGCGGAAGAAGAGGCCGAAGGCGGCGGCGGCTGAGAGACGCTAGCCGAGGTAGAAGCGGCCGGAAAGGGAGCCAGAGAGAGTTCCATCAGGTGCGCTTTGAGCCGGTAGCTCCGGTTTTGCACGGCCAGACGGGTGAATTTCTTGCAGTGGGGGCAAGACTGGCTCTGATGAGACTCTCCGAGGCAGAAAAGGCAGAGGCTATGCCCGTCGGAAGCCGGAAACTTTTTCAGGCAAGTGGAGCACTGTTTGAAGGCCGCGGCCATCAAAGAAAAAATTCTTCCAACAGAAGTTTCTGGAACGTGGTTACCCCGAAGGGCTGGCCAGCCGCCACCCCCTTGAGGGGGGAAACGGTGACCGAAGCGAGTAGGTAACTGAGTCCACCAGAAGGAAGAAACAGCACCGGGGTGGCGATCCTGCCTGAAGGACAAGATCACCGAGAAAATTTTTTAATTTGCCAAAAGACTTTCCCTCAGAAGGGCGAAAAAATTGAGGAAGCTCTCAATGATCGTCCTGCTGCTACGGCGGAAAGAAGAGAACTGAGGTAAAATTGCGCGCGGGCGCCTCAGGGTGGGCGGTACGGTGGGCGGTCTTACCGCCAAAACTTTTGACCAATAGCTTTTCAAGCCTCCGATCGGCCGTTCTGCGCAGGCGCATAACCCATGAGTGTGGATTCACAAACTATACGAAGGAGAACTTGAAAAATTCTGCTATTTCAAATGCCTTCAGAAAAGTAACATAAAGATTGATTTAAAATGCTAGTTGGCTGCACACATACTTTCAGGGAAAGACAAAGCCACACTGGAATACTGTAATTTCCTTTGTTAGGTTCATTTGCTATACAGTATTTGAAATGTGGTGCTGGAGGAGAATTTTGAGAGTACTCTGGACAGCAAAGAGAACAAATAGGTTGATCTTAAAAGAAATCAACCCCGACTGCTCCTTGGAAGGTCAAATAATGAAGATGAAGTTAAAGTACTTTGGACATCAAATGAGAAGAGAGGATTCACTTGAGAAAACCTTGATGCTGGGAAAGGTCAAGGGCAAAAGAAGAAGAATGGCAGAGAATGAGATGGCTAGATGGCATTGTTGACACAATGGGCACAAAGCTGGGCGGGCTGAAGATGGTGGAGGATAGGGGTGCCTGGTGTGCGGTGGTCCATGGGGTCGCAAAGGGTCGGAATTGACTGTGCGACTGAACAACAACAACAAAAACCCTATGTTTTACAACACATTTATACAATTATAACATCATCCATTACCCATATCATGGAAACCGACAACCATATTTCATAGGTTTTGATGTGAAAAGCCAGAACACTTACTTTCCATCTGGAGATTTCAACAGCCATATCAACATTTGGGACTATAAACAGAATGACAAGAATGCTGAAGAAGAATCCCACCCAATGTACCTTATATGTGATCCTAAACTACCCTGCATAATGCAGGGCTGGATGAAGCACAAACCGGAATTAAGATTGCTGGTAGGAATATCAACAACATGAGATATTTATTTATTTATATTCATATTCATATTGCCGCCCAACTCACATATGCAGATGACACCACACTAATGGCAGAAAGTGAAGAAGATCTAAAGAGCCTCTTGATGAGGGTGGAAGAGGAGAGTGCAAAAGTTGGCTTAAAACTCAACATCAAAAACCCAAGATCATGGCACCTGACCCCATCCCTCGCAAATAGAAGGGGAATAAATTGAAGCAGTGACAGATAATGACTGCAGCCATTAAATAGCTTAACTCCCAAGGCAGCATAATAAAAAGTAGAGACATCACTTTGCCAACAAAAGTCCATATAGTTATTCTGTTCAACATTGCTCTTGGCTGACTCTGGCAAATTTCACACAATGTAAACAACAGGTGCATAAGACAGGGAAATCTGGTTCCACATATTTAAGCTGCTGTTTATTTTCAGTGTTTTTTCTCATGGTAAAGGGCAGTAGCCTTAGCTGCAACACTAAATCTCCAAGCTCTGGTAAAGTGTATTCTCTTCTCTATAGGTCTGGACTCTGATCCTGAACATCCTGGACTATTTATGTGTATGGAAATATGGAAGCAGTGACAGACTTTACCTTCTTGGGATCTAAGATCACTGCAGATGGTGACTGCAGCCATGAAATAAAAAAGACATTTACTTCTTGGGAGGCAAGCTATTACAAACTTAGGCAGCATAATAAAAAGTAGAGACATTACCCTGCCAACAAAAGTCTGCATACTTGAAGCAACTATGGCTGTATGGCTGTGAGAGCTGGACCATAGGGAAGGCTGAGTGCAGAAGAATAATAGATGCTTTTGAACTGTGTATGCTGGAGGAGACTCTTGAGAATCCCCTGGACTGTAAGGAGATCAAATCAGTCATTTCTAAAGGAAATCAACCCTGACTGCTCCTTGGAAGGACAAATACTGAAGCTGAAGCTCAAGTAATTTGGCCATCAAATGAGAAGAGAGGACTCACTTGAGGAGGCCCTGAAGTTAGGAAAGATAGAAGGCAAAAGGAGAAAGGGGCGGCAGAGGATGAGATGACTAAATGCAGTGGGCGTAGATTTGGGTGGGCTACAGAGGATGTCAGATGTAAGAGGAGCCTGGCATGCGGTGGTCCATGGGGTCGCAAAGGGTCAGACTTGACTGTGTGATTGAACAACAAACTACCAGGTCATTTAACAGTGGCAGGTGGCAGAGAAGCTGCAATCCAGAACTCATATTTCTTAGCAAGTCTATAGCCGAACAGTGCATTAAGGGTGTAGGTGTTCCAATCCCAAACAATCAGCACAAATCCATTCTATATCAGATCTATTCTGCCATCTGACCTCAATCTCTGCCATTCTGTAGGAGGTATAAATTTCAAAAAAGCCAACTGAGGAAAGTTTACAACAGTGCTAGATGAATCTGTACTTCAGGCTGCCCCTCAACCAAAGAACTATCATCAATTTATAACTTCCATTCTGGAATATTATCATGCCTCTGTTCCCAGAGAGCACTGGAGCAACTACTGCCCTAGTTTCACACTGAAAACACATGTCCAATACTTAGAGTTTATTTCACACTGAAACAAATCCTTTTCGTGAACAAACAATAAAAGCTAGGAGAAATCTGATCTTAACCTTTGTAGAAACAGAAATAACTCTGGATAGACCCTGTAATAGAGCTTAACATGGCAAGAAGCAGCTAGAAAGCTTGGAGACTACCGAAAAGATTGAACAACAATCCAAACAAAAGCAAATATGTGCAACATATGCAAATATAAAATCAAACTAAATAGTACATCAACTACCCTGGGCAGATAAGATCAACCAATGCATAACATCAAAATGATATTCAGAGTACTGTACAGTACTTGGACAGTACTTGATTATTTAGAAAGAAACTGGAAAATTCAGCTAAACATTTCCATTGCAATATAGATAGCGTTTCCTTTTGGCTTATGATTCAGAACTGTCCAATATTGGTGCCATTTTGATTTGATGCATTATACTGAATTAACTTTGTACTGGAATAACCACTTACCTTTCAGATTGAGTCTTCTCATTCTTTTCAACATCACTCTTGGCCGACTCTGGCAACTCTCACACGATGTAAACAACAGGGAAATCTGGTTCCACACACGTGAGCTGCTTTTTGTTTTTAGTGTATTTTCTTGTGGCAAAAGGGTAGCAGTGTTGGGTCGGGGCCGCGGGGCGGCTGTGGGGTCCCGGAGGAGACTGGTCAAGTAACGACACGAGGCAAGATGGAGCGAAGACCAGTGGTTTATTGAGGGAAAATCATCATCATATATAGGAATTCAAGGCAGCGTGTGATAGAATCGTCATCTGACAGAAAATCACATCACCTGTTTACCCGGGTTAATTGGGAATCTCTCTTGGGGAAGTTAATTAACTAAGGCAAATACTGACAGGGGAAATCCATTGTTCACGGCTTGCACAAGAGTAAATATGGCCACTATTTGTGCTAGGGCTTGGGCTAATCTGCAGGTGCGGAATTACCTATTTCCTAACTGCAAGTTAGACATTCAATTTCCTCCTGCCGGACTGCCTGTCAGGTCAGATATGGGTGAATCAATCTTATGACTATTAATCCGCTCCCCAATTTCTGTCCCCGCAGAACCCAGAGGCCAGGAGCTTTCTCAGCGGTGTAGCCTCTGTCAGGGACAGTTATGCCAATTATGCTTGCGGATCCCGCATAGCAGCCTTAGTTGCAACACTAAATCTCCAAGCTCTGGTAAAGTGTATTCTCTTCTCTATAGGTCTGGGCTCTGATCCTGAACATCCTGGACTATTTATGTGTATGGAAATATGGAAGTTGTGACAGACTTTACATTTTTGGGATCTAGGATCACTACAGATGGTGACTGCAGCCATGAAATAAAAAAGACATTTACTTCTTGGGTAGCAAGCTATGAGAAACCTAGGCAGCATAATAAAAAGTAGAGACATTGCTCTGCCAACAAAAGTCTGCCTAGTTAAAGCAATGGTCTTCCCAGTTGTAATGTATGGCTGTGAGAGCTGGACCATAAGGAAAGCTGAGTGCAGAAGAATAAACGCCTTTGAACTGTGGTGCTGGAGGAGACTCTTGAGAGTCCCCTGGACACTGCAAGGAGATCAGATCAGTCATTCCTAAAGGAAATCGACCCTGACTGCTCCTTGGAAGGACAAATACTAAAGCTGAAGTTTGACTAGTTTGGCCATCACATGAGAAGAGATGACTCACTTGAGAAGGCCCTGATGCTGGGAAAGATTGAAGGCAAAAGGAGAAGGGGGAGGCAGAGGATGAGATGACTAGATGGCTTTGTTGATGCAGTGAGTATAGATCTGGCCGGGCTATGGATGACGGCAGTTGACAGAGGTACCTGGCGTGCTGTGGTCCATGGGGTTGCAAAGGGTTGGACTTGACTGTGCAACTGAATAACAAACACACACAAGCATATTCAACATGGCAGACTGTTGTGCCCAAATGTGTTATTGCTTTAATTCTGAAATCGCCATTAAGTCTTTGTTGTAAATGCGCGCTCTTCCTGTAAGGCACCACATTCATATGTTGTCAATGTAACCTGATTGGTTCTAACACAGGTTTCCCACATTATCAAAAGCCCGGGCAAATGTATCACTGTAACTGCCGTTCTGTCTGTATATAAGTTGCTACCTCGTCTCCTTATGGCAGTCCGAGTTATCCCAGCAAGCAGTATCTGAGCTGATAATAAATCACTAATGTTAATCCTGAACTTGCCGTCGCAGTGCTAATTACTCTCAGACTCAACACAGACTCAATTTGAAAATAGGGTAAATGAATAATTTATTTATTATTTCATAGCTCTTGCTCCTTTTGATGAAATTGCTTAGTATTTCAGTGAAAGTAGTTATTTTTTAAAAAATAAATTAGGATGCTTTCTTGGTGTTCAAGTGCTTTCTGTTTTGGCTTTGTAAGAAAGCCTTTAAAAATTCCTTCATTCCAAGATAGAAGGCAGGAACATTTTGCTTTATGATTTATAGCCTACAGTCTTTTCTTCATTTACTGTATTGTAGATTGTACTTCAAAGCACGTTGAAGAGAAGCTGTAAACATTGAGTGAAAGTCAATTCTTCTTGGTCACTGCTTCCATGTTTGCATCTCTCTCTTCTCTGCTCTTGGCAGGATATTTTCCCTAGACTGCAGCTAAAGCCATTCTGTGTTTTTGTTTTTGCAAACTCAGCCTTCCATAGTATCCTTGGCAGGAAGCATGGTGACTTTATCTTTATGCTGTGACATGGATAGGAGGAGAAGCTGTAGGATTGGGGGCGTGAGGAGGCCCTTAGGATCCCGGAGTAGACTGGTCAAAGGAACAACACGAGGCAAGATGGAGCGAAGACCAGTGATTTATTGAGGGAAAATCATCAGTATATATTATGTCCAAGGCTGCGCATGGTAGAATGGTCATCTGACAGAAAATCACATCACCCATTTACCCGGGTTAATTGAGAACCTCTCTTGGGAAAGTTAACTAAGGCAAACATTGACCATTGTCTGAGGCTTAGGCTAGGGTAAATATGGCTTCTATTTGCACCAAGGATTAGGCTGAACTCGGAGATGAGTGATTACCTTAATGGATAGACTGGAGAAATGCCTTCTCAGCGGAACCGTCGGTCAGGTCATTAATTGGGTGAATCAAACCCTATCATAAATCCACCCCCCTTAATTTCTCTGCCCGCAGAGCCCACGGCTCAGGGAGCGTTCTCCTGAAGTGGCCTCTGCGCGGGCCGTTCCATGCCATCGGGGCATGGAGAAACCACATCTCCCCTTTTCATTTTACTTAAGAGCCTGACCGGCGACTCTGCGTAAGAGAGGTACCAGCTGTTGAGCGGGAATAATGCTTCGGGGTTCCCTCCATGGGGGACATCTTGATAGCAGTGAGGGAATACATTGCACGAAACAACACACTGTTGTGCCCAGTATTACCACCCCCACAATCACTTTGAGTGTCATCTGAAGCCGTCCCCATGGGAACCACGACCACAAGGAGTCCTACCACCCCCGTGAAGAATCCTCCTTGATGTCCCTAACTAGGGTGTGGAGGTCCGTGAGCTGGCTCTGTATCTGGTGGGTATTGTCTGTGAGATTTAAGCAACACATGCTGTGGACAGATTCGCAACCCAAATGATGTAACCACAGGGGGTAATCGATGGCTGCTTGATTATCCAGTATGGCATGGCGAAGCTCTGCCTGCTCCTGATTGAGCAGCGCTATTGCTGAGGAGGTATGGTTGATGGCTTTTGCTAATCCACAAGCCAATTGACCAATTCTCCGAGCGTTGCCTATGGCTAAGCCGTGCACGCTGACTGCAGCCTGGTTGTTCAGAGCTGTGGGTCTGAATTCAGACTGCTTTCTGTAGCAAGGCAAGATAATGAGATGTATCACTTATCTCTTACTGTGACCTGGGGTGATTCTAAGCTATCTCTGCAACCTCTGGTGTTGTGCAAATGTCTTTCTAACACCTATGGGGAGGTGTGAAACTTACAATGGCTGGAGATAGCCAGCTACCGGGTGCTCAATCTTTCCAAGCAATGGGCCGGTGCAAAACATGGGCCGGTCTGGCTTCCTTTGGTGGAAGCTGGCCGTTATTAACAATATACAGAAATTCAAGTGTTCCTAGCAAATCCCAATTGGAGCATTGTACAAGGCATGTATAAATAAGGAGCAACTACAGATAATAATAGCAATAAAAGACATTCAGCAGCTTTTCGAAGGATGAGGCTTCTCTTCTTGGTGGGGTTTCATGTGTAGCTTGAGCTTGGAAAAGTCTTGTTTTGGGGAAAAGCATGGTCCTCAGAAGTAGCACTGAGTAAAGGAAGATGGACAGCTGATGACATCCAGGACAGTGACTGGTGCCGCTCTTTGCAATCATCCGGGTCTGACTCTGGCCTCTGGGACCTGCATGGGGAAGAGACTTGTTTGGGAGATAACAATTCTGAAAGAGTTAGTTAGTTTTTGCACTTATAGGATAGCAATTGCTGTGCAACTATGGGATGTTGTCCCCCCCCCCCTTTTTGTTTGTTTGTCAATGTAGGACTTAAGCGTCCGATAGACCCGTTCCACAATCGCTTGCCCCTGCTGATTGTAAGGAACGCCAAAAGTGAGCTTAATATCCCAGGTGGCCCTGAAGGTGGCCAGCTGCCTGGAGCTATAAGCTGGGGCGTCATCGGACTTCGTGTGCCGAGGTTCACCCTTGGCCGTGGGAAAGGAGATGCTGCTCCACATGGGGAGCCGTTTCTCCCTTCTGTGCTGTTACCCAAACAAACTGTGGGAAGGTATTAATGCAAACGTGCATGTACTGCCATTTGCCAAGAAGTGGGGATGTGTGACGTCCATTTGCCACACCTGGATGGCCTCTGTCCCTCGTGGGCTGACCCCCTACGAGCCCCCCCCCCCGGTGCCCCTGCATGATGCAGACAAGAGCGAACTGTGCCTTGGGTTTTGGAAAGTGGCAGGTTGAACTGCCTTGCGAGCGCTTTGGCATTTTGGTGAAAGAATGCATGACTCTGAATTGGAGTAGTGAGAAGCAGACTTAGCAAATTTTTGTCTATCGCGGGAGTGATGTGTGCTCCCGGTAGACTGTGAAGCAAATTCCTAGGAAACTGGCTGTCAGCAATTATGTTTAAGCGTTCTTTGGCAAAGGTGCGCAAGGCGAGGTTCACGGCTGCCAACTCTGCCCGCTTGCGGAAGAGTCAGGAGCGTGCGCCAAGCTTGGTCCTCTTGCCAAGTAAGAACCTAATATGTGCGACCCCCATAAGTGAAAACTGTCCTAGCCCCCCAAAGGGGAATCAGTGACATTAATTCACACAAGGTGACTGTCTGCGTTTGAAGCGAGACGAGTCTGGGGTCTTATGGCAAACCTTGGCGCATGAAGCGCCAGGCTTCCCTCGGGTAAATTTCTCAAGAAGGCCCCCCTGCGCACACCCGCCCATGGCGTGCGTGCACGCTTTCACTGGAGCGATCCTGGTGCTCCCGTGAGAAGGGTGCCAGATGCTGGCTTAGCCTTTTGCCTGTGCTTAGACTAGCAGCAAGAGGGGAAGGGGTGGCCTAAAAATGCCTGTATCTGATTGAAGGTGTGACCTGACTGCACTCTTAAAATGGTCCTAGGCAGTCCTGGCTAATGGGTGGCACTCTGCACATGCTCAGGAGCTTAGGGACTAATCCTTCCTCTGTGCTCTGGAGTTTGCAAAATGTGTCTGCTCACTAGAGAGGGTGCTGCGGGCCAGGTGCCATACTTAAAATGACCTACTAAGACTTATTAAAGACAAGCCAACTATGACGTGCCAGCTGTAAGGAAATAATACTCAAAAATGAAAAGACACACAAGTTAAACATTTCCAGCAGGGAGTTCCACTGGCGAAAGGAGGAAAGGAGGAAAGACAAGTCAGAAGTTAGCACAATGAGAATGCAACAACTCTTATCATGACGAAATCAAATTAGGTCAGGTAACTAAGACAACCGGGTCCTCCTGTTAAGAAATACCTATCAGTAATTAACCCTGGAGCCTGTGAAAGGAGGGGTTTGTAAGGCTGTAGAAATAAATAAATTGGTTACTATTAAGGCCTGGAGAGGAATTTTGTTCCTGTAAAGAAGGTAAGCATTTTCTGAATATACAGAGCGCAAGAATGTTTGCGTGCTTTTTCCTGTGAAAGGGGTACAATGAGTGAGTTACTTTGCACAGATTAAAGTCAAAATACCAGAACAATATCTTTCCTAAGAGAATGAAGGAGAGTTAGAATGATTCTCAACCTGCGGCCAGATGTGGGTAAGTGGGCCAGAGCCCACGTTGCCCTGCCCCTACCTCCACCAAGCCAAGAAGGGCTGTGCAGCGAAGGAAGGGCAGGATGACTGTCCGGACCCCCAGAGCTGCCTGCGGCCCCGGAACTTTGGCCCCTGACTTTAAAAGGTTGAGAACCAAGGTTACAAGATGATAACACAATACACAAAGGGTTTCGTTCATCATGCTTTCTCAAACTTTAAATAGTTCCTGCCCATGAACAGAGTGCAAACTGTTTAACACATATTTCACAGTGACATTACCATGCAGTTACACACAAGGAGCACTTTTCCAATCACACTGTGGTCATAGAGACAAGGCTTTTGCAATCATACACAGTTCTTGCAGTCATACATTCAGTGGTGCACCACGCATACACACATTTATTTACGCATTCACACATTCCTCCCCTGATCTGCAGTGTTCTATCCTACACATGAGGAGATGGCTTATACACAGCTGGCTATCACAGCCATCTGGGTGCTTCTACTTAGGGGAGAGTTTCTCTGGGCTACTACCAAGGTGAGACCAGCAGATTCTGCCTGTGCCCTGGGGGAACTCGGGGTACTGTTGCTGGGATGGTTCTTCTGGCATAGCCAGGGCGATGGCTGCCTCCTTTCTAGCCTGGGCCAAATGCATGCCAGAGTGGCCATTTGGCGTTAAGACAACCTTTTGAGAATCTGCCTGGTCTAGATTGGCTTTCTCTTCTAAGGTGTCTCACTTTTCCACACTGGAAGCAGGCGCCTTGGGGTTTTGGCCCTGCTCTGCGCCTGAGTGTGGTAATGGGTCTGCTCTGGAGCCCTGCGTGGCCAGGGGCCGTGCAGATTTCCATGAGCAGTGGGCGCTAAGCAGCCCTGCCTGAGCGTGTGTCTGCCTTCAGATAGGCTGAGCACAGCAGTTGGGCGCTAGCTAATTGTGCCACTGGCAATTTCCCCGTGAATGGATCTTCCTCACCCATGCGCTGAATGGAGTTCTTTCTTTGCAGGGAACTTTTAACTGTCAGAGAAGCGCCAGGGCCTCTCATGCCATGAATTCCTTCAGTGACGTCTGCAGCTGTCACTGAGGGAATACTCCCTACACTGCCCTGCCTAAGCTGAAATGACGGATAGAGACTCCTTGGGGCTGATGGTTCTGACTGCGCTGGGGTTTTCTGGGTCTCTATCCGGACTGGGTCATCCTCTACTGAGAGTTTCCTACATTTGCTCCATGTGCGAGCTATGCCCTCTGGAGCTTTCGGGGGTTGCTGAATGCAGACTCCTATCTGATCCCAGATCTTAAGGGTTAACGTACCTACTTCTGGGTAAAGCAGGCAGTGTTCCCTTAGGTACGCCAAAAGTCTTGGTAGCTCTCCGCTGTGAAACCTTAACTGAAATACCCTGGCCAGGATTCTGAACTCTCTCTCATGAGTTCTTTGGCTAGTGGACGGACCTTGTCGCTGAGGACAAGTCCCCATATTACCTGCAAAGGGTCCTCTGAAGTTTCCTCCTCGGGACGGGTCGACGCGTCTTGGGCAAGGTAATAGGTTCTGGCGACGATTCTTTGGGTAGAGCTCGGAGCGTGGTCCCCTACCACGGGCCCTCGGTGGCCTCTGCGCTGTCAGGGATTCACAGCTGACCCTGAGCGGAACGCGTTTTTCCGTAACCTGCAAGCCGCCGCGAAAGTCGGGAGCAAACTGTAGGAAGCCTCTTCTGTAATGCCTCGCCGCTTGGGCCGTCTTCCCGATCGGCTGGCTTACCGACTGGGCTGCCGCGCTGTCCTCCGGGATGGTTGGACGCGGTTCAAGCACAGAACCGGACCGTGTGATCGCTTACTCTCGGGTAAGATCACGTCTCGGGGTCACCAGATGTAGGATTGGGGCCGTGAGGAGGCCCTTAGGATCCCGGAGGAGACTGGTCAAAGGAACGACACGAGGCAAGATGGAGCGAAGACCAGTGATTTATTGAGGGAAAATCATTAGTATATATTATGTCCAAGGCTGCGCATGGTAGAATGGTCATCTGACAGAAAATCACATCACCCATTTACCCGGGTTATTTGAGAACCTCTCTTGGGGAAGTTAATTAACTAAGGCAAACATTGACCATTGTCTGAGGCTTAGGCTAGGGTAAATATGGCTTCTATTTGCACCAAGGATTAGGCTGAACTCGGAGATGAGTGATTACCTTAATGGATAACAGAGACTGGAGAAATGCCTTCTCAGCGGAACCGTCGGTCAGGTCATTAATTGGGTGAATCAAACCCTATCATAAATCCACCCCCCTTAATTTCTCTGCCCGCAGAGCCCACGGCTCAGGGAGCGTTCTCCCGAAGTGGCCTCTGCGCGGGCCGTTCCATGCCATCGGGGCATGGGGAAACCACAAGAAGCATTCTCGTTGGGGTGGGGTTTAAAAGGAAAAATTAAAAGTGACTGCTTCATAATGCTTAAATGCATGGGCAACAGTTTTAATGGTAAATTCTGAAATGGAGGTACTAATAACGAAGTTCAATCTAAACATAGTCTCAGGGACAGTCCAAAATTGCAGGCAGCTGTATTGGTAGGCAGATTTAATCCCCAGCAATCACTTTTAGTAACCCCTGGCCTGTAAATAGCTAGAAAAATACAAAATATCAAAAGTGCAGGTACATGGCATTTCCTGTTCTGATTTTTGATCTTTGATTTGGATAACCGTCTGACCTGCCTAAGCAAAAATCAGCTCCTTTTCATTAGGGAAATATTTCTTAATACTGGGGGGAATATTGGGGAGGGGTTGTTATGGGGTGGGTAGGTTAGAATGGCTTAGGGGAGCCACATGATGCACATGCAATGCAGCTTGTGAAGTCCTGATCTGTTGCAGAAACAGATTCTAGCAGTTTACACCTACCTTTTGCTTGCCCTAGGCTTTTAGCACCAATAGCCATACAGTTTCGGGGTAATTTTGGCTTGTTCATCTCCTGGAAGTAATGCTGGAGTTTTGAATTCCTGGGCCCATAGTCAGACAATCCAACCCACTGAAGTATGCATTCAAGATAGTAAAGGTAAACTCGAAAGCCAGTTGTATCCGACTCTAGAGGGCAGGGCTCATTTCCATTTAAAGCACTAACTGTGTCTACAGATGTTTCTGAGGTCATGTGGCAGGCATTACTAGATGCCGGAGCACACAGAATGCTGTTGCCTTTAATCTACATGCAATTTCTTGCTTTCCAAATATTAGGTTGGAAGTAGCTGGGATAGACGATGGGTGCTCTCTCCATTACACAGCACTTGGGTCTCAAAGTGCTGACCTGCCGACCTTCTGGTTGTCAAGATCAGCATCTTAACCAGTAAGCCATTATTATTATTATTATTATTATTATTATTATTATTATTATTATTATTATTATTATTATTATTATTATTATTATTATTATTATTATTATTATTATTATTATTATTATTATTATTATTATTATTATACCCCGCCATCCTGGTGCAAGCACCACTCGGGACAGCTTACAATATAAAACAGTTACAGAACACAAGGTTACATATCAAAGGTTACAATATCAAAGGTTACAAGGTTACAATATAGCAACAGTAATACAAGACACATTGTATCAAAAAATACAATTTGTATATATAACATATGAGCAGAAGGACATAGTTTATACCTAAGACACAATTTGGCACTAAGGCCAAAAGGTCAGGGTCATCAAACGGAGCCCGGGCTCAACGCTACCAGCGGAGCCCAGGGTTCAACATCACCCACGGAGCCCGGGGTCCAATCGCAAAATCCTTTCCGCTCAGCATTCCAACAGAGCCAAGGCTCAACGTCCAACCAGTGGTTCAGGCGCCTCTTCTACTCCCCGCCCGGACCGGGCCAGGGGAATGGCACCAGCCACAGCTGCCTTCCATCCTGGGGCCAATGGCATGAGCCCCAGGAGAGGCACGGTGATTCTGGCGGCTCCGGTGCTGCTTCTACTCCCTGTCCGGACGGGGCCAGGGGGAGTGGCGCTGACCACAGCTGCCTTCCATCCCGGGGCCGATGGTGTGAGCCCCAGGAAAGGCATGGCGAGTCTGGCACCTCTTCTACTCCCCGCCCGGACAGGGCCAGGGGGAGTGGTGCCAGCCACAGCTGCCTCCCATCCCGGGGCCGATGGAGTCAACCATCCTTTCAAGATAAGGCACCTCAAGTGTTTGGTGTTCTGGAATCAAGACGCCTGAAGCAGCTGTAGAATAGCTTAACACATCTTTATTGCATGAAGTACAGAACGAACACGAGGTAATGGTGGCGATGCAGCTCTTTAAATACAGTCATTATACATTTGAATGTGGTTACACAGTAGCCTATTGGCTCCTGTTGGTGTGACGTCATCCTGAGTCACGCCCTTCTTGTCCAGGTGTGTCTGTGGCGGGCAAGACTCCCGCGGCTGTAGGTGATTGGGGAATTCGAACCATGTGAGCTGAATGCTCACTACTACCATCTCTGGTTGCAGTTTGCATTCTCATACAGCTGAATACAATGTATCATTACAATTGGTTTAAGTATACATTTCCTGTAGATCCGGTTACATTCAATCTTAAAGGCACAAGTATGTGGTTACATTCCATACACAACACCCCTCTCCCCTAGGATGGGACGAAATCTCTCAACCAATGTGGTTTCCCGCATGTGCGCTTTGGACGTGTGGCTGCTGTGCTTGGTTCGGGGCGCTAGCTCCTCTCTGTTCCCTTGGCTCCTGTCCTGTAATAGGAGAGTTAGACTCGTTAGCAGCTTGCCGCATTTGTGCAGCCCCTGACTGGGAGTGTGGAGAAGTGGGGGTGCACGTTTGCGGCGACCCTGACTGGGAGCATGGGGGTAGGGGTGAATTCTAACGTCGAGAAACTGGGGGCTCCTGGGACTAACAAAAAACCCCACTCTTCGCTCGGACGGGTGGGGGACCACTCTGAAACACCCCCCCCCCGGTTTCGAAAATCGAAATCAGACTCTTCCTCCTCATAAAACTCATTCCTCTCTTTCAAAGTATCCCTGGTGTCCAATGGATATGGATTTGTGTCAACCCCCTCCCCTCTAGGAGAGGATTGACGATCTTCATCTGTATCCGAGGGGTACCCTGTGTCTCCCCCTTGGGAGGACCCTAATGCTGAATCCTGTGGCTGCATTTCCGTATCTAGCCTATCGGTAACCCTATGCCTGAGTTGATTGGCGTGCCTTCTCCAGATTAGACCTGTGCTGGTCTCTACACAGTACGAAACTGGCCCCGTTTGTTCAATGACTACTACCGGAACCCAGGCTGGCCCTGCGCCTGCGTAATTCCTACAGTATACGGGCTCCCCTGCTTCAAAACTTTTGGTGTTTCCTAACTCTATGTTCCTCCCCTTATCCTCCACCCTGGTTGGATCTAACCTCGTCAGAAGTGTTGCGGGTTTCCTGCACATGAGGAGCTCTGCAGGTGAGAGCCCTGACGCGAGCGGCGTCACCCTGTAGCACAGCAGGAACTGACACAGATGCAGGTTCAGATTCCCGGGGCCCATCCGCCACAATGCGTCCTTTGTAGTATGCACCAGGCGTTTTACCTGACCATTCGTTGCGGGGTGGAAAGGGGCAGAGGTGATGTGCTGAATGGCGTTTTTCTCAATGAATGCCTGAAATTCCACAGACGTGAAGGTACTAGCGTTGTTGCTCACAAGCACATCTGGTATCCCGAAACAACTGAACACCTTGCGCAATTGCTTTACGGTTGCGGCTGATGAGGTGCTGGACATCGGGATAACCTCCAACCACTTGGAGTATGCATCAACAATTAACAGGAAGAGGGAGCCCCTGAAAGGACCCGCAAAGTCTATGTGCACTTGGGACCACGGTCCTCTGGCTGCGTCCCACTCCCTGTGGGGAAGTCGGGACTCTTTGGGTCGAGAACTCTGGCAACTCTCGCAAGTGCCAATCATGTGCTCTATGTCAGCATCCATTTGGGGCCACCAGAAGTAGCTTCTGGCCAGAGCTTTAGAGCGAACTATCCCGGGGTGGCTGACATGCAGTAGCTTGAGCACTTTCAACCTCAATGACTTGGGAATGACCACCCACTGGCCCCATAGAAGACAGCCCCTCTCTCTGGACAGCTCAACTCTCTTCCTAAAATAAGCCGCGAACTCCTCCGTGGGGGGAGCCTCTGGCCACCCTTTCTGCACCCATGAACTTACTAGGGAAAGGGTCTTGTCCTTCGCCGTGGCCTTGGCGAGGTCTGCGGGCACTATCGGGGGCGAATCTAGGGCCTCGATCAGGATCACCTGATGGTCTCGCTCCACTTCACACTCCGGGTCTCCTATCTGGGGCAGGGGCAACCTGGAAAGGGCGTCTGCATGGCTGATGTCTTTGCCCGGCCGGTGGACCAGCGTGTGCTGGTATACATTGAGAAAAATGGCCCAACGGAGCATTCTGGGGGACAGAATTTGGGGCGTGGGCTTGCCTGTGGTGAAAATACCTAGTAGGGGCTTGTGGTCAGTCACAATGGTGAACGGTCGACCATACAGAAAATCGTGAAATTTCTTTGCCCCTGCCACTATGGCGAGGGCTTCTCTATCTGTGCGTAGTTGCGCTCTGCCTTTGAAAGTGATCGGGAGTAAAATGCAACTGGGGCTTCCTGCCCATTATCCAACACGTGGCACAACACCGCCCCCACCCCCACTGGTGAGGCATCGCAGACTAGAACTACCAGCTTCTTGGGGTCAAAGTGGGTCAGGATCGCTTCTGAGGACAGAGGTTGCTTTAACTCATTGAACGCTTTTTCCTGACTGTCTCCCCACCGCCAAACTGCATCTTTCTTAAGAAGCTTATGCAGTGGCTCTGCAACAGACGCTTTCCTTGGCAAAAAGGAATGGTAGAAGTTCAGGAGCCCTAGGAATGCCTGCAACTCCGGTTTTGTGGTGGGTCGAGGGGCGTTTTGGCTAGCCGCAACCTTTGATTCGGAGGGCTTTACTCCATCGGGGGTTATCTTAAACCCAAGGAACTCAACCTCCCTCGCTAGGAACACATACTTGCTCTTTTTCAACCTCAACCCCGCTTTTTCGAAGATTGATAGAACCTTGTCCAATCTCCTGGCCAGTTCTGACACACTCCCCCCTGTAATCAACACATCATCAAAATATGGGAGGACCCCGGGGAGCCCCTTTAACAAACATTCCATGAGGGACTGGAAAATCCCGGGGGCCGAATTTACGCCGAACTGTAGGCGCGTGACCTTAAAAGCCCCTTTGTGGGTTACAATTGTTTGCACAGCGGCGGCAGCTGGTGTTATGGTCAGCTGTTGGTACGCCTGCGCCAAATCCAATTTAGCGAAACACTTTCCCCTGTGCAACGTAGCTAATAAGTGGCTAACAACCGGCACTGGGTATGCATTTGGGCGGGTTGCCTTATTTATCGTACATTTATAATCTGCACAAATCAATGCAGTTTGGCTTCAATGCAGTCACAATAGGAGTTTCCCACTCCGCAGAGTCCACTGGGACCAAAATCCCCTGGCCCACCAGTTTGTCCAGTTTTGTCTCTATTTTGTCCTTGAGGGCGAATGGGATCCTCCGTGGCTTGAGCCGAATGGGCTGGATTTCCGGGTCCAGGTCCAATGAAACTGGGGGTCCCTTGAATTTTCCGAGCCCCTTCTCAAACACTGCCGGGTGTGCATTACACACGTCTTGGATGGGGTCGGCGCTGACGCCAGACCCGACAGCATGGATGCCCCCTATCACAATGCCCAGGGGCTTGAACCACTGTGTTCCCAGTAAACAGCATCCTCCCTCCTTAAGGACTACTAGGGGCAGTTTCTCCCAGAATTGTTTGAATTGCACCTTGAATTCCCCCACTCCCAACACTGGGATCCCGTACCCCTGAATATCCCGCAAATGAGTCTTTAAAGCCTTAAGCTTGGGTCGCGCATTGGGGGGAATGCGCAGAAACTTCCGCTAAGATATAATGGAGTATGAGGACCCCGAGTCTATTTCCATCTTAACTGGGACCCCTTGCAATAGTACCTCAACAAAAAAACGTGGGTGTCCCAAGGACACGCTATGGACCGCCATGCTGTCATCGCTGAGGAGCCATCGGTATACGCCATGCACCTCTGCATCGCTGTCATCAGAAACTCGGCCGACGCCATCCTGTTTCCTCGGGGAACGGGTGCCATCCTGTCTCCTTGGGGGACGTTCTGCTGGGCCCTTGTATTCTCCGTGCCGCCGCCTACAAACCTTGGTGATGTGGCCCCTCCGTCTGCAGTTGTGGCATTCAGCCTTCCGGAACGGGCACTTGCTTCGTTTGTGGGATGCTCCGCAGCCGTCACTATGCCAACCTTCCTTCCGCACCTTCCGGATGTCCTCGTCCTCGCTGCTCTCCGCAGAGGAGTGGGGCCCCCGCCTGGCCGCTTGCACTGGGGCCGCAGCCCTGTCGGGTTGTAGGGGCCTTGTTCTGAACACCTTAACCCTGGCCCTCGTGGCCTCGGCCGCCTGCGCTTCCTTCAGGACCTCGTGGAAGGTTGGTGGTGGCTCCTTGTTCATCAGCTTTCGCTGGGACTCCTCATCCCACAGGCTGCACAGCATGCAGTCCCTGAGGGCGATTTCCAAGTTTTCCCACTTGCATGAGTCGGCAGCCAAGCGGAGGGCTGCCGCAAAGGCCGCCGCGGACTCTCCGGGGGACTGCACTCTCTTCCAGAATGCGTCCCGAGCCGAGAACACCGAGACCGTCGGTTGGAAATGGTCCCGCAACGCCTTCAGGAGCTCTTTGATTGGGACCTCGTCTACCTTTCTTGGCAACACCAGGTCCACCAGAATCTTCATGGCCGGGAACCCGAGCATCCTGATGAGGGTGGCTCGTTTCTTCCCCTCATCCGAGATGTCGGACACCATCAGTGCTCTTTTGAAATCCATCTCGAACAGCTCCCATTCGTCCAGTTTTTTGATGTCGAAACCGGGCTGTATTGTCTTGATCCCATGGGAAGCCATATCCCATCCTCGTTGCCAGTTTGGTGTTCTGGAATCAAGACGCCTGAAGCAGCTGTAGAATAGCTTAACACATCTTTATTGCATGAAGTACAGAACGAACACGAGGTAATGGCTGCGATGCAGCTCTTTAAATATAGTCACTATACATTTGAATGTGGTTACATGGTAGCCTATTGGCTCCTGTTGGCGTGACGTCATCCTGAGTCACGCCCTTCTTGTCCAGGTGTGTCTGTGGCGGGCAAGACTCCCGCGGCTGGAGGTGATTGGGGAATTTGAACGATGTGAGCTGAATGCTCACTACTACCATCTCTGGTTGCAGTTCACATTCTCATACAGCTGAATACAATGTATCATTACAATTGGTTTAAGTATACATTTCCTGTAGATCCGGTTACATTCAATCTTAAAGGCACAAGTATGTGGTTACATTCCATACACAACACCGTGACACTATGCTTTCAAGATAAGATACCCCAAAAGACACTATGACAGGATTAGGTCATGGCAATATTTTGTTGTTGGGGGGAAATTCCACACATACAAAGTTATTTTGATTATTATTATCAAAACTCAAAGGGAATGTGGAAACCTGAAGTTGGTGACAGCTTATTCCACCATCCTAATAAAAATTTACTAGGTACCATCTCCCTTTTCTGGATGAATGGATGGCTTTTTACTTGGGAGCAAATGTCTTTTGTCATCAAATATTTTACAGGCATGAAATCATGAGTCACACAGCCATCTGTCTACACAAACTACAATGGACTTGAGTGGCACGAGAGGCTCTAGCATTTTAGAGTGCAAATAAGGGACCATGTTTCAAAAATATTGTCTTGTATAAAAATTTACTTGCAAGTGAAAAATTAGCAAGGCAAAGAATGACTGGCCTGGCCGAGGGGAACTATGTCATTTGGACTGGAACACAACCACATTTTCAAATATTCCCTGCATTACAAGCAATAAAAGCTTGTTAACAGAGCAGAAAATGAGTTATGCTAAAAACCTTCTCCCTGAAGTGCTGTGATAGTAATGTTACCAGGGTAAAAATTGCACCAGGGTAAAATTTTACTAGGGCAACATTTCCTTTAATAGGAAAATAAAAAAAGGCATCCAAGTTACAGTCTTAATTGTTAAACACCACCAAGTGATTCAGCCAAATTTCTCTGCAAGCCAGTGGCACTTGGGTAGCATTGTGGGACCAAAGGATGTTTTGGACCACTCCTTTTTAAAAACAGAAGTTTATTTATATGCCCACATATAGAGGATTGCTGTGTCTTCAAGTATTAGGGAAACATATATATTTTTGAATTGTGTGTACTGTGTGTCCCTTGTAATCCATAATAGTAATCCATGTACAGCACCTCCAGTGAGTGATGGACCAAATAAAACTTCACTCCAGGCTGAACCTAAAAGATATCTGATGAGTCTGACTGGTAAAACTGACTAGAATTACTGGTATATTTTGAGAGACTTCATAAAAATCTTCAACGAGGAGCATTTCTTAACAGAAAGACTAATTTCCTGCATTTAAAAATAGATCTAGGATGGATGAGTGCTATAATGCGCTTAGCTATGCATATCTTTGTCTTGGAATTTGGTTTCTGTTGTGGTGGTTTCCATGGTTACAACAAAATGTCACTATTTCCTCACAGTCAATAGAGTGTGACTAAGTTGTCAAGCCCACGTAGTTGGGGGCAGGGAAGAGAAGAGATGTAAGCATACATTTTAAAATCTGTATTATAGTTCAAGCTGCTGAAATGTTTGTGCGAGGTGGGAATAATATTAATTATGTTCTGTCATGTTCATTCTGACTTATGATGTAGTTTCCCACTCCATTATTCCTGGGGTATTCTGGGGCGGAGAAACTTGCCCAAGGCACATAGACTGATTCTTCTCCAAAAAGGTGCAGTGAGGCAACAGACACCTGACCCTCTGCTCCAGCTTATGGATCTGTCCAGCCAGTTGGGATGAAAAATGGGACAGTGAATATGAGATAATGTTTCAGTGTGTATAATGTGGAAAAACGATGCAGTAATCACTAGAAGCCAACATAGGTGAGTAAAGAACAAATTCTGCAAGACTAATCTTATTTTTCAATCAGGTAACTTCCTTGATAGATGGTGGGAACCCAATAGATGTAATATATCTTGAGTTCAGCAAAGCCTTTGACAAAGTGCCCCAAGATATTCTGATCAGCAGGCTAAATAGGTGTGACTGGATAGCAGAAATATAAGTGTTGTGTTCTGATGGTTTTATCATACACATGGATTACAATGTATCTGAGCCAATGTAACCTTGCCTATAGCAACAATGTAACCTTCAGCTGTATCATATAAACCCTGTAATAGGACGCGAGCTAATGACCACCAGCCGGCAGCAGCGAGCGTCCAAGCTCTCTTGGTCCGAACTCATCAAAGGCAACAGCGCGGGAAGTTTTCCCGCCACCATCTACACCTGGACAAGAAGGGCGTGACCCGCAATGACGTCACGCGGACAGTAGCCAATGGGCTACCATGGCACCACGTTCAAATGTATTACCACTGTATATAAAGAGCTATCGATCCGCCATTACCTCATGTTCCCTCTGTCCACGATGCAATAAACCTGAGTTAACCCAGCCCGAGGCTGTGTCCTGTGTCTTGGTTTGCATACACCAAATTGGCGACGAAGGTGGGATAATGGATCCCCACGGAACAGCCAGGGCACAGAGCGGGTTCAACATCACCAAACCGCAAGACTGGGAGCTGCTTGAGATGGACTTCCAGGCGGCCCTGGTGGAACTCAGAGTCAAAGGAGACGACGAGGAGAGGAAGAGGGCCATCCTCACCAGAATGCTCGGGATGGAAACCAAGCGGACGCTGGTGGGCATAATCGCTCCGAAGAAGGTGAGCGAATTTAAGGCGAGCGACATCATGAAGCTGCTGCGAGAGCGGTTCTGCCCCTCGAGGGCAATGTTTCCCGCTCGGAGCGCGTTTTGGAGGCGAGTCCAAGCGCCGGATGAGTCGGTTGAGGCATTCGTGGCCGCCATGAGGATAGCCGCCGCCCCCTGTAAATGGGGCGACATCCTGGAGATGGCCCTCAGGGACGGCGTGTTGTGTGGCCTGAAAGACAAGGAGGTACAGCGCAGCTTGATGAATAAGGAGCCGCCACCCACGCTGGCAGAGGTCGTAGAGGCCGCGGAAGCCGCAGAGTCCACGAATGCTGGAGTGGACGAGATGCACCAGTGGCGTGAGTGGCGTCCTAGAGCCGGCAAGGCGGAAAATTCGGTGCACGGGAAGACCGGACAGTCGGTGCACGCGACTCGACGGGCCTCAAAGTCGTCTACGGAAGGCAGCGACGGCGAGGAGGTCCAGAAGGTCCGAAAGGGTGGTCGACGCTGCGAGGGTTGCGGAGCGGCCCACGAGCGCGCGAGATGCCCGTTCAGGAAGGCCGAGTGTTACACCTGCGGCCGTCGGGGGCACATCGCCAAGGCATGCAGAAAACGGAAAGAGGGCCGGAGGCAGTCACAAGACCGTGCGGCCAGACCGGACCGTCCAGCGAGGCCCAAAGATGGCGCCCAGACCACGAGGAAGCAGGACGGCGTGGGCCGCGCCTCGGACGACAGCGAGGACGACGCCCCAGTGTTCAGCGTGTCCGCGGGACAGTCCCATTACTTTGTTGAGGTATTAGTACAAGGGGCCCCTATTAAGATGGAAATTGACTCGGGGTCCTCCTATTCCATAATTCCCCAGAAAGAGTTCCTGAAAATCGACCCCCACGTGCGGCCCAAACTTAAAGCGTTGAGGTCCACGCTACGAGACGTACAGGGAAACAGCATTCCGGTGTTGGGGGTCGGGAAATTTCGGGTCAATTTTAAGAGACATTCTGCGGAACTGCCCCTAGTTGTCCTCAAGGGGGGAAGCTGTAGCCTCCTAGGGACACAGTGGTTTCAGCCTTTAGGTTTATTGCATCGTGGACAGAGGGAACATGAGGTAATGGCGGATCGATAGCTCTTTATATACAGTGGTAATACATTTGAACGTGGTGCCATGGTAGCCCATTGGCTACTGTCCGCGTGACGTCATTGCGGGTCACGCCCTTCTTGTCCAGGTGTAGATGGTGGCGGGAAAACTTCCCGCGCTGTTGCCTTTGATGAGTTCGGACCAAGAGAGCTTGGACGCTCGCTGCTGCCAGCTGGTGGTCATTAGCTCGCGTCCTATTACAGGGTTTATATGATACAGCTGAAGGTTACATTGTTGCTATAGGCAAGGTTACATTGGCTCAGATACATTGTAATCCATGTGTATGATAAAACCATCAGAACACAACACCCCTCCCCCCTAGGACGAGACAAGCAAGCCCACGCCGCAGATCCTGTCCCCGAGAATGCTGCGCTGGGCTATTTTCCTCAACGCATACCAACATGAGTTGGAGTACCGGCCCGGAAAGGAGATCAGCCATGCTGATGCACTTTCGAGATCCCCTTTGCCCTTGTCGGACGACCAAAAGGCGAGAGTAGAAAGAGACCGCCAGGTGTTGCTAATTGAGGTTTTAGACGCACCCCCAATAGTGCCAGCCGACATTGCCAGGGCGACGGGCAAGGACAGAACGCTGGAGAAAGTTAGTTCATGGGTACAGAAGGGGTGGCCGGCATCGTCCCCGAGTACGGAGTTCGACCCTTTCTTTCGGAAAAAGCTAGAGTTGTCCCTAGAAAGGGGGTGCCTTTTGTGGGGCCAGCGGGTGGTGGTCCCTACGCCCCTGCGGACGAGGGTGCTCGAACTGCTGCACGTCAGCCACCCGGGCATAGTTCGCTCGAAGGCGCTGGCCCGGAGTTACTTCTGGTGGCCACAGCTAGACGCGGACATTGAGCACATGGTCGGCACTTGCGAGGCATGCCAGGGATCCCGGCCTGAAGCGGCCCGTCTTCCGCATAGGGAATGGGACACAGCTAGGGGGCCATGGTCCAGGGTGCATGTAGATTTCGCTGGCCCATTCCGAGGAACCATGTTTCTCCTGGTGGTGGATGCGTTCTCCAAGTGGCTGGAGGTTATCCCGGTAAAGAGCACGTCCTCCGCCACGACAATTAGCCGGCTAAGGAGAGTCTTTTCCACGTTCGGCTTACCCGACACTTTAGTCAGCGATAACGCTAGTTGTTTCACCTCCGCGGAGTTCGGAGCATTCATGGAGGCGAATGCCATTCGGCATGTCACATCCGCACCGTTTCACCCGGCCACGAATGGCCAAGTGGAACGGCTGGTGCGTACAACAAAGGAGGCGCTGCGGCGCATGGGCCCGGGGGACCTGAATCACCAAGTATGCCAGTTCCTCTTAGCGTATAGGGTAACCCCCTTAGCGTCGGGCTACTCGCCGGCAGAGCTCTTGATGCGGCAAAAACTGACCACGATCCTGTCCAGGCTAGACCCGACGAGAGTCGAGGATAAAGGGAAAAACATAGGGTTGGCAGTCTCGAAAGGTTTCGCCGCCGGTGACCCCGTTCACTGCAGGAACTATTCCAGCGCAGGGCCAGCCTGGGTGCCAGGGACGGTTGTAGAACAGACGGGGCCAGTGTCGTACCGGGTCGAGACTAACACCGGCCTCCTCTGGAGGAGGCACGCGGACCAACTGAGGCACCGAGTCAGTGGGCCAGTCAGTGGGGCTCAGCAACAGGATTCAGCGTTAGGGTTCTCCCCCACCCGCTTAACCCAAGGGGGAGACAGCAGTGGACAACAGTCCCAAGCAAGGGGGGAAGGCAGAAGCAGCGGCCCCGACTCATATCCTTTTGATACGCCAGTCCTATCAGGGACCGGGGAAGGGGGAGAGGAGTTCGCGACCGCTGCCCCCGATTGTAGTTTTGATTTAGATTTTGCGAGCCGGGGGGGTTTTCAGGAGTGTTCCCCCACCCATCCAAGCGAGAAGAGGGGTTTTTCGTTAGCCCCCAGTGCCCCCGGTTCCTCCCTAAGAAAGAGCACACCTCCCAACAACGCCGCGGAGCTGCGGCAAGTCACTAACGAGTCTCCCTCTCCAATTACAGGACAGGAAACCAGGGGACAAAGAGAAGGTAGCAAACCCGGGGAGAGGCAGCCCGCATCGAGACCCCAGCGTGTTCGAAATAAGCCATCTTGGCTGAGAGACTTTGTCTCCTAAGGGGGGGGAGTGTGTTTAAGTGTGGGCTCGAGACTTTGTCTCGTCCTAGGGGGGAGGGGTGTTGTGTTCTGATGGTTTTATCATACACATGGATTACAATGTATCTGAGCCAATGTAACCTTGCCTATAGCAACAATGTAACCTTCAGCTGTATCATATAAACCCTGTAATAGGACGCGAGCTAATGACCACCAGCTGGCAGCAGCGAGCGTCCAAGCTCTCTTGGTCCGAACTCATCAAAGGCAACAGCGCGGGAAGTTTTCCCGCCACCATCTACACCTGGACAAGAAGGGCGTGACCCGCAATGACGTCACGCGGACAGTAGCCAATGGGCTACCATGGCACCACGTTCAAATGTATTACCACTGTATATAAAGAGCTATCGATCCGCCATTACCTCATGTTCCCTCTGTCCACGATGCAATAAACCTGAGTTAACCCAGCCCGAGGCTGTGTCCTGTGTCTTGGTTTGCATACACCAAAATAAGGTGGATGCATAGTTGGTTACAGAATCATACTCAGAGAGTGTATGTCAACAGCTCCTTCTCAAAGTGGGAGATAGTAACAAGTGGGGTATTCAGTGGTTGGTCCAGTGCTCTTCAACAATTTTCATTAATTTTTTGGATGTGGGAGTGCAGGGAATACTTATCAAATTTATGTACGGCAACACACTTTAAGAAGGATGGCAAGGGACTGGAACAAGCTCAAATGGGGGCAACAAGGATGATCTGGGGACTGGAAATGAAGCCCTATGAAAAACTGGGCCTAGTTTAGTCTTGTGAAAAGGGGATATGATAGCAATTTTCAAATACTTGATAGTCAAAAAACTAATTATCACCACATATATTTAGTCTAAGATTGTATTTCTGGCAGAATTTTTCACAAGGTTCATAAGTAGCTCCAGCTGAGAGTCAAAGCCCCCCTCCCCCAACAAACACACACACATACATTCTTACATCACAATTATTTCCAAACACATATACCTACTTCCTTGGCCCTCCACCCCGTGATGTCTCCTTCATCTGCCTGAAAATCATAACTTTATGGGAGTGATTGTTGAACGGAGTGAGCTCTGTTGCAGGACAGAGAAAGAATCCTTTCAGATTAGAAAGAGGCAGTAGCTATGAGCAGAGCAGTTCCTTCAGTGAAAAGCAGATTCTTTATTTCTTTCACCAGAGAAAGCCGAAGTATAGGATCTAATTGTCTGAACTTGATTATGTAGTGTTGTAGTTAGATGGTGGACTTGGAAAATCAATGTTCTAGTTCTCAGTGAGTTGAGAAGCATGCTGGATAACCTTGGGTCACTCATTAGTCGTGACGATGAAGATAGATATAGTATAGGGAAAGACAGAGGAACTAATCCTGCACCAGATATGATTAGCTTTTGGGGGAAATGAGTAATAATGTAAAAGAGGAAATACTGTAGTAAATTCCAAAGTATTGTATATAGCACAGGGTGAAACAATTAAAATATGAAGATTAAAATAAACGGGGAAATTTAAAGGTGTTAAAGAGAACTACTGTATATAAAGAAAGAAATGGTGTTATAACTCAGTGATGTAGAAATCTTTTTTAAAATGTGCCCTGATAAAATTCCTTTATAATCTTTATTTTATCCTGCCTTTTGTTACATCTTATCCCCTTATTGTTTATTAACACCCTTATCTCTTTTTTCTTCTCTTGTATAGCCCTTGCTAACAATTTTGAGTTTTTATTACTAAATTCAAAATACTCCCTCTTTAAATGTATTAGATCTCTTTTAACTTTTTCTAATTTCTTTTGTCGTAATTCGTTTCTTAATACATTTAATACAGGCTGGGGAACCTGCTGAATCTGAAGGGAGCCGGGTGTGTGTGTCTTTGCAACTTATTAAGCCTTAATGATTACCTCATTCTCTGTTGTGTAACCAACCACATACCACAAAAGTGAGAGAGGCAAGAATAGACATCAAACACTGGTTAAAGCCTGCCATATTTTACTGCCATCTTGGTTTGGGCGCAACACACAGACTCTTCCAGCAAATATCTCAACATTTGGAAAGAAAGCTCAGCTGTTATAGCATGTGAAATCTGAAGTTGTACCCCTTTACTTGAGATCAGAGAGTGGATTCCTGAGTTCTTGTGAGGCAAAGCAAGAGTTGGGAGTGGGGACAGAACTGTCTATGAACCATCTGATTATAAAATGTAACTGAAAGGAATCTAGCTAATGGACTCATAATCATAGCTGTCAAGTTTGAAAATAAGGGAAATTTTCTGGACAAAACGGAAAACTTGACAGCTTTGCTTATCCTGTGCAGTTCTCCAGTGGCGGCAGGCATTGCAGTCTGACGGATACAGGCTGCCAGCGGGAAAGAGGGTAAAATACGGGAGCTTCCCGGCCAATACGGGACACTTGACAGCTATGCTCATATCTGGGCAGAACCTGACTAAATGTTGGTCAGAACCTGACAAAAACAAACTTTCAGTACTGCTAGCCCTGAGAGATGTCTTCCCACTGGAGATTTGGCAGCTTCCTGACATGTAGCAATTCTTCCAAAGGGCACATTTCATGGGTCTTTACTGTGAGTATGCATTCCTTTGCATCAGTGTATGCCAGAGATAAAAAAAGCTGTGTTCCTCTAGCACACCACCAGAGTTGCATGAAAAGTGGCAGAAATAATGAAAAAGAATACAATTTTTATGTACCCCCACTTTAATAAATGCTTCAAAGTATTTCCTTGGAGGGAAAAAGGGTGGGAGACATGACAGTGATTCTCTCACACAAAGAAACAAGGACTGTCCCTGGCAAAAAAATGTCATTGTTGGTTCAGTGTGAAAATCTTTCAAATCTTAATTTGCTGTATGCACTTCCACATTTTACTTCTACTTTACTGTTCTTTGTTTCCTTGTTTTGCAGTTAATGTTATAAAATATTAGTACTGTAGTATGTTTCCACCTCCCACTTACCAATTTAAAAACACAGACCTGAGTTTACCATTAGGTAGAATAAGAACACCTCAGGCAGCAAATTGCTAGTTACTGAATAGTAAATGAGATCATTTCATGTTTACTTAATAGAGCATTTTTCATGATAATACAGGAGAGTGATACCTGCAGTGTTTTAGTTCCTCATAAGCCAAAATACTGTAATTTAGTATACATCAGGTACTATTCACCTTGAACTGGAGGAGGGCAGTTCCTACTCTGTGGGAGGTCACAGAATGTCTGAACTCTGAAGGTTTTTGAAGGTCTTTGGCTGCCTGACCCTTTGAGAATGTTCTTTTCGTAACTCCTTTCTAAGGGAATCTGAAATAATGATCATGAGATATATAGACAACCAGTAGACTGTAGTTCTGGTGTCAGGAATACAGGGAGAATAAGTATGGTTAAAACCCAAGGGCCAAATTAAGATCTGTGCCCAAGTGAAGGATGGTAAACAATTTCCCCCAATTCTTGATTAAATTAAAATAGAAAACTCAGAAAAGTTAGTTTTGTAATTAGAACTTTCAATCTCCCAGCCAGCAAAGCCAGTAGTCTGAATAAGTGGCTTTTAAAAAACGGTAAATCCTTAGCTGGCTGGATAGCTCAGTGGTTTAGATATCTGGAGGTTAGGAGTTCAATCCCCACTGCCCTTCATAGCCAGCAAGCTGCATGGTTCCAGGATGCCCTCAGAAGAAAAGAATGCCCTCTACCTAGAAAACCCTGGAAAGGGTCACCATAAGTCATAATTGACTTGATGGCAATTTGGGTCTTCTTTTTATGCAGGGTTGTGTGCAATGGGATTGTGAGCCGCCCAGTCACTTTGCTGATTGGGCAGCCATACAAATCTAAATAAACAAATAAATGACATGTAATTATTAGTAAACTAGCAGGTGTACCCGGCTGTGCCTGGGTTGGACCCAATCCTGGGTGAGGAGAGTCCTATGTCAGTTGCCCCGCCCTGTTCCCTGTCCTGCAGGCAGTCTGCTTGTCTGGAGGCCCCTGTTGCCACAGCAATAGCAGGCCCTTCTCCCCCAGGCCTGCCAGCAAGGTCGCGGCCACTGCCAGCTTGTCTGTGTGTGTGTGTTTTTTTTAATAAGGAGGGGGTGGCAGCTTTTCCTTCTCTCCTCTTTCCCCATTCTTCCTGTGTTTCCTTCCTCCCCCTCCTTCCTCTCCCCTCCTCCCCATTTTCATCTTCCCCTTCTCCCTCTCCAAGGGCCCAGTGGAGGTGATTCTGGTGACAGGGTAAGGCTGTATAGGTTTTGGCGTTCCGCTCGGAGTTGGTAGGGGCCTTGCCACAGTGGCTCTGCACCTGAGGTTTTCCTGGCTATTTGGGGGGGGGGGTATCTTCTTGGCCCCCATTGTTGTGCTGGGCATGGCGGCTGCCTGTGGTGGCCTTGCTGCTGTGGCCCTGCGCGTTCCGGCCATGGGCGCCGCTGTGTTTCACTGCTGCACTATACTTTGTGGGCAGCAGTTAGTCTGTGCGTGCATGTGACCAGTGCCCCACCTCTCTCACTCTTGGCCAGGCCTCCCTGATTGGCCGCATTGCGCTGCAGTGTCTGCTGGGAGTTGTAGTTTTTATATTTTGTTGTATTTGTGGGGCACAGGCCCCACCCTCGGCCTCTGAACCCTCACAGTGCTGAGTCCGGTTGAGAAAGGTATGTGTGTGCCAAGTATCATGGGATTTGCTCCAGGGGTGTGGAAACGTATTCCACATACGTATGGCCACACCTCTTCCTTATAGGTATATAGATAGGGTACTTAAGATTATGAAATGCTGTTCTCTGATTATCATCATCATTCTACAAGAGTGAATTATTTTTTATATATTACTCTGCTAATTGTATTGATTATATCCCAGTAAGGCTATAGGAGCAGGAGGAAAGAAGAATGGAGTACAAATATACTACAGCATGTTTGAGTAGACCACAGAAGGAAGCTACATATCCTCATTATTCGAAGCACAAAACTGAATGAATTGACATATATTGTATAGAGACATCAATGTTTTAGAGAACGATTAAATGCAATGAAAGACTGCTGCTTCCTTTATGATATAAAAGCCTACTTTGAAATACATAAGAGGAGACAAAATGAATGAAGAATTAACAAACATCTATATTTTAGTGTTAGGAAATGTGTTAAGATTGGAGACACTGAGTAATACAGCTCTGACTATTTCAGGCAATGAGTAAGTTTACATAGTACAGCTTAACAAGATAAAAGGTCCCCCACAAGATACACAGAATGACAGACAAGTTGTCTGAATTTTGACATAACACAACATCAAGTACACATGTAATGTGATGAAACAATGTCCAAACATTTCTGGGTTATGTAGTAACATACAGCCTCCTCCCTCCCTCCCTCTCATTTGTTTTGATCTGCATAAGGCATTTCAAATCACAACATACTTCAGGCAAGCATGCAGGGGAAAAATCATTTATTTTTGTACTTTGTTATGACACACCTTGCAACATCTTTCATTATAATGTATTATTAGACAAAGATGATATAAACCATCCAAATAATATACATATCATTTGTTTGTTTTTAAATCAGCAATTGCATTTTTACACAGGAATAAAGATTATCGGTTTTGGTAAAAATAAAACTATTTGAATTCACTTGTTAACAAAATGCACAGTGATCATAAACCCATTTATCCTCCTTTTACTTCAAGCCAACATCCATGATTTTTTTTTCTGTAGATCTATCATACTGCGGTTGGGTTCTAGTGGACACATAGAGATGATTGTACATAGTACTAGGAATTCATCTTCATGTAGTTCCCATGGCTACAAAAACTGCTAACCATATTAAAATCACATGATATAACAACAAGGCTATGCAAATATCATGTTCATAGAATGTCCAGCTTCTTGACATATACAGTATTATATTATGTTTACTCTTTTTATTTTTAAAAGACTGACCAGCTTGGGTGTCTTTAGTCACAAAACACAAACGATAAAACTTAGAAAATACACTTTATACATTATAATATTTAATAGACCCTGATCCAGCTGAAAACAAAGCACATACTTCAGTGCTTTGGTGGATTAGGTACTTTAACTTCTCAACTACCAATGAATTCTTATAAAGTTTCTTTTATTATTTTAAATAAGAAATTATGGCTCTGCTCAGAAATAAAATACCTGAGCACAAAATGTTGCACATTCCCATTCTGAAAAGATTACACCAGAGTTTACCTTACTGAAAGAAAAAACTCTAAAAAAAATCACAATAGATAAGAAAAGCTCCTCCCCAAGTAATACTATTTTAAGTGAAAATGAATCATGTGAAACAATTATCTCCCCTCCCTTCTTTGTGAAGCCACTAGGTTGGGTGTGTTGAATTTGGTATATCTGCTCCAAATCTTCTCTGCTCTGTAGCTACAAAAAGTGGCAATTGATATAAACACTGTATTGACCTTTCTTCTGTCTAGCACATAGCAGCTACCCTTGGTTTGAGCACTTTCCCCAACAAGATGGATCCAACATTTCAGAATTTGCATGGGAATTTTAAATATTGTAATATTTTGTTGTGGGAAATTGAGTTCCAAAATATCAGCAATCTCAAGTTCAATGTTCATTCTTATGTGCATCTGGGATTCTGCGGTTCTGCGGTAGGGATTTTGTTATGTGGAAAGGGGCAGCTCTTTTGAGTACAGGAGATTCACATATACATTGGGCTGTTGCACATAAGGCAATCATGGCAAACCTTGGCACTCCAGGTGTTCTTGGACTTCAGTTCCCAGAAACCCAAGTCTGTGAATCCACATGAATTGGTTTACAGTACTGTGCATACGAAGAACACCTGGAGTGCCAGTAAACCCATTCGTGTGGATTCACAGACTTGGGTTTCTGGGAACTGAAGTCCAAGAACACCTGGAGTGCCAAGGTTTGCCATCACCAACATAAGGGAAGCCTTGACTTTAGATATTCTTCATTTAGATTATAATGGCAGCTCCAAAACACAGATAACTTCCAGCGATGATTCAATTTAAGCTATTGTTGTAGTATATGTTGTCCTTATCTACAAGCAGGGATTTTTTCCCCTCAGGGGTATTCTTTAATGGTCTGAAGCCAGCAGTGGATGGAGTCAAGGCCAGATAAATGAAGGGGTGTCCTATTTTCTCTCTCACTCTTGCTTCTTCAGGAAGCCCTCTCATTATTTTTGGGCCACCATCCCTCCAGAATACTGCTATGCTACATGGCTATAGCAGTGTGATAACATTGTTTCATCTTACAGAAGTCTGGAATTGGGAGTTTGATGAGGACTTCAGAATCCTTTGCTAGTTTGGAGGATACACTAGACCTCTCTACCGGAAAATGCTCCCCAAACTACAAATCCCAGAGTTGTGTAGAATAGAGTCATGGCAGCTAAGTTGACATCAAACTGCTATAAGATTTCTAATGCACCCTTTCTCTTTGCCCTGTAGGCTTCTAGTGGGAAAGGAGGTAGGTTATTTTTACTAGAGATCTGAAATGACACCATGCAGAGAACATCTGAAAGGAGAGAGGTTGCCTTCAAATATGATTCATTTAGGCTATTATCCAGTGATGGCCAACCTTGGCACTCCAGATATTCTTGAATTTCAATTCCCAGAAGCCATGATCAATAGGTGTATTGATGTAGGTGTACTGAAGTACCAAGGTTGGCCATCACTGCAATAATCTAGCTCTAGAATAGCAGAGAGACCCACTCATTTCTAATGCACTGTGACTTATAATTTTTTGAAGGACGAGGTCTACGTCAACCTTGTTCTCAGGTGGAGGGGGTTAACTTTTGTCAGCCTTGCTCTGTGATGTTTCTACTGCAAATGTGCTGCTTAAATGAGAGGAATTCTGCAAACGACCAAGAATTCTAATTAATGAAAGCTATTTATTTCATACACAACACTTTCAAACACTGAGAAAGCCTAGAGAGGCATTCTTGATCCCTACCCCATAATACAGAATTTCATCCTATTGTAGCCTGATTAAAATTGAAGATTGATTCACCATGCTTGAAACCATTATCTACATTTGAAATTCTAACTGAGAGTTGTAGATTTGTGAAGCTTCTGGATCTTATTTGCTGGTTTCTATAGATAACTACACTTACTTTTAGGAGCCATGACAGCTTGGTCAGAAAGGTGCTTATTTAATAATGTGGAGAAGGAACTACTACTAGACATTTCTCTTAGATCATCTTTTTGAAAGATGACTTATATAAACGTAGCACCACAACTTGCTATATTTTAGTAGTTTAATTGGTTCCCAGGTTTTGCATGGGGTAGGCTAGGGGATGCCAACCTTTTAAAGTCAGGGGCTTGGTCATGCTCAGACAGTTGAGGGGGCTGGACTGGTGGTCTCCCCCCCGCCATTTATGGCTGCTGTAAACACGTCTGCGGCTGTCGTAAATGCATTATGACAGCTGTAAATGAGTCTGCGGCCAATTCTGTTGGCAGCGGCAGCTAGAGTGAGGGCGTGGGCTGGATTATTTGGTGCCATGGGCCAAATCTGGCCCATGGGCCATAGGTTACCTACCCCTGGCATAGGCTAAAGATATGAACATGAATAAATGAGCAAAATAGCTAAGTGTCAAAGTCATATCTTGCTTCTTTAAATCTCTAGTTCTCCTTGAGGATTTAGGGAGTTTGTGGGCATGCTAACTGTTACATATGACCTGAATGTAAAGCTGTAATAGACTTGCATGGCCAAAACCTGTGCATACAGCTAAAGATTTGCTTGAAGATTTCTTTAGCACTTCTGACAGCTGAAGAGACTAGCTACTTTTTAAACTGAGCAGCGGCAAGCCTCTTAAGGAAAGCTTCAGATGTGGATATAGTTTCTTGATATTTTGGATAATATCCAGATGCTCTCGTTCCTTGATTTAGGAACATAATAGCCTTCACAGATGCCCTGCGTATTTTCACTGAACCTGTGGTTTAGTTGAAAAGGCTGGAGTGAGTTGCTTTCCTTCCAACATGGAGAAATGCAGGGTGAGGCTTGCACAGCATGCAAATGGCCATTGTGCTTGTTTATCTCTTGGCCAGGATCTCACTGGCATGTGTAAGCTGGGTTGCTGAACAGTATGGATTTTGTGTTCCAACAACCTGTTGTGCACATGGATCGCCATTTGCTGTATCAGAGCTGGAGTGTGCAAGTGTGAAGCATTAGTTTTTTTGATCCTGCCTCATCAATGTATGGCAAATCTTCCTTCTGCCATGTTGGGGTATCTCTAACCTTACCATCTGCAGTGCAATATAAAGACAGTAGAACAATTCTAAGAATTGTTAGTTAATACAGAGCTACCCATTCTCACGTGGCTTGTCTTCTTCACTGTTCAACATACAAAAGTGAACGTCAAAGAAGGGAACAGGTGGCAGGGGAGCTGTACCCCCACAGTGACATCCACAGCAAAAGAGAGAAAATACACAGATTACAGATCTTTATAGAATGATCTTTGGCAAACTATTTTCAGTAAATCATCAGAACTGATAGCATTACAAATATTGTTCTGCATGTTCATGTCAACTGAATATTTCACTCTAGCAAATCAGTTACACGGATATCCATTTCCTACTCTACTTTAACAGGCAAACACCACAAATATAAAAATATATGAGATTAATACATTTTATTTTGATAACACTACTCTGCTCAGTGATTTCAAATTTTTCAGATTAATTAATATCACATAATTAACCACTCTTTAAAAAAGAACTTGAGAAGATCATAGAGTTGGGTTTTTTGGAAAAACAATATATTCCACCATTTAGGATGCATTCACATTTACACTTTCAAGCATCAGATTTACTCTATGAATAGCTGCAGCAAGAAATCAGTCGTTAAAATCAGTAGGTGTGTGAAGTGGGCAGCCATTTCCTCCCCACTGAGTTGGCAGTGTGGACAGCACAGAAGTACTTTATGTTGCTGAAGGTCCCTCTAGTCTAGAGTAAATACTACTCAAGAAAGTGTCTGCGAGAATGTAACCTTAGTAGTGGAACTAGCACTGAGACAGGCAGAGTGAACAAAATATTTGTATTAACTACTTTTTCATACTATTCTATTTTAATGTATACCAATCAGACTGTTTTTTCTGACATTCTGTGGGTGAGCATCCTGTAGCATTCCAGATGTAGGTGGGTTCTGCCTCCCATTGCTCCCAGCCGACAAGACTAATAGTGATGACAACAGTTGTAGCCCAACAATAACTAGAAGGTTAAAGTTTTCCTGTATTTACTCTCTTATAGCCAATTGGCTGTGGTGTACAAATTCTTGTTGATGAGAACAGATTGAAGCCAAAGCAAATCTTAGATTTTTCTCAAAATGAAGTCCAGAAACTGTTAACAAATGTTTTGCAAGATCTGCTTATTCTTTTGCTATTGGGTTCTTTGTCATGACTATTTTTTTTTGACATGTTTTCTTCTTTTTCGGTTTCAACACGTCCCTTCTTTACCTGATTGTTTCTGTTGTTTCCCAATTGAATGGAGGCTCCTTCAGGTTATAGCTGGCAGCCAATCTCATAACAGGTACTTCAGATATGTCTATCAAGACTGAAGGAGCAAATTCCTGTTTCTGATCAGTAAGTAGATGTTCGACAAGGAGCAATATCTTCTTCACATTAACACCTGCCATGTTTGTTAGGGGAAATATGCCTAGTTGCTACATGCCTTGGCGTTAAGGTGATGAAGATTAGAAGTTCTATGCAGTGTCTCTATGATTTCCTACAGAAATGTTTTGGTCCACAAACAAATTTCCCTTTAAAATCTGCAAGTTACAGATTTCTTTTTTGCCTCAGTCTAATTGCTAACTCCAACTTGGATAGATCATTAAGTCACTTGTAGAATGTGGAGTCAACACATGTAAATTCCACTGATTCAGTAGGTCTACTCTAGACAGAACTGCAAATTGGATTCTGGTCTGGGATATGAGGAGAAATGGCAGATCTGCTCCCAAGATTTTCTTTTCAGCATATAATTCAAACATGGAGATCTTAATATGTGATTGTACAGAAAATACAGCATTGCACAGTTATCCCCCCCCAATGAATGTTTCACACATGTGACTTAATCAACAAATATTTATAATTACTATGTGGGAAAGATCCCACTCCTTCTAATAAGGGTTCTATCAACAAAAATTATGGCTTTCTTAGCACTTTAATTGCATTTTGCTACTGAGCTTAGGACAATAAGCACAGAAGATGTAAGAAAGGTTGCACAGCTCGGAAGCGAAAAGTCATCTAAGGAAAACAATATTGCACAGGCTTTGCTTATTAGCTTTAAGATGTGGAGTCTTTCCCTCCATCTTGCCCTGTGGCTAGCAGCAGCTCTCAGTAGAAGCAAAAGCAAATGGAGATATACATAATGCTTATTTCAAGCGTTTTCTGTCCTTATAAATACAAATATATTAAAACCCTATAAATTAGGTTCCCAAACATCTGTATGGGTACCTCTTTCAGCGATAGTAGGTTTCTTTCTGATTGCAGCAGTATATGAATAGGGCACTCCTTGTTCATGTCAGCTTATTATGAGACAACAGGAACAGTGCTTTAGCCTCTCCTGGGACTATATATAAGATGATGTAAATGTATGAAATATAAAAATATTACCAAAACAAATGAAAGATGGATAGGTATAAAATATGTGAACACGGAAGGACTCAAGCTGATGTATTGTTTTAAACTGAACTGATAGACACCCTGGGAATATTGTTACTGAAAATAATTCAATAAGATGCTCTAAAATAAACAATTTAAACTGGAGTAAAGATTGCCTTGAACAAAAACAAACATATCCTTATGGAGGTGGGTTGTCTCATTTCGCAAACTGCCAGTAGATACATTCTCAAAAACCTAATACAATAGCCACCCAGTAGACCTAATAATTGTTTTATTAATATCTTCTTCATGGATTTTTAGAACAAGCCCGGGAGAACAATAGGGCAGCACAGGCAACAGCTCTGTTTATCAAACCACTCTGAATATTTGGGCTGAAGTCCCTGCCTGTCAGACAAATGCTGAGAGCATATTGTAGGAAAGTTACTTTTTTTAAATGAGAGGTTCCAGCAATTCCTGGAGAGCATGGCCACTGTCCATAATGGCTTGGGGATTCTGGGAACGCTAATACAGAAAGCCAAGTCTCCCAAGCTTTGGCCAAGAATGTTCTAGTCATTAGGTTTCTTATCTCCATGCCAACCAGGTCTCTCAAGATGGATCTCCTTTGAAGCAATGATATTGTCACAAGAAATTTCCATGTATAGTCAATATAGTATTCCCACATTCATTGGAGACTGATGACTCGAATTTTGAGGGAATGATGCATTTGCACCCAATTTATACTGAACTTTACAGGAGTTATCCAATATTCTGAACTTATCTTGGTATACATTATATGTATTTATTGTCTTCTTTCGTGTCCCAGTCAAACCCTGGATTGCCAAAATGAAGCCACTTTCTTGGCTTTGTCATTGATCAAACATAAGTCCTCATCGGTTCATGTTTCTGGCAGCAATCAGCAGACCAGTAAATGAGCTGGATTCGATATTTATAGTAATTTAGCATTGTGTCTGGCTTGTGAATTGTCATATCAATACTGTATCCATTTTCAGGTGCTTAGGAATAGAGGATGTTAGTCTACTTGTGGAAACCAACGATGCCTTTCACGTGACTAAAGACTGTACCCAGAGACCTCCTTGTCATTCATAGCACCCTAGCAATGAGATCTTCTTTCGAAAGATCACTGGATGTCAGGTGCCAAACATGTAATCTTTTAAGTCTAATTCCCCTGCCATTGAACATTTCTATGTTTTTCCTTCTTCTGAAATTGGGTGCCAAACATGTAATCTTTTAAGTCTAATTCCCCTGCCATTGAACATTTCTATGTTTTTTCTTCTTCTGAAATTGACTTTACACAGTTTTTCTAAGTTGTTATTTGTATGCAAATTTAAATCTTGATTTTATTTTGTGTATATGTTGTAAAGCTGTCCTGGAAATATATTTGAAGAGCTGGATATGAAATTTGCAATCGACAACCATCTCTTTAGAAAGATATAGGGATGTACTCTCTTCAGAGTAAACTTTATACCTCAAACTAATGGCTCCATTAATATTCAGTTATTATCTCTTTACAAAATGGCAGGTTGCCCCATTACACCACACCACTTCCACCATGGCCTATCCATCTGCCATCCTCATTTCTCCTTGTATCATTTCCCTGTACAGTATTCTGCATCATGTGGATCCAAAACAACAAAACAGTTGAGATCCACAAAAGGATCCTTGGATGTTTCAATTTCATCTCAATGTGATTAGAGATGCTCAACAATGGTGTTCATCTCTTCCTAATCACAGTTTCCTCAATCTAAATTATCTCACTAATTACTGTATATTCTCGAGTATAAACCGAGTTTTTTAGCCTAAAAAATGAGGTCCAAAAAGGGGACTCGGCTTATATAACCACAAGGGTCTAAAATATGAGGTTTTTTTTGTTATTTGGCACTTTAAAAGTAAGTTTTGGAACTTCTACCAGGAAAGAATCTGAGGCGCAATTACACAACTGGCCACAAGAGGGTGCAAATCATGATTTTTCCATTAGAATACATTGAAAATCAAGTTCTATTCTGAAGTTTGTTTTCAATTAATTCCTTTGGAAAACCGCAGATGAAGAAAGAAGCTCTACATTACAATTGTGTCTCCCTTCCAAACTGGTGTGGAAAAAAGAAAGGATTTTACTTACTGATACCTTCTGCCTTTGTCTCTGCTCTGCCCAAGATGGAGGAGAAAGCCATGCTTGTTCCTTGCAGGGGGAGCAAGAGCCTAGCCTAGAGCAACACTTCCTGCCTCAATGCAATTGACCTGCCCACCGACTTCATCTGCACCACCACCACTGGTGAGTGGTGCAAATACAGTTTAAAAATCACTAAAATACGTAATTTTACTGTATTTTCATGTATTTTAATTACTGAAATTCATTAGCAGCTGTTGCATTTCCCACTCTTTGCTTATACTAAGGACAAAATTAGGTATCTAGGCTTATATTTGGGTCGGCTTATATTTGAGTATATACAGTAGTCTTACAAACAGAAACTGGAGAACTGATCATGGCTCTTCCAGATCTTATTTTTTTGACATTACCCATCTGTAGATAGTCCTCCTAAACCTAAATCTTACTAAATATATTGGGCCAGTCTCATTCTCTTTCTGTCTAATCTAACTGAAGGGTTCTTGTTAGGATAAAGTAGAGATGAAGGGAACCATTTTTGGGAGAAAAGATGAGATAGGACTGTGACTAATAAATATTAATTTTTCATAGGTTGATTTATCCAGTGCTAAGCATACTTTGCTATTGCGTGAAAAAAATATCTCATGATATAAATAAGGACTGTCATGAAAACACTGATGGTATTTTGAGATTCTCTTCAGCTAGATAATGCAGATTGGGTTTCTAAAATCCTTTCAAACTGCCTGAAGGAAAAGACATGCTGAATATTGAGAACAGCTCCATCAGTGTTAATGAAGGACCAGATTAAACTTTGATTAATTATTTGCATTTTCAGTTTATGCTTAATGAATGAATCAATCATACCAATTTATCAATTAGATTTAATTCTGCCTTCAGTTGAAATTGAGGCCCCCCCTCCTTTTAAATAAATGGCCTTTACAAATACTATAGAAGCATTTGTTGCACTTGGGGGGGGGAAAGTCACATTTGAAAATGGATTTTGGAAATGACAGGAGCTTAAAAGCAATTTATTTTGATTTCCCATCTCCTTTGTTTTTCATTCTTAAATGTGTCAGAAGACATTTTGTTAAGATGCGGGTGTTTTTAAAACTGTTCTTGTTTTCTGCTTTGTGTTTCAGTGTGGCACTTAAGAAAGGGGAAAAAAAGCAAATCTATGCATAATAATAATAAGGTAATTTAAGGACAACATGCTGCTCAAAAAGAATCATTTGAATTGCTTGCTTAAATGTCCTGTGAGGTCAGGCTGGTCTCTTACTGAGAGCTTAAAAAAAAAACTACCATGAAAAATGAGCTCAAGTATTGTCAGATATCCAACAAGCTCCATCACTAGTTAAATCAAACAATATGGCTATGGTGATTTGTTCACTTGGGCCGTTCAAATGAAAGCAGGAGTTCCCCATAAGGAACAAGCATCCCAAAGCTTGGGGAAAAAACCTCTCCTCCGTTGCAATGAACACGGGAATAAATCCTCGTCTGACTAAAGGAGGTTCTGTCCATATTTTATTTATTTACTTATTATATTTCTATACCACCCATTTGGGTGGTATCCCACTCTGGGCAGTGAACAAACAGATAACAAATAACAACACATAGTAGATCAAACGAACAACTGACAAATATGTAAAAAATTGAAATAAAATAAAATATAATAATTGGCATCTGAGGGCATAGGAACTCAACCTGAGTGGCAATTTAACGGTAAAGGAACAACACCCTGAAAAGTCTCCTTGAAGAAGAGATTTTTTGCTTCTTAAAAATAGCAAGGAGGTCAAATCAGTCCATCCTAAAGGAAATCGACCCTGACTGCTCCTTGGAAGGACAAATACTGAAGCTGAAGCTCAAGTACTTTGGCCACCAAATGAGAAGAGAGGACTCACTGGAGAAGGCCTTGATGCTGGGAAAGATTGAAAGCAAAAGTTGAAGGCGCAGCAGAATAAGTGTACCTGAGTTATTTTTTAAAAAGCTATCCTTTTATGCTATCACTCAATGGTATGGGAGGAATTCATTGCTGACTCATACTGTATTTCATACTGCTGCAGTTGGTGTTGTCTATGGAGCTAAAATTTAGTTGAAGTCCTGAGCTGGGAGACGGCTAGCCTGCTGGATTTCTCAGCAGAGGTGTGGGTGCGGTATCCGGAATGGGCTGCCGCACCCCTTGACCAAACCCCGTGAAATTCAGCACACGTACCCTGTGCACGTGAGCAGGTCACTGTTGGGGTCCCGAAGCCCATGGGGGTTATGCCCCCCAAATTGATCCTTTTGTCCTCAACCAATCACAAGGGCTGACCAGGTCTGGGCCTTTGTGATGTCTTGCCCAGCCCTGGTCAGCCCTTGGGAGTGGCCAGCCCTTGGGAATGGTCAGCCAATGTGACATCACAGGGTCCTGCCCCTTATGCAGGCAGCCCAGCTGACAGGGTGGGGCAGTAGTCCAGTGGTCAGAGGCTAGCTCAGAAGAAGGACCACCCGAGCAATGCAACCCTGGGAGGTAGGACAGCCCCCCCCCCAACCCCACCTGGGCAAAGCCGGGCACCCCTGCTAGTAAATTAATATTATTTAAGACTTAATCTTTACACCTTTCAGAGTAGTGCTTGCACTAATGGGTGGTATATAAAACAAATAAATAAATATCAGCCTCAAAGCAAAGGATTAAGTAATTTTTTTTATAGTTTAAAAATGTATTAAGCAATAGCAAGTCCTATTCAACCCTGTCTCTCTTTAGCAAGTTCAGCATTCAAAACAGAGGCATTGTTTTAGTAATATCACAGCATTAAACCCGTAATCCCACCCCTAAAGGGATGGTATTGTGCTCTTTTTATTCTTTATTTCTTATAAGAAAGCATAATGCACCAAGTAAATTATTCTTAGGCATACTTTAAGGGATAAATTTCCCATTATTTTTTTAAAAGTCAGACCTTTGCACTGAAATGGAACATTGAATTAAATTATCTTTTTAATTACAAATGGCAAAGCTGAAAAATAGCAGCATTAACTTTGCTGGCATTCCTAAGGCTGCAAAGGAGGGCGGTTGGCAGAAGCTATTTTCCCCCTCTAGTCATTAGTGTAAGCTTTTAGGATGAAAAAAAGTGTTCGTATTTCTGGCTTTTGTAAAGGATTGTTCATTAAGTAAAGATGCTAAGGATAAGGGACTTGAGATAAAACTTTAGATTAATTTTAATCAGGTTTCAGCCAGATGCTCTCTTGAAATGGTGAACACCTACCATAACTAGCCAGCATGGAAAGGACGAAATGTTTAGCTTCAACAGAGTTTGGTGAAAATATTATGGATTATAGTTTCCAGAATCCCCAGACAGCATAGCTACCTAAAGAGGTACAGTGGTACCTCGCTTAAAGAGCATAATGCGTTCCACAGGGTTGCTCTTTTAAGTGAGTTTGCTCTTTAAGTGAAACACCATTGTAAGTGACCAATTGTGATCCTTCCACCTGGCCGGAGATTGAAAAGCACAGCCTCGGAGGCCGGCCGGCCAGTAGGAGCTGCCCGCCCCCCGCGAGACCTCTGTGGCTTTCCGCTTGCAGCTGCGACTGGGTCAGCGTTGGGTGTGGCAGGTCCAGTGTCGATTTGAGCTGCGGCGGAGTGGGCAGTGGCAGAATGGGTGGCTCAGCAACACGGGCCGGTGGCAGGGGTCATGGTGTGGTGGAGTTCTTGCCCCTTATGTTGGCTGGTGCCGTGGACTTTGGCCATTGGGGCGGGGGGGGGGAAGCAGATATCGTCCACTGGCCAGCCTAGGACTTGGACCTTTAGACCTTGGACTCTTGTGGGTGACTTGTTGAAATGAATGACTTTTTAATGATGTATGATGGTACTGATGGTACTTGATTTGTGATGTTTTGGTTCATGAGATGTTTTGATAGTGTGGTTTATTTCTATTATTGTATGCTAATCTTAGTTTACTGTATTGCAATATATGTATAATGTATTACATGTGGAATTGTTGAGCCACCCTGAGTCGCATTGTCGAGTGGGTGGCATACAAATAATAATGATAATAATAATAATAATAAATTCTGCTCTTTAAGCAAGTTAGTCTCTAAGCGAGGTGTTCTTTATGTAAGGTTTTACTGTAGTTTCCTTTACTATAGTTAGGCTAAAAAGTGCCTATCATGGCTACCTCTTGAAGTGGTCTCTTCTAGCAAGTTATGAGTTTTTTAAATTTCAGTTCACCCATGATCTACAACAGGGATTCTCAACCTGCGGCGCATGGGCCAGATGCAGCCCACAGCACCATTTCATGTGGCTCCCACCACACCAGGAAGTGTCATGTGGTGGAGGTAGTGCAAAATGGCCATCTGGCCCCTGAAGCTGTCTGAGGGAGCGTGACCCGGCCCCCGGTTTAAAAAGGTTGAGAACTCCAGATCTACAATATTCCTCCCACCCCTTCAGTATTTAAAAATAGAAGTCACAATAGGAGACATTTTCTTCCTGGAAAAATCTAAAGGTGTTAAACCTAGAAATGAACATATGATATTTTGGAGATAGGAAAATATGTACAACTGGTTTAAGTAGCTGTTTTAGACAAGAACTAAGGTCCCCTGAGTGGTGGGTTGACACTGTACAGGTATTTGTATTTTTATGTTACAGTGTATGTATATGATTTTTTCTTTTTATATTTGCATGTTTCTTTTTTATTTGTACTGTATTATGTTTTAATGTTTAAAATAAAAATATATTTTAAAAAAATAGAAGTCACAATAGGAGACATTTTTGTCCTCTTTCTTTCACAGTCTTTATTGTAACTGAAATAACCCCATTAATTTATGGAATGTTTTCACAAGACCAGCCCATGACAACATCCCTCAGTCTGAGGCCCTGTAGATTTTTTGAGGGGACACCAGTTACCATCAGTCTAGCTAACAGAGATGATGGGACTTGTAGTCTCAAATGCTGGGGAACCTATCCATGAAACGGGAGAAGGGAAAGAATTGTTGACTAATGGGACACCATTGTATTTATGGCAAATTAATAAAGAACTTCTTCATTAATTCTTCAGGTCAGATAGTTCTGGATCATATGGGTGTTTAAAAGGCTTGAATAGTCACAGCCACACAATCCAAAACACATTCTCATTTTACAAAGAACAAGTCTCAAAAAAGAAAATAATAATTATATTTCTCAAGTCATTTCTGAGTTATGGTAACCATTCTCAGGGTTTTCTAGGTCAAGAATACTCAGAAATGGTTACCCTGTTGCTTGCAGGGTTTTAAAAAATTACTTTTCAAAAGCCATTGATTTAGAACGGAAGTTTTATTTTGAAATTGCTCTGTTTTGCTTTCTGTTTAATTAACAGCACTTGAAAGTAGCAATGGTATTAAAAAGCATTCTTGTATCATTTGTAAAAGACAGAGTGGCTGCACTCCGGCATAAAGTGATGTGCATTTCCATTAATTGCTTCAATTGAGTTTATGTTTGCTTCATTCTGCTCAGGACTATAGTCACTGTGTGCCAGACCTTTCAAAACCACTGATGAATGTGAGGGAATGAAACTTCAGTTATGGGTTTGGCCAGAGTTACTGTTCAACAGATATTTTATATGCTTTTAAGTTATTGTGGTAATTTGAAATTACAGTGGCCATCTGGGAGGGAATGTTTACTTACTTACTTACTTGTATTTGTTGAATTGTTGTTTTTAATTTAATGATTATTGTAAGGTTGTACATTATTGTTGATTTTTGTAATGTTGTGAGCCACCCAGAGTAGTGCATTTGCACTAATTGGGTGAGGATACTAATCCAATAAACAAACAAACAAACAAACATCGGTCATCTAGGATGGTTTCCTAGCCCTGTCTGGAAATCTGTTATGTTGCCTGTGATCTCTTATCAAAGGACTAACAGAACCAAAGCCCGCTCAGCTCCCAAAATCATATAAGACTGAGTGTAATGAGGAGGCTACACTGTTATTTATGCTTCATTGGATAGTCATCTGTCATATCTGCTGTGATTTGGATTCCTGCATTGAGCAAGGGGTTGGCCATCATGGCCTGAAAGGTCCCTCCCAACTCAGTGATTCTATGATATTCAGTACAACCAAATAACTTCTCCAAAATTTGGTTCTCCTTTAGCATGGATGGTCATCAACACTTGCTTGACCTTTCAGAAGCTTGAACAACATTCCACACTTGCAAACTTTCCTTGCCTGTATGTATATGTATACACATGTACCTGTATTATATATTTGGCTGCCTGTTGCACCTTCTGAATTTGAGTAACCCTCCAGAATGGTGTGGGATGTAGACTGAGTACTGCAGAAGAAGGAGAAAGAACAACCTGCAAATGGAGTGGGTGGGTAGGAAAACCCTACTTCTGCAAGGCATTTTGGGATTCGAGCCAATAGTGGTTCTCTGGTATCAACATTACACCCATGTTCCTGAAAGATCTGATATAGCCTGTGACAGCTGTGACACGCTGGCACTCTTAATTGTTCGCTCCTGTCTGTGTTTTCAAACTCCACTATTATCATCTGTCAGGAAGAATTCCCAACATGTAGTAAGCACCTTCCAGCTGGTATTTTACAAACGTTATGTTTCAAGAGTAGCTTGTCGTCAGATCTTTGGAGAGGGTGGGCAAGCTGTGTGAATGTGTTTGAGTGCTGAGCAGAGCTTCCCTGGAGGTTGAACGCTCCTCTTTCAAAAGAAGCACGTTTCTAGTTCTTATGGGTAATGTCAAATAAAAGCTTAGAAACCAAAGAGAGAGCTGGATAATGTTTCTAGTGGTTGGGCATCTGCGTCCTGCATGGTTTGTTGCCCTTTTATGTAATGACAGAAACTGGAATATGTTGTGCCAAGTAATGAACAAGGTAGAATTAATTGGGCAAAAAGAAATGAACCACATCATTCTGTTGAAGCAGTTGCCCAGGTTGAAGAATGAAGACTGTGTGGGTAAGGCAAATATCCTTTTAGGGTAGAGTGACACTGAACCTTCACTTTTGAACCTAATATTGAGATCTAATTCCTCTTGTTTATATAGTTCTAAGGTTTTTTTTCCACTTCTCTTTTGGTGTCACTCAGTTTAGGAAACTCAAAGTAACAGCATCCCCAAGAGATGACTTTCTGGCTTATGACTGGGTGGGACCATCCACTACAGTACTTGACTGGAAGTTGACCACCAACCCTTGTGATGAATACCTTGAAGCTGTGAGGAACAATAAATAGCAATAGCAATTACACATATACAACACTCCATAGTGCTTAGTGCACTCCTCTGGGCGGGTAAATAAACAGAAAGGCAGCTAGATTGATTTAGGTATCTCTCACTTCTTGCCTTCCAACTTGTTGAATGATGGATTGTAATTCTTAAACTCTATTTCCACCTTATTTCTTATCATAACATTTATTCTATTTCTTTCTTTGTCCTGGAAAGATGCAGTTGTAACCTGTCTCCACAATGGTAGTAGGCACATCTGTAATCACAAAACCCAGTTTTAAAAGCTTTTGTAAACAAAGTCAGTATTTGTGTTCTGATCTATCTTTAAATGGATTTTCAGACAGAAGAAATCAATGCAAGCATAGCAACAAACTGCTGTATTCTGCTACTATAACCAAACAGTATTACCTATGTTGTTTGATTTGAGTAAGGAATTATTTCTCTAACTAGGGATTCTGTTGCTGGCTCAAATGGGTTCTCTAATTATTGATTGGTTTCCCTCAGCAAACCACAGGGAAAGAGTGGTCTCAGCAGATGGAATGACTATTTAACTAAGGGTGCACCTTGGTTTTTTTTAAAAAAAATCCCACATGTGCATCAGTTTCCAATCAATTAAAGATTGGGAATTACACAGTGCACAGCCAAAATTAGTTTATTTTGGCTGTCAAGCAGTCATTCGCAAAAACTCTGGTTGGGGGTCATTTTTTAAAAATGAGTCCCGGTGGTGCAGTGCTTAAACTGCTGTACTGCAGCCAAAAAATTGCTGACACTGAGTTCAATCCTGATGTGGCTCAAAGTTGACTCAGCCTGCTATCCTTCCAAAGTCAGTAAAATGAGTATCCAGAATGTTTTGGAGAAAAATGCTAATTACCTTGTGAACTGTCCAGAGAGTACACTAAGCGCTATGGGGAGTGTATAAATTAATGTAATTGCTATTGCTATTTAAAGATACAGGTCACCCTTGCTCAAAAGCCAGTCGTATCCGACTCTAGGGTTCAGTGCTCATCTCTGTTTATAGCCAAAGAGCCAGTTCTGTCTGTGTCTGGAGAAGTTTCTGTGGACATGTGGTAGGCATGACTAGACACCAGAGTGCACAGAATGCTGTTTAACTTCCCACTGAAGTGGTACCTATTTATCCACTTGCAACTTCCTGCTTTCGAACTGTTAGGTTGGCAGGAGCTGGGACAGAGATGGGAGCTCACTCCGTCATGCAGCACTCAAGTCTCAAACTGACCTGCTGACCTTCCATTCATTAAGTTCAGTGTCTTAACCACTAAGCCACCTCAGTTCCTTACACCGTTACTTAAATTGGTGTAAAATAAATCATTGTAACCTTTGTGTCCACTCCTGTTGATGTTTATCTGTCACAGCTACCAGCTGGCTGGTGGTGCCATCAGCTGGAACCCTGTTTCTTTTGCTTGAATAGTGCAATTGTTTTTGTCCTGTGAAATCTTAGGTGCAATGTACTATATTGGGAAGAGCAATGAAGAACAAAGGCCACCCCCCCACCCCCCGTCAGAGATGGGTGGAAAGCTTCTGTTTGGTGCGCCATCCAGTCTAAGGACATCAAGCGGAATTGCCATGCTACCTGATGTCATTCATGCAGCCTGATGTAATTTGTCTCATGGAGAGTGCATAGTGTGCATGCATGTACACACACACACACACACACACACACACACACACACACACACACACACACACACACACACACACACACACACACACACACACACAGATGGCAGCATTAGCCCTGTTTTAGCATTTACAGTCCTGTCATTGTACATGTTTTAGCAAAGTAAGTGTCTACGCTTGCAGCAACACAGATGCTGTGCCAAGCACTGCCAGAATAGTTACTTTGTGTTGAACTACAACAACCACCCAAATCCCCCAGCCAATGCCCACACTTTTATAGCCATATACACAATCCATTTTTTGCAGCCTTAGATTGTAATTAATTCCTGAATCACATCTGAAGCTTTATTATAGTCAACTTTTCTTCACAATACAAGAAACAAGGGAGCAACTCCTCCTTCCCAATCTTGAGCCCTAAGATATTTACTTCCTATCCCTTTAAAATAGCTTCCTTTGTCCTTTCAGTGCACTTAAATTACCCTTTTAATTCTCTCTCTCTCTCTCTCTCTTATTATGTTTCACACTAGTGAACTCCATCTTACGTAAACTGAAGTCCAAGGTCTTTTAACCTTGATAACAATGGAAACGATCCCCGTTTGCTTACACCCCATGTCTTTTTAGACTTCCCAGGGGCCGCAGTTATTCCGCCTCGCTAAGTTCAGTTAATTGATGGAACAAAGAATCTCTTAGGTCTGTTTGTGATAATTTATAACTAAATTGCATTCATTTTAAACCCTGGCAGGAAAAGGAAGCAGCAGGATTGCAGGCAGAGAAATTATAACCTTATATAGTTTATAAATGGCATGTTACCCTCAAGTACTTTGAATAGAATTGTGTGGGAGCAAGTCAGGGACCACTGATAATAGTATGTTGACTATTTACCATAGTCTGCCTGCTTTGCTTGAATCCTTTATCAAATTATTTTATGGGAGACAGCTCATTGGACAAGGAACAACATTAAAGGAGGACATGGCTGAGGAACTCAACCTCCCCTTCGTCACTTGGAGAACCCTGAATAGGCTGAGTGTTGGAGTCCCTAAATGCAAGACCAACATGCTCAAGTGGGAGCTGCTGGCAGACAACAACACAATGTGTGAATGTGGCGAGATACAGAATCTGGCTCATTTACTCCTCTGCTGATTACTGCCAGAAACATGCACCAATGAGGACTTTTATGTTTGGCCAACGACACAGCCAAGAAAGTGGCTTCATTTTGACAATCCAGGGTTTGATCGGGACATGAAAGAAGAAGAAATGTTCACAACACTAAGCAGATATAGCAAATCCACCTTTTCAAAGCAGATGAAAGGAAAACAAGATGTCTCCTAGAGTTGGAACAACATTATATTTGTGGTCCAATGCTAGTAAAATCACTACAAGGAGAAGAAGATTGAAGTCCCGGACTTCCAAGGTAGCATTTTCAGAAGTGCTGCCTGTCCCTCGCGCAGGACCTACCAGGCAGGCAGAGCTCAGAAGCCTCAATGCGTGGATGAGGCGGTGGTGTCGAGAGGAGGGCTTCAGATTTGTCAGGAACTGGAGAACATTTTGGGACAAGCCAAATCTGTTCAGGAGGGATGGGTTGCATTTAAACCATGATGGGACCAGATTGCTGGCACTCAACATCAAAAAGGCTGCAGAGCAGCTTTTAAACTGATAACTGGGGGAAAGCCAACAGGAGCTGGGCAGCATCCGGTTCGGGAAAGTGTGTACTTGAGTAGTGAGGAGGATGCAAAAATTACTGAGCAGAGCAAGGAGCTAGTCACTAGCATTCTAGCAGAAGGATGCAAGAGGCAGTCTAACAATGCAACTGGACACAAAAGACTGTGTCAGAAATGCATATATAAATGCTTGTATACAAATGCCAGAAGCCTCCGGAACAAAATAGGGGAGCTGGAATACTTAGCAATAGATAAAAATATTGATATTATTGGTATCACTGAAACCTGGTGGACGGATGATAACCAATGGGATACAGTTATCCCAGGCTACAAACTGTACAGGAAGGATAGGAAGGGGCAAACAGGAGGTGGTGTAGCCTTGTATGTCAAAGAAGTGATAAAATCTTATGAATTGGAATATCTAGGTGATTTAGAGTCACCATTAGAAGCTCTGTGGGTAAGAGTACCAGGCCACAAGGATGGTCTAATAGTAGGCATATACTATTGGCCTCCGACCCAAACTCTTGAGGGAGACTGGCAGTTGGAGAATGTTGTAAAGGAGGCATCCAGGAAGGGAAGCCTGGTTATAATGGGGGACTTCAATTACCCTCACATAGACTGGGTGAACTGTTGTTCAGCACATGATAAAGAGATAAAGTTCCTAGATATGCTCAATGATTGTTCCCTGGGACAGATGGTTGAAGACCCAACTAGAGGTACAAGAATCCTTGACTTGATCCTGAGTAATACTCAGGATCTGGTGCAAGATGTTAATGTGACTGATCCAATAGGGAACAGTGACCACAACTCAATTATGTTTAACTTGATCATAGACCGCAAGTCTCTGATAAAATCTAACACAGAGACCTTAAATTTTCAAAAAGGAAATTTCCCAAAGATGAGGAAACTAGTAAAAAAGAAACTGAAAGGGAAAATTGAGAGAGTCCAAACACTCCAAGTGGCATGGAGGCTGTTTACAAAAACAATAACAGAGGCCCAATTGGAATGCATACCCAAAAGGAAAAAGGGCACTGCCAGGTCCAAGAGGACTCCAATGTGGCTTACAGGAGCTGTTCGGGAAGTGATCAAGAGCAAGAAAAGCTCATTTAGAAGATGGAAGGCTTGTCCAAATGAGGACAGCAGGCAGAAACATAAATTCTGGCAGAACAAATGCAAGGCAACAATCAGGAAAGCAAAGCAAGACTTTGAGGAGCGTATAGCTAAAAATACTCAGAGGAATAACAAAGACTTCTTTAAGTACATTAGAAGTAAGAACCCAACTAGGAAGGCCATTGGACCATTAGATGACAATGGAAGGCAAGGGGTTATTAAAGAGGAAACAGAGATTGCAGAGAGACTCAATGAATTCTTTGCTTCAGTATTCACTGAAGAAGATAGAGACCACATGCCCAAAACAGAACCTATCTTCGTAGGGAGGGAAACCGAAGAATTAAGCAAGATAGAAATAACCAGGGAGGAGGTCCTTGCATGTCTTGTTAAGCTAAACACTAACAAATCCCCAGGACCAGATGGCATCCATCCACGAGTTCTCAGGGAACTTAAAGATGAAATTGCTGATATCCTAGCCAAAATATATAATCTTTCCCTCAAATCAGGCTTTGTGCCTGATGACTGGAAGGTAGCGAATGTAACACCAATTTTCAAAAAAGGATCCAGGGGTGATCCAGGAAATTACCGGCCTGTCAGTTTGACATGTGTCCCAGGTAAAGTGATGGAAACCATCCTAAAAGATAGAATTAATAGGTACATAGAAGAGGAGGCGCTGCTAAAGGAGAGCCAACATGGCTTTTGCAAGGGCAAATCATGCCTCACTAATCTGTTGGAATTTTTTGAGAGTGTCAACAAGCATGTGGATAAGGGGGATCCAGTTGACATTGTTTATCTGGACTTTCAGAAGGCTTTTGACAAGGTCCCACACCAAAGGCTCTTGAATAAACTTACCAGTCATGGAATAAAGGGACAGGTCTTGTCCTGGATCAGCAACTGGCTAAGGGACAGGAAACAGAGGGTAGCACTAAATGGACACTTCTCCAAGTGGAGGGAAGTAAAGAGTGGGGTCCCCCAAGGTTCAGTACTGGGACCCCTGCTTTTCAACCTCTTCATAAATGATCTAGAGGTAGGAGTAAAAAGCAAGGTAGCCAAATTTGCTGACGACACTAAATTATACAGGGTAGTGAAAACTGTGAGAGATTGTGAAGAGCTCCAGAGGGATCTCTTGACACTGGGGGAGTGGGCAAAACAGTGGCAAATGAGCTTCAACATCAGTAAGTGCAGAGTGATGCATGTTGGGGCAAAAAACCCCAATTACATTTATAAACTGATGGGGTCTGAACTCTCTGCAACAAACCAGGAAAGGGACCTTGGTGTCCTGGTGGACAGCTCAATGAAGGTGTCAACCCAGTGTGCCTCAGCAGTGAAAAAAGCAAACTCAATGTTAGGGATCATTAGGAAGGGTATAGAAAATAAGTCAGCAAGTGTCATTTTGCCTCTTTATAAATCTATGGTGAGGCCCCATCTGGAATACTGTGTACAGTTCTGGTCGCCATACCTCCAGAAGGATATTATGGAGTTGGAGAAAGTACAGAGGAGGGCAACCAGAATGATTAGGGGGCTGGAACACCTTCCTTACCATCTGAGGCTGCAACGGTTGGGCCTTTTCACTCTTGAACGACGGCGTCTAAGAGGTGACCTGATTGAAGTTTATAAAATCATGCACGGTGTGGACAAAGTGGATAAGGAAAAACTGTTTTCCCTATCGCACAACACTAGAACTAGGGGACACTCCATGAAACTTTTGGGTACTAGTTCTCAAACAAATAAGAGAAAGTACTTTTTCACCCAGAGGATTACTGGTCTATGGAACTCCCTGCCAGAAGAAGTGGTGACAGCTGTCAGTCTTGACAGCTTTAAGAAAGGATTAGACAAGTTCATGGAGGACAAGGCTATCAATGGCTATAATTATGGCTACCTAAGGACAACCTCCGGGTTGGAGAGATAGGCAGGATATCTCTCAATGCCATTTCCAGGGAATCCTAAGCAGGTGAAGGCATCTCCTTGGGAATACCCTGAAGGAAATGGTGAGCCACTGTGTGAGACAGAATGCTGGACTGGATGGGCTGTGGCCTGTTCCAGCAAGGCTGTTCTTATGTTCTTATGTTCTTATGTACTTTTGTTATCAATTTTCAAGGTACACAGTTATGTATCTTAAAGGAGAAAAATGAAATGCTTGTAAAAGACTAGGTTGCATCAATACTTAACAAAATCCCCCCAAATAGCAGGAGAGTGTCTTTGGGACAAGTCAGCAATATCTATATGAACAAGGATCATCGTATCAAACTTCAACCCCTTATAATCCATACATGGCAGAGGAGAGACATACACATATAGAATCATCAAGATGCATTCTAGAAAATACACAACTCCTTCCAAGATGTTTAGAAGAATTGGCATCTACAACAGCTACCAACAAAATTATCAACTAAACCTGGTGGCATAAGGTCATACCCAATATAGCTCACCTGAACACTTTTAGTTCAAATTTTTAAACCCTCATCCCAGAAAAGAACAGGTCCAAACAGGACAAAACCAATGAAAGAATATGCTGAAGCCATTTATAATAAAGTATTGGTGGGAACAATGTTACCATGGGGATGGATGATTTTAGTATACCAATATGTTCATCTTTAAAGGTAATTTCAAGTTAATTGCCCTAGCTCTGGAGAGTGATAATGCATGTTTTATAATATGCTAGAATCCTCTGACACCCTAATTCTTGTTCCAAAAGTACTTTGACTCCTCGTGCAGTGGGCTCTAGCCTGCCTAAACATTTGCCATCATGTCATAAGTCAAGCCATGTTTGTTGGGCTTAATAAAGTCACTATTTTTGAGCTTGCCTCTCATTGTCAGCAACTTCTTTCTGTTGTATGAATTTGCTTGCTAGAATACTTGCTCTCTTCCCTTGACTTGTTGCTCGGTCTTTTTTCAGTTTTGATTAAGCACATACTTTTGGTTCTTCTGATCTTGTATGAATACAGTATCTTGATTTCTTCCTGTTTTGAGTACATGCCTTGTCTGCCTAGTCATGGGTACATTTCAGCTTCTGGTCCTCTTGGATGGAAAGCCAGCTAAATACCTTTCATTCTTTGCTTCAGCCCAATTTGAAAATTTGTTTGTCCATTCCAATTTTCCCTATCCTCTGGAATACTGGTGTCTAACAATATGGCAAAGTGATCACCATTAAATATGGTGAAATAAAAGAGGTGGAATTTGAGCTAAAAAAAGAGATGGCTTAACATTTAGTTTGATGACAGTGAAATGGCAATGAAAAACCAAAACAAACTTTTCCAAATTTAGCCTATTGAAGCACAAAGTTTGCATGGGAATGTGAGCTTTGGAACATATTTTGGGACATGGCCATGTTTCCTGAAAAGAAATGTGTGCCTTAAAATGCTTGGAGGGTAATTACTCTCATTTTGTGAGGCGTTTTAACAGGGTCTTTAAGGGACTTATCCAAACTTCTGAACCCTATCTCCATAATATGCTGGATAGTTCCTGTATTGTTTAAGACTAAAACGTGTAATAAATTCACTGCTCCCCCATGAAATTGGAGTCAGCAGACTCTCGTAAGAGATGACATTTTTACTGTTAAAGCTACTACCTTTGAGAGATGATTGAATACTAATTTGATACTTTCATTTGCACAAAATTTGACACATTTTCAATGTATGCTATTCTTTTGAAACTGTAATTTGATAGAATAAATGGATATGTATTCTAGAAAAATATATATACTGTATTTGGAGTTATTTCATGGGAAAAGTATAAGTACAGTGGAACCTCAGACAACAATTGCCCCGCATAGCAACGAAATCGTATAATAATGAGGTGAGGGGGGGGATGGTGTCCCGCATAACAATTTTCCCTATGAAAAAAACCGTACAACAATTTTTCAATGGGAAAAATCACTTAGCAAAAACAAAACAAAACAAAACGTTGTATGATGCATCCCATAGGGGTAATCGCTATATGATGCATGTATCGTATAGCAATTGTTTTGTACAACAATGAGCCCTGTGGAACGAATTAAAATCGTTGTATGAGGTACCACTGTAGTATGATTCATATTTAATATTTTGCCCATTGGACTTAGAGTTTGAAGAAATATATGTTCCTAGTCCTTGAAATAAACATACCAAACAAAATGAATGAAATGAGTCGGTGGAAGAAGAAATGAGACACTGTACAGGGAAAATGCAGCAGTATAATTTTCAAATCAGAACCAATTATAAATTTTTATTTTCTGTGCCTCAGTGTGCCATTGATCAGAATTAGTGCACTTGCTGCCTCTTTGTTTACTGTGCACAATACACACAAATAAAAATAAAGGAAAACAAACAGATGAAATGAAATATTTTTGCACAAATACAATCATAATATCAATATCAATTATAATAATATCCCTGAACAACCAAAATCATTTCTTAATTTTCTTTACCACCCCCACAACAAACAAACCAAATGAAACCAAAATGGAAAGAAGCCAAAAACCTTCAAAAGTGAAAAACAATTTATAGGAAAATAAAAATATTCATTTAATTTTAAAAGAAAAAAAACTGATAGTTCAAGCATTCCACAGTTTTTTCAAAATGAGCAAAAGACTAGTGTAGCCCCCATCCATTTACTATATGACAGTGATGGCGAACCTTTAGAGATTGAGTGCCCAAACTGCAACCCAAAACCCACTTATTTATCGCAAAGTGCCAACTCAGCACCAAGGGAGGAAGGAAACTGGGCTGCTGGGCAGAGTGAACTCTGTCCTGGGGGGAGGAAGCACTCCCATTGGGCAGCTGGGCGGAGTGGCGGGTCAAACTCTGAGCTGGGGTGACTGCACGGGTGCCGACAGAGAGGACTCTAAATCAGGCCAGAAATAAACATGAAGGTTCTGGGCCACTTGCAGTTAAATTTTGAGATTACGACTAATGAAGATTAGGCTTCATAGAGTAATTTATGTCCACAGTGTTCTTCACTCATGTCAACAGAGACACACTCACACATGCACAAATAATTGTGCATGCACAGCTGGTTTTGCCATTGAAAAAGATGGGGAAGATGTTCAAGTATGGGCTTGCTATAACCATTGCCAACCCTACAGCCATGAGACATTCTTGGAGAAGAGGTCAGTGGCCATATTCCAGCTCTTATTCATTTCAATTGCCAAATTACCATTGCTTTTAAAGGACCTGGAGTGCATACACAGACAATTGCACGCTAAATAAATTTTGACTTGAGGAGTATCTAACCAATAATCTGGCCCCAAATCTACCCCCTGCCATTTCCCTGTACATTTATCTTGCTATTTATTTAGCCTCATCTCAAGAACGTCTCAAGGGTAGTAATCCTTTTTAATGGCTTGTTCCTTCCACTGAGCACCAGAAGTGAGGGTGGAAAAAAGAAAAAAAAAGATACATGATGGGAGGAAAGGGGAGGATGACAAGATAAATAAATAAACAAACAGAAGAGCTAAAGAATATACATCCTCTGATAACTTACTTGCATGGTACAGGTCACCCCCCTTATCTGTGAGCGATACATTCCAAGACTTAACGTGGATACCTAAAATTGTGGATAACGGTGAACCCATATTTACAATGCAGAAAGTGGCCTCTAGTGGCTAGCTCTGGTAAGGCGCCATAGAAATATAGATTATGTATTTCAGGTTTTTTATTGAATATTTTAGACCCATGGATAACTGAAACTGCAGATACTGAACCGACGGATATGGGAGCAATTCTACTAGTGTAATTGGATCATGATATTTCAAAAACCAACAATTGCTTGGGGTTCTTTCCTGTGCATTACAGAGCAATGAGTACATTGCCAGCCATAAACAAGCAATAAATAACTATAGTTACATCTCCAGTTCCTAGGAAATAAATGTTCACTGCTAGACCAGGCAAAATATGACACTTTTTCTAAGTAGGACATTCTGTTGCTCTGAAAGACAGTGGATGGTGGAGTGCTTTAAAATCCACCTGAAGGGACTATATATTAATGGTTGTTTTCAAGGTGCTCTTCAGGAAGACCAGACAAGCCTGCACAATTCCACTGAGCTGCAGCAAAGAAAGTAATAATTATAGAGACACCAAGGATTTTACATTAGCTCCTGAAGACAGGAGGAAATGCAGCATAAAATAGATGGGTGACAAGTGATGTTGTTATGGAGGGAGGAAGTTGAAGGTAATTTCTCTTCATTTAAGGCTCAACCCAGGGAGTAATACTTAGCAAGAGCGATGCTTAGCTCCACTTGGTCCACACAGAACTGGTCAGAAAGCAGGATTTGCCTCCTGAGTAGCAGAGTGCATGTTTTTACATGCAAATTAGTCCTGGGTTTGAGCCAGGGAAAGCTGCAGAGCTGGGAAAGTCGATTCTGCCACAGACCCCAGAGAACCTCAGCTGGTCAGGGTTGGTAGGACTGTAAAAGATGAGCCATTGGCCTGACTCACCCTCAGCAGCTTCAAGAACCTAGAAAAATCAAGTTTGGAGACTGCAGCTCTCCCAGAATCTCCCAGCCAACATCGAGACTCTGAGCACTGTAACCCAAAGCTAAAACAAAATAAAACTAAACATTCCCAATCTTTGGCAGGTTCTTCCTCTGCTGTTTGCTTCACCCTAAGCCTGGGTGGCGGCCATATTCCTTTCTAAAATGGCCTCCACACGATGCGTCTTGTGCAAATTCTTCCCTTTAAAATGTACAGACATCTCCACAAGCTCTCAGTTAATGCTTCTTAGGAGCCTTATGCAGAGCCATAGAGTGCCAACTGTTTCCTTGACCCTTAACGTGTTTGTTGAAAAAGAAGTGGAAAAAGGAAACGCTGTGAAAAGAAAACACACTCGCATCTTCAATGTTCAGTCAGCATCACCGAATGGACTACTGCTATTCATCATTGCTATATTACAGATTATGGTTTGCTTCGTTCATGCAAAAAGTGTTACAAGTACCATGAAAGCATTCTCAAACTGGAGTAATGAAGAGGAGAGCAGCAGCAAAGACTAGTGGGGTGGGTAGGGCACAGGAGGTAATTGGAATTAACCTGACAACATATGTGTCAGAGCAACCACAAATAATATAAGCAGGAGGTGGAGGACATGTTTGCAATTCAGCTTTGGAGCAAATGGAGGGCTGGATCACCTTGTTTGAGAAAATTGCTTTGTGTGTGTGTGTTAGAGGGAAATATACAGCAATTTTCTCTTTTTTCCCTTTTAAACAGAGGATTAATGAAAAAACCGGGAATGGGTTTTTACGTGATATTACAACATAGGGTGGTTTTTAATCCACTGGACAATAAGAGGGGAAGCAAAAACAAAAAACAAATCCAGAAACAAAATTCCACCCCCCACCCCCCAAGAGCACCTCCTCTCCTGCCAAAGCAAAACATGTGTTTCCAAATCCCCTGGGTATCATATGGCACTCCAGACTCACACGCTTATTTGAGGGTGACGGTTCAGCTTGTTCTTGAGTGATGAAGAAGGCAACAAAGATATTGATACGGAAGTCAAGAACACCACCCCTTTAAGTCCTGTGTCCAACGCGATATACCGAAACGTGGCATTTGGCCATTCCAATCAGGCCCCACTGAAATCAGATGGAACCTTATACAGTTGGGATTAGGGGAAATATAAAGTAACTCCACCATGATTTTGTATGTTGAGTCTCAAAGATGGCCCCGTGTCCGTGCCTCCATTTCTATGATGCTGCCCCAGTAAAGAATCCTGCAGATTTCAAACACCTACTGCAAAGCTACATTCCATCGGTAGATAAGTGAGAACATGGCAAATGTCTTTTTTTCCTCTGTTCAATAATATTAGCTCTATATCTATATACCTATATCTTTCTCTCTCTCTCTCTCTAGATACTATCTCCAATGGTTCCTTTTAGAAGCCCTTTATGTGGCAGTAGGCTTCCAGAGATGAAAAAAATATGTACAAGAGCCAAAGGAGGACAAAAAGGCTTGATGTCAGAATCTTGGCAGTCCGTGGCCCGCCTAGCTCACCTCCAATCTCCGGTCTTCGCCGGTAGAGGAGCACGCCGACACTGATAAAAGCAAATATAGTGAAGAGGGTGACAGAGAAAGCCAGGGTGCCTGGTTCAACTTTGAAGGAATCACCATTGGCTGCGTGGTAGATGGCAGCAATAGACCAAGCAACGCCAATCCCCAGGAAAACGTTCACAGCGTTGCTTCCGGTGACGTTGCCTATGGATGCATCGGCGTATTGATCTTGCGTGGCTGCTACTTTGCTGGCAAACGTGTCTGTAAAGGGAATAGAAACACATTTACTGGTTTGATACAAAAGCATTGGAATGGAACCAATCTTAAACTATATACAGTGATAACAAATAAAGTGGTTTGCCCATTTGGAGAAAATGTCTTGGAATTCCATGCCATACAAGGCATATGTGGAAAGAGGAGAAGGACAAAGACCACGAGGCAGACCCAGAGGAAAGTGGAGCAATAACATCAAAGAAACATTACAAGAACACTAAATAACACCGATGGCAAGAGCAAGGATCTTGCATCGCCCTTGACACTGTAAGGAGTAAAAGAGGAAGTAAAGAAGGGCTCTTAGTCATTTTTAGCTCTTAGTCATGTTGCAAGGAGCAATCTAGAGAAAAGTCACTTTTTTTGAAATGGTAACTCCCAGAATAATCCCATGCTGGCTGAGGGAGTCCATGAGTTACTGCTGTTATGTCCTGTCAAATTGCTTCTGAGTCATGGCAACCCTATGAGTTAGTGACAACCTTTAATCTCATGAATTTAATCCTATGAATATAACCCTATGAATTTTAATCGTATGAATTAATAATAAAACATCAAAGGATGTTCAAAACGAATCCAACAAACTTTCTACTGCCTTCATATTGGCAGGAAACTGTAAGGACATGAAGGAATGGCAAAATGGCAGGAATCAATGATATATAGATCAAGCAAATCAAACTTTTTGAGCAAAGTACAAAGGAATGGCTGTCTCGACTTTTAAATAACTGGTGGACAGGCAAACAAACTCCAAAAATATTGAGGAAGATAAAGATAATTGCTATATTGAAACCAACAAAGAACCATCAGATCCCAAAGCTGTATGTTTTACATCAGCACATGCCAAACAAATAGATGTAGCTCTTAATAAATCATGCAGGATTATTACTGGTGGGCTAAAACCTAACCCAATTAAAAAGTATATTATTTGGCTGGCATTCCAGTCCCAGAAATATGTCAAGAGGTGAGAGCAAATAATGAATAAAATAAGGCAGTACAGAACCAAACCCAATTAATTAATAAACACCAATCCCCTAGATCAGGGTTCCTTAAATTTGACTCTCCAGATGTTCTTGGACTTCAATTCCCAGAAGCCCTGATCAGCAGGTGTACTGACTTGGGCTTCTGGGAATTGAAGTCCAAGAACACCTGGAGAGCCACGTTTGAGGGAGCCTGCCATAGATGGCGGCTAAAATTGAGGAAAAGTCTTCAGCACACTTCTCAAACTCTAAATCATAATCCAGAGGAGGCTAAACCTATTGAGAGCAAAAACAACACGCCTTGCAAAATGAAGGCATGCCAAAGAGTGTCTCCCATCAGGGCAAAACTCTGGCTATATCATCTGGAAGTTACTTAACAGACTTTAAATTAAAGTAGGAAGATCAAAAAATAATCAAGTAAAATAAGGCATTTAGGAATGGGACAAATTTTCTAGGAATGTGGAGAAATACACTAAATGCAGTCTTTATCGGCATGTAAAGTATACCCTATAAAGGTAAAGGTCGTCCTTGCTTGAAAGCCAGTCGTATCCAACTCTAGGGTAAAGTGCTCATCACTCATTTCATAGCCGAAGAGCCAGCTCTGTCTGCTTCTGCAGATGTTTCCATGGTTATCTTGCAGGCATGACTAGACATCGGAACGCACAGAAAGCTGTTTACCTTCCCACTGAAGTGGTCCCTATTTATCTATTTGCAATTTATTGCTTTTGAACTGCTAGGTTTGCAGGAGCTGGGGCAGAGGCAGAAGCTCACTCCGTTCTGCAGCATTCAGGTATCGAACTGCTGACGTGCCACCTTCCAGTCAGAGCCTTAGCCACTTGAGCCACTGTAGTCCCCCAATGTATACCTTATACTACATGTTTAAATAAATCTAGTAAATGGCTGAGATGGCAAAACAGTCTAATCATTTTAACATTTTAATATGTTTGTATTTTAAAATTTCTATTGTTCGGATTTTATCTATATTCCATACATGTCCCTGTTTCTAAAATGTGCAATACTTTAATATGAATAAAGAAGTAAAGTGAAAATTTAGTGATTTTGAAATGTTTTTAAATTTGTTTTTAATCTTGGTTTAAACAGAGATTAATGTTTAATTTTTAATATAGTTTTCATATAGCATTTTAACGTTTAACATCTGAGAAGAACCCTCCATGTCTGATATCGTGAACATATCACTAATGAATAGTGAGGTACTACAAAGATCAGATTCAGAACACTTGTCGAGAATTGTGAATGAACGTCAAATGCAAATTGTTGGTCACATTCCATGTATGCCCAAGGATTGGCATCCGGAAATTGTACCAAGATAGGAAATGAGCCTGGCCTCAGAAAACTTGGTGCCAAACACTTAAAAAAGATATTTATACCATTAATGTCACTGCTGCGAACTACCAAATTTGCTAGAGAAAACTTGTTACCCAGTGTGCTTCACACAGGACCTAACCATGATGCCAACCCCTTCATCTTGGAGGGATGTACCGCCTCTCTTATCCACCCCCCATTTCAGTGATGGCAAACCCTTTAGAGGCCGAGTGGCCAAACTCACCTTCGCTACAGACCCTCATGCCGCATGTGAGCCAGCCGTCTAATTGGGCTGCTGGACAGAGTGAACTCTGTGCTGGGGGGTAGAGGAAGGAAGCACTCCCATTGGGTTGCTGGGCAGAGGGGTGGGGCAAACTCTGCTGGGGTGATGGCATGCATGCTCACAGAGGGGGCTCTGAATGCACGCTCTGGCACACGTGCCATAAGTTTGCCACCACTGCCGTATGTTTTTTTTAAAAACTGAAAATGTTTTGACGAGAAAAAAACCTTTCCCTTTCCACCTTTTCGCAACATGAAAAAAAACTTTTTTTTCATGTGCAGAAGGTGGGGAAAGATACAGCAGCCCCAGGCATGACTAAATTCTACCTTCTTCCTAAATGACCCAAGAGGACTTTTAAAGCAACTCTGCCAATCTCTGTCATTACGGAAAAAGAACCTGGAATTTCCTTCATAGGCAAGCTTCCACAGTTCCTCTGTATTTCAAACAGAGGTAATCCCCATCTCACTATGTCACTCTTCCTGAACATTTTAAAATCTCCTGATGCTGAAACAACAATCATCTCTTGCTATATTTCACAGCCATTAAGGAGGAAGGAGTGTCATTTAAAATCCGCCCAAGTACATAATTGGTCCTATTTTGTAGAAAGGTTTGAGGCTGATCAAAGACAATGCTGGGAGCTGTTCGAGAAAATGAATACTTAATGAACTTCAGCATTCCCAGGTCACCTTGAGTAAAAAGAATAGCTCAGAAGAAAGTAGTGGTTGTTTGAAATTTTATTCCTCTCCCTGCGTTCATTCTTTCTGCACAGCGAGTTTTAAAAACATGTGCTTCCCATAGAGTTTAGGAGATAGAATTATGAAACCCCGGGGAATATCAAAGTCCTGTTTCTCCATGCAAAGAAAAGACCAAACACTGAAATTAAAAAGCTGTTTATAGCAGTAAAAATAATGCCAAATAATATATTGTAACTGCACTAAAAAAGAAAGATATTTGGACACACTTTTATTACTGCGGTTCCACAACAACCTGTTAATTGCATGTCACAGTTTCTATCAAAATTCCAAGGTGATGGACATTGCAGACATAGCATTGCAAAGTAGAGACCACAGTCTAAGTCAGGGGTGGCCAACCTTTTTTTGCTGTGGGCCTGATCACGCCCCCCCTGAAGCAGGCACATTTATGGCTGACATAAATGCGCCCACTTCCGGATTTACGATAGTCGTGGGTGTGTTTGTGCATGTGTGGGTGTGTTTTACAGATGGCGTAAACACGCTCGCTTCCACTTCTAGGTGCAGCGGAGGCATCAACGGGCTGGATGAGATGACGTTGGGGGCTGGGGGCATCGCACGGGCCGTAGGTTGGGAACCCCTGGACTAAGTCATTTCTTTTTTCAGGCACCGAACAATTTTCACAAGGCTTTTTCCCACATCTATAAGATGCAAAATCAAGACAGGCTCTTGAATGGATCACACACACAAAAAGAGCTTTACTGGATTTTACTGGAACAAATGGAAATCCATACTGAAATGATGTATGTCTTTGCTCTTTGGATTTGTTTACAGAGGAATGCCACAAAACAGCATGATTATAGTGCTGAATCTAAAAGAATATCTATATTAAGGATGTAATAAATGATTGCCAGTCTGGCCAGGTTTTCCTGATGGGGTAATAGAGTAGATTATATTGCCAGCCACTTGACACCAATTGTCAGTCGGCGGTAAAGTAACCTGACAGCAATGTGGACTAATGACCTTGGGTGTTGAAGTCCACAAGGAAAAGTGATGGTCCCCAAGGGGATTAAATCCCACTTGAATCCATCTTGATGGAGGGCAGCAGCTTCATCCATTCTGGCCTGGGGCTGAAGAGGACTTTGTGTGCCAAAGGGCTCAGGAACAGAAAGTGACTCACAGAACTGGATCAGTGGTACGATGGGTGTCATGCTGCAATGCGGAAGGCAGATGAAAGGCCACTGCATTATATTCTCAGGACAGTCTTAATCACTGATCGCCATGATGATAGCCAATATTCAGAATCGGATATGGCACAAGAATAACTATAAAAAATTATAAATCACTGAAAAGGAGTGTCTTGACAACTGAGATCCCATTGAAAAATATGTAAATCAATGTAAGATGTTTCACTCCTCCATAACAGATAACAGACTGTATTTTTTTCTCAGCAATAACAGAGAAAAAGTATATTTGATACTACCCTCTCCCCCCCGCATTTTACATAAAAACCCTTGCATTTTGTGCTAAATACAGTACAAGGTTTGTGTGCAAGGCCATTTCTGTGAATTGAAAAATAATAATCACAGAACGCAAAAAATACATTTAATTTTTTGCCATCTTGTTCAGCAGAGACAAAACATTTTACATTCTCACCTGAAAGACTATAATGAACAAAAATTCACCACCCCCCAATCTGCACTAACTACTTATGTCAGAATTTTATAGCAATAAAAATAGCAATTTCACTTATAAGCTACCCCATAGTGTTAGTGCACTTTCTGGGTGGTTCACAAGGTAATTAGTATTTTGCCCCCAACATGCTGGGTACTCATTTTACTGACCTCAAAAAGATGGAAGGCTGAGCCAACCTTGAGTACAGTTAGGATTGAACTCACAACACCAGCAGTTTTGGCTGCAGTAGTGATGCTACTCAAAGTAATCCTTATAGTAACCTAAGAAAGATGACCAGCATTCTTTCCCCATATACTAAACTATGGTTCATGGGCTGAATCCCTCGCTGCTCCCAGAAGCGAAAGTAAAACACGTTTAAGACAGCCATGGGTCATTTACGGCAGCATTATACACATGCATGAGTGCACTCTGCACATGCACATTTTACTTCAGCTTTTGGTGTGAGGAACCACGTGGCCGGCATGCTCAACTCTGTGACCAGCCCGTGGCCTAAAAAGTTTGGGCACCCCTGGTTACCTAGTCAATCTGCGACCAGCTCAATCAATCAAACCAATCAACCAACGAATGGATGAATGAACAGACAAACACGAGCTCCATTTTCCAGCCCCACAAAATCAGATGCTGTATTCCATGTAGTTATAGTTGTGCTTCATTGTTTTTTTATGGGAAAACTAATTGGAGTTATGGGTGGCAACGACAGACCGCTCCCTGAACATCTCACATGCTTCAAGAACCCTATTGGGGTCACCACAAATTGGAAGTGACAGCATGTGATTTAACTATCAGCTCTTTGTTAAATATCAGACAAGAAAGAAAACAAAAATAAAAAAATAAAAAATGTTGTGGCACTTTAATGACTAACTACCATGAGATTTCATGGATCAAGTCCACTTCTTCAGACATAAGAGTGGGATTACATGGTGGTAATTTATACATGGTCTCAGGATGAATAGACAGTGATTGGTTAAATCAATGGGGATTTACACACCTTGTGATGATTTAAGGCCCGTTTCATATTCAGTCCTTCCACAGTGAAGATTAGTTCAGTAACAATGGTAGGTCTTTGTTAAATGAAACTAGTGGACATAAAATTACTATGCCTAGAAAATGTAATTGCAATTTGCAATTCAGTTTCTTGACAGATAACGTAGGATCACATGTATTTTGCTGTTGCACCTGATTAATTCGCTGTTATGTATGTTAACTGTGTTTTCTGACAGGAGCGGAATGGATCTTTTCTCATGTATCTATTCTTATGCAAATAAGTGGATCGAAAAATGTGCACACTCTGTTAGCCAATGGGCTTGTTGTATTATTGTTACTGTTTATAGTGTATATAAGTCAGAGTTTTGCCCCATCCAAACTGTGTTCAAACCCCACTAATAAAGAGCTGAATTTCACTACTTCATTCGCCTGCTTCTTCATTCCTTGAACACTAAATTTGTATACTTCAGTTACTCCACTAATTAACACATCTAACTCAAATATCAGTTCTGTAATTTTGATATGACAAAACTGGGTGCTAGCTACATAACTGGTGTTTATTTGCTTAAAACACAAAATAACTTTCAGTTTGATCCCATAGAGCAGGGATACTCAACCTACAGCCCACAGGCCGGATCCAGCCCATGGCACCATTCCATCTAGCCTGTGCCTCGCTCCCGTCTTTTGGCCCTTCGCCTGGCTTGGAGTGTCCCTAACGTCGCTCCATAGTAGGACAGATGTTGCAAGAAGGCTTACAACATCCGCCCTGCTACGGATTGGCGTTAGAGACACACCAAGCCAAGCAGAGGGGACAAGGATGGTGGCAGCAGTGGCAGAAGCGGAAGACACGTGCAGCCGCCCACGGCCTTCCCCGGGTGCCGCTGTGGCCAAGCGTGGGCAAAAACAGGCAGGACCCTTCCTTCACCCACAGCAGGCCAGTAAGCAGGGAAGTGGTGGCGTTGACGGCATGGGGGAAAGTGTTTGTGGGCTGGATTGGTGGCATGTGGGGGAGTGTTGGTGGCTCAGGGTGGTGGTGGGACACCAGTCCAGCCCACAAACAGTCTGAGGGGGCGTGATCCAGCTCCTAGCTTTAAAAGAGATCTCTGCCAACCATCCGATTTGGCCGGGATTACCATGGAATTTGACGCCGATTGACGTCATAACCTGCCCCGCGCTGCCAAAACCCCGTAATTTGGCAGCGGGGCAAACGCTTTCCACGCATGCGTGGAAGGGTTCTACATAAGTGTAAAACCCTTCCACGCATGCGTGGAAAGTGACCTACGCACAAGCGATCTGCGCAGTTCCCGTTTTTTCCGGAGCCGCGGGTTGACAGGTATGCTCTGCCATAGAGGTTTTCTCAGGCATAAATCACTTTGAACATTGGGGTGGTGGAGGATGTAGTACTGATGTATTTAAATAAAATACTCCTTTCAGTGTTTTGAAGAAGAAAATTGTTGTAACATGGGAGTGTGAGATAGAAAGCTGGCAGCTAAGTTTTGCTTTAACCAACAACATCAACCATCGAAGTCCCATCAGTTCATTTAACACTGCATATTTGCCCTTGAGGATAATAATGTTAACCAACCTTTTATAGTTATGGTAAGAATTAAAGAAGCAAGGCATTTATATTAATATGCAAGCATTGTTACCTACTTATTATTCACAATGCTATAGAAAGAAGCTGCCATTAAGAAATAGCTCTACACTGTGCAAGTATATACCATTCATTTGTTAAACTCTATGCTGTCAGAAAGAGCAGGAATAGCTACAGATGCTTGTTCAAGGATTAAACTGTCATTTTATTTCAATGTGAGAAAGATAATTATTGTTGGGCTGATCTTTTATTAATCTGCATTCCCGTTCAAGATAAGTGATGACTTCTAGAAAAAAGAAATCGTTGTGACTTTGCATTTTGTTTGCTTTTGATGCAATTCAGTCTCATGTCAGCAGTGAGCAACAGAATGGTCCCTTCCCTTCAGAAAGCATTTCAGCTCTTAACAGGCTTACAGAAGTGTAAGTAATTTCTAGAGAATGTAATGTGTTTCATAACAGATTTGCTCTTTCAAAGTAATGTGGACTGATGCAGCAACAAACAGAAAAGGGGAGCTTTTTGTTTGAGTGCTCATTAAAATGGAATTTCATTAGCAATTTCTGCAGCAAAAGATAGTGTGTCTCTCCCCTCCCCCTCAACCCACTATCCTAAATGCCATTCTGTGTTTAGGATCTATGCATCCTCACTAAGGATAGGTCAGCCGAAACTGTTTTAGAGAAGAATAATTTTGCCTAATGTGCTTGTTATAGCAAGGCCTCTGGGTTTTTATCATCTTTTTTCCTAGTAAGAGAAATTGACATTTTTGGAACAACTATTCTGGAAGTTGAAAACTTTTCCACAGGCAGAATGAAAGTTCACCAAGTTTCCCCTACAACTTGAAAAAGTGGTGCTTCCAGTTTTTTAAAAATAGCCCCAACTGGCTTATAACAGGTTGTGAAGGAGGTTGAACACCTGACAAAATTGTCCCATGCTCCATAGAAAGTGTGGGGAAGCTTCTCTCTCCCAAAATTATTTTGGAATGAGCTCCCGTCTTTGTCCCAGCCAACCTAACAGTTCGAAAGCAAGAAATTACAAGTAGATAAATAGAGACCACTTCAGTGGAAAGGAAACAGCGCTCCGTGTGCTCCGGTGTCTAGTCATGCCTGCCACATGACCACGGAAATGTCTGCAGAAGCAGACAGCGCTGGCTCTTCAGCTTTGAAACAGAGATGAGCACTGAACCCTAGAGTCGGGTAAGACTGACTTTCGAGCAAGGGAAACCTTTACTTTTACCTTTACTCAGTCTCCCTTTTTTGACATTCTCTTGGCATACAGCACATTCACAGTAGACTTCTGATGTTCCCAGAGCAGTACAGGAAGAATGTACACCAGGGGTGCCCAAACTATGGCCCTATCCATACAGGCGTGTTTTACTTCCGCTTCTGGGAGTGGCGAGGGTGACGTGGGCCAGATGAATTGCATTGGGGGCTGGATCCGGCCCATAGGCCATAGTTTGGGCACCCCTGATATACACAAACAAGCCTCTACTTTCCTCAGTGGGGTGATGGGATAAGCAGAACAGATCACTAGTGAGTAGTGAGGTAAACTATGCTAAGATGCTAAGTCAGGTTGGGGCAACACAAGGCTTTCAGGCTGCGGGGATCCTACAGGAATCAAAAGTGCCCTCACACCACCTCAAAATTTAAAAAGGCTCAAATCTCCCCCCACCCCGCCTTGTGATTTCTATTGATGGAGAGTAATTAAAGTTTTACAGCCTGCTGCCCTCAGAGCCCCTAATTTTTTATATATAATTAAAATCAAATTAGAGACACAAAGGCTTTTTCAATGAAAAGCTGATTTTTGTTTTATATGTCGGAGATGGGTGTGGGTGTACTCTTTCGAAATATCTCCTACTAAAGTTTTGCAGAGTCTTCTCAATTATCCTTTAAGTGAATTCTGAAATCTTGCTGAGCCTATGGCCTCTGAGGAAGAAACTAGTAATCTAAGACTCAAAGATTACGCCCTCAATGAGATACTCTCCCTCTTCATGGTTCTTCATATAATGAAGGTTAATGCTCAGGTGTCTTGTCCTTACATATGAGGATGTAAAACTGCAACAGTTTCCTCACCAATGAATCCACAATTTTCACATTGGCAATAACAATGATTTATGTAATTACTTCTATTTTACTTAAGAATTTGAAACATTTGGTGGTTTGTCTCTATTTTTCAGTCCAGTTAGCACCATCTGTTTCCCAGACGTAATCATATTAATGAATATAGTCTGATATAGTATCAATGTAGTTGCACTTTTGAGTGGGAAACACCCGAAAACTACTGAAGAACTTAAACATAAACAATTGGGTAATATATTAGTGAAAGAAAACTGTTTGGTCAATGTGGGAAATATGATTGCCCATTCTGCAAAAGATGCAGGATACCAATCATGTCCTATTCAGAGAATCACGTCCTATTCTCCAAATGATGTAAGGAACGTAACCTCCCCTACGTCACTTGGAGAACTCTGAATAGGCTGAGAGTTGGCGTCTCTAAATGCAAGACCAACATGCTCAAGGCTTGCTGGTGGACAACAACATGTTGTGTGAATGTGGAGAGATACAGCTCATTTACTGGTCTTCCGATTACAGCCAGAAACATGCACCGATGAGGACTTAGGTTTGGTCAACGACAAAGCGAAGAGAGTTGCTCCATTTTGGGAGCCCAGGGTTTGATCAAGACATGAAAGAAGAAGACCAATCACATTACAACTAATTGAAGTTGGGCCCAGAGCTTAGAAAAGTTTTGAACTGCCAGTTCCCCAAATCCTCCAGCCAGAGCAGTCAGTACACAATCCAGAAAAATGATAAAAATCTACACATGTGCCAGAGTTCATAGCAAATCAAAGACAAATGAATATATTTTGCAGTGAATTCACCATTTATCTCCCTTATTTTGGCTACTGATCTCGCTACTGATCAGAGTGAGTTTAATTAAGTGATCTGAGAATTTGCCCTCTAACAAGAGCTTCAAAGAACACTTTGTATGTTTAACTAGAAAGAGAAAAAAAATGGTGTGCAGCATTTCCAGAAGCAGTAAAATATCTTTTTAAGCCATCAAAATTAAACCCGATGCCACAAAAAGGTGAAAGATATAAAAGCAGGAAAATTGCTTAATTGCTGGGGTGGTGGTGGTTGAAGAGACAGTACTAATAGGGTGAGATTAAAAAAACTGAGTTCAAACCAAAGTATCACTACAAGGCAAGGTGAAATAGGGGATACAACCCGTCAAGAAAACCTCTTTCAGTTTAATGAAGATGGTTCTCTTTTTAAATGTTTTATTATACTGATAGCCAATATTCTAGTCTACTTCATATTTATAGACCATTAGACACTTGTTACCTTTCAGCCACCACATAGGGTGAGACCTAACAAGCTTTTACAGTATATCAGTTCTCGACTGCTGAATTTTGTCATTTGAGAACCATAGTTTGGAAGAGTTACTGTATTTTTGGACCATAAGATCCCAAAAAAGTGTGTGTGTGGAGGAATGAGGGTGTGTCTTATAGTCCAAATACTGCCCAGCAAGGCTGTTGTAAAAGGATATTTTACAGCAGTCGCAGCTGACCTAAGACCTCCACCGCCGCCGCCACTAAAGCTGTTCCGGTGCAGTTCGGCTTCAGGAGTGGGGAAAAACCATATATTTAGCGGGCCATTACCACAGGTGGCCACAAGAGGGTGCAAATCACAATTTCCCATTTAATGCATTGGAAATCAATTTCTTGTATTCTAAAGCTTTTCTGTTTGTATGTTCCAAATGCATTTAAATGGGAAACCAAACCTTTGCATAAAAAGAAAGGGTTTCATTTACCATTCTTGTTCCTGCTCCTTTGTCCCTGCTACACATGGTCAAAATGGAGGGGGAAGCCATGCTTCCTGGTTGCAGGGAGAACAAGAAGCTAGCCTAGAACATCGCTTCCTGCCTCAGTGCAATTGGCCTGCCTGCCCATTTCCCTTGCAGCAACAGTACTGGTTGGTGGTGAAAGAACAATACTTTGGTTCAGAAATTTCCCCCCTTGTTTTCCTGCTCTAAAAACTGGGTGCGTCTTATGGTCCGTAAAATATTGTACTATTTGGGCTAAAAATCCCTGAATCCCTCAAGAGCTTGCATTCCCAGAAAGTAACTTTTCCTCCCTTTTTATGTATAAGGTTACATATAATATGCATAATATATATGTGCACATACATGTAGGGCAGGGGTTCCCAACCTTTTCGGGCCACTGGCCGGTCACATTGCTCCTCCCGCTCAGAAATGGAAGTAAAACACACCCGCGCATACGCAAAACACTGTGTGGGTCATTTACAACAGCTTTTTGTGCATGTGCGGGTGCATTTTACTTTCACTTTTGGGAGTGGCGCAGGCTGGATGAATTGGCTCACAGGCTGGGAACCCCTGATATAGGGAACCACAGGTTGGGAACTCCTGATATAGGGAACCATGCTCATTGGATGGGAACAGGTCTTCTTTGCATTTCAGATGTAACTGTCAGGCTTGCCCAAAGCATCGGGAGGATACAGTTCAGTCTTAGAAACTGTGTCTAGCACAGTGTCTCCCAACCTTTGGTTTTTTGGACTTCAATTCCCAGAAGCCTAAGTCAGTACATTGGCTGATCAGTGCTATGGGGAAGTATTTATGCTTCTGGGAATTGAAGTCCAAACCATACCTGTCAACCATCCCGATTTGGCCGGGAAAACCCCGTAATTTGACGTCGATTGACGTCATAACCCGCCCCATGCTGCCAAAACCCCGTAATTTGGCAGCGGGGGAAAACGCTTTCTGCGCATGCGTGGAAGCACTACGCCGCTTGCGCAGCCCCTATGCAAGCAGCGTAGCACTTCCGCGCAAGCGTGGAAGGGTTTTACCCGTTCCACACATGCGCAGAAGCGCTATGCCGCTTGCGCAGCCCCTACGCAAGCGGTGTAGTGCTTCCGCGCATACGTGGAAAGCGACCTGCGCACAAGCGATGTGCGCAGGTCCCGTTTTTCCGGAGCCGCGGGTTGACAGGTATGGTCCAAATACCAAAGAATGGGAAACACCAGTCTAACAACTAGAATGTCTCAAGTTCAAACCTAGCATCATCAGTTGTAAAAGGATCAGGTAGCAGGACTCTGGAGTTCCTCTGCTAATGGAAGCACAAGACACTGATCTTGATTTGTGTGCTATACCAAAAAGATAAGCCTCCCCTGCTCAAGCTTAGATCATGAAAATGGAACTGGGAAGTTGTTTGCCTTTTCAGTAGGTTGGATAAAGCTTCAAAGAAACCCCCAACTTTTTAGTGTTAGTCTCTATTATTTTCATTATTAACGACAATGGAAGGGTATGGAAAAACTGGAGGGCTTCAAACTGGAACTCACATATACAAGGGCCATGTCTCAGGCTGCCAGGAAAAGGTGCTTTTGTGTCCTTCAGAAAAACCATAAAGGTGATATTACTGTACAGTATCTTGTTATCAGGCCTTGGGAAACTTGTAGAATTGTCGTCGGGGGCTGGATCCGGCCCACGGGCTGTAGTTTGGGCACCCCTGGCCTATAATCTCCTTATTGTATTAGAAAGGTAACTCTCTTTTTAGCTACCAGGGAGGGAATTCTATCAAGATTTTCTTTGAAGAACAAAACTGAAATCCCAATTCCTTGACATCTGCATACCACATCCTGACAACCTGTTCTTCAATAGTTGCTGCTTGCATTTTAAAAAAACCATTCAGAATACTACAGATGACATGTTTAGCATCTTGTTTAGTTTGGATTCCTATGTGTCCTTTTATAGGTGGAGAACCCAGAGGGCATTGTTAAGTGTGGCACCTTGAGGAGCAGTGACTGTGGGAATGTGCCACTTTCTAGTATGGCAAAGTAACCCGAGTTCCATTAAAAAACAAATGAAGTAAATGAAATGTCACCCTTGAAGTCACAGTACAATGGAGGTTAAGGTACATTTTCCGCTCTGTACCCAGAAACAATCTTTTGATTTAACTAAGGCTACTTGGAAGTAACTTGATTAAGGTGTACAGCAAGGGTGGCCAACCTTTTTTCTCCGTAGGCCTGAACATGCCCCCTGGACAGCTGAGTGGGCTGGACCATGCCCCCTGGAAGTGGAAGCATTTATGGCTGACGTAAATGCTCCCATGTCTGCATTTATGTGTAGCATTTGCGCATGCATGTTTTATGGGTGACTTAAATGTGCCCTCTTCGACTTCCGGGTGCGGCACAGGCAGCGATGGGTCGGATAAGAAGGCATCAGGGGCCAGGGCCGGCCCGTGGGCTGTAATTTGGGAACCCATGGTTACAGCTTCTGGCTGCAATCAACGGCATCCGACTTACTCTGGAATGGCCCACGGTCATTTTAACATAATTGTTATGGATTAAAAGGACTGAATAATGTTAACTAAATTGTCTACCCATAATCTGTGTTACAAATAGCATGAACACAGAGCACAGATTAAAAACCCTGGCAGGTTGCCAGATCCCCAGGATCCCATGTATACATTTGTGTCATAACACAGAAAATATTGGCAGAGAATGGAATTATTTGACTCTTTCTGTTTGCTTTTACCTGGCACTGAGGTTCCCAACGCAACAAATACAACTGCGGTTACTGAATCCTTCAGGCCAATGGTGCAGCCAAAATGGGATGCCAGGTCCCCGATAAATGCTGTCAGAAGGCCGATCATTAAGATGGATACAACAAAACAAGCCCAACCGTTCCAGTAGTCTGTTGGGGGGACAAATGCAAAGAAGACTTTCCAGAAGACGGTCAGAAAATGCATCACGTAGTCAAAGCAGGAAGGCAGTTTTTCTTCTCCACATTCATCATCGTCATCATCTTCTCCTGGAACATGAGCATGAAAGAGAGAGAAAGAGAGAGAAAGAAAGAAAGAAGTCAGTCTTCCCGGACAGTAAGACTAGAAAAACGAAATTGGGTCACACAGAAGTGTCTTAGATAGAGCAATTATCTTGTTCAATATAATAGGAGACAGGCACACCAAGATAAAGTCTAGATCAGTGGCGGTGAACTTGTGGCACACGTGCCAAAGAGGGCACTCAGAGCCCTCTCTGTGGGTACGCATGCCATTGCCCCAGCCCCTCTGCCCAGAAGCCCAATGGGAGCACTTCCTCCCACCCCCAGAACAGAGTCTGCCCCTCCCCTCTGTCCAGCAGCCCAATGGGAGTGCTTCCTCCTCCCCCCAGCACAGAGTTCACCCTACCCCTCTGCAGTGCAGATGGCAGCCTGTTGAGTTTGGGCAATTGGTCTCTAAAAGGTTTGCCATCACTGGTCTAGATCATCTGTATCCCTTCAGAGGTTGCTGAAATGCAATTCTTGTCAGCACCAGCCAACATAGCCAGTGTCGAAGTTGATTGTAATTGTGGTCCAGTAACACAGAAGTTGGTTTCACCTGTTTGCATGCTTTACTATTCTGCTGAGACTTTTTGTCCTGCTGACATTTTGGCAATGCTGGCAGGAAGGAAGCCTCCTTACTACCCACAATATACAGTACATACTTGGGTCTCTCCCAATGCAGTGGCATGGACAGATCTACACTTACCACCATTGTACCAAAACACATTATAAGAGTGGTTTGCTAGTCACTTTAGTATTCCATACAATCAGTATTGCAACACTACTTCATTGTACTTTACAGAACAGATATTGTAAAAGTGCATACACAGTGACACTTTTTAAATAGGTTGTCAATCAATTGCACAAGTGTTGGGTAATTAATCATCTGCCTTTGCCCAAATAATTATTTATTGATTACATTTAAATGAATATATACATTACACCTCTCTGGTGTAATGTAGTCTGGGGTTTGATCGGGACACGAAATAAGAACCATACATGCCCAGTTGAGAAATAAAAAGGCACTATAAGATAACATGCACCTTAACTTTAGAAGAGTTGTCACTCATGGTTGGACGAAAGGCCATCTTTTATGTTTTAATTTTCATTCCTCATTATCGTAACAAAGCAGTATTGAAGTTAGTCTTACTTCACAAAATGAACAACAATGACCTTAACTCACAAGCCCAAAGATGGAACATACATTATCAAAATTAATTTACTAATGATTTAAACTCAATAGAGCCATTTGGAGAGAGCAAAACGTCGAGGTTTGGTTTCCTGTGTTTGAAAAATGAAGCAAAGTAGCAAATCAACTGCTGCTTTTTAAAGAACAGAGCATGGCATACAGACCACCATGCCATGCACATTTGAATGCATGCCTGAAGAATACAACCTGGCTTAAAGAACATGCCATGACGTTTGCCTCAAGAAGTGACCTTGAGTCATGAAAGCTTGCAATGATTGTTTTTTTAATTTAGTGATCCAGAAAAGGTATCACCTTCTACTTCTGCATATGTTTTATACATGGATCACAGGCTGCAGGGCTGGCATTAGAAATTTCTGGGCCTGGTACACTCCCCCCTACATGTTGGCCACCCCTCTGTGGTTTTCTGCACATGCGTGGTTTGTTCGCGCATGCGAACATCAGTGGTTTCCCAGCGCTGCCGGGGCCCTGTCATCTCCGGATAGTGATGATGAACCTTGGCACTCCAGGTGTTCTTGGACTTCAATTACCAGAAGCCCAAGTCAGCATTCCTGCTGATCAAGGCTTCTGGCAGTTGAAGCCCAAGAACATCTGGAGTGCCAAGACTCGCCATTACTGTTATATACTGTCCCATACATAGCATTTAGTGAATTCTCTGGGCAGTTTACAGGTAATCAATATGCGGTGTACTCATTTTACCGAGCTTGGAAGGATAGAAGGCTGAGTCAACCTTGATCCATGCAAGGTTTGAACTCACCATGTTCTGGCTACACTACAGCGGTTTAACTACCTGTGTTTGGTGTATGCAAACCAAGACACAGGACACAGCCTCGGGCTGGGTTAACTCAGGTTTATTGCATCGTGGTCAGAGGGAACATGAGGTAATGGCGGATCGATAGCTCTTTATATACAGCAGTAATACATTTGAACGTGGTGCCATGGTAGCCCATTGGCTACTGTCTGCGTGACGTCATTGCAGGTCACGCCCTTCTTGTCCAGGTGTAGGTAGTGGCGGGAAAACTTCCCGCGCTGTTGCCTTTGATGAGTTCGGACCAAGAGAGCTTGGACGCTCGCTGCTGCCAGCTGGTGGTCATTAGCTCGCGTCCTATTACAGGGCTTATATGATACAGCTGAAAGGTTACATTGTTGCTATAGGCAAGGTTACATTGACTCAGATACATTGTAATCCATGTGTACAGTAAAACCATCAGAACACAACATCCCTCCCCCCTAGGACGAGACAAAGTCTCGAGCCCACCTTAACACACTCCCCCCCCCTTTAGGAGACAAAGTCTCTCAGCCAAGATGGCTTATTTCGAACACGCTGTGGTCTCGGTGCGGGCTGCCTCTCCCCGTGTTTGCTACCTTCTCTTTGTCCCCTGGTCTCCTGTCCTGCAATATGAGAGGGAGACTCGTTAGTGACTTTCCGCGGCTCCGCGGCGCTGTTGGGAGGTGTGCTCTTTCTTAGGGAGGAACCGGGGGCACTGGGGGCTAACGAAAAACCCCTCTTCTCGCTTGGATGGGTGGGGGAACACTCCTGAAAACCCCCCCGGCTCGCCAAATCAAAATCAAAATCACTGTCGGGGGCAGCGGTCGCGAACTCCTCTCCCCCTTCCCCGGCCCCTGATAGAGCTGGCGTATCAAAAGGATATGAGTCGGGGCCGCTGCTTCTGCTTCCTTCCCCCCATGCTTGGGACTGTTGTCCACTGCTGTCTCCCCCTTGGGTTAAGCGGGTGGGGGAGAACCCTAACGCTGAATCCTGTTGCTGAGCTCCACTGACCGGCCCAATCACTCGGTGCCTCAGTTGATCCGCGTGCCTCCTCCAGAGGAGGCCGGTGTTCGTCTCGACCCGGTACGACACTGGCCCCGTCTGTTCTACAACCGTCCCTGGTACCCAGGCCGGCCCTGCGCTGGAATAGTTCCTGCAGTGAACAGGGTCACCGGCGGCGAAACCTTTCGAGACTGCCAACCCCACGTTTTTCCCTTTATCCTCGACTCTCGTTGGGTCCAGCCTGGACAGGAGCGAGGTCAGTTTTCGCCGCATCAAGAGCTCCGCCGGCGAGTAGCCGGACGCCAAAGGGGTCACCCTATACGCTAAGAGGAATTGGCACACTTGGTGGTTCAGGTCCCCCGGGCCCATGCGCCGCAGCGCCTCCTTCGTTGTCCGCACCAACCGTTCCACTTGGCCATTCGTGGCCGGGTGAAACGGTGCGGATGTGACATGCCGAATGGCGTTTGCCTCCATGAATGCCCCGAACTCAGCGGAGGTGAAACAGCTAGCGTTATCGCTGACTAAAGTGTCGGGTAAACCGAACGTGGAAAAGACTCTCCGTAGCCGGCTAATTGTCGTGGCGGAGGACGTGCTTTTTACCGGGATAACCTCCAGCCACTTGGAGAACGCATCCACGACTAAGAGAAACATGGATCCTCGGAATGGGCCAGCGAAATCTACGTGCACCCTGGACCATGGCCCCCGTGCTGTGTCCCATTCCCTATGCGGAAGACGGGCCGCCTCAGGTCAGGATCCCTGGCAAGCCTCACAAGTGCCGACCATGTGCTCAATGTCCGTGTCCAGCTGTGGCCACCAGAAGTAACTCCGGGCCAGCGCCTTTGAACGAACTATGCCCGGGTGGCTGACGTGCAGCAGTTCGAGCACCCTCGTCCGCAGGGGCGCAGGGACCACCACCCGTTGGCCCCACAGAAGGCACCCCCTCTCTAGGGACAACTCTAGCTTTTTCCTAAAGAATGGGTCGAACTCTGTACTCGGGGACGAAACCGGCCACCCCTTCTGCACCCATGAGCTAACTTTCGCCAGTGTCCTGTCTTTGCCTGTCGCCCTAGCAATGTCGGCTGGTACTATTGGGGGTGCGTCTAAAACCTCAATTAGCAACACCTGGCGGTCCTTTTCTGCTCTCGCCTTTTGGTCGTCCGACAAGGGCAAAGGGGACCTCGAAAGCGCATCAGCATGGCCGATCTCCTTTCCGGGCCTGTACTCCAACTCATGTTGGTACGCATTGAGGAAAATAGCCCATCGCAGCATTCTCGGGGACAGTATCTGCGGCGTGGGCTTGTTCGCCGTGAAAATCCCTAACAGCGGTTTGTGATCGGTCACGATTTTGAATGGGCGGCCATACAAAAAATCGTGAAATTTTTTGGTCCCCGATACTATTGCTAACGCTTCCCTGTCGGTTTGCGCGTAATTTCGCTCCGCTTGGGACAGGGACCTTGAGTAAAATGCTACCGGGGCCTCCCTTCCGTCCTCCAACACGTGGCAAAGCACCGCCCCCACCCCCACCGGGGATGCATCACAAACTAGGACCACAGGCCGTTTGGGGTCGAAATGCGTCAGGATTGCCTCAGATGTTAGGAGTTGCTTTAGCTCTTTGAACGCCCTCTCGTGCTCATCACCCCACATCCATGGCTCCTCCTTTTTCAGTAACCGATGGAGCGGTTCGGCCACGGACGCCTTCCGCGGGAGGAATGTATGGTAAAAGTTGAGGAGCCCCAGGAAAGACTGCAGCTCGGTTTTGGATGTGGGGCGAGGGGCCTTTTTAATGGCTGCTACCTTGGATTTAGACGGCTTAATCCCCTCGGGTGTGATCCGGAACCCTAAAAACTCGACCTCGGTTTCGAAAAAAACACATTTATCTTTCCTCAATCTCAGCCCCGCTTTCTCGAACACGGTCAGTACCTTGTCCAACCTTTTTGCTAGTTCAGCCTCACTCCTCCCTGTTATCAACACGTCATCAAAATAAGGCAACACCCCCTCCAGGCCCTTTAGGAGGCGTTCCACGAGCGATTGAAAAAGACCGGGTGCCGAGTTCACGCCGAACTGTAACCGCGACACCTGGAACGCTCCCTTATGTGTAACTATCGTTTGTGCCGCGGCCGTGGCGGGGGTCACAGGAAGTTGCTGATAGGCTTGTGCCAAATCGAGCTTGGCGAAACACTTTCCCCCATTTAGCCTGGCCAAAAGGTGGCTTATCACTGGCACCGGGTATGCATTAGGGCGGATCGCCTTGTTAATTGTACACTTATAATCTGCGCAAATGCGCACCTCCCCGTTAGCCTTTAGAGCCGTTACAATTGGAGTTTCCCACTCCGCGGAATCAACAGGAATAAGAATCCCCTGGCCCACCAGTTTGTCCAGTTCCGCCTCTATCTTGTCCTTGAGTGCAAACGGCACCCTGCGTGGTTTGAGTCTTATCGGGCGGACCTCCGGGTCTATGTCGAAAGCTACAGGGGGTCCCTTGAACTTTCCGAGTCCTTTCTCAAAAACGGCGGGATGCGCCTCGCAAACCGCTTGTATGGGGTCCCCCCCCACGGTATGCACCCCCCCTATGAACAACCCTAAGGGCTGAAACCACTGTGTTCCTAGGAGGCTACAGCTTCCCCCTTTTAGGACAACTAGGGGCAGTTCCGCAGAATGTCTCTTAAATTTGACCCGAAACTTCCCAACCCCCAATACCGGAATGTTGTTTCCCTGTACGTCCCGTAGTGTGGACCTCAACGCTTTAAGCTTTGGCCGCACGTGGGGGTCGATTTTCAGGAACTCTTTCTGGGGAATTATGGAATAGTAGGACCCCGAGTCAATTTCCATCTTAATAGGGGCCCCTTGTACTAATACCTCAACGAAGTAATGGGACTGTCCCGCGGACACGCTGAACACTGAGGCGTCGTCCTCGCTGCCGTCCGAGACGCGGCCCACGCCGTCCTGCTTCCTCGTGGTCTGGGCGCCATCTTTGGGCCTCGCTGGACGGTCCGGTCTGGCTGCGCGGTCTTGTGACTGCCTCCGGCCCTCTTTCCGCTTTCTGCACGCCTTGGCGATGTGCCCCCGACGGCCGCAGGTGTAACACTCGGCCTTCCTGAACGGGCATCTCGCGCGCTCGTGGGCCGCTCCGCAACCCTCGCAGCGTCGACCGCCCTTCCGGACCTTCTGGACCTCCTCGCCGTCGCTGCCTTCCGTAGACGACTTTGAGGCCCGCCGAGTCGCGTGCACCGACTGTCCGGCCTTCCCGTGCACCGAAATTTCCGCCTTGCCGGCCTTAGGACGCCACTCACGCCACTGATGCATCTCGTCCACTCCGGCATTCGTGGACTCTGCGGCTTCCGCGGCCTCTATGACCTCGGCCAGCGTGGGTGGCGGCTCCTTATTCATCAAGCTGCGCTGCACCTCCTTGTCTTTCAGGCCACACAACACGCCGTCCCTGAGGACCATCTCCAGGATGTCGCCCCATTTACAGGAGGCGGCGGCTATCCTCATGGCGGCCACGAATGCCTCAACCGACTCGTCCGGCGCTTGGACTCGTCTCCAAAACGCGCTCCGAGCGGGAAACATTGCCCTCGAGGGGCAGAACCGCTCTCGCAGCAGCTTCATGATGTCGCTCGCCTTAAAGTCGCTCACCTTCTTCGGAGCGATTATGCCCACCAGCGTCCGCTTGGTTTCCATCCCGAGCATTCTGGTGAGGATGGCCCTCTTCCTCTCCTCGTCGTCTTGTTTGACTCTGAGTTCCACCAGTGCCGCCTGGAAGTCCATCTCAAGCAGCTCCCAGTCTTGCGGTTTGGTGATGTTGAACCCGCTCTGTGCCCTGGCTGTTCCGTGGGGATCCATCATCCCACCTTCGTCGCCAATTTGGTGTATGCAAACCAAGACACAGGACACAGCCTCGGGCTGGGTTAACTCAGGTTTATTGCATCGTGGTCAGAGGGAACATGAGGTAATGGCGGATCGATAGCTCTTTATATACAGCAGTAATACATTTGAACGTGGTGCCATGGTAGCCCATTGGCTACTGTCTGCGTGACGTCATTGCAGGTCACGCCCTTCTTGTCCAGGTGTAGGTAGTGGCGGGAAAACTTCCCGCGCTGTTGCCTTTGATGAGTTCGGACCAAGAGAGCTTGGACGCTCGCTGCTGCCAGCTGGTGGTCATTAGCTCGCGTCCTATTACAGGGCTTATATGATACAGCTGAAAGGTTACATTGTTGCTATAGGCAAGGTTACATTGACTCAGATACATTGTAATCCATGTGTACAGTAAAACCATCAGAACACAACACTGTGCTACCAGGGCTCTTTGCCCGAGCAACAGTCTACTTGATTTTGATCTGAAGCCCCCATTCTTGCATTTTCCAACTTCTGTTTCTGCTTGCCAATCCCTATTATCTACTTCTTCAGCATGCTCTTGGCATGCCACACAGGCGTTATGGTTTGGGTTTGGCTTGGCATCTGCTGAGCTGCACATACTACTATTCTGCTCATCCTTCTTATTGCAATTACTAACTGTTCAAATGCTCTCGCTGAGCAAGCAGACAATAAGAAAGATATCCATACAGAGCCCCACACCCACCATCTATCCAGCCCACTGCCCTGAAACTATACAGAGACAAAGAAACAAACAGGAGTGGGGAAGGAAAGAAACTGAAAGCAATCAATGCAACACAAGCACACACATTACTCACTTTTCTTGGGTGGTTGTGCAGTAGAGCAATGGGTAAAATCCATATGTTAATTTTCCACAGAACCTTAGGAATTCATTGTTCCATGGGTTCTACCTCCCCCCAAACTGCTCATTTGTTCAGCAAAGCATGGATCTGGGACATTTATTTCTAATATGCCATGGGGATAGTGCTTCGAACCCACCAACCACTGAGTAAATAAAAGGAAAGAGAACTCTGACAAAATGGAACATGCCCATAATGCTTCAAACTTGAAAAACCTTTGTACTCATCAGCCTGACCTGACAGAAGACAGGTATTGTATCTTCAAACTCAATGCAATGAAAGCATTTCAGAAGCCTTCTACCCAAAATCTTACTCTGCCACCTCTGTGTGGCATGGAGGTTTCTCTGCCATCTTCAAGGCCATGGCACTGGAAACCCAAGCACGGGCTGGATCTACTAGGGTGGTAAGGTTTCAACTATGGCCCCCGAAGTGGACTGCGTATCTGTTATCAAAGAATGAAACTAGCTAAGCATGGGGAAAGCTAGAAGGATGGTCATTGTGTGGACGAGTTGGTCACAGCAACTATGGCATAGAGCAGTGATGGCCAACTTTGGCACTCCAGGTGTTCTTGAATTTCAATTTCCAGAAGCCCTGATCAGCAGGAGTGCTGACTTGGGCTTTTGGTAATTGAAGTCCAAGAACTCCTGGAGTGGTAAGGTTGGTCATAACTGGCATATAGTAGAATATTTACCATCTACATCAGTGAAAATGCTAACTGCATCATTAGGTCCAGGGCCATAGCCAGGATTCTAGATTTGGGAGGGCGAAATGTTTTTTTCTTCAGGAGGGGCAATTTTTTTTTCAGGAGGGGCAACAATGTCACACTCACATATATAACATTGGCATCACGGGGTGGGTTGGGGGGCTGTTAGCTCAGGAGGGTTTTTGCCCCCCCTAGGTCTTCAAGCTAGTCATATCTCTGATTTATCCCTATGGATGAGATGCCTATTCCTCAGATTTCAGTACCTTACTCTCAAAAGCCATTATTTTTTCATTTGTACTGTCAACATGGTAGCATGACCTGTATTGGAGAATTCTGGAAGCTGTAGCCCAAAAGAAGTCTTTGTTTCCAAGCTCTTTAATATTGGTAAAGGTAAAGCTGAAAAGCTAGTTGTGTCCGACTCTAGGGTGCGGTGCTCCTCTCCATTTTATTTATTTATATATATTCATATTTATATAGCCGCCCAACTCACAAAGAGCCAGTCTGAGTCTGCAGACGTTTCTGTAGTCATGTGGTCTGTGGTCATGTACCTGGGATAGGCAACAGGAGCTCACTCTGTCGTGCAGCACTCGGGTCTTGAATTGCTCACCTGTTGACCTTCCAGCCATCAAGCTCAGCATCTTAACCACTAAGTCATTGCGGCCCCTATTGTATGGTTACATTCCTTCAAATAGCAGTACATAGGATGCTGTGTTCCTTGTTTCAAGAGCTGAGATTTTACAGCTTTTCACTCTGGTGAGTTCACAGGGAGTTTATCTGGTTTCTCTCACTGATGTTGCCATACTGTGCAATAAATGGAGGTGGAGAGAACGGCCTTCCGTATTTGTCATTGGCTTCAGTGATTTTCTCTCAGCAGCAAAATCACAGAAATTGAAGACTCTACTTACTAAAGTGGTGGAACAGACCTCATCAGATACCGTATATACTCGAGTATAAGCCGACCCGAATATAAGCGGAGGTACCTAAGGTTTACCTGAAATCTCAGGAAAATAGATTGACTTGAGTATAAGCTGAGAGTGGGAGATGCAGCAGCTGCTAGTGAGTTTCAATAATCAAAATACATGAAAATACATTTTTTTCTCCCCAGTCTCATTGTTCTGTGCAGGACAATGACAATAAAGATTTATCTACCTATCTATCTATCTACCTATCTATCTATCTATCTATCTATCTATCTATCTATCTATCTATCTATGGTAAAATTAATTACATTGTTGGTGCAGCTCAATCTGACGCAGTCATGGGACTCTTGTGGTCATTGACCTGAGTATAAGCCGTGTTCCTTTTTTAGGGCTAAAAAACTCGACTTATACTCTAGTATATACACTTCTGGTTCAGCCAACTTGAAGAGCCTTACGGTATATAATACACATAAATCCAAGCAGATCAAATAATAAAACATGAAATAAAAACAGTGGGGAAAGGGCCCAGAACGCTTGCGGCAATGTAAACAATGAGTATTGCTTTAGAAACCGACTCTTATTATTTCAGCTACAAAGTTTTGTGTAACACAACAAAAGTGAGGCAAGCATTTAGGGTCTACCGGATTTGCATTCAATTAGCAACCCTGGCCTTTTGAAACCATAGCTTTACCATATTGCCAACATGTAGGGAACCTCAGTGAAGGCAAAAGTCTTCAGTGAAGGCAAAAGATGATTATACACAAAGACAATGGTTAGCTAGTGTTGCTTCAGAATTTTCTTCTTTTCCTGTATGTGCTGGGATAATGGCATTCGTGCCCTGAGAAGAGAGAGCTCACTGCAGGTGGAAGTGGTAAAAGCCCCTTTAAAGTACTTTAAATAGTTTTAGAGGACAATGATTTAATGATTTAAGAAAAATACTGCACCAGCACAAGCTGTGTGAGAATAAGTATAGAGCTGCTATCTTAGCTCAACTTGGAAGTCTTTTGATGTTAAATTCACTGAAAGCACATTATAGGGAGAAACAGAGAACTTGGACAAAAACATATCCATTAGGGGAATCAAACCCCATGCTATTATGAGTAATTTATTGTATAGGTAAATATTGGACACTTGGGCATCAAGAAACTACAGTTTGGTGCAAATGGATGAATGCAGTTTAGCTTGATGCTGGTCCTTTTGAAGTAAATTCTGTAAGTACAAGAAACTGTTAAGGATACTATAAATGCAGAGGAGTATGATAGAAACAAAAATGCAATAGCAATAGCTATTACACTTATATACCACCCCATAGCACTTAGAGCACTCTCTGGGTACTTCACAAGGCAATTAACATTTTGCCCCCAACACATTGGGTACTTGTTTTACTGACCTGGGAAGTATGTAAAGCTAATTCACCATAAATCCATCAGGATTGAACTCAGATAATAAGCAGCTTTGGCTGCAGTATCGCAGCTTAACCACTCTGCCAGAGGGTACAGCTAATTTATAGCCAGAGAAGACTGTGTTTGGCTTTCCAGATGTGCTGGTCTACAATTTCCAGCATTCTCACCAATGACTATGCTGCACAGTGCTAATGGCAACTGTGGCCCAATGACAAATTGGAGAGCTAACCCCTTGGCCAGTCTGGATTCTCAGTCTTCTGAGCAGGACGTTTCGCTTGCACAGCAGAAGTTCCTGCTAGAGGAATGAGTTCACAGAGAATCAAGTTTGTCAAAAGCTGAACAACATTGGAATTAGCTATTATTTTAATTTAAGTCATTATGGTGGGATGAAAGCAGGTGATGTTCTTTACCGTCTGTCCTAATATTACAATGCAAGGTTATTGACAGAAGCTGAAAGTCTGGAGAGTCTAGACCGGTGATGACAAACCTTGGCACTCCAGGTGTTCCTGAACTTCAATTCCCAGAAGTCCTGATCAGCAGGAGTGCTGACTTGGGCTTCTGGGAATTGAAGTCCAAGAACACCTAGAGTCTGGGAAGTGAAGTCCAAGAACATCTAGAGTGCCAAGGTTTGCCATCCCTGGTCTAAGCCCAAGTCAATACAGCTGCTGATCAGGGCTTCTGGAAATTGAAATCCTGGTCTAGATAGAAGAAGAGGAAGTATTTCTTCAGCAAATACCTAGCATGGAACTCTTTGGCTCAAGAAACATGACAGCCATCATCTCAGGAGTTATACCTGAAGCACCCAGGCATGTAAACTCTCAGTGGTTACACCTAGAGAGGCAAAAAAGCTGTAACCACATCGAGAGCTTTCTCCACCATAGCTCCCCCCTCTTGAATGAATTACCAGCAGAGATTAGTACAGCTCCAACCAGCAAGGTGATGCTCAAGATAATACAGGATAGACTTCAGCAACACGTGAAGAGAGAACTACCAGAGGTGCGGGCTGGGTTTAGAAGAGTCAGGGGGACCAGAGACCACATTGCCAACATACGTTGGATCATGGAGAAAACAAAGGAATACCAGAAACAAGTCTACTTCTGCTTTATTGACTACACCAAGGCATTTTCAAAATGTGGCAAGTAATTAAAGAGATGGGAATACCAGAACACCTCATATGCCTCATAAGAAATTTTTACATGGAACAAGAACAGATAGGACAGAACACGGAATGACAGTGTGGTTTGGAATAGGAAAAGGAGTAAGACTAGGCTGCATTTTGTCACCCTGCTTATTCAACTTATACTCAGAGCACATAATGCGCAATGCAGGGATGGAGGAATCACAATATGGGATCAAAATTGCTGGGAGAAACATCAACAATTTGAGATATGCAGACAATACCACCTTAATGGCAGAAAGTGAGGAAGACCTAAAGAATCTCTTGATTGGGCTGAAGGAGGAGAGTGCAAAAGCTGGCTTGAGACTCAATATCAAGAAAACCAAGATAATGGCAACAGGCCCCATCAGTTCCTGGAAAATAGATGGGGAAGAAGTAGAAGCAGTGACAGATTTTACTTTCTTAGGATCTAAGATCACTGCAGTTGGTGACTGCAGCCATGAAATAAAAAGACAACTGATTCTCTAGGGAGGCAAGCTATGAGAAACCTGGGGAACATAGTGAAAAGTAGAGACATCACCTTGAAAACAAAAATCCGCATAGTCAAAGCAATAGTTTTCCCAGTGGTAATATATGAGTGTGAGAGCTGGACCATTAGGAAAGCTGAACACAGAAGAATAGATCTCTTTGAGATGTGGTGTTGGAAGAGAGTTTTGAGAGTACTCTGGACAGCGAGGAGAACAAATAGGTCGATCTTAGAAGAAATCAACCCTGACTGCTCCTTAGAAGGTCAAATAATAAAGATGAAGCTAAAGTACTTTGGACATCAAATGAGAAGAGAGGATTCTCTGGAGAAGGCCTTGATGCTGGGAAAGGTGGAGAGCAAAAGAAAAAGAGGGCGACCAAAGATGAGATGGCTAGATGGCATTGTGGATGCAGTGGGCACAGAGCTGGGCGGGCTGAGGAGGATGGTGGAGGACAATGGTGTATAGAGTTGCAAAGGATCGGAATCAACTGTGCGACTGAACAAAACCTTGTTAAAATTCTGTAAACCATTTAAGATATACTTATGTCAACAAACCTTTTAAGGCCTATAAGATCATTAGAACGCAATGTTGACCTTGGACTTTTAAAATTGATATTACCTCCTTTTACTGCTGCGGATAGTGTTTTAATTCGCTATGGCTTTAAGATTTTTTTAATGCCATCTGGCTTTTTTCCTGTGTTGTTTCCTGTGTTTTTATTGGGATGATTTTTTTTAAAAAGTTATATATAATTTAATTTCATATAATGTATGTATACATTGTAAGCCGCCCTTAGTGGTGCTTGCAACAAATGGGCAGAGTATAAATGTGAGTAAATAAATAAATAAATAAGTCTTGGGTGGTTTTTGAGTGGTCAATGTTGCATGAGAGTTGATTTGATCCAGCACAACTCTTATGTTAGCAATAGCAATAACACTTATATACCACCCCATAGTACTTAGTGTACTCTCCGGGTGGTTTACAGGCAATTAGCATTTTGCCCCCGACATGCTATGTTCTCATTTTAACAACCTTGAAAGAATGAAAGGCTGAATCAACCTTGATCCCCATCAGGATTGAACTCACAACATTTATCGTGTGCATCTGCGAGTGTATGTAGGTATGCGGTGTTTCAGTGATGTGGGCAGGATGAGGAGAATTTGCCCCTGCATTCTTTTGTTTCTCCCAAGTGTCTTCCATTTTAAGTTTCTTATGTTACTCAAGTGAGTAAAGATTTGACCATAAAAATAAGCAAGGAACCACTCTTATGGTCAGATATTGCTCCTGGATCAGAGGTTATCGCTCATTAAACTAGAGTTGAAGTATGATTCTGTAGGGGAGAGCCATAACTAGCCTTGTTCAGCTATGACCCTCTCTAGGCAGACTTGAAAAATATGAACCTTGTAGGATTAATATGTAGAAAAATGTTCAAGCAGTTGAAAAGCACTTTACACACTGAATGTGCAATGGAAATGGCAAAAGTGTGCAACAAAAATGCCAAAAATAATACTTCAGTGACATACTGTTCAGAGAGGCTGGCTTTATTACAGAATATTCAACTCATTCCCTCCAGAGAAAAATCAGTGTGTATTAAAATCAAGCAGTCACATGTCCCAGCTAGAGGGTAAGAAAGGGTTCCTGGGGTATATGCCACAACCTGTCAATAGTAGCAAAAACCTTAGATACACTACAATTTTGCTGGAGTATATTTGGGTCTATTTTTAAGACCGATTTTCCCTTTCCCTTGTCTAAGTTTTTAGAAGCACTTTAGGTTCCACAAGTTTTTGAAATCTACAAACTTAAACTGGACTGATTTTTATTATATTTTCACTTTACCCTGAGTTATGAAACATTCTATATAACTGCAGCTCAGTGGGATATAAAACACTTCTTAATCTTAGGGCATCTTCAATGAAGTGGGTCTGGAAAGGTTACTCAATGATGAATATGAAGAAAACCATGAATGCAGTACGGTCTAAAAACAAAGCAACTCCTTGGAAGCAGCCCAAGAACTGTAGCTAACAATCCCAATGAAAATGTGTAGCATATCGGCAAACTTAAATATCTTGGAATTTGGTAAAATAAACAGTGGGGGTCACACATATGCAACAGAAGACAAAAAAGAGATTGTCTGGAACAGTCTACTCAAGATAAAGAATGTAATAGGCAACAAAACTGAAGACTAACTAGTCTGGCCAGGTTATCCTTCTATGGTAATAGAGTAGACCAGGGATTCTCAACCTGCGGCTCGCAGCACCATTTCATGTGCCACCTCTGCCTCACCCGGAAGTGCCATGTGGTGAAGGAAGGGCAAAATAGCCATCCCGCTCCCAAAGCTGTCTGAGGGAGCATGACCCAGCCCCTGACTTAAAAAGGTTGAGAACTCCTGGAGTAGACCATACTGCCAGCGACTCAATGCTGAGTGTCAGGCGGCAGTTAACTAACCTGACAACCCTGAGGACTAACGGCTTGGGTGCCGAAGTCCACAGGGAAAGGTGTTGGATCCCAAGTGGATTAAATCCCATTTGAATCCATGTTGATGGAGGGCAGCAGCTTCATCAATATTGGTCTGAGACCGATGAGGACTTTATGTGCCAAAAGGGCTCAGGACCAGAAAGTGACTTGTGGAACTGGATCAGTGGTACGGGGGTCATGCTGCTATGCGGAAGGTAGATGAAAGGCCACTGCATTATATTCTCATGACAGTCTTCATGGCTGATCACCATGATGATCACCTATATTCGGATTCAGATACGGCATAACAACAAAAACATTGAGAATCAGAACATGATGCTATGTAATCTCCACCCTACTGTATGACACAGAAGTGTGAATTTTGACGTAAACTGGATACTGTAGTTGCAGAACCAGAGGTTGGAAGTTTTATTCTCCACTGTGCTTCCTATGAGTAGGACCAGCCTGCTTAGTAATTGGCAAGCTGCACAGTCCCTGGGTGCCATAGAAAAGGGGAATGGTGAAACATTTCTGAGTATGTTATACTTAAAAGAACCCTGGGAAGGATCATTGTAAGTTGGAATCGACTTGAAGGCAAACAATTGCTGGCTGGATAGCTCAGTAGTTTGGGTATCTAGCTGCAGAGTCAGAGGTTGAGAGTTCAATTCCCATTGTACCTGCAGGGAGAAGAGCCAACCTGTGTAGTGTTGGGAAAGCTGCACAGCCCCAGGGCATCCCCAGAAGAAAGGAATGGTAAACCACTTCTGAGTATTCTCTACATAGAAAACCCTGGAACGGATTACCATAAATCAGAATTACTTTGACAGCAGATTATGATTATTGTTGTCACGTTCCATTTTTATTATTGTCTTTACCAATGACTCTTATTTTCTAATGAAATAAATCATAGTTTGTTCTGTATTTTCCTTCTCTGTTCCTTTCTGCTTCTAATTCTCCTCTTCCCTCTCCTCCACCAGTAAAAAACAAAAATTAAGGGAGGAGAAAAAAATGTTAAAATGTTGTAGCATTTGGGTCAGAACTCAGAATTGAAGATTAATGCAGCAATGTGACATCAATGCTGCAAAAAGCCAACCACTGGGTAGGCTAAGCATTCAGTTCCTGATCTTGATGGTTCTATGGAAAGCCTTGTGAAAAGAAAGATTACAGAACCAGTGCTGGCATATTTCTAACTTCCCACCCCCAAGTTTCTGGAGTATGTAGCTCATTTAAAATTCTCCTTTAATTGGGCATAGTATTAAATAATGGAACCAGAGTTTTAACCTGAGGGTGCCAATCAGTCACCCTGCAGGAAGACATGTTTGTGAGTACAGTTGGAACTTGGGAAAATTGTTTTTTTTTTAATTCATTTCCCAGAATCACCCAAACAACATAGGCATGGATTTGCCTGATTAGAATTTGTGAACTGCAGTCCAAAAGAGGTAACATTTCTAAGCTCTCTGTACATCTTTGTCTGCCACCTTGTCTGTAACGTATCCCTTGAGATAGTCATTTGACAAGCAGTCTCTACATTCTTCTGCAAAATATCCTGGCAGAGCTAATGAAATTCCTGGGAATCAGTAACACTGACTCTCTCAAGGTGGACATGACAGAATGCCTCCTTTATTTCTAGGAAAGCATCCCAAACCATTAAGAATAGCAAAGCCCATCGAGAAACCAGCCTATGAGCACCAGAGCTCTATTACATGGTAACGGGAAATTGCATAAGTCAACAAACTGGAGACATGAGACAGGATATGGAACTGATTCTATTCTAGCCTGACAGAGACAATTACTGTGCTAATGCTGACTAAGTTGTCTTTGCATTTGGAGGAAATCAAAATCTTCATGACTTCCTTGAATAAGCCATAAATAGTGTAGGAACTTTGAGTGGAGGGTCACCTACCTGTTAGAAGATGACACCATTAAAGTGCTGCACTTTATATGCCAGATAATTTGGAAAATGCAACAGTTTATGTTCCAATTCCAAAAAGGGGCAGTGCCAAAGATATTCCACCTATCATATAATTGTGTTCATCTCACACACTAGCAAGGTCTTACTCAAGATCTTATAAACTAGGCTTTAGCAGTATGTGTATTGAGAACTACCAGAAGCTGGATTCCAAAGAGGCAGGGGTACTAAAGACCAAATTACCAACATTAGCTGGATTATGGAGAAAGTAAGGGAGTCCCAGAAAACCATATACATTTGTTTCATTGACTATGTCAAAGCTTTTGATTGTGTGAAGCACAACCAGCTGTGGCAAGTCCTTAAAGAGATGGGAGTTATCAGACCACCTCACCTATCTTCTGGGAAACCTGTAAGAAGAATATAGGGTATACCTTTGTTCAAACTTGACAGGTGCTCCTCCTCTTTAGGTTCAGTCTTTTGTGCCCCTCCCCTCCTTCCCCCCTCCCCTCTCCTTCTCCCTCCCCCTCCCCCTCTTTTTGGGGTTCAGTCCTTAGGCTATTTTGCCCTGTTTTGTGGTGCAGTCTGGGGACCCCAATTTAGGGGTGCACCCCAAAAGCTGTTTGTTTGCAGGTCATGTAGCAGCAGCAGTTAAGGGTTTTTGTTTTATATATTTTATTTATTAATCTGAAAGAGGAATACAATAAAAAGAATTAGGCATAGGGCTCCTTGTGTGAGCATTTGCCCTTGTGCTTGGAGTTCTGCGGCTGACTGATGCTCTCAGCTGTGAGAAGCTCTCTTAAAGGGCTTTATAAGGCCCCACCCACAACTACGTGGCCAACGCTGATTGGCTAGGACTGCCCACAACTACGTGGCCAGCGCTGATTGGTTAGACCCCCTCCTTAACTGCTGCTACATGACCTGCAAATAAACAGCTTTTGGGGTGCACCCCTAAATTGGGGTCCCCAGACTGCACCACAAAACAGGGGCAAAATAGCCTAAGGACTGAACCCCCAAAAGAGGGGGGAGGGGGAGGGAGAAGGAGAGGGGAGGGGGGAAGGAGGGGAGGGGCACAAAAGACTGAACCTAAAGAGGAGGAGCACCTGTCAAGTTTGAACAAAGGTATACCCTATATTCTTCTCCTGTATGCGGGTCAAGAAGCGACAGTTAGGGCCAGATATGGAACAACTGATTGGTTTAGAATGGGAAAAGGAGTACGACAAAGCTCTATATTGTCACCCTGCTTATTTAAGTTATATGCAGAGCACATCACGTGTAATGCAGGGCTGGAGGAATCATAAATCAGAATTAAGATTGCTGGGGGGAAAATCAACAACCTCAGATATAGAGATGGTACCACTCTGATAGCATAAAGTGAAGAAGATCTAAAGAGCCCCTTGATGAGGGTGAAAGAGAGTGCAAAAATTGGCTTGAAACTCAACATTAAAAAACCAAGATCATGGCACCAGGCCCCATCACTACCTGACAAATAGAAGGGGAAGCAATGACAGACTTTACTTTCTTGAGATCGAAGATCACTGCAGACGATGACTGTAGCCATGAAATAAAAAGATGCTTGCTCATTGGGAGGCAAGCTTTGGCAAACCTAGGCAGCTGAATAAACAAGAAAGGCATCGCTTTTCTGACAAAAGTCTGTATTGTTAAAACAATGGTCTTCCCAGTAGTAATGTCTGACTGTGAACGCTGGACCATAAGGAAGGCTGAGTGCAGAAGAATAGCTGGAGAAGAATTTTAAGAATTCCCTGAACTACATGGAGATCAAATTAGTCAATCCTAAAGGAAATCACCCCTGACTGCTCCTTGGAAGGACAGATACTGAAGCTGAAGCTCAGATACTTTGGCCACCAAATGACAAGAGAGTACTCACCAGAGAAGGCCCTGATGCTAGAAAAGATCAAAGGCAAAAGGAGAAGGGAGTGGCAGAGGATGAGATGGTTAGACAGCATAGTTAACACAGTGTGTGTGTATCTGGATGGACTCTGGATGATGGCAGATGACAGAGGAGCCTGGAATGCTGTGGTCTATGAGGTCATAACTGTGACTGTGTGATATGGTATTGTTTGATTTTACTGTACTCTGTTGTACTGTATTCTGCTGTACTGCAATACAGTAATACCTCATACAAAGTCCGCTTCGTACAACATCGAATTCATACAACATAGCCTAATTCCTTGAAAAAAGTTGCCTCATACAAAGTCGCTGCAACTTTGTATGAAGCATTGGAGTTTTCCCCAGGTTGCATTGTGCCTGGGTAGTATAAAAGGCAGGAAACATGCATGCATTGCTCTTGTGGGTTTTGCACGAGGCAAAGAGTGTTTAGGAGTGGTTTTGAGTGCGATTTTGGATTTTTAGAATTTTTTCATCAGAATTTTTAGAAGCATTCCTGGGATTTTTGCGGCTTTCTTTAGATTCTTGGACAATCAGGGTTGTTTGACATGTTTTGTAATGTATTTAGCCTTTAGACAATGATATCTTAAAGTTCTGTCAGTTTCCTGTCTGTTTCCTTGACTTTGCCCTGAAGTCTGGGCTGTTACACTACAATGTATCTCTATGGAAATGATGTTGTACAAGGCATCACGGCAAGGATTTGGACGTTGTATGAGGCATCGCGGCTAGGATTTTGCATGCCTCATACAAAGTACAAATCCGTATAAAGTTCAAACTTGTGGAACCAAGTTTGGACGTTGTATGAGGTATTGCTGTATTGTAATTATTAGATGTATTGTGATTAGATTACATTGTGATTGTTGTTAGCCGCCCTGAGTCACGTAACCGATATGGGCGGCATACAAGTCTAATAAATCAAATCAAATCAGATCAGATCAGATCAAATCAATAACAATGAGGTTACTGGTGACATGAAAGCAGCCTCATTTGAGGGTTCCCTGAGCGGAATTCCTCCAGAAAAAATCCTCCCAACCCAGAATAATTTCTGACATTAAATTATTATTATTACTGGTGAGGTTGATGAACAAATGAAAAAAGTGTTCAAAGTAAAAGAGGAAAAAGAGATAGGGCCCTATGTGAAAAAAGTGCAAAATTAATCTATTTCCCAATTTGACCCTGAGTTAAGTTGCTGGCTGGGAAGATGTCTTTTGGAGTTATACACTGTTTGGTGGGAGGAACTAACATTGAAGTGCTGTATCTGTGTTGCTTCCCTGTGCTCTACTTGTATATTTATGTTTGAAAAAATTACAAGAACACAACATACTTGTCAGAAATATTGCTGCACCATTTCCATGTTTGAACACTAGATGGCAGTGGAGAGTCATTCCTCTCAAGTATGAAGGGGAGGGGGCATTTAGATGATGAATAGAATGTTGGTGATTTTAAAATTTGGCAGTTGGTTTTGGCAGTTGAGAAAACTGGTCATGTTTTTTAGAACTGAAGTTCTGTGAGAGACTTGAGCTGTGAGGTGGATAGTGCAGTCGCAATATATGTGTGCTCTATTAATTCTGTGGTAAATGCCAGAAGAAAAATCTCTGTAAATAGTTGATGTTTTTAAAAAGATATACAGTTATAATTTCTTAACAAAGAAACTCAAAAGTTGCAGAGCACAAAACTACCACTCTGCCTCCCCTGTCGAGACCCTGAGTTAAGTTGCTGGCTGGGAAGATGTCTTTCAGAGTTATACACTGTTTGATGGGAGGAACTGACGTTGATGTATTTGTGTTGCTTCCCTGTGCTCTACTTGTATATTTATGTTTGAAAAAATTACAAGAACACAACATACCGTATTTATTCGAGTATAACGCGCACTCGTGTATAACGCGCACCCCTAATTTTCCATGAAACCTCGGTATAAAATTTTCTCGGCTAGCTGCTCGGTTTCCATGCATTTCAGCATGATCAACAACTTTGAGCTTGAACGAAGCGTCATATGCACAACGTTTACGCTTGATACCCTGAGATGCCATCTAAAGGGGAACCAGTTATATCGGTGAAAAAGAGCACGCCTTAAAATATTGAGGGAGGGGGGGATAATCAGACCCACCTGTTGCAGAAAATGCAATCCGAAACGAGCACTTCCGACCTCCAGGAGCCTCGCTCGAACTGCGAGCTACCTCCGGGCCACGCCTCGTCTCCCGCGCCACCCAATCAGATCCCGTCAATTTCTTCAAAGCCACCCCCCCGCCTCCCCTTCACCCGCCGCAGCAATAGACAGCCGACCCAATTCTAAAAAGGAAGTAAAAGAGGCTCGTTTATAACGTGCACCCAGTCCTCGTGTATAACGCGCACCCCAACTTTGATTTCTTTTTTTGGTATAAAATTTTGCGCGTTATACACGAATAAATACGGTACTTCCCTTGCAAGGAAATTAATCCTACTTCTGTTTCCTATTGCTGGGGTTTTCTCCTTCTCTGGGAAGATGGGAGAAGGAAACACAGTAATGAGTGTCTGGGAGGGGGCGCGCGCAAATAGTTAAATGAGCCCCAAATATGCTGTTGTATAAATTGTGACCCTCTCATTTTCTTTTGCTGCAAATAGGGTTGTAAAAAGTGCTGCAGTTCTTTGTGTACATTAGAGTAGCAGCATGAGAACTCTCCCTTTTCCTGGACCATTAAACATTGCATCAAGAGGAGGAAATGAACCTGCAGATTGAATAAATCCCATCACACCAACACCATAAAATGGTCACGGATATCCTTTGTTCTTTGCAGCATTTCTATGGTACAGCTTCTAGAATCCCTTTCCACTAGCTACAGTATGCATCACATGAAGGTGGGGTGGCCCATAAGTTCCTACCAGTCCATATATCTTATGTATATGGAGGATCAACATTTCCTCACCAATACTGTAATACATCACTGGGGTGGAAGACAGATATTAATGACTTAAGAGAATTTTACTGTAGCAGTTTGCAGGCATCAGACTGGATTGTGGTGTAACAGGAAGAGCCTTTTCCATTCTGGGGTGGCAGAGAGCCTGACAGTACATACAGGTCATTCCAGAGCAGAGTACAGTATTTTCCTTTTCATAACTCAGATATGTAAGACCTTGAAACAGCTTTCTGCTTAAAAAGCATGTAGAAAGTGCAAAATTTATCAGGGTTATTGAAATCATATGTAACAAAAAGACCAGATTAAATGGCAAATTAAGGAGTTGTCTTTCTGATACAGACTTATTACTCTGAAAGAAAAGAGCACTATTAGCTAGCTATCATTTTAGCACAATGAGCATGGAGAGGTATTCTCTGGGATCTTATCATCAGGGGAAAATTGGCTCAGTAACGAACTTCAATGAGATTAGAAGACCCAATTTCCTCATTCTAGTCTTCCAATTATCTGAAACTGAAAGCCAGTCATGGAGAAAGCCTAAGCTTTTAGGCCAAGCCACATATTATGGGCTGTGGTGGAGGAGAAATAAGCTACATACCTAGAATGGGGACACATGCCATTTTATAACATCAGTGCCTGGCATTTATTATCCTATTAGAGAGGTTAAAACCATCTGTGTAATTTGGGTTAATTAATGTGTTTTATCTGATTTCTGTTTTGATTATTATGACTGTTCTATTTTTCTTGTTATGGTATTTTTAGTTTCCACCTTTATTTAGATTTATTTTAGGATCTTTAGCCTTTAATTTTTTAAAAATAATTTTTATTAATTTTATAATAAACAACAAAATAATAATCAAAAGAAAAACATTTAACATACAATACTAAAATGAAAAAGCAAAAGAAAGAAAAATTATATAAATGACAAAAAGAAAAACAACAACAATAATACTGATAACAACAATAATGACAATACCATATATTCATTATATTCTCATTTTCCTAACTTATTCCTCTAATTTAACCTTCATAAAGTGTTATATATATCAATATCTTATTTGTATATATATTTCAATTCATATTTCTTATACTTGTAACAAATTTTCTATTATCTATAAGCTATATTCGTTATTGACAAAAGAGATCATTGTGGACTTTAGAAAATGCAAATTGAACATCCAGCTACTTATTATTGAAGGGAATTGTGTGAAACAGGTCTCAGTGTTTCGATTTCTGGAAATGGAGCTGAGGGATGATCTAACACCATGGGGAGCAAACACCAAAGATCTGATGAAGAGAGCACAGCAGAGGTTATACTTCTTGAGAATTCTCCGGAAGAACAATCTTTCAGAGGACCTGCTGTTGGCAATCTACCACTGTACCATAGAGTGTTGTTAACCTATGGTCTGTGTGTATGGTTTGGGAGTTGTACAGCTAGGGAAATAACAATGCTGTCCAGGGTCGTAAAGACTGCGGAGGGGATAATTGGGTGTAATCTTCCCACTCTAGATCAAATCTATGCCACCAGGTGTTATAAGAAAGCTGTACAGATTGCGCAAGATAGTACGCACCCTGGAAATGATCTCCTTCAGCTTCTGCCTTCTAGAAGAAGGTATAGGGTCATAAAGACCAGGACCAGCCGCTTAAGAAATAGTTTCTACCCAAAAGCGGCTCTGGCTTTGAATGCAGTGCAATGTAGTCTATGAGGGAGCTTCTGTATATAGTTTTTAGACTTTTTGAGCTTTTTAGGGGTTAAATGTGTATATGTGGGGTGGGAGTATATTGATAATTTTGTATAGTATTTTGTTTAGGTTTTGTTGGGTGGATGTGTCCCCCCCCCCCCCAATCTCGTTGTTCTGTGCAGGACAATGACAATAAAAATTTATCTATCTATCTATCTTTCTATGAAGTTAATACTATCTTAAACACACACACACACACCATAATAAAAAGCAAACCTCCCTGTGATATTTACAATGCCTTGGTGATTGCGGTCCTCCACAGCCTTCTCATATTATATCCAAAATCTTAATTGATCTGGTGCTGGCCTGCCACCTTTACCTTCAGTCAACATATAATTTAAAAAGGGTCTCCATATACAGTATTCCCAAAGTTATTTTCACTAATTAAACCCTTTTTATAATTTAATTCCCATGTTAATTTATCATTTAATCAATGTTAATTTATCATTTAATCTTTAGCCAGACAGATATTTTCAGTTGATTATTGTTTAACTATTTGGATTATTATATTATTATTATTTGTTAATGTATTAATTGGTACATATATTTACATTTTTTCCCTTAGGATCTTTATTGTTGAAACTGTTCAGGTGGGATCTTGTTTTTCCCTTTGCTTTGAGGTTCATTCAGGTTTTTGTATCAAATGTATTAATTTATGTTATAATTATTCCCATATTTCTTTTCTTTTCAAAAAAAAAATTTTTTTTCTTGTTACCCTCTGCTGAGGGATTGACTTGTAGCTTGCCTAACGAGACTTTTGCCTATGGAAGTTCCTAGCATTAAAGGGATCTCAGTTATGATACATAAGAGGAGGTATGTCGTCAGTGGATTAGCTGGCAATTTCAAGCCTGGCAAAGATGCTTAATATCTATCCTGCACGCCAGCACTTTCACCATCAATCATGTACAATGCAACCTATTTGACCTATTCCTTTTGCTGCCGAATGCCAGATTGATCCAAAATAAACATCAGCTCATCCAGGATCTTATCTTGAATGAAGGAATTGACCTGGTATGTATAACAGATACCTGGATGGGTGTGGAGGGAAGGATTTCCCCCTCCTTAACTTGGGCACCCATATATCCATCATACAGCAGAGTAGCTCTGAAAGGTGGTGGTGGTTTGTCACCATCATCTTCAGGGACACCATCAAAAGTAGCAGACACTCTTCCTTGTCGAATCAAGCCCTGGAGTGTCTCCATGTAGCAATGGGATCTAGGGACAGATGTGAAATAACATCCAACACTTTCCCTCCCACAGTTTCATCTTGGCAGCAGTGGTTCTGAGAGCGTTGTTTCTGGGGGATGTCAACATCCATGTGAAAATGAATCTGTTGATAGAGATGTGGAGTACATGGAGCCCATGACCTCCCTGAGCATTCCATCAGACCTACACACATAGCTTGTTATAAGATCAGGAGAGAAGCAGCAGCAGACACCAAGAGAACTAAGCAAGAGAATGACCCTTGACATCCTCTGAATGGATATTAGCCTCATGTCAGCTGGCTTAGATCCAGGAAGAGCTTTATGGCAAGAACAAACATTCTCAAGGGTACACAGAGCAAAACCAAATTAAAATATGGAGGAAGGAGATCACAGGGCAAAGATCAGTAAAAGAGGATATAGCTGAAAATCTCAACCTCCCCTATGTCACTTGGAAGACCCTGAATAGGCTGAGGGTCGGAGTCCCTAAATGCAAGACCAACATGCTCAAGTGGGGGCTGCTGGTGGACAACAACACATGGTGTGATACAGAATTCATCCCATTTATTAGTATGCCAACTACTGCCAGAAAAATGCACCAACAAGGACTTACGTTTGGCCAATGACAAAGCCAAGAAAGTGACTTCATTTTGGCAGACCAGGATTTGATCAGCATGTGAGAGAAGAGGCTTGTTATACTCTTGGCCTGGTCTCTTTGGGGCAGGGAGATAATCCAAGGGCAGTGAATTTATCTACCATTCCCTTGTCATGGTTGGATCATTATCTGCTAAAGTTTACCTTGAGATCGGTGATCCCCTTCCATGGGGAAAGAGGACCAATATGGATGGTCTGCTCTCACAGGCTTCTGTATCCTATTGTTTTTCAGGCAGCCTTGGGAGGATTTCCAGCCAAATGGGATGGTGATCCAGTTGAAGCCCTGGCTGACAAATGGTATGCAGCATTGATCCCTGCTAATGACAGGATTGCTCCTAAAAACCTTTTCAGTCTCAGGTCCTGTCTATTGTTGTGGCTCACTAATGAACTTTGGGATTTGAAAAAAAATTAGAAGGCTAATGAGCAAACGGACGAAAGCTCCCACAGATACTAATTTGACTGCTGTAAAAAAGTATTCTGCCAGGTATGCCATTTCAATAAGATCAGCTAAAAATGCATGCAATTCAAAGGTGAGTATAGAATAATCTAATATGAAATGGAGATTTTCCCCCACATCTTTTGAATGCTTACAAGTACTGTAATGAGCAGCCATACATGCCTCAGCCTGATGTCATGACAGAAGGATCATTTGCGCTGCTGTCTGAAGGAGACAATCATTTGACCCATTCTGAAGAAGCTGGGGTTAGTGATCAATGACTTAAACCACTACAGGCCAGTCACTAACATTCCATTCTTGAGCAAACTCATTGCTGTGGTGGCAGATCAGCTACACATACATATTCCTGAAAGAGACAGATCCTCTTAACACTTTCCAGTCATGCTTCAGGCTGTGCTATGGCACCAAGGCAGCACTGGTTACACTACTTGATGACCTCTTAAGTGAATCCGATGGGTAGCTAGCAACGTGCTAAGTCTGGGTCTCCTCCATTATGCTACCACTTCTACAGTAGCTAGCCTTTGCCTCCTACACGACAGATTCCGGAGGAACTGATTCCATTGGGGTTGTATAGCCATCCCTGTGTCCGCAGGACCTTGTAAGTATAGCCTTAAAGACTGTTGAACAAAGACTTGTTGCTGTTCTGTTCATCGTTGTCTGCACTATTGATTATAAGGGCCAGACATAACATTGGCAACGAGGATGGGATTGAAGAAAGACGAGATGGCTGACCAAATCCCCCTTTGCCTGCGACCGTTCAACACCAGCAAGCCTTGCCTGTGGCCTTACTATGAAGTCTAGCTGGAGAGCTACTTCACAGTAAGAAAACTTGATCCAGCGTTGTGGAAGGCAACGTTTTTGGCCCACTGTGGGCTAGAGACTCTTGACGTCTCAAAACTTCTGCCGCCTGATGTGCTACAACAAGTTTCTCTGCCAGCATTGCTGCACACGCTGCATGAGCATTTCCAGCACAGGTCGGCCCTCAAAGATAAAGAATCGCCGGGTCCAGCTACAACCGTGGCCGCTCTTTCGGAAGCTTCTGGCCATGACTACAGAAATCTCGACAGCTCACCACAGGGAACACGGGCATCAACGTCAATGCCTGGGTCGGTTGCGTCATGCTGAGGTTGCGGGAGACACCATCTCCGCACTGAGTGTCCCTTCAAGAACGCGCAGTGCCACCGTTGCAGGAAAATAGGCCACATCTCCAAGGTATGTAGGCAATGCATCAAAAGTTTACCAAAACTCCAGTTCTGCATGGCCAAGGTCTTCTCATGTTATGGGATTGACGATGAGAGATGAGACCTGAAGGACAGATTCAGCGTGGACCTCCACACCGAAGGGGTACTTTTCCGTCTTGTGGTGGACTCCAGTTCCTTTCTATCCATTGTGACCGAAGATGAGTATCGCCACATTTCCGCCTGACCTCAGGCCCAAGCTCAAGGGCCTACCAAGCAAGTTAGTGGACTTGCGGGGTTGCAACGTTCCAGTATGGGGAATAGGGAACTTTGAAGTCCATTATAACTGTGTCTACACGAATCTTCCCTTCATTGTTGCCAAAGCGGGTAAGATAAACATTCTTGGGTCCCAGTGGTTCGGGGCCCTAGGCATTTGCTTTACGGGAATCCAATGGGGGGGGGGAGAACCAGTCCTTCGTATTGAGGATGAGCCCCAAGCATTGTTACTACTCGGAGAGGGTTTGTCCCGTGGGCCCCCTGAAAGTGATTCCTCTACCAAAGAGTTAAGTGCCACGTTTTCCCAACACGTGCATGTTGCGCACAAAGACAGTGACTTTGCCGAAAAGACTGATTCTCCTGAACTGTTCGAGTTGCAAGAACTTTTGCCCCCGGATGTGCTGAATTTTGAAAATCCTGACTCTTGGGACCATTTGACTATCACTTTACTCAATCTGTCCCTGAACTTTTCCACAGCTTCTAAGACTGACCCCTTGTTATCTGATGTTATTGTTTGGGTGGACATTGAGTGGCCGCCTCTTCCGTACAATGCGGAGGCAAGTGTATATTACCGGGACCGCAAGAAACTCTCAGTGTTGGGAGGGTGCTTGTACAGGCGTTGCAAAATGGTTGTTCCATGTGGGTTGGGGGGCAAAATGCTACAGCACATGCTAGGTGGGTCCCAGGATTTCTTCCGCTCACAAACAGTTCTACGTAGCTATTTCTGGTGGCTACAACATAGTACTGTGGGCACACACAATTCTGGAAGGTCTTCAGTTTCCCCAGCAGCGGGTAAGGGCTCACTGTCCCATGGGGTTGGAGGGGGGCTGCAGGTATCACCATCACCCCCGACCATAGAGTGGTATGAGAAAGAGCGCCTGGGTTTGGGCTCGCTTCCCCGGGAGGAAAAGGAGGGGTTGCGGGAGCACTCTGTCCCCAGGGTTAGAGGGGAAAGGGCAGGGAACGCAAGATCTCCGTGGAACAGACTGGCCCAGTGTCTTACAGAGTGCAAATGGAGAATGGCGCGATTTGGAGGAGACACACAGATCAAATGCGGCTCCGGGTCCTGGGGCAGAACCGTAACTCTGGCCCAGGGAGGGAGCCACAAGGGGAAACAAGGGGAGATATGGAGAGTGATATGGAGTAGGAATTAATCAGTGACCCCCTGCCCACGTCTTCCCCAGAGCCCAAGGCGGGAGGGGAGGCTACCCTGAGCTCAGAGGCAGGAACGGAAGGGGGGGCCACTCTGAGCTCTCCCCCCACTTCCGAACCAGTTGGGGTGTCCGTTGAGCCTACCCCGGTGCCAGAGACACACGGGCGGCACAGACGAATTTGTGGGCCACCCATCCGTTGGGGAAAGGTTGTTTCTCACTGAGGGGGGAGGGATGTTGTGTCCAAGTGTTACCTCACTTCAAAGGGACACAGCGCGTGAAGTGGATCCGCCAGAGGGGCGCCCTCTTCAAAGGAGGGGCACATATCAAAGCGGCGCTGGAGACCAAATGGGGGTAGTAAACTGTGATTGTCCGCTGGTATGTTTCCTTGTTGTTGAAACGGAAAACCGCTGTATATAAGATACCATCTTTCCCCACATCCTCATTCTTCTTGTCTCCCGATCGGAATAAAGAATCACTATGCTTAACCCACACTCTGCTTCCTAGTCTACTACTTGCGAGAATCTAACAGTATGCCAAGGCAAAGGGAGCTTTCATCATGCAGTAATGGACAGCGTGCATCAAGCCCTTCTGTGCAGGCGGCTCTGGAAGGAAATTCAGGAGCAGTTCTCTCTAAAGACGCCTTAGCTGTGGTGGATGTTCAGCTCTAGTCCAGAGCAGAGAGTCCAGGGTTGTTCGGAGAAAAATGGGCCAGGGACTTGGAGCGAGAGGGTTCATTGCACGCAGCACACTTGGGGTCACCACAAGCTAGATCAGTTCACAAAGGCCAAGAGTTACGCCACTCAACGGATTGGTTTGCCTTGGGCTACACACTTACAAGACCCACTCAGATGCAAGGTTCTTTGTTAGCGCCACAGAGCACCAGTAAAATACATGCGTCACAGAACACAAGCTGGGAGGGTGCAGAGCGGCTTCGTGACCATGAGTTAGTTTGCCCTTCAGACGAGGGTTCATTATCTTAGTTAAGTTGGGGGTCCCTACTGAAAACTTAGGGGGGGGGAAGAGAATGTTGTGTATTAAGGCACATTTGCAAGTAGCACGGGCAGCGCCTTGCAAGAGGAAAATGGCGGTTTCCCTCCATCCAAATTAGGAGCCTAAAGTGGCGCGAAACCCCCCTGTACAGGGCATGCTCATTATGCTAATCAAATCCCAGTGATTGGTTAGTTTTGGATTCTGTTTCCCATTAGTTAATTACATGTCTACCCTGTTATGATTGGTTAGTTATGGTTGCCCGGCTGGTCACTACTTTGTATCAGGGAGCCACCGCTGAGGAGACACTATATAAGCGCGAGTAAACAAGGGTGGGGCTGGACTGTATCTACACTACCCACAGGTAGCCAGCAATGTGCTAAGCCTCGGTCTTCTCCATTATGCTACCGCTTCTACAGCAGCTAGCCTTTGCCTCCTACATGGCAGATTCCGGAGGGACTGATTCCATTGGGGTTGTATAGCCATCTCTGTGTCCGAAGCACCTTGTAAGCATAACCTTAAAGACTGTTGAATAAAGACTTGTTGCTGTTCTGTCCATCGTTGTCTGGACTATTGCTTATAACGGCCAGACATAACATGTTCTGAGGGTACTTTTGTGTCATACTTCAAGTCTTCAGTGGGATGCAGCCTCTGAACCTAAAGTTTCCATTTACTCATCATGACTAGCAGGGCTGGATCTGTCTTTAGGCAGAGGAAGACAACCGATATTGGTGAGCAGGGAGTGCTGGTGATGTGTGATCCAGATGGCCTATCTTAACCACCCTCAGTTAGTCTGCATGTACAACAGAGTACTATGTGACAGACCTTTGAGAAACTGCCTAGGAGAGTCTGGAAGCAGTAGCCAAGAAAAGGAATGTTTCCAAGTTCTGATCTTAGCACCAAGTGATGAAGTAAGGTTCAGCTGCCACACCAATTGCTTTTGCCACACAACGAAGAGATCTGCCACCTTGTTCTCTGCTTCAGTGAGCAAACTGTTTTTGGCCAACAAATAGCAAATCCAACACTCAAATCATTATACTGCATTGAGGGAAAGATTTGTTGTTAGGAAATGGTAGTGAAAGGCAATTTTTATTTAACTCTTCTAAAGCGGTTTCTGAGATGTTTCTGCTTAAAACAAAGGAATGCTGGATTCTCTTTCTACCTCTTTGCATGATATGTTATATGCACATTTGCTTCCCAAGAGGAAGCAAGTTCCACAGTATGGAAGCATCAGAAAAGGTCAACTGTTGACTCTGAAAAGCAATTCTCTTAAGGCATAGTGTTGACAATTTGTTAAACTGTGTTTTCTCCAAGCCATGACATTGGTAACACATGCTTTACATGGCTACCATTGTAGCCTTTAACCAATGGCAGACTCAAAGGAGTAAAGAGAACATTTGACCCTTGAAGCAGAAGCCTCCTGCTTTTCAGGCTGAGGTCCAAAAGATCTGCTTTCAGGAAGAAAATCCTTCTTTCACAGACATGTACAATCCTCTGTAGCATTAAGGGGGAAGGGAAGAGCCTGAGAAATATTGAAACAATGATATATGGCCCAAATGCACAGAAGGACTCTGCTGCTTGAAAGCAATATAGGATTAGAGATAAGATCTGTCTTTCCCACTGTTTACTCAGCACAGGTCATGCCATAATAAATCCTCCAAATGGAGCTTTGTTGAAACAAATGAAGTTATTTCCCACCCAATGCACTTTCCTCCAAATGCACCAGGGTGGTGGGTGGGTGGTGGTTGAGCACCCCCCCCATACATATTCAAAGAAGGCAGGAGGCAGAGGCTGCTAACGAGAAAGGAGGTTGTTATGTACTCCCAGACTCTTGCCTGGGAAAGTTTCTGACACTCACTTTGTCTCTGTACTTGGCTGATTTTGGAAGGAGCACTGGAAAAATGACGGCAGATAAAATGCTGTCCAATTATTTATCGCTCTCTTATCCTCATGTTGAAGCCATCCCTGTGCTGTTCTTTCCAGGCTGCCAGTTCTGGAGGGGCAAGAATTCAACCCCAAAGAACATAGCTATTGCTCTCAAGGGATTCCAAGATAAGGCAGGCAGGGTCCAGGGAAGGAAGCAGCTCCCCCTTTGACTGTAAAGGTCCCCCTTGTTTAAAAGCCAGTTGTATCCAACTCTAGGGTTTGATGCTCATCTCTGTTTATAGCCAAAGAGCCAGTGCTGTCTGCGTCTGCAGACATTTCCGTGGACATGTAACTGGACATGTAACTGAAGTGGTACCTATTTATCTACTTGCAATTTCTTGCTTTCGAACTGCTAGGTTGGCAGGAGGTGGGGCAGAGACAGGAACTTACTCCATCATGCAGCACTTGGGTCTCGAACTGCTGACCTTTCAGTCATCAAGTTCAGTGTCTAAAATCACTTAGCCACCGTAGCTGTAGCAGGGGTCAAAGGCTCTTGTGACAGATTAGGTCTCCTTAGACACAAGTTCCCAACTGCGGGTCATCAGATATTGTCAGCAAAGCTGGACTAAGGGCATGGGGCTCTCAGTGGCCAAGAGCCCGTCTTCTCACCACTCAACAACAGCTGAGTTCCCTTTGTTTTGATTTACCATGTTTGCCGGCGTATAAGATGCATCGAAGTATAAGACGCACCCCGTTATTATCAAAATAGCCCACTACAGGCCACTATACAGTACAAGATGCACTCCATTTTTCCAGTGTATTTTAAGGGGGGGGGAGTAGGTCTTATATGCCAGCAAATATGGTAATTATTGTAGCTTTAGTTGTACACAGAATAGTGGAGTAAAATAGCATGGGATCAGGCTATTAGTTTCATTCTCGTTGCAAGGTGAAACATTTGCTTACAGGTGAACCATTTGCTTACAAATGAAGATTGCTGTATGTATGTTGCATTTGCTGGCTAAGCCAGCCTGCCTGGATCAGTTTGTACACGTAGGGCTCCAGCCATATAACTTTGGTTGCCAAATGACAACCCCCACAACCCTGGCCTCCTGGGCAAAATGGTTGGGGACAACGGCAGCCACAGTCAAAGAACATCTGGAAGACCCAAGGTTGGAAACCACTTTCTTACAGCAGTAATTGATCAGAAGTATGCAACATGAAAAAGCAAAAATTAATTGATAAAACAACAACAGACTATTACTACAACAGTTTCCTATGAACGCAAAGCATACACAAAAGATGAAGAATCTATCTAGTTTGCTGACTAATTAACTATACTGCTTCTATGTATCTAAAGAATACTATTCTAATAGGGTTCTATTTTTGTGATAGATACTTCAGAGCTTAGAAAAGTTAAATCTCTGGAATCCAGTATCTTCTGGTCAGCACAGCCATTCAGCCAGGGAATTCAGAAAGTTATAGTCCAAAATGGAAATTTTCCAAGCTCTTGTTTCTTCTACCATATGCATTCTTAGAGTATGTTCCAAGTCTGCAGCAAGTAGAACAACCATATAGTCAACCATGCAGGAGAAAGTAAAATTGATACATCTTCCCATCATTTATGTAATTATTCCTTTTTTCTGTCCTTTTCTGTCTGTTTACTTACCTTGAATCATTTATTACCTTCTAGATGGATGGAGGTGACCAGAATATCTAAGACTGGTCACACCCATGTGGTTGGTTGCTTGTTTCTAAAGCCAGCTGGGAAAAGCTCAGATATGAGTCTTCTCCTTAACTGAATGAAAAGGTGTGGATTTTCCTGAATCAAGACTAACACAGGCAGAAACAGCCTTTGGTAAAAAAAAATTTGGTTTCTTAATGCTTTTTTAATTTGATACATTTGGTACTAATCTAAACAATAAATATTGTTTCTTTTTAAAAAATTAATAAGAAAAATACAATAAACAATAAAACAACAGAAACACAACTACTGCAATATACAATAATACTATGTGCTTCCTTCACTCAGCTGGACAGTATATATGCTTCTTTACTTTAATACACAGACTCTTTAATTTATAGTTTATCTTTCTTTCTAAAATATATATTCTTGACCTGGTTTCGTTCCTTTCCCTTTTATTAGTGTGTGGTCCAAAGATTCTCCCCACATTTCTTTCAAATCCAATTTCTTTATACAGTAATTCCTTTTTTGACTCTTAATTCTGATGCTAATTTGTCACTTATTGCTATACTGTACTCCACATTTCCCTATATCTATACCATTCTTCTAATTCAATTTTACTATCTGATTTCCATTTCAATTTTACGATCTGATTTCCATTTCTTAGTTATGACTTATCTCATTCCAGTTACCATTATACCATTTTCTCTCCATTTTTTAACCTTCAAAACTTAAGGACAAAGCACTCCTCAGCCTGTAGAGGAGGTCTAGGTGTCCAGTCTTTCATTATGGTTCCTAAAGTAAGTCACTCGATGCCCTCAAGCTAGGAAAATGTCTTCTTATCATTCACAACACGTACAAGGAAAAAAACTTACCTGCACTGACAGTGATGGCTTCAATGAATTGTTCTCTCCAGCTGTTTGTCCCAACCACAAGCGCAAGGTTTGTCTTTTTAATGAGCTTGTCCACCGTGTTCTGCAGAAGGACAGACAAACATTAGAATGCTAAGCACACCATCAGTTCAGAACTGCCATACCAGTTGTGGGGTTCCAGGAGATGTAGCCCCTCAAAATATTTCCCCCAAGGTATCTGGTTCAGAGACTCGGGTTCACAGATGGATACTCAAAGCTACCTGCAGAAAACATTATTCTAACATTAATATCAACCCCGACATTTGACTGCAACTGGGCACACTATTCTTCTCCAAATAGGTTTGAAATATATGGCCCAAAGATTTGTTTACACAACTTTAGTGTCGAGCTTGTTTTTACTAGCCTACAAAGAGACTAGCCAATGGCCTTGCCCATGCTGGCTACAAAAGAAGGATGGCACCTTTCTGCAGAAAGAATGAAGATGGAGATTATTCAATTATTTTGTCTTTAATCAAGTAGACCTGTAGAAGAGAGATGTGGTGATCTAGCTCCTATTTGCCAGCAGGATACAATTATGTGATGCTTATGGAGAATGGGTGTTTTCTTCTTCTACAGCTAGCAGGAATACATATTGGGCAGACTCTCAGAAGAGGGAAGGAGCAATCTATTCCCCTCTGCCAGCCCATCCTCTGCACACACAGAATGACTACCAGGCAAGTTGTTATTTGCAAGGCTATGTTCCTTCATGACAGGCACATGTCTACTTTTGAATCATTATTTTGTATTGTCACAGCTCTCTAGGCATGGGAACATAGTCTGGGAAAGTTACATTTGTAAAATTCAAGCCCTAAATCCCCTAGCCATCCTTGTATAAATTTTGGAAGAGGGCAGCACTTCCCAACATTTTAGTAGAAACTCCTGAATATCAGTATGGCTATACAAATGTGCCAATACTTCATAACACTTTTTACAGACTTTCTTTGTTATAAGTCAAAGTCTGTCTGCATCTCGTATTGATCTTCTCTATTTGTATTGGATCTGGAAGACCCTCGTAAGGTAGAATGGCATGGCACTTACTGTAGTTTTCCCAGCATTCAGCTGAGTAAAATGCAGTAAAATCAATAGGAAAACTCACTTTAAGGCATCTAGCTCCCCTTGCCCCATTTGACAAATGATATGCATGTGATTGTGGGGGAGTGGAGTGGAAATCAGCAGAACTTCATTATGCTATCTTTTAACAATAAATTAGTTACTTTATTCATCATTTCTTTACAGTAAATCATAATAAGTAGAGACAAACAACAATACAATATAAAAAGCCAGTAAAAATGCAACTAGCAGCAGCAATTCTAGTAAGGATGGATCCTAATTATCAGATAAAGGAGATGAAAAACCCAACAGCAAGGCACAGGCTCATGGTGTTAAATTAGTGAAGTATTTTTAAATACAGGTCGCTTCCCTATATCTGCAGGGGATACATTCTGAGACCTACCATGGAAACTTGAATCCACAGCTAATAGCAAACCCTGTATTTTACGCTGCAGTCAGTGGCCTCTAGAGGCCAGCTCTGGTAATGCACCACAGAAATACACATGTATTTCAGAATGTTTTATTTAATATTTTTAGACCCATGGATAACTGAAATGGTGGATCCTGAACCTGCAGATATTGGGGGGGGGGGGGGAGGAGGACTGTAACTCAGTCTAGACTAGATCTCTAACCAAACTCAAAGTGTGGTCATGAGGATGGGAAAACAGATGTAGAAACAAAGCTCTTTTGTTGTTTTGAAAATTGAACACACTGATAGACAAACTGTGCCTCCAAAGACTTTTTATGTCCCAAGAAAACCTAAAGTTCTAAGCAGAATTTGGAAAAGTTATCTTTTATACAAGTTCCTAGCATCTCTATCTTGCATAGACAGTGGTTGACTGTGAAAAGAATTCACAGCATAACGAGCTGCTCATGTGCCAGGATACTTTCAAAGGCATCGACACTCAATGTGTCCACATTATGGACAGGTCTGGCTTGGGAACATGACATTAGAGTGAATGCCAGTAATAGTGCCCCCCCCCCCATTTCTGCTTCAACATAAAAGCCTTATGTCAGAATAACATTTAAACAGAGACTGAGTCTGCCAATTAAGCAAATTAGCCAGTGTTGCTTTGTGCATTTCCTTTCTCCAGCAATGCTCTATTAATGTTGCAGACTTAAGTATGTTCTCTCAGTCTTCTTAGTTAACAATTCTTTTTTCAAAATACATATTAGCTTTGGATAAGTTGATTTAAAATTTGGTTTAGCTTCTTCTTGTCAGACTCCTTGAGATGTCACTATTGGAAACTGGTGAAAGATGGCATAAATTCATGGGAAATGATCCAGTGCCCCATGGGCAGGTATATTTGTGTGCCTCCGCACAAGACAGGAAGTGACAGGGATGGATAAATAATTCATCTTCTTATGAAATGTTGGCTTATTTGTTTATTTATGGCTTCCTCAGAGAGATAAAATTAAAACATTTCAGTCCTCATGATTGCTTGAAATACCTGTTTGAAATTTCAGAAAGTAGGAAATGATTATTCTACCATTTTCACTATGCATAATCTTTATCCCCCCCTGCTTATCACAATAAGGAATTATGCTGTTGGGTATATTATTTGATAAAGCCAACTTCAGTCCCTTCTTTGGGAGAAAGCAGGACAGAAATCCATATATATATATATATATATATATATATATATATATATATATATATATATATATATATATATATATATATATATATATATATATATATATATATATATATATATATATATATATATATATATATATATATATATATATATATATATATATATATATATATATATATATATATATATATATATATATATATATATATATATATATATATATATATATATATAATCCATACATTATACAAATCTGCTAAATCTGCACAATTGATACAGAACTTTTGTCTGCCTGTTTATTAAGTGGGCACAGAGATCTTTATTAAATAATTTGGGCCACAGAGAAACAAACCTGTTTTGGGGACTACCCCATTTAACACAGAACTGATTCTGAGTGGAAAAGAGGACCAAGTTTAAGCAGAAATAAGGTCTTGTGGTATGTCTACATAAAAAGGTAAAATAAGGGTCTCCCTTGCTCAAAAGCCAGTCATGTCTGACTCTAGGGGGTGGTGCTGATCTCCATTTACATCCAAAGAGCCAGTGCTGTCTGTGTCTGCAGATGTTTCCATGGTCATGTGACAGGCATGACTAGATGCCGGAGCGCATGGAACGCTGTTACCTTTCCTGATGGGGCAGTACCTATTTCTTTACTTGCAATTTCCTGCTTTCAAAATCCCAATCTCATTGTTCTGTGCAGGACAATGACAATAAAGATTTATCTTTAACTGCTAGGTTGGCAGGAGCTGGGACAGACGACAGGAGCTCACTCCGTCGTGCAGTACTTGGGTCTCGAACTGCTGAGCTGCCGACCTTCTGGTCTTCAAGCTCAGCATCTTAATCACTAAGCCACTGTTGTCAACATAGGTAAAGGTAAAGGTCACCCTTGCTCGAAAGCCAGTCATATCTAACTCTAGAGTTCAGTGCTCATCTCTGTTTCATAGCCAAAGAGCCAGCACTGTCTGCTTCTGCAGTCATTTCCGTGGTCATGTGGCAGGCATGACTAGACACCAGAGCACATGGAATGCTGTTACCTTCCCACCCAAGTGGTCCCTATTTATCTACTTGCAATTTCTTGCTTTCGAACTTCTAGGTTGGCAGGAGCTGGGACAAAGGCGGGAGCTCATTCCATTCTGCAGTATTCGGGTCTTTAACTGCTGACCTTTTGCCTTCCAGTCAGCATCTTAGCCACTTGAGCCACTGCATACTGCACCTTAAATTCGTAGGATTCTTCAATGATCACTTCTAGTTTTGTATGTTCTCCTAGAATGGGCCGCCCCATTTCTGCAATGCGCCGTTCTTCCTCCTCTTTGCTCGTCAGCGGCTGCTTCTCTTCATTCTCTTCTGCCAAAACAGAAAGGAAGCACAGAGATTTTAAGCTGCAGCATTCACTTTTTTTTTTTTGCAGCTAGCCTCTGTCAACCGGGGAGCCACAGTCCACCATTTATATTCAAACACTCCCCGTTGCGAAGGTAAAAAGCAGGCCGACATCTGCTACAGAAAATAGACAGGCCATTAACCAAGAGGGCAAATGACTGCATGGTTAAGGCCTGGAATGTACTGTTGCAGATGGCTTTCCTGGAAGCATTCACAAATGAGATCGCTGTTTCCTTCTTCTCTTCACTTGTCTTGTTCAACTGGTGATACTATGGCTTGTTTCTGCAACTCATGGAAAACAAGAGGATGTTTCTGAGACACTGTTTCTGTTTTGCACATTACGGTAGTTAACCCTGACAGCCATCTTCTCCCAGCTCAGCCCATCAAATTCAATATTGTTGATACTGAATGGCAGCTGCTCTCCAGAGTTTCAACCTTTAACCAAAAAAACCTTTCCCACTCAAAATATATGTTCCCCCATGAGTGAAAACAGAGAGTCTGTCATAGTATGATGGTGGCTCAAAATTTTCCACAGGAAATTCAAGCCTTTTGGGAAACTAATTATCAGAAAGCTCCTCAGCATTACTATTCTCCCAACAAGCTAAGCTGACCCCTATGGTTTCTGTATGTTTCAGGCTTGTATGAGGTTAGTTAGACACCTGCATGTCCATCAACGTGCTTACTTCTCAGCCTTACTCCTTTTCCTTTTACCCTGAATGACGAAGCTGGTGGAGATGATCATTTTCAGAAATGAAGGATGAACTATCGCCATTCTCCCTCATGATTTGGCTTCATAGTGGGTGAGAACTACTACCAGAGAGATTTTCAAGGAGGAACCTATTTTCAGTGTTTGGTTAAGGTGGCTAAGCTAATCTAGCGTCTTACATGATTTTTGACAAGAAATATTGTTTAATTTAACGGACAGATTTAGGCTTCTACTTCTTTTGTTGTTCAGTCGCACAGTCGATTCCGACCTTTTGCGACTAGGGTTGCCATATGTTCCGGAAGAATGGGATTGTCCCAGATTCAAGGTCAGAAAAATTGTCCTGGCCAGTTCAATAAAAATCATGTTAAAGTCCCAGATTTTTAAAATTTACTGATTTTGTATTATAACACACCATTAAAATAAATTCGAACTCTGTGACCAGTGTGTTTCCTGGAACTGAGGATGCTAATTGATGACCACGATGTGACTTCTCAGAAGTACAACAGGTCATCTTACAGTAATAATTAACTGTTGTAAATAAATTCATTTATGTATTGTTATATTTAATGTGAAAGTGTTTTATAGCTGTCATTATATGATGCTTGTTTTTTTAAAAAAAGGTTATTTTGTAGATAACCCTCCCATTTTTGTCAAGTATACTTCTGTCCCAGTTTTGTGGGAGAGAATTATGGCAACTCTATTTGCGACCCTATGGACCACGCACCTCTGTTCTCCACCATCTTCCTCAGCCCGCCCAGCTCTGTGCCCATTGCATCTACATCTCATACATTCTATGGTTCTCCAGTATTCTGGAATAAGAACTTTCTAAATAAAGGCCATTCCCTCCCTTTTAAAAGGGGACATCTGGTGGCTTTATTCATACCCAAGAATACACAGTTTCTTTTGGTATGAGGAAATTAAATGTTTTGTTTTGTGCCAAGCCCTTGAATTTTCCTTTCCTTTCCTCTTTCATTTCCCCTTTGTTCTTGGAAAGATATGAATTTGGAAGTAATGCTATTCGATTGGTGTGTAAAAACAATAGGGAGTAATTTGTTAATTTGAATGCTTCCCAAGACAATGGAGATGGAGATGAGAGTGGGCGGGAAAGATCTGATTTTTGTTTTGCTTGAAGTAAATTCCTCTGACAAATCCTACACCCTTGTGAGAGAAATGCAGCATGACCAGACAGCGAAGCTGGCTGGAGTTACCAAGAAGGGATTCTAGGTGGCGGTACAGGGCAGTACTTCACAGATGGTTGCAACATGGCTACAGCGGTAGACCCATAAAAAAGAATTATCGGCAGGCAATTTTGCAAGTAGCAGCACAGAGATGTTGAATCTATAGAGAAGCAAAGGATGGCACAAATTAGACTTGGACAAACTGGAGCCTTCTGAGTGTGTTCGGGCCATATCTCTCATCATACCCTGCCAGAAAACCAGGCTGGGAGGCTGAAGGTTGTAATCCAAATGTACCTGGACGCTGGGGGGCTTCTCCAGTTTTTCTAGGGGAGCTGAATAAGGACTCCCACTTTCTATCCATGGGTCCTATTTGACTTATCTAGCTGGGATTAAATTTTCCAAGAAGGCACCATTCTGGGCCATTATGTAGAATCTGGTGAGGTTATCCTGCTATGGTAATAGAGTAGTAGACTCAGCAACTCAACGCTGAGTGTCAGACAGCAGTTAACTAACCTGACAACCCTGAGGACTAATGACCTTGGGTGCTGAAGTCCACAGGGAAGGGGGATGGTCCCCAAGTGGATTAAATCACACTTGAATCCATCTTGATGGAGGGCAGCAGCTTCATCAATACTAGCCTGGGGCTGAGGAAGGCTTTGTGTGCATGCTTTGGTGTGGTCCAAATATTAGCATCCCTATACGGGAACCAATGAGTTGGGCATTTTAATCCAATTCACTTTTTTTGAACCTCCATGTAGTACTGTGATGGTGAACCTTGGCACTCCAGATGTTCTTGGACTTCAGTTCCCAGATGCCCAAGTCTCTGTGAATCCACACAAATGGGTTTACTGTTCAGAGACTTGGGCTTCTGGAAATTGAAGTTCAAGAACAGCTGGAGTGCTAAGGTTCACCATCACTGATGTAGGGGGTTATACTATTTTTTAGTCCTCAACTTTAACTCAATCGCAAGTGAGTGTGTTCACTTGGGACAAGCTAAAGTAGAGATTTTGGTACCACAAGCAACCTTTCTGCATCTGACAGCTGGACAGAAATTGATAATTTCCATGACCATCTGCAGATGCTTAGGGGAAATAAAATAAAATATTTTCTATATGTAATAATTGTTGTGCTGTAACGCGTTGGCAATAGGATTAAAAAATCCACTTTCTGTTACTACTGATCCATAGATGATAGGGGGAAATTATCAATTTCTGATATCCTGCACCAGCTGCTGCAGAATATGGGAAACTGAGTTGGTAGAGGAGGAAAATGATGGCTGGAAACTAGGAATGTGCCAAACAACATTTTGCTTCTCCTCCAACCTTAAGAGTCTTTTTTAAAAGCCACACTACACTGACCTGGGAGGACTAATGTAGACAAGCTATGAGTCCCTGTTGGGGGTACTATCCATGGCTGATGGAGACACTAAACTTCAACAATTCTGGAGTAGAAAATGTCTCTATGTTTAAAAAGATGAAATCTGTGATTCTTAGGAATGTTTCACTAGACCATCTCTCTTTAAATGGTTAGATTTCCAAATGATTATTGGGTTTAGTGAGAATGTCTGGCAACTTCTTTTGAGTCAACATGTTCAAGTAGATAACCACTTTCTTAGGACTAGAGTATCTGTGGTTCTCTAGAAGGTGTTGCACTACATTTCCATTCATTTTTGACTGTTGGTCTTGCTAATGGGAATCAGTACAGAACAGAATTCAACCTGTCTCTATCTATTTTAATTAGCAACTTGGACAAAGATCAGGCATAACTTGGCAGCAGAGCTGGCCCAAAACATCTTGCTGATAATGATGGAAGGGAAGGTGCTGCACTTCATCATTTGATGTATGAAGGTCAACCAGACAACAGTGCCTTGTAGCAAGGAGCACAGGGCTGCCCTCCAACATTTTGACACCCCCTTTTATCACTACTACCTCCCATTTGAGTTGACTGCATTACCATATATAACAGCATAGCTGGCTCTGCTTGGTTGGCAGGCTTAGATGGAGCAGGGAGGGCCATCTTTTCAACTAATAAGGCAGTATGGAGTGCTGGCCCCAGGCAGCAGATTGGGTCTCCATGAAAAAGCAGCCATGTGTTATTCCATCTAGGATTTCATTCCCCCCCACACTAGAACCCATATATAAAATGTATAGCCATTGGTTACACTTGATCTGTTGAACCAGGATCCTAGTAAACCAGATACCTTGTATGTTGATTACAGTAGAAGGAAAAGGATGATCTCTAGCATGAACCTTCCTGAAGACAGGCTGGCCTAACAAAATGATGGGCAAGAAGGAAAGATCAGTGATCTGGATTGGGATTTGGTGGCAAATTTAATGCCTAGTGCGGTTAGGTTTTGTTAGATATGAGGAACCAACTTTAAAAAATGCATTGAACAATCTACTTCACACATGGTTATCAGTGTTACAAATTTCCACAGCAGAAGCTATGGCTGGGAAAGCAGATTGACCTTTGTACAACACTGGACTCTCATCAGCACCAGCCAGCATGGCCAGTGGTCAGGGATGAAGAAGTTGTTACCTAGCAAAGCCTGGAAGGTTACAGATTTCCCAACCATCAGCACTGTCCCCCTTAAATTAGTCCTTAATTTAGCTCAGCAAAGGTGCCTTCATGCCAATGACTCCTCATATGTCATAGCTGAGCCCCATTTTCCCCAAACAAAATTATTAACAAGTGTATTGCCAAAGACTGGCTATTCATAAGGTGGATGGGCAGCTGTTACAAGCATTAGGTCTATAGATGGCCTTTCACTGGCTGAGCATTTATTCAACATTTGTATCCAGCCAATCCTTTAAGGAGTCAGGATTCTGGCCAATTCTCCCTTCCTGACTTATCTTCACAAGTACCTTGTGCAGAAATTTGAATGAGATGTGGCTGTTTGCTTATGCTCTCAATAGGTTTCCATGACTAAACAGCAGATTTAAAACCCTCTACACTAGTCTTTCCCAATCTTTGGTTCTTGGACTTCAATTCCTAGAAACCTAAGTCAATTTCCAAAAGCACTGATCAGCCCATGTACTGACTTAGACTTCTGGGAATTGAAGTCCAAGAACCAAAGGTTGAGAAACACTGCTCTACACACTGCATTATGCTGTCTTACAGGCAGTTATTAAACCAAATAATTTGGTAGTTGCGATAATTAGCCATTCCATGAAGGATGGTGATAATTAGGAAAGGGTAGAACTTAGAATAATTCCTTTTTTTTGATTACAGCTCCCAGAATGCCATGGTCAATGGCCATGATGACAGAGGTATTCTTGGATCTGTGGTCACAGAGTATCTGTTCCTAACTCTAGAGAAGAGATCTGGGTGGTGATAATTGCTCTATTGCACTAGTAATAACTGAGCAATGCAATACAATGAGCTGTAGATATCTTGGCACACAGTTGAAATCACACTGAAAATTTCAACCACAGGCACTGCTGAAATCAATTATGCTATCTGGTTATTAAGCCAGGGGGCAGGTTGCCAGCCAAATGTCTTAAAGGAAGTGACAGAAACTAACGATCATTTCATCCTCAGGTTTTTTAAAAACTGCCTTGGAATAACTTCCAGCAAACCACTAGGTTATTATCACTATCATTCATATTTTACTATTAGCTTGTTAGCTTGAAGCATGTGATGTTAAGTCTATGTAAATGAAACATCTCATCATCAATGTTTGTGAACACACTGATTACATCTTTTGTGGGTTTCATATTAGTCTTAGTGCACAGAAACAATTAGGATGTCTTACCATTCAAACATTTTCCTAAATTGCAAAAGGAAGAACAGAAAGCCAAGATGTTAACATTATACAGTGCCAACTTCTTTAAATATATCTATGTGGGTCACATTTTGGTAAATATTTAATATCACTAATCTGCGTTTTTGACCTATAAAAACTGCTTTTCAAGCTGTTTAGCACTAGTTGTTCATCAGGGCCAGGGGCTCAAGAAGTGTAACTCAGTGGTACAATTCAAGCAGCATGCCTCCAAATTGTTTTCAATGTTGCCAACCCTTAGTTTAAGTTTTCCCTTTACTAACATTCATATAAATATTTCCTCTTTCCATATAACGGCTTGAGTGATTGATACCATCAAGATGGTTTTGCTCTATTTGGAAAAGAAGTGAAGATTGCATGAACTCATTCAAAACTTTGGTTTCTGAAGAACTACCACAAAGCTATTGTCAGCTAAACATCCTTTCCTTCAGATCACAAAATTCATCTTCCCTCATTATAATGTAATAGATAATAGCAATGGGTGGAAAGGTAAAATAATGGTGTACAGGCCTTCTCAATTCAAAGCATTAAAAGGGAGCAATTCATTGGGAAACTTCTTTATTCAAGCATGGAGACATGGGTGTGGATGAAGAGAGAAATGAGAAGAGCATGCATCTGATGTTGCCAAAGCACAGACTAAGATTCCTAGTAATTGTACCCAATTTGCATCTCATACAACAGGTAGACCTACCTTATGTCACAGAATGTGAAGAAATGTTAAAAGCTTGTGACAATAATGTTCCTTGCAAATTATTTTAAGCGTGAATACCCCAGCCCCAACCTATAGCAAGATTTGTTTTTTTTAATAAAAAAATGGTTGATATCCATGTCTCTTTGTATTTAGCACTGTAAAGCTTTAAAGTTAAATTCTTTTTTAAAAAAACCTTGGTTAGGATGATCCCCAAAACAAGTAGATGCATGAACATGAGGCCAGCTGAATCCTCCCATGTACTGGCCAACAGCATACTGTTGGGATAATTAACAATATCATATGCTTTCTAATGCTGGGAGGTACTTTATGTGGGCTGTCTGTGGTTTGCCACTAACCAATTAACAGAGTTCTTTCCCCCCTGCCTCTGGCTCTTGCAAAGGGCGCCCTTGCTTGAAAGCCAGTCATTACCGACTGTGCTTATCTGTTTATAGCCAAAGATGCAGCACTGTCTGCATCTGCAGATATTTCCGGGGACATGTGGCAGGCATGCCTCAACATAGCATGGAATACTGTTTACCTTTCCACTGAAGTGGTCCCTATTTATCTACTTGTAATTTCTTACTTTTGAACTGCTAGGTTGGCAGGAGCTGGGACAGAGACAGAAGCTCACTCTGTCGTGCAGTACTTGGGAATCAAACTCTGACCTTCCAGTCTTTGAGTTCAGCGTCTTAATCACTTGAGGCAAGCACAAAAACTTCCAACCTTCCTCCTCTTTCTGTTTATTTTATTATCCATTGCTCTTTGTCTTGTTTGTTATTTGCCAGCATGTGTCCAGCGAAGTTGCCAGCATAAATCTCTCTCTTCTGATCGTCAATCATGAGACTACATGAGTCCATGCCTTTACATAGAGATTGCATTTTCCCTTTTAATGCTTGTAATTGTAACTGAACAATGGATCTGTAAGTAACATGCTTCCCCCCCCCCCTAACCTAAGCTTTATACACTGATTTTTACTGTTTCAAGTACTGGTTAGTGAATGGAATGGTTTAAGGGAAACTTGTGCTACTGCTCTCACGTTTCTCCCCTGATGCTGTTGGGCTTTTCTGCTCTACTAACTAACCAGATTCCAAAATATATACATTCAAGACATACTGACTTCCATCTTAGAGGTAGGATACAGTTTCTTCATCTCTTGGAACAATGTATTATGATGCCAATGCTTTGCTGTTAACATTCAAATAAGAGGAGGAAAGCAGCAAGAGGAGGAATTGAATATTTAGTATTAGAAACACATAATATTTGAGGGAAAAGATAATTAAAATCCATACCTGTAATTGTGAAGTCACCTAAAGGAACAGACAAAAACAAAAAAAAAGGGAGAGAGAAAGTACACAAATTATAATCTAGTTTACTACATGGCATACATCTTATTATCATTCAGGCTTCCAATCTAAAACTAAACTGCAGATTTCCTTGCATACCCACCTGGGACTGGAAAATGCCAAATGGACAGTGTGTGTGTTGGTGAGAGAGGACAAATTATCAAGAAGAAATACTAAAATATTTTAAATGGCTATGTATGAAATAATTTAATATAAAAAAGAAAGTTTTTAAAAAGGCAGACTTGTCTTGACAAGACTATTTACACTGTAATCTTTGTTTATACCTGGGAATAAATTCTGGCGGATTCGTGAAATTTTCTTTTGAGTAGACAAGGGCTGAAAGTTTATTCCACACCGGCAGAGCAAAAAGCACCACTGGCGAGGTTGCACTAGATTGCCTGCTGCAATTATAGAGCCAGCAGCGCTCAGCACAACTTCTGACTGTGTAACAAGGTCTCAAAGGCTTTTATGCACAATGTCCCAGAATATCAAATCACTTACAGAACAGTCCATTGTGCAAGTGGTTTGCCACCGCAAGATGATTGTCAAGGTCATATTCTGGGATATATTCCATTTTTTCTCCAAAGTATTATGCCACATTTTCTAGATTCTTTCACATGCTGTTGTCATGGCGCCCACTTGACTGAATAAAGTGAGTCCTATTGGGAGCAGAGTGCATATACAAACTGCATTTTTGTTCTATTCTCTTACAGGCATGAATAAGTGATCTGATTGAAATGCAACACAAAAGCAGGTCAAAGAGGTACTAACTTGACTCCGCAATGCATCTAAGTGCAATTGCATAAGGTTACGCACTGTTAAGATACAAATAACTGAGAATGAGTTTTGAGATCTAACCCTATTCAACAAGGACCTTGGGTTTATCCTTTAAATGCCCCAACTATATAGCATGGGATAACAATTCCCAGGATCCTCTAACCAACAAAGCTAACTGGCCAAGCTGCCTGTGGGATTCTGGATGTTGTAGTCGAAGAATTAACTTTTCCAAACTCCTCCATTAGGCTGTTCATAAAAGATGAAACAATTAATTGGGGGAAGGAGTGGCTCTCCTGCATGAGCTGAACTGGAATGTATAAAAGTTGTTCAATGGCTGTTGTGAAATTCAATGAAAACACAGGGATGAACTATATGTTATTCACCATTGTGTGTCATACCACCTTAATGCTGACTTTTAAAACTGTTTAAAGGAAGACTATTTAGAACAGAACAGTGTTGGAGGAAAGTAATACTTCATCTACTTCTTGGTAGGAGCTGGGACAGAGCTGGGAGCTCACTCCATTATGCAGCACTTGGGTCTTGAACTGCTGACCTGCTGTCCTTCCACTCATGAAGTCCAGCATCTTAACCACAAAGCCATTGCAGCCCCTTACTTCTTGCTTAAAATTTCTCTATATTGCTTCTCCCAACAAGATTCTATCTGAGTGTTTATTCTTGCAAACAACTTGGATTCTCTCACATAAATGAAAACAGATTATTGTCTAGTAATGGCTTCCACTTAAAATAAATATTTATGGAATGGGCTCTAATTTCTCTTCTTAACTAACCCAGAAATGACTGGAGATCATCTGGCATATTAAAAAAATGGGATTTTACTGTAATGAAAAGAAAACTAAAGGGAATACATTATGTAATGCTGTAAGGTACTGGGCTGAATGAGAAAAGAGATATGTACTTTTTATTAATGTGTCAGGTTGGATAAAATTTGTGTCTTGGCTTGTCTCATCTGTGCTTCTGCCAAAAATCTCTATGGGCAAGATTTTCAACCATAATTCAAACTAACTGAATGAAAGTGTTTTTTAGTTTTCTATCAGATATTTAATATTTTGAGTTCATTCCACACTGAATCTAAATTGCCAGTGGAGAGGCTGAGAATGAATTTAAGGGGTGGGGGAGAGAAACCAAGACAAAATAAGATCAGCTATGTTGATAAAGTTAATCGGTATTAATATTCTCAGAAATAACTATTTGAATTCAAAAAATGATACAAAAATACAAAACAATCACCTCACATAAAATATGCTCTTAAGACTCAAAACAATGGAAAAGAAATACAGGAAACATGATGCTTACCAAGCTCATTCAACAACAGGGCTGTGGAGAAGACACAGAGGGACAAACATAGAAGAAGAAAAGACAATGAACAATGAAATTAAAGAGAACATCCACAGAAAAGCTTCAGATCCAGGTGGCCAGAGAATGTAGATCTGTAAATATGCAGGGCACCATCACTATAAAGGAAAAGAGCATGAAAAATAATAGGAAGAACTTTTCATAGGAATGGATATGGAATTGTGGAGAAACATTAAAACCATATATATACTGATATGTATTACACATTATAAACAATGTGTGTATGTATAAATGTTGAGTGAAAGACAAATCTTTATAAAGCCATACTGTATTCCCAGCTTTGAGGGCACATAACTTTTGGATCCAATTGCTGCTCTTAATTTTGTATGAGTGTCAGCTCTGCCAGTGATTGAGGAAAGAATATGTCCTGTTGGATTAATTGCTCAGTTTCTTTGTGTTTTTTTTATTTAAAAAAAACATTTATGCTCCTCCTTTGTCTGACATTATAACATAGGAAGGGTATTTCTATTTGTGCCTTGTTTCACAGGTTGTTTTTGAATTTGAAAAATCTAATGGCTAATATTAAATGACGAAAGAACACAACTTTCTTCTAAAGATGACAACTGAGGAATCATTCCAGTTCTGAGAACCTGGAAGGATAGCATTAAAAAGTGTCAATGACAAAAACTGTGGGAGCCCCAAAGTGGACATTGAAGGCTCCATGAAAGAAACCTTTGATGCATTATAATCACTCATGAACATTAACCAACGTCCACTGGGTTAATGCTCATAGCTCATAATTCCCCGTACAGCTGGGGAATTCTTGGGCGTGTTTTACTTCTGCTTCTGGGAGCGATGAGGACAGCGCGGGCCGGATGAATCACAGTAAACTCATTTGTGTGGATTCACAGGGTGCTTGGGCTTCTGGGAATTGAAGTCCAAGAACATCTGGAGTGCCAAGGTTCGCCATCATGTCCCTAGAGTTTTGGAGGAAGGCTGAAGTGGTTGTGACATTTTAAAAGAGATATGGCATTTGTAATGATAATGTGAGATAAAAACAAGTGGAGGCATTTGGACTGAGAGCTGTTGCTCTTGTCTTGCATTTCATGGTGTGTTGATCAAAGGAAAATAAATGTTCTCAAGTATCCAAACACCTCTCCAAAGGAGAATTAAAACACCTTAAGAAAACACACATGCCTTCCAAATTTTAGACTGCTTCAAGCTCTCATTGCTTATAATAAATCCAAAAGCTTCTCTCATTTCAGTTTTGCAGTTGCAGGTATTTCCCTGTGTATGAAGATATGTGGCTACATTGCTGCTGGAGACAGACTGCAGTTTTTTAAACAGCAGTAAATGGTTTAAGCTTGTTCCATTCTTTGTTCATTTCTTGTGCCATGTACAAGACTTTTCCACCTGGGTGCCTCCAAATAGATTGTGCTACAACAGGGACGGGCAACTTCCAACCTTCCACTACAATATCTCAAATTGTTTCTTTTTTAAAGAAAACATTAAAAAGCCCCTTGTGACCTTTACTGGCTTTTTTTTTAAAAAAATGAAAACATTTTTAGAGCAATATGGGTGGTTTCAAGGTCATGGGCATTCCTTATAAAAATGACATAATTTTTCTTCCATACCCCACAGAGGGCACAAGGGAACATTTTGAGACAATTTTAAAAGATTTTTTCCTGTGAAGATGTTGGACTGCCTAGACCAGTGGTTCCCACAGGGGGGACTTCAATTTTCAGAAGCCTAAGTTAGTACATCGGCTGATCAGTGCTTCTGGGAATTGAAGTCCAAAAAACCCAAGATTGGGAAACACTGGCCTAGACAGAAGTACTGAGGGAATGCATTTTGACTATGAATAGTTGTAGGAGGTCTAGGGGGTGCCCGCTGCCTACGCCAGACTACAATTTTTATTTTTCTGAGCTGACACACTTAGAGGATCTTAAGTTAGGAATGTTGGTGTCCATGGATTTTACTGTTCTAGTACAGTATTGCCCTTGGTCAGACAAGTCTACTGGCTGTGCTTGTGTGAATCATGTCTGCTTTGAATATATGGATGGCCTTTGAAAGGGAGAGGAGAGATAAGTCCAGAGTATGGAACAATAACTTTGTTGAATTTATGAAATCCCACAGCAGCATGGCTGGTAACAAGACATCTAAATAAAAAAGTAATGGTCACAGTACAAATGGTGTTCATATAAGGTTTGTGTAACGTGTTGTGGCTAATTGGAGCTAAATGAGAAGGTCCTAGGGTGCATTCCAAACATGTGCCTGGTCACATCTATTATTGTGCATCTAAGATGCACCCCAGCATCAATTAGATACAATTAGCTGTAGCATGTTTCACAAACCTTATGCCAATATAATACTAACAGGATTTTGGCCAATGTTTTTAGCTTCTGGGTTCCAGTCTCCCTACATCTAGGAACAGGCCTGTTTGGGTTGTACTCAATGGCTTTTTTGTTAGGATCTAACCTTAAAAAATCCTGGATATCAAGTCTCAAAGGTTGGAAAATTGCAGGTTCTGGAATTCAGAAAACTGCAGCCCAGAAAGGTAACTTTTCCAAGATCTGCCAGGAATTCATGATTATTGAGAGTCACAAAAGCAAACAATTGGTCTTCTACCTCTAATATCATCAAGCCAAGCTTCAGGACTTTTTGTGGGATGGAAACAGCTTTGGCCACCTTGGTGGATGACTTTTGCTGGGAAATAGTCAAGGAAGTGTGTCTCTCAGGATTTGACAACTTGGCCTTTAATCTGTGGTGTCTCTCAGGATTCTGTTCCAAATTCCATGCTGTTAAATAATAAGAGAAGAGGCTCTATATTTTGAGTCCTGCGAGGGGGACAGGTGGTTTATAAAGTAAGTGAATAGATAAATAACCCTCTCATCCAATCCTGATGAGGAAAAGAAGACCTTAATATCTCTGTCTTTCTGCGAGTAGAGTCTTGGAACACAGAGAGATAGAGGGAAAAAAGTGTAAGTTGTGGTTCCAGGGGTGGTGGTGTGGTGTTATTATGCAGTTCATTCATTGCACTTGAATATAATACATGGCTACTGATAACATGTTTGTGTGTAATGTATTGTTTGGAGCACCTTATTAAGATTCTGTAACTGTTAGCCCCCTTTTAAAAGATGACCATAGTGGTTATAATCAAAATGTTATAAAACCTACTCTTACTTTGATTTTACATTATTTATGTTACAGAACTATTATATAATTAATTTACATGGGCTGAAATACTGCTGTTTTTTACACAGGTGAAAAAGAAAAGGGCAAAATATTCACTAGACTTCCAGCTGGCAATGAAAGAGTTCCTCCTGGAATTCCCAGGTATGTGCCAGGCCAGTGTGTGTGTGTGCATCCTGAGAGTGGCAGGAGCAACTCTTTAACTGCTGGCTAGAAGCAAGTGAATGTTATGCTATCTGCCTTCTGCCTATGTAGCGGTGAAACAGGATTTCAGCCATGATGTGTTTAATTGGAGCATATTAAACTTGTTTACATTATACACACTGTAAGACCTGTTATATGATTATTTTACATGGTATGTTTAAGTGATACAAATAAGCAGTGGGAATTCTCATCATTAGTATTATCTTTGTTTTTAAACAAAAGAGACAATGAGAAAGAGAGACAAAATTAAAGCCACAAAGCTTGACAGGAGGTCGTGGCACATTAGCTTGAAGCTGAGTAAGAAAGTTGTGAGAGAAGGAAGACACAAAAAGAAAAAGGGCCCAGTTTTTTTGTGAGCTGCCTGGGATTACTCTCACACCTTTCAATCTTCTTCGTATCCATATTGGTTCCTCAAGCACAAGGAAGAAACTGCACTCTTTTTCATATTCCTCACGGTCAAGTATTCTAAGGGTAATGTATTTCCTGTGGGGACACAAGACAAAGGCAAAACAAATGGTTGGTGTGGCACACACGCACGTACATGCTTTAAAGTCGACCCATCCAAGTGGCAGTAGTAGACTGTGATGATAATGGAAGAGATGACTCCATCACACATCCTTTATGTATGTAAAAGAGCAGGAAACCTCTGTTCTGTAAATATTATTTCAGTTTGGTTAAGATCTCCCCTTAGGAGAAAAAAAATAGCTTAATAGTATGATCAATCAGTGCCTCTGTTTTCTGACAATATTGAAAGAATAGCAATATTGTTTCTGTTTGTCTGGTTAGACAGATGATTTGTTTCTGATATGTATTTCAACATCACTATGGTCTGAACTGTCTATCCAAATGTAGCTTCTCACAACCCCCACTTAAACCTCAAGAACAGAGCTTCGGAAAGTAATTTTTTGGACGATAGAATCCAGTGATTATGACCATTGTGAATCTAAGGGTTGTTTTTTTAAAAAGAGTAACTGTTTCCAGCTCTGATCAATGGGTTTAAGGCAAGCACTCTTAATTATTACAGCCTTAGGACTTGCAAGATATAGGACCTTTTCAGGCAGCTCATTGCATGCAGAGATGTCCTGCTCATGCAGCAGATGATGTTCATCAAAACATCTGGAGTTAACCATTGTTTGGTCACTTCACTCCTCTGTTTGGTTGTTTCTCACAGAATTAATACCTGAAAGGGGGAATAATGCTACTTGCCCAAGGCCATAGAGTGTAAATCAAGGCAAGGCAGAGATTTGAAACTGTGTCTTTTATACAGTATCTGATTTATTCTACTGTACTAGGTTTGTGGTCAAAGCAAAAGAGTTTTGGTTCATGGCCTAACCCACTCAGAGGGCAGAATATAGGCTTGATAATGAAAATGCTCTGGATGTGGCCAGTGACTCAGTTGCCTGCCCATTTACATAAATAACAGGATGTGTGTTTCGAGACTTCATGAACGGGAATGTGGCAGGCATCCATGAGTGATCAAGACAGGTGCATACAGGTAGGGCTCAGCCCCACACAGCCGATCCCCCACCTTTCTTTTCACTCATCTCCACCAGACGGGGCTCCCCAATTTCAAGGTAGAAGGTCTTGTTTTTCTCATACTCCTCATCATCAATTACTTTGATTGATATTGTTTTGCTGAAACAGAAAAGAAGAAGAATACAGATTCAAAAGCAAGGCATAGGGAGAGGGGAAAAGGGGAATAAAGTAAATGTGAAGGAGAGAAGAAATTGCCTGGATGATAGGAAAGTGCAAAGAAATTAAAGACCTGTTTCACCATGCAACTGAAGGGATGACAATGTTTTTATAATGATAAAGCTCACAACTAGCTCTGCATATGATAATACAGTACTGAAATCAACATAGCCATCTGGCTCAGTGCTTGGAAAAGTTTCTTTTTTTAACTACAATTATAAGATCACCCAAAATCCAAAAGAGCAGCTTTTCAAACCATTAATAACAACACTGGGAACCCGATAAGCTGTTTCTGTAATCAGAAACAATCTGTTTATGCTAACCAGTCACTCTGTACCTCTGTACTGGATGTATATAAATTGATGCCATGAAGTCTCACTCCCATGTGTGACGATGTTGACTTGATTCACGAAAGCTAACATTAAAATTTAACAGTTAGTGCTACAATTTTTTTTCTTTATTCTCTGATTCACTGTGATCAGAAAGACTCCCAAGTCAGTGTATCTAGTCACAAATTTGGGTCTGGACTCTTGTGAGTTGATAATTGTGAAGAATACCTAGAAGGTAGAGTGACCACTTGTACATTGCTACTAAAGAGAGCAAATGTCACCTCAAAAAAGAAGACAACAGAGGGTACAGGTTTGCATAAAGTTACATCTAGTAATGTACAGAGATGTATACTTCCCACTTGAGTGGGGAAGACAGTGACCTGATGATCTATGTGTCCCTTGTTTAGTTTGCTGAATGTTGGATGGACAATTTCAAGATTTTTGAACTCCTTTGTGATTATTTATCTTTGTATCAGATTTGCAATGGACAGTCATTCAAACAAGAGACATCTTTAAGTGGAGGTATAAAAGAAACACGGCTATGACAGTTACAAGATACTAGTTTTAAACCCTGTAGATTTCCTTTTCGGTAATCGAGCTAAAAACTGGAGGGAATTTTGCTACAAATTTGCTGAGACGTAAACCAAGTTTCTCCTACTGCTTTGAAAACCATCCAACACCCATCAATCCAGCTTCAGTAACCAGCAAACATACAGAGACATCCACCAAATATCCTATTACCACTTTCTAGAAGATTTCCCCTCAAAAATTGTGGGGGTACCACTGTTACTATGTAACTTATCCTCTGTGTGTGTGTGTGTGTGTTTGTGTGTGTGTGTGTGTGTGTGTGTGTGTGTGTGTGTGTCTAGCCAAACAGAAATTTCTCTGGGAATGTGGAGGAACTTTGAAGGAACTAGGTTATGAAAGATATCTGGGAGTCAAATGGTTATTTCTAAACTCTCAGAACTCATCGACGATGTTTTTTTAGTACCCATAAAAATAAATAAAATAGGGAAAAAAGAACACATGGATATATCATATCTATCCATGAAATGATTGTGCCTGGCCATTCAGTGAGTCCTATAAAAAGATAACTTTCTTTTTTTTTTTTTTTTCAAAAATTTATTTCTCGATACACGTCCAATAATTAAAAAAACAAGAGATAACAAACAGAACAATATAAGAAAATAAAAGACAAAATACACAGTAATATAAATAAGCAAAGAAAGAGAGAACAGGAAAAAAAAAAGAAACAGAACAAAATATCACCACGTGCTATATACAATGCTACGGAGACAGAATTTCCCCTTTTATAAAAAGATAACTTTCAACATGCTGCTATAGAATGTGCTATGTCCACAGCTTTTCATGCTCTAGAAATGCCAAAAGAGTGAATTCTTTTTTAGCTGAGAATGTCAGATATGACAAGTATGAATGTTTGAATGATACTGGGGTTATTTTGTTTTCACTTTCCCTTCTCATATGCAGCATAACTTGTTTTTCCCTTTTCAACTGGGAAAGATTTTAGCTATCTTTTTGTCTGATGCTGTAATAGATAAGCTTGACCTATTCTTCTGCCTTCTTTTCATCCTAGGGCATTCTATCTGTTATGAAAAAATGTATTGCAATGAGAAAATAGAGATGAAGAACAACAACAACAACAAAGGCTCCATTGCAATAAGATGAAGCAAAGCCCAATAGAATATGTCATTCATCCAGGTAACTCTTTCTTAATATGCTTCATGCATAACATTAATTTCATCTTGATAAGACAGATTTTTTTGCAAGCCACAAAATAGGATAACAAGGATTTATCATCACTTTTTTAAAAGCGCTGTAAATATCCCAAATTCTAGGTTTTATTGCTTCAATTTGTCCTTATTTCTGTTTTTTCAGAGTTCTTTTCTCCTCCTTTTCCTCCTAAACCGGGTGATACTTTGGCTTATATTCTTTCAGCAAATGCTCACCCAGCTATTCCATTGTCCTATTTTGCATCAAATCTATTAGTCTCCTACAGGGGTTACTTCAGGAAAACCAAAGGGAGAAGTATTTTCTGCCTTTTCTTGCTGCCTTTCTCAACAGGAGGCCTGTGTGAGCTGTCTTGGTTTATTTAAGCCACCATTTTCCTACATACAATTTTTTGTATCTGCAGTTCATTATTTTTTATTGTATAACACTAAGTTATAGCATTCACAAGACCAAACAATTAGTAAAACACAAGAGATACTTGGTATTAAAACATAGCAACAAACATGATCAACTAGTCATAATAATAATTTTGTGTCAGAAATTATTCTGGGTTGAAAGGATTTTTGCGGAAGAAACTCCGCTCAGGGAACGCCCAAATGAGGCTCCTTTCATGTCCCCAAGAGCTGGGACAGAGATGGGCGCTCAATCCGTCATGAAGTACCGGGGGTCTCATATTGCCGACTTGCCAGCCTTCCAGCTAACAAGGTGAGCTTCTTAACCACTGAACCACCTCATCTCCTAACTCAGTGATGGCAAACCTTTTAGAGACTGAGTACCCAAACTGCAACCCCAAACCCACTTATTTATCGCAAAGTGCCAACAAAGCAACAGGGGAAGAAGGAAACACTCCCACTGGGCTGCTGGGCATAGGGGAGGGGTGAACTCAGTGTTGGGGGGAGGGAGAAAGTGCTCCCATTGGGTTGCTGGGCAGAGGCAAACTCTGTGCTGGGGGAGGGGAAAAGTGCTCCCATTGGGCTGCTGGGCAGAGGGGTGAGGTGAGCTCTGTGCTGGGGGAGGGAGGAAGTGCTCCCATTGGGCTGCTGGGCGTGGCGGGGTGAACTCTGTGCTGGGGGAGGGGAAAAGTGCTCCCATTGGACTGCTGGGCAGAGGGGTGAGGTGAGCTCTGTGCTGGGGGAGGGAGGAAGTGCTCCCATTGAGCTGCTGGGCAGAGTGGCGGGGTGAACTCTGTGATGGGGGAGGGGGAAAGTGCTCCCATTGGGCTGCTGGGCAGAGCGAACTCTGTGCTGGGGTGACTGCATAAGTGCCTACAGAGATGGCTCCGAGTGCCACCTCTGGCATGCATGCCATAGGTTTGCCACCACCACCCTAACTAGTCAAAGAATCTATCATAGCACTTTAACATAGTGTAGGTCAAAATTCAAATACAGAAAAATGAAATCTAAGCAAGATTTGAACTTTGGGGAGGGATTTTGCATTAAACTTTCATCCTTATCTGCTAAGGGCTGTAAGGAAGTGGGCACATGTTAACGGACAGAGTATCAACTTGAAGTTCTATGAAATTGGCCAGTGTAGTATGACTGCCCTTCCCATTTGATCTGAAAGAGCTTTGCTAAGGCTGTTATCAGTATTAAATTCTCCTCTCTTTCTATAATTTAGATCCAACAGTAAAGAACACTTTGCAGGAAAGAAGAAAATACAGACACAAATGAGTTTGGCTATACAAAACCAAAATCCCATTATGTTTGCCCTTCATGATGACAACAGAACTCATTTACTCCAAGCATTGCCTATGAACAGATGCAAGGCTGTATCATAAATGTGATTGGTTTTTCCTCTGCATGAATATTTGTAATAGTTTGCCCCATTAATAATAGCTATAGTAATCATTTTATGGGGATGGGGAAACTGTTCTGGCAGGCAGTTTTGGAGACAAAACAAAAGTGTATTCTTGGAGGCTGCAGTGCTCTCCAAATTCATGTTCTGTTTCACTGTCAAAACTCACTCTATCTAAAGTTATCATGCATTATATTTAACACAGGTGCTATTAATTTGAAGTCCCTTGTATTTTAGAATGACTCAGAGCATTACATGCACAATCTAAAAGGAAATGATAGCATGCATCTTTACCTTACATTCTATTGAAAACAAAGTTTCTTCCCTCATGAATTAATTGCAGACAATTATTTTCCCATACCCCAATACATATTGATTAATCTAGGGAAAAAACAACACTTGACAAACCAAAACCAAAGACTTTTGCTTTTAGCATTCTACCACCTCAACTGGCCCACAAACAGACCCTAGAGCAGTGGTGCTCAAACTTTTTGGGTCACGGGCCGGTCATGTGGTCCAGGGGGCTGGTCACTATGGCCCAGGGGCCGTATCCGCCCCTTGACGCCAATTCTTCTGGCCCACGAAGCCCTCGTTGCTCCCGGAAGTAGAAGTAAAACACACCTGTATGGGCACATTTTACTTCTGCTTCCAGGAGTGACGAGGGCTTTGTGGGCCGGATGAACTGGCATTGGGGGCTGGATACGGCCCCCGGGCCATAGTTTGGGCACCCCTGCCCTTGAGCAGTCTATAAAAAGGGAAAAAACAAAAAAGAACAAAACAGACCTAGACTATAGAATCACAGAATAACTCAGTTGGAAGGGGCCTTTTAGGCCACCGAGTCCAACCCCCTGCTCAATGCAAGGATTCATGGCAAAACAGATATGACAGATGATGGTCCAATTCTCTCTTGAATGCTTCCATTGTTGGAGCGCTCACTAACTCTCAAGGCAGTTGGTTCCAGTGTCATACTGCTCTAACAGTTAAGAAGCCCCCCACATTTAGCCTGTATTTGACTTCCTTTAGTTTGAACCCGTTATTATGAAACCTGAACTCTGGGTTGATGGAGAACAGATCCTGCCCTTTATGATTATCTTTCAGGTATTTGAAGAGTGTTATCATATCTCCTCTCAGTCTCTTTTTCTCAAGGCTAAACATGCCCAATTCCTTCGGTCTTTCCTCATATGGCTTGGCTTCCAGTCCCCTGATCATCCTTGCAGCCCTTCTCTGTACCTGCTCTAGTTGGTTTACATGCTTTTAAAGTGCAGTGCCCAGAATTGGACACAGTACTCTAGATGTGGTCTAACTAGTGCTGAACAAAGGGGGACTCGTGGCTTTCGGAGACTATACTTCTGTTAATGCAGCCCAAAATGGCATTGGTCTTTCTTTCAGCCACATCGCACTGCTGACTCATACGCTTTAGCCTGTGATGTACAACAATTCCAAGATCCTTCTCACTTGTAGTATTACTGAGCCAAGTATCCCCCATCTTGAAACTGTGCATCTGCCCCCCCCCCGCCACCAATTGCAGATGACACAAAACTGGGTGAAATAGCTAATACCTTAGAAGACAGCAGCAGAACTCAAAAAGACCTTGAACACATCAGCTGAAACCCAGGATACATTAAATTGTATATCCACCTGACTTTTGTGCTATCCAACTATAAATGGTTCACTATATTATTTGCTAATTGGCTTTATAGTAGACTCTGTTTATAACCAAACATGGATTTCTATGAGCATTGAAGTACAATACCTGGATATTAAAACAAGCACACATACAGGTGTGCCCAAATATACCTGGTACTACATTATTAAAACAAATGACTAACACTGATGTGTACAAATGGTTAAAGCAGAACCCAAGGTAAAACATTCTCTTATCTACGTAGTTACAGCAAACACATGGGGCTGAATTATGTTTCCAGGCAACTGTGAACTGTTAATTAGGAACAAGAATGAGAAAAACAAGCCCGAAGCTCTTTAGATATTTCTTAAAAGACACAAAGTAAACATTTTAGAGGGATGCTCAAAAAGCTGCTCTTTTCTTCCCTTTTTCCCCCATCTTTACTACAAATTGTAACAGAGGTTCGTGGCTCTCTAGCATTAGACATCTGGGGCAGTGACCTGCATCCAAAATCAACACAATTTATTATGAATGCTGATATATTATTATTTAAGATGACCGTGCACAGCAGGTGTGCTGTTGTGTCCTCTCCTGGCATAGCAAGCTTTGGTGGAGAAAAAAAAAAAGAAAATATTTTTCAGAGTTACAGCAGCTTGAATAACTGTTTGTAAGTGTGTACGTCTATCTAAGGTAGTGGACAGAATGGCCTCTAGTCTATGCAAATGTTATTTATGAGATGCATTTACATTCAATTTGAAGCACAAATCCCCCAGCAGCTTCCAGAAAGGGTGACACAAGATAGTCCCTGCTCTTGGGTTTATTGTTGTTGTTCAGTCGCACAGTCGAGTCCGACCCTTTGTGACACCATGGACCACCACACGCCAGGCTCCTCTGTCATCTGCCATCCTCTGTAGCCCACCCAGATCTACGCCCACTGGATCAACAACACCATCTAGCCATCTCATCCTCTGACTCCCCCTTCTCCTTTTGACTTTGATCTTTCCTAGCATCAGGACCTTCTCCTGTGAGTCCTTTCTTCTCATTTGGTGGCCAAAGTACTTGAGCTTTAGCTCCAGGATTTGTCCTTCCAAGGAGCAGTCAAGGTTGATTTCCTTTAGGATTGACTGACTTGATCTTCTTGCAGTCCAGGGGACTGTCAAGAGTCTCCTCCAGCACCCCAGTTCAAAGGCATCTATTCTTCTGCGCTCAGCTTTCCTTATGATCCAACTCTCACAACCATACATTACTACTGGCAACACCATTGCTTTGATTATGGTGACTTTTGTTGGGAGGGTGATGTCTCCACTTTTTATTATGCTGCCTAGGTTTCTCATAGTTTTCTTCCCAAGAAGTAAGCATCTTTTTATTTCATGGCTGCAGTCACCATTTGCAGTGATCTTGGATCCCAAGTAGGTAAAGTATTGGGTTTATAGCCTAAAATATAGGACATGGCACACAAGGAATAAAAGACGTGGAGGGAATTTGAGGGGAAGTGGTTGGAAAGTACCCTGACACCTCTGGTACAGCCCACATTAAGTACTGCTAAATGGAGACATACCTGGAAGTTTTTCTTTCCCCTCCCCTCTCAGAATGGCCAGTGGAACCTGAAAGGAACAATGCAGGTAACCCTGCCTCTTGGCCTCAGGTCCACCTCTAGTAAGCAGGTCTTGCATGCTTTGGCATGGTTTAAAAAAACTAATCTCTCCAAAAGAGCCTTCCAATTGCTGCCAACCCTTGGTTTATTAGCATTTCCTAAACCCTTAATATTATAGCGGAAAGGGAGAGAAAAATAATCCCTATAATTTCTCTATGCAGTACTTCAATATAGCATGGCTGTTCATCTCTTGATTCAACCTCTGTCTGCTCCAGTGAATGAGATGGACTGATGTCTAGTTTACATGCAGCCTAAAGGTATACAGACTTCAGCTCATGCTGTCTTTTTTAGCACATGCTGACTGTTCAGCGTGAATGAGGGCTAATACAGTCTGTCTGCTTCAAATACACCACAAACAGTTGTCATGACTAGATCCTGTAAGCTAGCACTTTACACACATAGAAGCCAGCCCCCCCCCAGGTTTACATATTTACTACATTTCCCAAATAGCCTAGCTCCGTGATGGTGAACCTTGGCACTCCAGATGTTCTCGGACTTCAATTCCCAGAAACCCAAGCCCCTTGAATCCAAAAGAATGGGTTTGCTGCGATTCATCTGGCCCACACCGCCCCCGTTGCTCCTGGAAGCGGAAGTAAAACGCATCCATACGGGTGCGTTTTACTTCCACTTCCAGGAGCGGCGTGGGCAGTGTGGGCCGGATGAATTGCAGCAAACCCATTCGTGTGGATTTATGGGGGCTTGGGCTTCTGGGAATTGAAGTCCAAGAACATCTGGAGTGCCAAGGTTCGCCATCACAGAGCTAATTGGTCCTCCCCCTCTCATGTGTTTTTTCCTCCCTAACACCTAACCCAGTGATGGTGAACATTGGCACTCCAGCTGTTCTTGAACTTCAACTCCCAAAAACCCTGATCAGCAGGAGTGCTGATTTAGGCTTCTGGTACCTGAAGTCCAAGAACACCTGGAGTGCCAAGGTTCACCATCACTGACCTCACCTATCTCGTGAGGTAGGCTGAGGAATCTGTCACTCAGTAAAGTGCCTCGTTGAGTGGAGATTTAAACTTGAATCTCCTCATGTCTGATCTGGCATTCTAACCACTACCTCACACTGTCTTTCACAAACTCTATGGGTAACAGGGGAAAGCATGCATGCTAGACTTGTTGCCTGTGTCCTCTTTAATGCAGGTGTACTGAAGTTTTGTGTCAACTAGACTTATATAAATTCTTCAGTGAGAATGTACCAGCAGCACCCACAGGCTCAGGCTAGGTCAGAGCATTCAGCGTGTAAGGGTTTGTCAATAAAGAGTATTTACCATCTACTTCCTAAGAAGCTCTTACAAAGCTGTTAGCATCCAAGGATTGGAATCTGAGCCAGAGCATGAGGTGGAAAAGAAGCAAAAGGAAGCAGCAGCACAAGAGACCTTAATCCATTATCACTTTCTATTTTGAAAGGCAACAAAAACAATTTGTCTCCTAATCCTGCAATCCATTTTATACTAGAAAACCAATTGAGAGGATGTGATTAACCTCTTTCACTTAAAGGTGGGATTGTGGTAAACCTCAATGCACATGGCAGGGAAAACATGGCTACAACAGAATGATGTTAATGCTACCATTTTACTTAGTTCTTCATTCACGCTCTTAACTGGTTTATCATTTCACCTTTCCCGATACAGCTCTTACTCCTTCTTGTTTTTGCAGCCTGCCTTTTGCTGAAATAGAGATGACTCTAACACTCACAACTCTGCCTTGACTAATAAATTCACTGCAGATAGCCAGGCACATGATGATTTGGCAATATCTGGCCACCAAATATGGTTTGGACATGGCTGCTTTAGAGTGTCTTATTCATCTGTTTGTTGGGGTCATGGTGGCCTAGTGGTTAAAATGCTGAGTTTGGTGACTAGAAGGTTGGCTGTTTGAGATTCGAGTACTGTACAACTGCGTGAGCACCCGTTATCTGTCCCAGCGCCTGCCAACCTAACCGTTTGAAAGCAAGATATTGCAAGTAGATAAATAGGTACCGCTTTGGCAGGAAAGTTAACAGTGCTCGTTGCACTCTGGCATCTATTTATGCCTGCCACATGACTACGGAAATGTCTGCAGATGGAGGCAGCTCTGGCTCTTTGGCTGTAAATGGAGATGAGTACTATAACCTAGAGTTGGACATGACTGGCTTTTGAGCAAGGGAGACCTTTATTCATCTGTTTATTTAAATAGGAACCAACTTGTTTAGCGAAGCATGAATGGAAAGCCTCTTTCCCGCACTCTGCTTATTTATGTGCCATCAAGTCAGAACCCACTTGAGATATTAAAGGTAAATGAGATATTTGAATGGTTTGATCGTCTGTGTTTTCAGTGGGAGTAGAACTCTGTCGAACATGGGGTGGGTCTCTATTCCTTGACCTGCCTTTTGACTGACTCAGAGCACCTCTGTCTTGTCTGGATTAAGTTTCAGTTTACTTATCCTCATCCAGTCCATTACTGGTACCAGACACGGATCTGGAACCAGACAGCTTCTTCTGACTTAGATGAAAAGGAGACATAGAGTTGGGTGTCATCAGCATACTGGTGACACCAAACCCCAAAGCTAATGTAGATGTTAAATAGCATGGGGGACAAAACAGAAACAATGGCCAGGGTGTCAAACAGGAATCATCCAGCATTGCATTCCCTTCAGGGAAAATCACTGTAGAACAGTTCCTCTAAGTCCCATCCCAGAGACATGATCCAGAAGGATACCATAGTCAATGGAACTGAGAGCTGCTGGGAGGTCCAACAGAACCAACAAGGACACACTCCCTCTGCCCAGTTTCCAGGATCTGTTGTCCACCAAAGCAATCTCCACCCCATAACCAGGCCTGAAACCAGGTTGAAACAGATCTAGAAAATCTGTTTTATCCAGGAACCCCTGGAGCAAAGAAGTCCTGCCCTAGCACATTGACCAAGAATGGAACATGAGAGACTGGTCAATAATTACCCACCAAATGGCAAGACCCCTTCTCTTTTCGACATTGTGCTTATGCAGGTGGCTCAAGTGGTTAAGACGCTGAACTCAAAAGACTGGAAGGTCAGAGTTCAATTCCAGGGTACTGTATGATGGAGAGAGCTTCTGTTTTTTTCTTAGCTCCTGCCAACCTAGCAGTTCGAAAGCAAGAAATTGCAAGTAGATAAATAGGAACCACTTTGGTGGGAAGGTAAACAGCATGTGTTGAGGCATGCCTGCCACATGTCCACAGAAACGTCTGTAGACACAGACAGCGCTGGCTTATGCATGATGGCTATAAACAGAGATGAGCATTGAACTCTAGATTTGGATACGGCTGGCTTTTGAGCAAGGACGACCTTTACCTTTTCTTGTAAAGATAGCAAGATATGCCAGATATGAATTGGTAATATGTTATTGTAACATACTGAACATTCCACATGGGAATTGCCCCCTGCTTTAAAGTTGGAAAATAAAAGACCAAGAATAATTGATTGTTCATGCATAGTCCACTGAACACATTTGATGAATTGTTATTGCTACCTAAAAAGGAATTGTGTATTCGCTGGGGAAGAGTCATCCATCTGTTCAAACCACATTTCCACCTCTTGGACCCATGCTTATGGCTTATAAGGGATAGTTGTTGATATTACTGAACTGAACAAATGGGGTTTAAATGTGGTCAGAGTTAATTAAATAATGCTGCAACTTGTACTTGATCAAGCATTGTTCTTAAGAGAAAAGCTGCATGTTATATTACATCTATGCGTAACAAATTTATAACAAACGGTCTTGAGAGGAAATATTTTGCAAGGGGGGGGGGGAGGTAGGGAAAAGAGTGCTTAATCTTATCTTGCTACCTCCCTAAATTGTGCCATCAGATTGGAAATCTGTTTTTGTGGCCATCTCAGCACTAGAAGTTTAGAATCCCTTAAAATCACTTCTGAAGTAGATTGCTGGAATTGTTGGTTTTCTGATAAGCTAAACCAGGGGTGCCCAAACTATGGCCCGGGTGCCGGATTCACCCCGACTCCAAATCTTCTGGTCCACGAAGCCCTCATCATTTTACTTCCGCTTCCGGGAGCGATGAGGGCTTTGTGGGCCGGATGAATTGGCGTCGGGGGTGGATCTAGCCCCCGGGGCCATAGTGACTGGCTCCCTGAATCACGTGACCGGCCTGTGGCCCAAAAAGTTTGGGCACCCCTGAGCTAAACTGATGAGTCAAAATGTCAAAAAGCAAACCTATTTCATTAAAATGATATCCACACCATTTTACTTTCTTCTTTGCCATACTTCCTCACAAGTAGCATGTCAACACATCTCAGATATATTATCAAAATGGAGAAAAGTAAAGATCAACAGAGGCCAGAATCCTGTTTTGCCTCTGATTTATAGCAAACCTATAAATGAGTGAACTCATTGTAATGGTTTAATCAAACCCCAGACTGAGATTTCCTAGTGCGATGAGTTGCTTCAACCAGTGGTCAACTGGGAGCAATGAGGCAAACCAGAAAGCTTGCTTGTCCCTAACGTTCCACTACTTTGTGGAAGAATTCTGGCTTATTGTTTCATCTATTTGAACGGTCCTACTAAGACGCTGACTGGAAGGCGGGAGGTCAGCAGTTTGATTCCCGAGTACTGCAGGTTGGAATGAGCTCCCATCTTTGTCCCAGCTTCTGCCAACATAGCAGTTCGAAAGCAAGAAATTGCAGGTAGATAAATAGGGACCACTTCAGTGGGAAGGTAAACAGCGCTTGGGTGTCTAGTCATGCCTGCCACATAATCACAGAAACGTCTGCAGATGCAAACAGTGCTGGCTCTTAGAAACAGAGATGAGCACTGAACCCTAGAGTCGGATACGATCGGCTTTCGAGCAAGGGAAACCTTTACCTTTACTGGTAAAACAAACTTTGTGATTATCTTTCCTCTTAGAAATCTGAGCTCATATTCAAAGTAAAAAACAAAGAAACCAAAAAAGGAATATTTGGCATATTGACTCCCTTGAGCAAAGATTCGTAAAAGTGATACAGTATTCGGCATACTGAAGACTCCAGAATCTCTAAGAAGTTCAGTTCTGGTGCTAATCTTTTTTTTTCTTTTCAGCAAGGCTGGAAAAAAATGATTTCATGATAGGATGCACAGAAATAAGATGAAGGAGCATTAAAAGGCTGAGAAAGTATCTCCCCGAGCATTGTCTTTAGCTGTTGGCTTAGAATTTGTAATGAGAAATATCTGGCACAGAAATAAGGATAATAAATTGCACTGGGATTGAATCTTCCACTCCAGGGCTTGGCTGATAGAGCCCCATTTAGTTCCATTCATTTATTGTTGCATGCTGGCTCTTTAGATCTGTGTAACCTATATAATTAAAAGATCAGTGGTAGCAAAAATGATGGGATTCTTCCAATCCCCTAACCCAGTTTTGCATTTCAGTGTCAAACCCACCATGTATGTGTGCATTTGTTTGTTTTATAGCAGGGGTGCCCAAACTTTTTGGGCCGCAGGCTGGTCACATGGTTGAGCATGCCAGTCACATGATTTCTCCCACCAGAAGCAGAAGTAAAACATGCATGTGTGCGCGCATAACACACTTGCACATAACACACCCATGCATGCACATAACTCTGCCTTAAATTACCTGCAGCTGTCATAAATGCATTTACAACAGCCACAGGTCATTTACAGCAGCATTATGCACATGCGTGGGCATGTTATGCACACACACATGTTGGATTCATTGGTGCCACGAGCTCCATCCGGCACACGGACCATAGTTTAGGCCCCCCTGCTTTATAGCATAGCAGAATAAATGTGACACAAATACAAAAAAAAACCCCTTAGGTTTCAATGGTGGACATTATAGAAAATGTATTTGCCAGACCAGATCAGTTTAATGTTAAATATTCCTTCCATGTTATGTTTTCTGTCTTATTCACCATTGTAGCATCTTCACCATCTAATAGGGGTGCTCCTATTTACAAGCTGTGCCACTTGTTTGAATAGCATTAAGCAGACTAACTTCTCTTTAGTTTTGTATTCTTTTCTAACTGAAATCCAATGTTTAGTGGCTCCTGAACATCCCTGAGAGTTCTCAAGCTTCTTTGGGTTATTTTTGTGAATGCTGCTATTGTTTCTCTCTCTAAAAGATTTTCGTACTTTTATATTCCTTGATTGACCAGACTATCAAGGGATGAATTCCTGCTGGTCGCAACTCACCTTTTTTACGTACTATACTGATTCCACTGAGAGTAAGGTACTTACAGAGCTATAATGCTCAGAATACATCAACCACTGTCTGGATTTCTTCATGTCTCCAAATTCAATTCACAACAAATTGTGATGACTCAGCAGCCATTACCTTTGTGGGACCACATGCCCACTTCATGGCTGAATATAAGCAGGAGATCTTCAACTCTGCCATAATAGTATCAGGTACTCTGGATGAAGACAATCTAAAGCTTCAGCTGTTCATTTCTCTGCTTCTTCCCTCACTGGTAATTATTTCCTCTTAAATGGCAAGGGCCACTTGGAATACAATGAAACCCGAATGAGGTTATTATTAAGCAAGAGGAAGATGTCAACATGTACTGGGACTACAAAACATCTTGAACTGTTATGCTTCAGGATGCACATTTAGCTCCCTGCAGCAGAATCACACAAAACTAGACCTATAATATAGATATTCTACAACATTACCTCAGCTGAAGAGATGCAAATGAAGTCCTAGAGTTTCAGGCATTAGCCTACCACCACCACCACCACCATGCTCAATATATATATATAAATATAAAGTGGATAGGGCTAATAATTGGGCATGGCTAAAATCTGGCATCCTAAAGAAAAGGATACTCAAGATCATTGCCTGCAACTCGTGCCTGAGAATGCATTTTTCCTGAAGCAGGAAAAACGCTATTGGCGTGAATTTGTTTAAAGTGGATCCCAGCTTGCCATGCAATGACCCACACACTATTATCATGGAGCCATCTCCTGATGCATGTATGAAATGAGGCATGCAGGATTTAACAATGGGACTTCAATGGACTGCTGCAGCCTTGAGGATATTGACAAGGTGCACCTTCACAGCCTGTCCATCTGGCATGGCCTCTTCTGCCTCCATGACCGTTGGGAATCAGAATAATAAAGTGGTTCATCCTCCACTCATTTTGCCGTTGGGCCCAATAGGATGGTTTCCAGTGTGATTTCCTACACTGAGAGGACCATTACCCCACCTAAAGGGGCTCATCCGCCTGTAGCCGTTGGTCCTTTTAGGGAATCAGGCTATTTACCACCACCGCACAACACTTGGCGTTGAGTCGCTGGCTGTATGGTCTACTCCATTACCACAGCAAAAAATGAAGAAAACCCCCCACAAACAAACCTGGAAACAATAGTAAGTGTTGGATTTACAAAGAAATGGATGAAACAGTAGATCACATTATCAGTGGATGCAGTAGGATTGCACAGACTGACTACATAGGATCCTATAACTGTGTTGCAGCAATGTTACACAAGAATTATGTGAAACCGTCTTCGAACTACTGAAAAAGTGGTTGAGAATGAAGATAAAACAGTTAAGATTTGTGGGGGGAATTTAAGATACAAGCCGGTAAAAAGCTTGAACATAACACTCTAGAAATTACTGTGGTTGAGAAAAAATTGGTTAAGCTGATTGATGTGGTGATCCCAGGTGACAGCTGGGTGGAAGAAAAAGAGATTGAAAAGATCGTGATCATGATTTGCGAACTGAAGTACAGTACTGTATAACATCTCTGGGAGAAAAAAGCAACAGTGATACCAGTAGTGATAAGTGCACTGGGAGCAATCCCAAAAGGGTTAAACAAAACATCAGAGTGTAATTGGCATTGATAAGATCATGATAGAGCTGTTGCAGAGAGTAGCATCAATAGACAACAGCTACTTTTTCAACCTATATCTCACTGAATCTTAGGTCCCGGGCTAGTACCTGAGCAGTGGGATTTCAAAACTCCAGTCTGCAAACCTAGTGGACCATATACACCAGGAGTGTTCAAACTTTTTGGGCCACGGGCTGGTCACGTGGTTCAGCAGGCCAGTCACGTGGTTCCTCCCACCAGAAGTGGAAGTAAAACGCACCTTGCAATCTGTTTTGCAAAAGGATGAGATAGATTTTAAGCTGCCATTTTCTCTGCTTACACCAGGGGTGCCCAAACTACAGCCCACTGGCCACATCTGGCCCCAGACACCAATTCATCCAGCCCGCACCACCCTCATTGCTCCCAGAAGTGGAAGTAAAATGATGACAATGACAACAACAAAATGGACAAAAATTATAATGCTATTTGATCCTGGGGTACTTTTTTCCTAGTCATTTTGGGACAAAAATGTCTTTTGAATTTTCTTGTGGGTCTTGATGCTGTGAAGTAATATATCTGTTCTTTAGTGGGAGTATGCTTGAATTCTGTTATCTCAAGCAATACAACATATGTTTGTTAGCCCTTTCACTATCCCTACTGCTAACCCTCAATATACTAGAATTCTTATGGAATCAGTTAATATCTCTCAACTCAAACCCGTATAGGTTTTGAGGGTTAAAACACATACCTGCTGTAAACTCCATGAAGCCTGAGTATGGTCAGTAACCATGGGGTACCGTAGGTTGAAAAGGAAAATGGAAAGGTCATAATCCTCAGCCCTCATGAAAGAAAAGGGCAAGCAAGTAAGAAAGTGAAGTTAACATTTAGTGATAAGTGGCCACTGGAAAGTGCCTCTTTACAGGCAAGTTCATGCATGAGTCAGAAGACATTTATGTGCAAAGCTATAAGAGCTGACACATTGTATATGATGGGGAATGGAAGACAACGCAGAAGTCCTTTTCTACTAGAGTTCATTTGCATTTAAGAGCAAACTCTCTTCTCTCACTTATTCTTCTTTGGGTTTGTCACCTAAATGTCCTAGCCTCTGGTGATATTTCCCTCTATGTAGCACCAAATGCAATATCTGTCATAGGACTTGGTGTCATAAGAATCTGAACTTTCACCCTCTTCTGTCACTACTAGTTGACATGGAAAGCTTTTTAAATGGGCAGCGAAATTGCCACAGCCAAAAAGATAACCACAAGTAGTTGGAATACAGTCCTCCAAGAGCTTTACACAGTTTCCTGTTCTTTTTCTCTTGCAGCTACTACAGGTGAAATAAATTCAAAATTCAGCAAAAGGTTTTTGTGTGACTTTATGAATTTCACCCATTCTCAGAATCCATGTCTACACTTCTACTTAGGGAGAATTTCTTTTTTGAAAAAATGAAACGTAAAGGGGATGTATTTTTGTATTACACAGGATGAGATGCTAGGATTTGGGGATTGAATCCTGTTGTGCACTTTTGTTTTAAGGATGAATTTTTGATCCAGTTGGAGCATCTATTAATTAAAGGGGAATAATGCATTTTTAAAAAAACTAAGTCAGAAGATCCTCCAGAATAGTGTGGAAAAGCTAGACCAGAAGAGTGTCTCAGAGTAAAGGTGTGATCAGATGGCAAAAATATTATTCTGGAAAAGGTCCCTTTACTGGAAGCAGCAGCCCACCCTTAATGTAACCCTTCTGTTTCTATGGGAATCCCCTCATTCAAGCCCCCCCCCAAAGGAGAATAAACTTACTGCTGAACCAAAAATGTCCAGCTGGTGAACAGAGGAGGATCAGGCTGGTTTGTGACCTCCTGTGTATCCTGTGATTGCTGGAAACAACTCACATCACTCTGAGCTTCAAATGGTCCAAAACTTAAGCTATTTCTCTACCTCATGGGTACCCAAATTTTTGGGCCATGGGCCAGTCACGTGGTTCAGGGAGCTGGTCACTATGTCCTGGGGGCCGTATCTGGCTCCTGATGCCAATTCATCCACCCCGCGAAGCCCTCATCGCTCTTGGAAGCGGGAGTAAACCACGCCCATATACACGTGTTTTACTTCCGCTTCCGGGAGTGATGAGGGTTTTGTGGGCTGGATGAATTGTTGTCAGGGGCCGGATCCAGCACCCCAGGCCATAGTTTGGGCACCCCTGTTCTATCTGATTGCACCCAAAATCTCCCTCCCAATTCTATTACCGCAGGTCTTTACTAGGGCAAGGCTGGAAGGATTCCTTCTATTTGTAGAAGGGAACTGTGAGATACAATCATGAACTTTGCCACAGTAGAATTCAATAATTCATATTGTCCCAATTCCTTCCTTACACAAAGCTCTCTCTGCATGAAATGCAGGACTAGGGGTTACACTGAGCATTTCTCCCTGAAGTTTAAGTTTACTTTGTAAATGTGATATCTTCCTACTCCTAAAATGTGAGGATATATAATCCAAAATCATATAGCATTCTACGCTATATATTAAACCAGGGGTGCCCAAACTTTTTGGGTCGTGGGCTGGTCATGTGGTTCAGTGGGCCGGTCACGTGGTTCTTCCCACCAGAAGCGCAAGTAAAACACACCTTGTAATCTGTTTTGCAACAGGATGAGATAGATTTTAGGCTGCCATTTTCTCTGCTTAAACTGGGGGTGCTCAAACTACTGCCCGTGGGCCAGATCTGGCCTCTGATGCCAATTCATCTGGCCCATACCACCCTTGTCACTCCTGGAAGTGGAAGTAAAACGTGCCCATAGTTTGGGCACCTGTGTTAAACTATCTATGGGAAATACAGTTGAAGGCATTAACCTGCTAAATAAGGTTTTCAAACAAGACAAAAAGAATTATCTTTCTTGCTCTTATTCCTTTTGTGATTTTTTTTTATGGAGGAGGAAAAGGAATAGGGGCTATGTCTTCTCATGCCACTGCCCTGATTTGAACTGTTTCTGTTACTATGTCAGCTTTTTTTTCCTACCATGGATGTAAAGACCCTGCTGCAATGCAGAATAGCCATCATGATGATTAAAATTCTAATATGAAGAAATAATCTCAGGCAGTAAGCAAATAAGCCAAAGCAACAGTGTGTGTCCTTTAAATGACATTGAAGAGAGGGTGAGAAGTACCAACAAATGTTTGCTGCTATTGCTTTTGGTACACGTTTTCACTCTTCTGGCAAAGCAGCTGAATTGATTTTTTTAAAATACATCTGCTACTTTTCAAATCAGTTAATTAGCAAGAACTAGATCCTTATATGGAAAACCCTTAATGGAAATGGAGGGGAGAAGAGAGAAACATTGACTTTGCAAGGGTTGGCGGCTAGTTCTAGCAGTGCCGGTGACGACAGCATTTGGGGAAAACATGAAGAAAAGTGTGGAACACACAAATCCATATTTTAAAAAACCTAGTTAGCCCTATAGAAGTTACAAGACTGCTGGTTTCACCTGTGCTACAACAGACTAGCACAGTTACAACTAGGTCAGTGATGGCAAACATTGGCACTCCAGGTGTTATTGAATTTTAATTCCCAGAAGCCCTGATCAGCAGGAGTGCTGACTTGGGCTTCTGGTAATTGAAGTTCAAAAACACATGGAGTGCCAAGATTTGCCATCACAGAACTAGGTTATGTTTTGGGGGAAATGTGGCTTTTTCGCGAAATATTACAAGAACACCAAACAATACCAGTGGAGGCTCCTAGAAGTGCTAGAGCAAGAATCTTGTATATTCTCAACATCCAAAATTTTTTTTTTGGGGGGGGGGGAGGAAGAAGAAGATTACAGTGTAGCTCTTACTTGTTGTAAAACCTGATGAAAACTACCCAGTAACATTTCTAAATCAACTTATCATGCATTGATGCTGATTTCAAGGTGACTTCAAGTGGTTTAAATTTAACTTTAGTGTTCAATATTTAAACAGCACCAAAACACGATTTGACCAAAGGTTTGAAATATTGTTTTGGAGTATGTAACTCCCACCTCTGATGATTTTGAGAATTCTATTCTAAAAAGTTATTTGCCAAATGAGCAGAATGATAGTCTCAATCATTTAGACCAAGGGTCAGCAACCTATGGCCCACGGAGCCAAATCATCTGCCCCCCGCGCTCACTCCAACCATTGTTGCTGCCACCGGAGCAGCTGTGGGCGTGTTTACAGCAGCATTTACGGCAGGGGGACCATCAGTCTGGCCCATTCAACTGCCTGAGGGAACATGACCCGGCCCCGACTTTAAAAGATTGCCGGCCCCTGATTTAGACTGAGAAAGAAAGATTAGAAAACAAGATAAAAAAGAAGACAATATTTCCTAAAGCTTTGTTGGCATTACTGATACACCAAAATAAACTGAAAAATCCAACTATCCAGTGTGGAGAGACTATTGAAAATGTTGGAATTTGTATTCTATGGTGATTTTTTTCCCCTGACTGGCCAGGTTATCCTGCTATGGTAATAGAGTAGACCATACTACCAGCGACTCGATGCCCATCGTCAGGTGGCGGTTAACTTACCTGACAACTTTTAGGACTAACGGAGGGAAAGCTAATGGTCTCCAAGTGGATTAAATCCCACTTGAATCCATTTTACTGGAGGGCAGCAGCTTCATCAATGCTGGCCTGCCGCTGATGAGGGCTTTGTGTGCCAAAAGGGCTCAGGATCAGAAAGTGACTCAAGGAACTGGATTGGTGGTATGGGTGTCACGTTGTGATGTGGAAGGCAAATGGAAGACCACTGCATTATATTGTTCCCAGGACAATCTTCATGGCTGATCAGCATGATGATAGCCAATATTTGGAATTGGATACAGCACTTGAAGAAGAAGTATGGTTTTTAAATAAAAAATTAACACATATATCATGATTGGATAGGACAGTAGAGGCACAGACTCACAAAGCTCTGTTGTAAGGAACCATAAAAGTCAATGGAGCCCAACTTTCTATCAATGTAGAATATCTACAGCTAAAGCACCTGTGACAGGCAGCCATTTAACATCTGTTTGAAAAATCCAGACACGCTTCTGACACACAGCTGCAGGGGCCGGAGGTGTGGTAGCTCCCAGTGCTTAGGTTTTCATTGTTGTCGGCGATCGTGTCGGTTTTGTGGCTTCATGCACAGTGTCCACCACTTCCCATGGCATTGGGAGGCTTTGGGGAGCATGTTCGCTCTGTTTTGGGATTTTTCTTCCACTCCTCTGTGGCACTTCACCAGGGAAAGAGCGGTGGTTTGCAACTTCCTTGTTCTGTACTGGGAACCCAGGTGCTGACATAAGCTCCGCCTGACACCGGAATTCACCAACTGCTGTGCTTTCCCTGCTAAAGTGCCACGGAGGAGCAGCGGAAAAATCCCAAAATGGAGCAAAATTGCTTCAAAAATCCTTCTGCCACCCTGTGAAGCAGCGGAGGCTGTGCAAAAAGCCAGTAAAATGGTGTGAATCCCGCCGCCACAGTAAGTGACATATTTCAACTTCCAGGGGCGGGGGGTGGGTCTAGAGGTACCTGAGTGGCCACTGTGGGCTGGATTAATGAGATGCACAGGTCGGAATAGGCCCATGGGCCAGGGGTTGTGAACACCTGCTTTAGGCCCTACCTTTTTAAACAGCAGAAAATAAGCTTGCTTTATCTTCCACACCACTCATCAGAATATGTCCTTAAAGGCATATGGCTCTTTGAAAGACAATGACACCACTATGAAATCACTTCTAGCACTCCTAAAATATTACTTCTCATTATCACTCCTACGTGTGTCTTTAAAGGAGTCAGTAGCTTTATTACATTCTGTGAATATTTACAACATTACTATTCATGTTATCCAAGTCGGTAAAAGATGAGGCGAGGCAATAGTCTTCTAAAGGGAGTGTAATGATTACTGGTTTGCATTGACTTGTTTTTGACTAAGTGATTAAAAAGGAGCTAGCTAAGTAAGTTGGTAGAAGGCTGTTGGAAAAACCATGTAGAACAGCAAGAGAGTAAAAATGCTCTGCTTGGCATCAAAAAAGTATTGCACCACTTCACTGAATAATTGATATAACTGACAAATACTATCAGCTCCTTTTAGCAGACATGAAATGTGTCATCTTTAAACCACACCTTACATAACCTTCACACTATATGTACTTCCACACAAAGCTTTTGTTGTAAAATTGTTCTGCATCCTTCATGGAAGTTTACTACTGGCAAGTAGTCATCAGATTCTACCAATCCCATGTTTTCCCACCACTCCTTCTGTGTTTCTAATTTTAGCCAGTTAGAAGAAAAAGATGCAATGCCTATGTGACATCTTTTGGTTGCTAGTGCTAGGAAGGTGTATTTGGAAGCATTTATGTGCATCATTCCATCCTCAAAGACAAATCGGAGATTCTTTAGAACGTTTAGTAATATGCAACGTAGCTTCATGTCAATCAGACTATTGGTCTACATAGCCCAGTATTGCATACTTTAGCACAGGTGTTCTCAACCCATGGCCCGCTGGCCAGATCCGGCCAATGTCACCAAATAATCCAACCCGTCCTCACTCCAGCTGCCCCCGCCATCTCTAAGCGAGGCGCTCTTTATGCAAGGTTTTTTATATTTATATTTCATTATAAAACACTTTGGAGACTCTTTTATTGCCAAGGTGGGATGTGTCTAAACATTTTTACAAAGAAGCATACACAGTAAAACCCAGACTTACATATGCCTCAAGTTACATAAAATTCAACTTACATAATGATTTTTGCACTAAAACCATGTGTTGATTTACATAAATGTCCCGATTTACATAACACAATTTCCTATGGGTTTGCTTCAAGTTATGTAAAACATTCATTTTTCCTATGGGGTTGCTTCAATTTACACAAATATCATTTTTCTATGGGTTTGCTTTGAGTTAAGTAAAAAATTCATTTTTCCTATGGGTTTGCTTCAAGTTATGTAAAAATTCAGTTTTCTTATGGGTTTGCTTCGAATTAAATAAAAAAGCAATTTACATAAAAGCCTACAGAACAGACACTTTACGTAAGTAGGGGTTTTACTGTACATATTTAAAATTTCACTTTTCTTTGTTCTTTCCCGACTCTTCCTACTGTTAATGATCCAGCCTTTTAAATCAATAAATACACTACAAGTAGAAACTGCAATAAATAAATAAATAAATAAATAAATAAATAAATAAATAAATATTGGTTCTACTTAATTAAAACCCACACAAGAACCAAGCAATATACAGATGTTAAACTTTTAGGAAAGCCTGAAGCAATTCGAGTTTCATTCTGATATAAGAAAAAGACTAGATAATATGTTGTCTTAAATGTGTTAAACTTTTAAAAACTGTGATAAAATGTATGAAGAGAAAAAATGGCGCAGACACTGGCAAACCACGCCATAAATCTTGCCAAGAGAACCCTATTGACCAAAACAAAAGGCAAAACAAAAGGGCAGGCTAGGTGATACAGGATGCTTAACACCACAGAGTGGAGGGAGGGGAGGGACAGGAAAGGGGGAGGGCAAATGCAATGTTGCAAGGAGCAATACTGCATAGGGACATGGAATGTGAGATCAATGAACCAAGGTAAACTGGAAGTGGTAAAAAGTGAGATGGAAAGAATAAGCATTGACATCTTGGGCATCAGTGAGCTCAAATGGACAGGGATGGGTGAATTCAGCTCTGGAAACCATCATATCTACTACTGTGGTCAAGAAAACCTTAGAAGAAATGGAGTAGCCATAATTATCAATAAAAGAGTGAGAAAAGCAGTAATGGGATACAATCTCAAAAATGACAGAATGATGTCAGTCAGATTCCAAGGCAAACCTTTCAATGTCACTGTGATCCAAATATACGCACCAACCACTGGTGCAGATGAAGCCACAATGGACCAGTTCTATGAGGACTTACAACACCTCATAGAACAGACGCCAAGAAATGATGTCCAAATTATATTAGGAGACTGGAATGCCAAAGTAGGAAATCAAAAAGTGGAGGGAATAACAGGCAAATTTGGCCTTGGAGTACAGAATGAAGCAGGGCAAAGATTGATAGAGTTCTGCCAAGAGAACGCACTGGTCATAGCAAACACTCTCTTCCAGCAACACAAGAGGCGACTTTACACATGGACATCACCAGATGGCCAACACCGAAACCAAATTGACTACATACTCTGCAGCCAAAGATGGAGAACCTCCATACAGTCAGCAAAAACAAGACCTGGAGCAGACTGTGGCTCAGATCACAACCTATTGATCGCAAAATTCAGGCTTAGACTAAAGAAAATAAGGAAAACACGGAGACCAGAAAGATATCACCTAGACAGCATCCCTAAAGAATACGCGGTGGAGGTGATGAACAGATTCAATGGCTTAGACTTAATAGACAGAGTGCCAGAAAAATTATGGACAGAGATGAGGGACATCATGCAGGAAGCAGCAAAGAAAACCATACCAAAAGAAAAGAAGAGTAAGAAAGCAAAGTGGTTGTCTGATGAGGCTCTTAAAATAGCAGAGGAAAGAAGGAACGCAAAAGTCAAAGGAGAAAGGAAAAACTACAATCATTTGAACACAGAATTTCAAAGAAAAGCAAGGAGAGATAAGGAAAACTACCTAAAAGAACAGTGCAGAGAAATGGAGGAAAACAACAAAAGAGGCAGAACCAGAGATCTTTTCAAAAAAATTGGGGAAATTAAGGGAACATTTAAAGCAAAAATGACCATGATAAGGGACAAAGAAGGAAAGGAGCTAGCTGATGCAGAAGAGATTAAGAAAAGATGGAAAGAGTACACAGAGGAACTCTACAAAAAGGATCTCAACACTCCTGACAATCACAATGATGAAGAAGTAGAACCTGAGCCAGACATCCTGGAGAGCGAAGTCATAAAGGCCCTAAAGAGCACTGCAAACAACAAAGCTAGTGGAGATGATGGTATCCCAGTTGAATTCTTTAAAGCGCTAAAAGATGACGGAGTCAAATTACTGCATTCAATATGCCAGCAGATTTGGAAAACAAAACAATGGCCACAGGATTGGAAAAGATCAGTATACGTCCCAATCCCAAAAAAGGGCAATGCCAAAGAATGTTCAAATTATCGAACAATCGCGCTCATCCCACACGCCAGTAAGGTGATGCTCAAGATAATACAGGATAGACTTCAGCAGCGGCAGGGGGACTAGAGACCACATTGCCAACATACGCTGGATCATGGAGAAAACAAAGGAATACCAGAAACAAGTTTACTTCTGTTTTATTGACTACACTAAGGCATTTGACTGTGTGGACCACAACAAGATGTGGCAAGTAATTAAAGAGATGGGAACACCAGAGCACCTCATATGCCTCCTGAGAAATCTGTACATGAACCAAGAAGCAACAGTTAGGACAGAACATGGAATAACAGAGTGGTTTGGAATAGGAAAAGGAGTAAGACAAGGCTGCATTTTGTCACCATGCTTATTCAACCTATACACAGAGCACATAATGCGCAGTGCAGGGATGGAGGAATCACAATATGGGATTAAAATCGCTGGGAGAAACATCAACAATCTGAGATATGCAGACGATACCACCCTAATGGCAGAAAGTGAGGAAGACCTAAAGAATCTCTTGATTGGGCTGAAGGAGGAGAGTGCAAAAGCTGGCTTGAGACTCAATATCAAGAAAACCAAGATAATGGCAACAGGCCCAATCAGTTCCTGGAAGATAGATGGGGAAGAAGTAGAAGCAGTGACAGATTTCACTTTTCTAGGATCAAAGATCACTGCAGATGGGGATTGTAGCCATGAAATAAAAAGGCGACTGATTCTTGGGAGACAAGCAATGAGAAACCTGGGGAACATAGTGAAAAGCAGAGACATCACACTGAAAACAAAAATTAGAATAGTCAAGGCAATGGTTTTCCCAGTAGTAATGTATGGATGTGAGAGCTGGACAATTAGGAAGGCTGAATGCAGAAGAATAGATGCCTTTGAAATGTGGTGTTGGAGGAGGGTTTTGAGAGTCCCCTGGACAGCGAGAACAAATAGGTCAATCTTAGAAGAAATTAACCCTGAATGCTCACTGGAAGGTCAAATAGTAAAGATGAAGCTAAAATACTTTGGACATCAAATGAGAAGGGGGGATTCACTTGAGAAGGCATTGATGTTGGGAAAGGTGGAGGGCAAAAGAAGAAGGGGGAGGCCAAGGATGAGATGGCTAGATGGCATTGTAGACACAATGGGCACAGAGCTGGGAGTGCTGAGGGGGATGGTGGAGGACAGAGGCGCCTGGAGAACAATGGTCCATAGGGTCGTAAAGGGTCGGAACCGACTGTGCGACTGAACAACAACAACAACAACAAGAAATCTGAAAAGAAACCCTAAAATAAATGTGATTTGTTCCTACTATTAAAAATCAAAAAAACAAAAAAACAACAACAAACAAACAAATCTTAGAACTCCCTACCCAAAATCTGGTTTCTTTCTGATATAAAAAGTGTGTGTATACTGTACTGTATATCTATTTGTATTTGATCTTTAGAACGTATTCCTTCTGGATTTTGCTGCTTCTGGGGATTCTCTTAAGAGGAATTCTGAGGTAAAACTTGTTTTTACAGATATTAGACCACCAATCAAAGATTTGTGATGAACTTTAGTCAGTAAGAAAGCTACAAAATGAATCTATAATTACAAATAACGGTAGAAATGCAAAAAAAAAAAAAAGAAAAGAAAAGGACTTGGGAGAAAAGAGAAGAAGCTTTATTTAGTTTGGCTGTTGACATAAATTCAACCACTAGTTTCAACTAGAAGAAAGGCATTGAAAAATAGAATTTGCTCAAGCATTGATTTGCCACTCATAAAAATATTCAATGGGTCTAGTCTAGAATAGTTTTAGATCAGTCTCAGTAATGGCCTTAGCCTTGTACAGAGCCCGCATGGCCTTGTGGTTAAACAACTGCTATACTGCAGCCCAACTGCTGATGTTATGAGTTCGATCCTGACGGGGAGCTAAAGGTTGACTCAGCTTTCCATCCTTCTGAGGTTGGTAAAATGAGTACCCAGCATGTTGGGGGCAAAATGCTAATTATTTTGTGAAGCATCCAGAGAGTGCACTAAGCATTATGGGGCGATATACAAGTGTAATTGCTAGTGTACTCTTCAAGGGCAGTAGGCCAAACAGAAGCTAGTGCTCTTTAGTATCGGTAACCAATCAGAAATGTGGGAAGACTCGATTGCAAATGCTTACACGGCACAACTTTTGGAACAACTGGCAGTACTTGGCAAGCTGTCAGATGCTCATAAAAAAGGATGATGTGAGGCTGCCTTTGACAGGGGTGGGGGTGGGGGACTGCTCTGTTCTGTATAAGTCAACCTTCCCCAACCCAGTGCCCCCCAGGGATGTTAGAATGCAAACTCATCAGCCACAGTCACTGACTAGAATGGTAGAAAATGCAGAGCAACATATCTGGAAGGTGCTACATTGAATTCAGATGAAGGAAAGTCACATAGTTTGAATAGAAAGGGTTTTTGTTTAACCCCCACCCCTAGGAAATTCAAGGAGTCAGTAAAAGAAGGGGACGCACTAGATTTAAGGTAACCACTAAATGGTTTAATCAAGCATCTGGCTGTTGCTTTATCTTACTCTTAATATTAAATTCATTGTCCTTTTACTTTTGGCACTACTTTTACCTTGTCATAAACAGATTTCTATGCTCTTTTGTAGGCTGCTTTAAGACACTACTTTTGTGGAAGGGGAAAAGTAGGATATAGATTTCTTACATTAAAAAAGTCCTCTCATAATGCTCTGCCTTGATATAAAATTGGAGCACTGTCAAACTATGAACAAGAATGGCATCAAAGTGACATTGTCAGCTGAGGATCAGGGAGGAGGCGAGGTTCAAAACCAGAGCTTTCAAGAGTTAGTTTTTTGATCTACAACTTCTAAAAATTCCCCAGTCAGTGAAACCATGTAAGTTGTAGTCCCATATGTTACCCCTGCTAAATTCTGCAAAAGAATTAATCTCACCAAGCAGATTGGCCTGACCAAACTGCTATTTTTAGTCTGAAAATCAAAACTGTAGAATGTTCTCAGTGTGTAGCCTTAATATATTTCCCTCCTCCTTCATTAAAAGCTTTGAAAGGAAGCTTCTTGTCCCCTTGTAGAATCCAGCCTCCAGCAGCTGATCAGTGACTCTCTTTGCCGTCATGCTTTGACTTTCAGAGGGCTGTCATTTCTGGATGCCATAATCAACTGTGACAATTTATTTTCCACAGCTCGCTGGTTCAAAGGGTCTTTCCGGGACATTTGGTTTATTGCACTGCTGTAACTGAAAATTACTTGACACCTACAAATTTTGGAAGCAAGCATGTAAAAATATGGGGAGTTTAATATTTAATTTGCTAATCAGAGAGGTTTTATTCAGCTACTAAACCTGCCTTTTACCACCTTTAGTGAACATTCATCTTGAAGACCAGTTCGTTCCTCTGAAAGCAAATAATTTTGCTCAATGATTATTGTTGGAAATATACGTAGGTTTAGCCATACAGGAAGCAGCTAGAAAAACAAGGAATTCAAGAGGTTCTCAATTTCTTTGATTCCTATATCCCAACGAAAGCTGTGATAATAATATGAAAGGAGAATGATACTGTGTGATAATGATGTTATCCAAATTGAGACCTCATGGGGACCAAAATGTAGAGTCAGATATGGAACTTGAGTATCTAGCTAAATGCTCCAGAATATCTCATCAGGACAAATGAACCCAAGGGTGTGGGCAGCAGATCCTGAATATATCCAATCTTGTCTGATTTTGGAAGCTAAGCAGGTTTGGGCTTGGTTAGTACTTAGATGGGAGACCACCAGGGAATACCAGAGATACTGCAGTTAGGTATAGGGAAAAATCTCAACTGAAACCATGGAGTCAGAGTTGACACTATTGGGTAAGATAAACTAATGGTGTGATTCAGTTGCTGAAATCCTATTGCATAGGTATGTGGGCATACTTGACATTTAGCCCATAGTAGCTAAAATTGTGCCAAAGCTGAAGTGCTACCTGTGAAGTACTTCCACCAGCATATTGTACAATAAGTGAAAAGAGGAACAGCGCAATTGCCTTCTGCAAGCCTTGTTGAAGGGGGGTACATTTCTGATGACGTACTATTATACTATGCTTTGGCAAACAGGATTCTGGGCAGTATAAGTAAGCTTCTTCAGTTTCTAAAATGAATCTAGATATACTTGAACCCAGGTTTTATCCTGTCTTTGCTTATGAAGAGCCTCTAGAACTCAAAGGCTTGCTTGACCTGCATTTTTAAAATAACAACCACTACAAGAACAAGAACACCAATTCCAACTTATGGTGACTTTTGACAGGTTTTCTAAGTATAAAATAATCATAAGTTATTTAGCATTCACTTATTTTGGGGGCACTCTGGGACTATGCAGCTTGCTCAAGGCTATGCAGGCTAGCTTTTCTTCCCAAAGGCTCAGTGGGGAACTGAGTCTCACTGAAACATCCAGCCAACTTACTTGTGATTCATTAAAGATATTCCCCAGCTCAGAACTTTGATTTCTGTGCAGAATATTGCATTTAAAACATAGGCGGGCCTAATAGATCAAAGTGAAGATTGGCTGCCCATGGGATGTGTCTATCACCAGCTGCATGAGTTTCTAGGTGATACAAATGTCTAGTTGGCTGGCCAAAAGATAGATAGGAAACCATCATTATCAGGATTCACAAACAAAAGTCCGATGTAGCACTGCGGTTCTCAACCTACGGCCCACGGGCCGGACCCAACCCATAGCACCATTTCATGTGGCCTGCATCACCCACTGGTGCCACCACTGGAAGTGGAGGAGGATGCATTTTATTGCTGCGTTTACCGTGGGTGGGTGGGTAGAACCACCAGTCTGGCCCACTCAGCTGTCTGAATGGGCGCGGCCTAGCCTGCGGATTAAAAAGGTTGAGAAACCCTGCTGTAGCACAACAAGAATGGAGATGAATTGAGATATGTAAATTAGGTAGCTGATGAAATGTTAGGATGATGAAGGATCTAAAAAGAAAGAGAAATAATGGAGCTCTGTGTACAGGTAGTCATTTGCTAATTGAATGAAACTGAGAAATGCCTTGTTATGTAGAAAAGTGATCTGGAATTTAGTTGCAAGTGTCTCCTTATTTAGGTTAATTATTGCATTCCTCTTTGTTTCCAATGGACAAGACAGCTGTTTCTCCCGCTAAAGACTCCAGGCCCCTGAAATGTTAATCTTTCAGAGAGAAAACACTATGCTTCTAATCTAAAGGATCTAAAGATGCACTTTACTGATACTGTACTTGCATCAAGATCTACTCTTACCAACGTAATGGCTGCAACCTTGCAAACAAAACCGAGCTAACCTTATTTCTCACATCTGTCATGACAACGCTCCAACAAGTGCTATTATTGAAGTCATTCTGATGATGGGTTTTCATGAAAGAGTGCCAGGAGAAGAGAGTGACTTGTGTGTTTGGGTGTGGGTGGTTTGCAAATAACTTATCAAAGTTTTCTGAATTAAAAACTGAATAAAATCACAGGAGTGATAGCAGGAGTCTCTGAGTGAAAATAACAATCTTGTTCATAGGCATCTAGCTTTTTAAAAAAAAGTTAAAGAGAGAGTGTTTAGGAATGTGACAGTGCATGCTAAGCTACACTCAGAAGAAAACCAAGTTCAAGCGTCTTACTTATTAAGTCAGCATATTTGCCCCTATGGGCATAACAGAAGGTATGAGGTGGGGATTAGTCTGAATTTGGAAAAGAAGAATTTTTCTAGTAGTATTAAACCTCAAAGAATCTCCTGGCTCATGTGGCCAGGCTAGATTTAGTCTATTCTTCCAAAGTAAATATACAAAGTGGGAATGTGAATAATAGAATCATAGATCTGAAGGACTGGAAGTGACATCAGACCTCATAGAGCAGCGATGGCGAACCTTGGCACTCTAGGTGTTCTTGAACTTCAATTCCCAGAAGCCTTGATCAGCAGGAGTTTTGAATTGGGCTTCTGGGAATTGAAGTCCAAGAATACCTGGAGTCAGTGGTGGGCTCCAAATTTTCTTACTACCACACTGTGGGCGTGGCCAGGGGAAAGCTTGATTTCAAAACTTGGATGGGCTACTTGATTTCAAAACTTGGATGGGCAGGGCCAGCCAGAATTTCTGCTACTGGTTCTGGCGAACTGGTGCGATCCTGCTGATGCCCACCACTGCCAGGAGTGCCAAGGTTTGCCATCACGGTCATAGAGTCTGACCATCTGCCAATTCACATGTCCTCACTCAAGTACCTTTGAGAGATAACCATCTAACCTCTATTTAAAAGCCACATATGAATGATATTGTCCACCTCCATAGATATTCTATTCCCTGGTGAACAACTCTGTCATTAAGAAATTCCTCCTAATAGTTAGTCCAAATCTCCTTTCTTGTAGTTTGAATCCACAAGTCCAGACCTTACCATTTGGAGCAATGGGGAACAAGCTCATCCATATATCAGTCCTTCAGATATCTGAGGATGGCTATCATAGCACCCCTCTCTTTTCTACTTCTGTAGTTAATTTACATTAACAAACATATGAACCATTCCACGGTGGGAGTAGTACTGAGAATCATCATCATAATTAAACCACAGGATAAATTCTGAGACATCAGAATGAAGCTACCCCAGGATGCAGTTGTTAATTACAAGAATAAGATTAAAAAACAACCAGTTATTCTACATAGGTGTAAGGCAGTTCCTACTTTCTACTTCCAATGTTAATGTGGAACATTTCTTGAGTGCTTTGTGAGATTTTTCTGTTTCAATAAGCCAAAAAAGAAAAGAAAAGAAAAAAGCTGGGATCCTACAAGATTCTCTAATCTTAACTCCAGGCTATTGCACTAAGTCTAAGGAAAGCAGAAAAAATGTAAAAGAAAGGAAGAAATCCCACACAGCTATTTCTCCCTCTAGGTTTAAAAATACTGCCTAAAAGGTTATAAGAGCTTTAAAATGACATCTTTTATAAGGTGAAGGACAATTTGGGATGCCTTCACAAATCCCTCCAGTACTTTTACAAATACCATCTGGGAAACCACTGAATCTTTTATATTGTCTTTTTTTAACTATGTAAGCTGTCTTGGGTCTTGTAGGTGGGGCAAAAATATTTTAAATAAATAAATGACACATGCTCACTACTTGATAAATTTGAGACTGAACCAAGAGGTTTGTAGCCACAGTGAACCAAGTGGTTTCTAAATAGTTTATTGAGTAAAATAAAACCCCTCTCTTGATATGTTTTAGATCTCCCTTGCTTGAAAGTCATCCATAGTGGACTCTAGGGGGCAATGCTCATCTCCGTTTACAGTGCTGTCTGCATCTGCAGACATTTCCATGTACATTTATGACGGTGAATGTCAGATTGCACAGAACACTGTTACCTTTCCTGCCAAAGTGGTACCTATTTATTTGTAATTCCTTACTTTCGAACTGCTAGGTTTGGCAAGAGTTTGGACAGACGATGGGTGCTCACTCTTTCGTGCAGCATTTTGCTCTCGAACCGCTGACCTGCCAACCTTCCAGTCATCAAGCTTAGCGTCTTACTCACTAAGCCACCATGGCCCCTTAAGTTAAACTGTATCTACGTGTTAACCGTATAATAATCAACTAGTTCACTGTCAACCTTCTATTGTTGAATGATAGCCTCAAACATTTATTCAGTCTACATATAATGAGCTGCGAAGAACCTAGTTCTGCCAACTGCAATATAGTGTGATTGTGACGCATAATAAAGTTGTTACTGCAAAGGTCACTCTCCACTGCCCTACCATCTTTTATAAAGGTCACTGGAGGATTCTACTTTACAGAGAGCAAACTAAATTTATTTTTACAGCCATAAATGTTGTTCCTTTACAATTGACACAGCAACATTCATCTCTGTTGGCATTCGTCTCTCTCCCTTCTGCCATCCGACACAAAAGAATCCAAAATAAAGTTATCTGATTTTAATACAATTTTGGAATGTATATGTATCATGCAGAGATGGAGAAATTTACCCTTTTGTCTATAATTCTCATATTTGCATGGGGATCCTGAAAGCTGTAGTAAAAAGAAATAACTTTCTCCATCTTCAGCATGATATCTACAACATGGAAGTGCATATATTTACATGTAATGCTTTGTCTGAGTGTTTTCTGAACACAAGCAAACCTAGTGTTGGTGCTCATAATACTAAGACACATTAATGTTCCTAAAATTTCAGTTCTTATGGGCAACATACACTTTTGGTCATAAGCCTATTGTTTGACAATTCAGTGACAAGGCAAGACTATATAGGTATCCCATACTGGGTGCATAAGAGCTAATGATTTGCTGATTCTTGAAAATACAGTCATTAGATTGGATCTGAATGTGTGTTCTTGGCAGTTCTAGTCATGTTTGTAACCTGAAACAGCATGCATGTAAGCAACAAATAAGCAATCTGCAAACTACATAATCATAAATAATGTTAAATTAGTCCAAACCAAGTAACCAATGCAATAAAACAAACAGTTAATCTAGATGACTCAGATTCTCTCCCCCACCCCGTAAAGAAATAACATTTCTTCAAGGTTAAAAGGTGAATTCTTTGCTGATGAAGAACAGTAATAATTGATGTTTGCATAAAAATGATGCCATCAAGGATGAAATAAAAGGATGGTGAACATAAATAAAATCTGTGTAAATGTCTCACAGCCCTCTGGGCTATTAATCACCGCAGGCTCATGGAGTTCAGTTTGCTTTGCCACAAAAACGAAAGGCTTATTGAAATAATATTGACTTCTTTTCTCATTAGTACACACAAGTTGTATGCTACTAATGAAAGGCTGAAACCAATGCTTTCTTCCACCTTAATTGTTTATGTGTCTTCTTTTACATATACACAAGGAGCCAGACTAAACACAGAAATGCAGCTGTCACTTTGGATATCTCTTCCGGCCACTGGGACTTGGATACAGACAACCAACACTTAGGTAAGAATCCTCTTTCTTTCTTCCTAATTGCACCCATCAGTATAATATGCTGTCCTTTCCATCTCTCTCCCCAGGGTATAATGTTCAAAACTATGTAACACATAAAACATAAGCAGCCTGACGTACCATTATTATTCCTCAAAGTTCTACAGCAGAGTGGTATTAAATGTCTTCTTTGCATCTAATATGAATATTTTTCTTTTAAAATTCTAATGCTGTTATCTTTCCCACTGTGGTAGCACCTATTTATCTACTTGCAATTTCTTGCTGTCAAATGGCTAGGTTGGCAGGAGCTGGGACAGAGGATGGGAGCTCACTCCGTCACAAAAAACTTGGGTTTTGAACTGCTAACCTGCCAACCTTCCAGTCGTCAAGTTCAGCAACATAGCCACAAAGCCACCGCAGCCCTGGCAGTAGATAAAGTACTCCCCCCCTTCCTCTAGCTTTTCCTTTAAATGGTTTTGTTTCCCAGATAGTAATATCAGTAGGACTTGGCTAACAATCAGCTTTGAGTGGATAGGATCTATATGTATTGCAAATCCTTTACCTTTGTCTACTCCAGATTTCTCAACCTGTGGCCAATGGGCTGCATGCGGCCCACGGCACCATTTCATGTGGTCTCCCGGAAGTGCCATATGGTGGTGGAAGGGCAAAATGGCTGTCTGGACCCCAAAGCTGTCTGAGGGAGCATGACCCGGCCCCCGGCTTAAAAAGGTTTAGAACTCCTGGTCTACTTTGTCTCTCCCCTTGGCTGCTCTTACGGCCTGTGTATCATTCTTAGATGTTGTGTATAGAAACCAAATAAAGAAGAGAGGAAACTGATTCATTTAGATCAGGGGTGCCTAAACCTTTGGTCCATGGGCTGGTCACGTGGTTCAGGGGGCTGGTCACTATGGCCCGGGGACCAAATCCAGCCCCAACGCCAATTCATCCGACCCACGAAGCCCTTGTCGCTTCCATACGGGCACATTTTACTTCCGCTTCCGGGAGCGATGAGTGCTTCATGGGCTGGATGAATTGGCATCGGGGCCGGATCTGGCTCCCAGGCTGTAGTTTGGGCACCCCTGATTTAGATCATGGAAACAATAAAAGTGATTATGTGCAAACTACTCTAACATGCACCAGGTGGAATAAATCCCCAAAGAGCAGCTGCCTTCCTCCACTGCTCACAGTTCAAGTTAGATTAACAACTACTGTTAAATACTGTTTTCATACAGATTGAGAAAGTATTATTTTGGAGTCCCGCCCCCCCCCCACCCCACTGAGGTAATGGTTGCTCCCCAACCAGTGCTGCTGCCATACCTCTTTTTATGTGAAAGAAAGGAAGAAAATTTGCATTTCATATATAGGACAACCCGGGGCTGTGACAACAAAGTGCAACTACAGGAAGCAGCTTTGCCCACTGGCTGTTTTTAAATACTCAATACAAAACTAGAGGCTCTATTAAATGTGCAATTGCTGCTAATGTAATCAGGAACATCTTTATCTCCCCCTAAAAGCTTGCAGACAGTTTGAACTCACCTGAAGCAGACACCTTAAGCAGACATGACACAGACATCAACCATTAATTTTGGGACCCCTTTCCTGCACGATTCATAAATGTTGGTGCATAGGCTTAAAGAGGGGACTGCAGTGGCTCAAGTGGCTAAGACACTGACTGGGAAGCGGAAGGTCAGCAGTTCGATTCCCGAGTACTGCAGGACGGAAATGAGTGCCCGTCTTCGTCCCAGCTCTTGCCAACCTAGCAGTTTGAAAGCAAGAAATTGCAAGTAGATAAATAGGGACCACTTCGGTGGGAAGGTAACAGCGTTCCGTGCGCTCCGGTGTCTAGTCATGCCTGCCACATGACCACGGAAATGTCTGCAGAAGCAAACAGCGCTGGCTCTTCGACTTAGAAACAGAGATGAGCACCGCACCCTAGAGTCGGATACGACTGGCTTTCGAGCAAGGGAAACCTTTACCTTTACTTTATGCTTAAAGAAGTGAATTTTCATCCACGAAAGCCTGCACTGGTTGCTTGATTTTTGTTAGTAGTTCAGTAAAGGTACTGACTTCTCCTGTATTTGTACTATGTAAGGACCATATGGCTCACCTTGGTTCCTGTCCCCCAAACTTCTGAGGATGTTGTGGGAAATTGCCCCATAGAACCACCAAGAAGATTACATGGACTCTTGACATAAACCAAACTGGAATGAAAACTGAGAACAACCTCTACTTACACACTCACCAGGCAACTTCAATAGTTTGGTTCCAACTTGGTTTAATTGGCCTTTACTGCCTGGTGATGGGACTGTGGCGGCTTAGTGGCAACTTGATGACTGGAAGGTTGGCAGACCCGAGTGCTGCATGACAGAGTGAACTCCAGCCTCTGTCCCAGCTCCTGACAACCTAGCAGTTCAAAAGCAAGAAATTGTAAGTAGATAAATAGATACCGCTTCGGTAAACTCTGGCTGCAGAATGCTTCTAGGGGTGCATAGTCCCTGTCGTGATTCCATCTGGGATGACATAATTTTTAAATAATTATTACATCATACTTATGTAGGTTATTAAGTAAGGATTTTAAATCTGCTTTTCTTTTGTTTCTGCGATATTCTCTGCTTAGCCTAACTGGAGCCATCTTTGGTTGGCACCTGCCATTAAGTGGCATCATTCCTTTTCTCTGGGAAAGTACATTTTGGTCCTTATTCCCAAGGTCACTGCCTGGAAAGATGTTCTATCTCACGGTCTGAGATGGAACATAGATAAGATAGCCATTTGGTATCCTTTTGATCTACGCACACACAAAACGTGTCACTTTGAGAAGGTAATTAGCACTTTCTCAAGACACTTTTCCCAGGTATAAAAACCAGACCTTTTTCTCAGTTCGAGAGTCACTTTTCAAATCCTGTGAGAGCTCCATCTCTCATGCCATCTGAGATTGACTCCCATCCTACCATCTCGTATGTGGCGGCGAGGCACCGCTGCACTTAGACAATATTCCAGAAATTATGGGACTTAGAATCTGCAGAGATATCCAAACTTGGGTTTTGCTGAGACTATGCTATTTTTCTTATATTTCACATTTATTGGACTCTGTTATTTTCTTCAATAAAATATAAAAGGACTTTTCTTGGTCAAGAGTGCTCATTCCGCTCCACCTGAAGCGGAGCGGACTGAAAGGGGATATTTAACAATAAAGCCTTTTTCCCAAGAGAAGGACCGTAACTTTTGGGTTACTTTGTGGGAGCCGTTCCTGAAGGAAAAACTTTGTTTCACAGCCTGGAATCCAACTACAGAACAGCAAGCTGCTCCAGAGGTACTGTAACAGAATTACTCCCACACACCTTATACAGCACCAAGGCTGTTATATTCCCTAAGGGTGTTTTTCGCATGGGAATCTTGAGTCCCGTCCCAAGGAGCTTTGCAGTTTTAATTTCTTCTGCAACATCAGTCACAGATCGCCATTTCCCTGGGAACCTGTTAACCAGCCCCACTGGACCAGCCTTTCTCGGCCCAACTTCGAGAAAGGGCACCCTCCTTGGCCATGCTAGCCAAATAAAGGGGGCCTCTTGCCTGTGTTGCACCTATGGGCCTTTGAATCAGAGGGAACCGAGGCTTGCGCCGGATGGGAGTTGGCCCCAATAGTCCCAAACCCAGCAACATGGTAGAAATTTTTTATCACCAGGTATGGTAAAAGTAAAAGTGTCCCTTGCTCAAAAGCCAGTTGCATCCAACTCTAGGGGGTCAACAGTCATCTCTATTTACTGCCAAAGAGCCAGTGCTGTCTGCACCTGCAGACATTTCCATGGTTATCTGGCAGGCATGACCAGATGCTGGAGGACATGGAAAGATTGCTCTGGTGAGGTTTGATTTTTTTAGTGCTCCAGTAAAAATATCACCTTCTCTAGTATTTGTATTGTACAAGAACCATAACAGCCCATCTCCCTATGTAAATCTTATAGAACTGACCCATATCCTGACTGACATGGCAACGTGTGTTTTACTGACTGCTTCTAGGGAACAGGAATATCACTAGGCTAGTTAATCACAAGAACATTCTATTAATTATTTTGGAGATCCACAGCCATTGACACATTGAGGCAGAAATTCAACATAAAGGCAACTTTGTCCTCTATCAGCCTGACTGGCCAAATATTGAGGAAGATTGGCATCCTTCTGCTTTGCAGGACGGTGCACAAGAAAAAGATTTCAGCATGACGTTCCCTCTTCCTTCCAGTTGTAACAGAAAGAATTTCTTCTACAACACACTTTTTAAAGTTACAAGAGATGTTTGTACCAGTTTGGATGTGCTGAGAAGGAGAGTACAGGTATTTCATAAGGCCCTTCCTTTTACCTGTAAGTACTATGACAGGACTGCAGTGGCTCAAGTGGTTAAGATGCTGAACTTGAAGACTGGAAGGTCGGAGTTTGATACCTGAATACTGCATGATGGAGTGAGCTCCCATCTCTGTCCCAGCTTCTGCCAACCTAGAAGTTCGAAAGCAAGAAATTGCAAGTAGATAAATAGGGACCACTCCGGTGGGAAGGTAAACAGCGTTCCGTGCACTCCGGTGTTGATATATGCCTGCCACATGTCCACGGAAACATCTGCAGCTGCAGATGGTGCTGGCTCTTTGGCTATAAACAGAGATGAGCAGTGAACCCTAGAGTTGGATACAACTGGCTTTCGAGTAAGGGCGACCTTTACCTTACTAAGATAGGACTAAAAGACTTTACATTTTTTTGTATTTAAAAATATGCCGAAGCTGGGGTAAAAAAAGCAATTAGTTCCAATCATCTTAATGCAGCCTTTCTGCAACTTTAGAGGCTCATTACAAAAATAAACACATTTTTGTCTGTGGGGTGTTTGAGTGAAATCAAGTGTGCACAAAACTGTTTGTATTTTAAATGGCAGAAAGGTGAAGAAGTAAAAGGCAAACTTTCGGCAATGCATAAATGAGGGAAGATCCATAAATAAGTGCATACTTTGGGGGGAAATGCATAAAGTTCACATAAATTTCCATGCATTGCCCTAGAAGTCATGCAATTTGAAAAGATGAAAAAAAATGCAGGTGGGATTCAGAGAACCATGGTAACAGAGAGAGAAAGAAAGAGAGAGATCTGTGATACTTGCAGGGATCTACAAAAAGTAATAATGTCCTAGACAAAAAACAAATCAAAATCAAAACAATTATGGCAACTTTGAAGACTAAGAGATTTATTTTTAGCATGAGCTTTCATAGTTTGCAATCTGCCTCAAACCTTCATCTGAAAAGGTATTTTATAATCTATGGAAACTGATGCTAAAATAAATTTGTTAATCTCCGTTTCCATAATACATTCTCTTTAGTTTTAGTTGTAGTTGTTGTTACTGAAACAAAGCAACATGGCTGTTTCTCTGACAACTGAAGACAGCCCAGGGTTTTTCAAGGGACAAATTGTTGGTCTCTTGACTTTTAAAGTTCATCTTGTTAGAACAAATGTCTCTCTTTAACTACTCTTCGATGAAAAAGTGCTGACTGGACTAGTTAATCAATAAGCACTCTAGGTATATACATATATAATGTACATTTAGTGCAGTGCATCTGCCGGATGTATGACACTTCTAAGCGAAAGGAATAAAAGGAGCTAGATCATACCACTTTAAGCTGTGTCATTAAGCTACAACCGTTTAATAGAAACCCTGATAAGACTTTTAAGGCAAGTGAAATATTCAAAGAATGGTTCTACACCCAGTGAGTTTTCATGCCAGAGTTTGATAATGGAACTTATGTCTCCTACGTTCTAGTCTACTACTCTATCCACTATACCATGGCAGGTTCCAAAAGGCACTTACTTGATGGTACACAAGAGCAAAACCAAATTAGAAGATGGAAGAAGGAGCTCACTGGGCAAGGAACATCATTAAAGGAGGATATAGCTGAAGATCTCAATCTCCCCTATGTCACCTGGAGGGTCCTGAATAGGCTGAGGGTTGGAGTCCCTAAATGCAAGACCACAACATGCTCAAGTGGGGACTGCTGGCAGACAACAACTCATGGTGTTAATGTGGAGAGACACAGAGTCCAGCCCATTTACTGGTTTGCTGATTGCTGCTAGAGACATGAGGAGGACTTGGGTTTGGGCAAACGACAAAGCGAAGAAAGTGGCTTCATTTTGGAAGTCCAGGGTTTGATTGGGACGTGAACGAATAATTTGTAGTGAAGAGTAGAAACAGAGAGAGAATCCAGTCTCACTTTTATTATGCAGCATTTCTGCCAGTTACAGGTTCAGTTTTATGAAGTTGAGTGAACTGCCACAAATCATTGCTCCTAAATTCCTTTTTTCCTTTGTTTTGCCTCTGTGAAGAACTGGATGGAATGACATGATGATCCACTAGGTCTGTTTCCAATTCTGCAGTTCTATGGTTCTATGAACATTTCAACTAGAACCATTATTCAATAAATTATTCTCAGCCTAGCCTATTAAACAAATCTGCTGAAATGGTAGGCAATCAATCAAGTAATTAATCTGTATGTCAAAGCGTGGTTTGTAGTCCTGGTTTGTATGTAGGGCTTTAACCGCAGTGCAGGCATCATCAGAAACTGTAGTCTGAGGACTTCGATCTCTGTTCTGATAAAGCTTTATCATGGTTTACTGGACACAATTGTTATTTCTCAGTTGATGCACTGCCTTTTCCTTCAACCATCTATTGGTGTGAGATAAACTAGGGGAATATTTTCTTCATGGACTTGAGTAATGTTTTCTACTACAGTATGGATGCCTAATTTTTTATACTGAGAAATAATTCTCTCTTCCTTCTTGGGGTAAAAAAAACCCTCTAGGAGACAAAGGACATCTGGTGATGGTAGTATTTTCTGTAAATTATTCTGGTATCACAGCAATGCACAAATTCATTTATGTTTTAAAATATACAGTTCAGCATAAATTAGCAGGGTTTTTGTATGCTTAAAATATTTACCATATACTGTATACATACGGCATTTTCAAATTGCATATGAATCACTGGTAACACAAGGCAACAAAAGCTATGAGTTTCAATGGAAAATCATTTTGAAAATGAGAATGAACACATACAAGGGCTTCTTCCGCATAAGGTTCAGATTCTGAAATGCAGATTTTAAACCTCTCCATAAGCACACAAGAGCCTTCAGAAAGTCCTATATCACCATCAACACAACCTGAGATCTCCATGACAAAAGTGTGCATAACCAATCAAGAACCATCTTGCAAACTCTTGCTAGTTCTCTCTGGCAATGTCAATTTATGAGCATCAAATAGGAAAGATTACCAAGACGTGTAACAACAGTCTTGGATCATCTCTATTATTCCTCTGCCAGAATTAATCAGTCATCATCAACTGATGCAGACTTTCAGAAAGTGAGTTCTGCTTCTAGGTAAAACTAAAAAACATCAGGGAATTAAATATTTGTTATGCCTTAGGATATATAGTATGATTGCTTTTTCAATCCTACATGACAATAGGAAGTCTACTGTACATGCAGGAATCTTTATATACCCAAGGCACTATCGCACATGCAAAACAAAACAAAACATGAAATCCAGGAAAGGTAAAAATCTTTTGAAAAATATGAAAAGAGATGAGCACTGAACCCAGTGATGCACTAAAGCAGGTTCTGTCCTGTTCGGGAGAACCGGTAGCGGAATTTTCCCCAGGCCACGCCCACCTAGCTGGCCATGCCCACCTCCGTACCCCATTGCATTGGCCACGCCCACAGATTTGGCCCTACCGACAAAGGTGGTAGTAATTTTTTTTGAGTGCATCACTGACTGGACCCTAGAGTCGGATACGACTGGCTTTCAAGCAAGGGAAACCTTTACCATTACCTTTAAAGTTAAAGTGGGTATCTTTACACAATTCTATTTGCCTTGCTGGCTTTTATGAATATTTAATAATAATAATTGTGTGCCATCAAGTCAATTTTCACTTACGGTGGGTGACCCTTTCTACGGTTTTCTAGGTAATGAATGCACAAAAGTGCATTACCATCCCATTCTTTCTCAAGGCAGCCTGGAACTGAGCAGCTTGCCATAGGCTAGCTCTTCCCCGGAGAGGCACAGCGAGGAACTGGACTCCCAGTCTTTTGACTTTACAGCCAGATATCTAAACCACTGAGTTATCCTGCCAGCTATATTATGAATCTTCAATGCCCTAGATAATTTATTGTGGAGTAAGAACTGACTAAGCACTGCCTGTTCACATGTCCCCTTTCCTCCTACAAACAGTCTCTAGTCCTCTTTGGAAATCAACCCTGACTGCTCCTTGGAAGGACAAACACTGAAACTGAAACTCAAGTACTTTGGCCACCAAATGATGACTTACTGGGGAAAGCCCTAATGCTAGGAAAGATAGAAGGAAAATGGAGAAGGGAATGGCAGAGGATGAGATGGCTAGATGGCATCAATGACGCATTGGACATAGATCTGAGTGGACTATGGAGGATGAGAGATGACAGAGGAGCCTGGTGTGCGGTGGTCAATGGCATTGCAAAGGGGCAGACTCGACTGTGCCGCTAAATAACAACAAATTCCTCTTTACAAGGTCTGGCCATTAAGACCTTCATCACTATCTGGGGTAGAGCTACAAGGCTAAGTCCACCTGTTATTACAGGTAATGTGGACACATAAAATAAATGGGACACAACTATCTGTGACGTTAAAAAATAAAACAATTCATTTGACCGGTCTATCTTAAAGTGATTATGAGTTGGATTTAGCCCATAGATCTTGGCAGGAAGGCTCATTTCTGGCACAGGTTCATGGTGTGGCAACATACAACCCTGGGAAAAGTTGCGCCTATCTGGAAATGTCATATTTTGATATAAGATCAAGCCAGGCAGTGGTGGGCTAATTTTTTTTTACTACCACACTGTGGGTGTGGTATGGTGGGTGTGGCCAGGGGAAAAGCCCTGCATTGCACCCAAATTAGTACTGTACTTTATTTCAAAACATGGATGGGCGGGGCAAGCCAGAATTTTTGCTACTGGTTCTGGCAAACTGGTGTGAACCTGCTAATGCCCACCACTGCCTCCAGCCATTGCAAACCAACAGGGCTCCAGCCCATAAACAGAGATTTAGAAGAGCGAAAGAGCCTTTAAGGGACTCGTGTATTTAAATCATAAGTCTGAAAAAAATGTATCTTGTGACACATAATTTGAAAGGGATGATAAAAATAACTACAGTTCCATGCTGTTTGCCCACAAGAGAAGACAAATAATTCAGAAAATCCTCTGTGATAGCTACAGAGTAATCAGGTAAGAGAGGCAAAAATTGGGCCTTGAGAAATGGGGGAAAAATGGGTTATTAAAAGCCTTAATCAAAGCTCTTGCACACTGCACAGTAAGAGAAGCGACCTTATAACATCCAACAAAGATAAATATCCAAGAGGTCATTAGCATTCGCCACAGGTCCTCCTTCAACAACTTCATTGCTTCTTTCTGAGCTCATTTTTTAAATTCCCTCTATGGTTTTTGTTGGATATTACTTAACTCAAAGTAATGTAGAGAGTCAAATCACTATATGGTGCCCTTATTACATCTCTATTTTGTTTCTTGCAGCGTATTTTAAATTTGGCTTCAGGCAGCCCCATTGCTACCCAGAGAACCATTTTGCACATTCAAATCAGCAAACGTGCAACATGACTACTCCAACTCTCCCCCCCGCATGCACGCACGCATGCACGCACACACACACGTCTACCTCTCCTACTGTCTGTCCCCAGTGGCAGAATCTGCAAAATAAGCCTTTGGTGTCTTGCAAGGAAGACAATAGAAGGAGCCGTAACAAGGCTAAACACAACTTTATTGCATGATGGTCAGAGTGAACATGAGGTAATGGTGGACAAACAGCTCTATTTATAGTACAATATACATTTGAATATGCCGGTGTGGTAGCTCATTGGCTACTGTCCGCGTGACGTCATGGATCGTCACGCCCATCTTCTCCAGGTTTGGCGGGAAGGTTTCCCGCTCTTCAGGTATTCAGGGAATCTGTACCATGTGAGCCGGATGCTCGCTACTGCCACCTGTGGCCACTTAGCTCACATCCTTATACAGCTTGCTACAATGTGTTCCTGATTAGATACAATTGGATACATTGACTGGTTACATTCTGTTAAAGGGAGCATTGCAACATTACATTCAATACATAACAAAGCCACTGCCACTTACACTTCTGATTTACTAGTAGATTTAAAAGTAAAGGACAGTTTTCTGGGTCACGACCTGGCAACCTCATGTGTGTTTAGGTACAGCTCTTCCAAAGAGATCTAGTTCTTCAGAACACTGGACAGTCCCAAGTGAAGAGTCAACTTGTTTTGAGAAGGCTTCATGTCCGATTTATGTTATTCCTTATCTAGCTGCCCAGGCACTATTTTAGGTGCATCTTGATGCTGAGAAACAGAAGTGATATACTTAAGTTTTTAGCAAGTTGTCCCACTTAAAGGAAGCTAAAATTTCCTTCTTTTGGAGGGATAGGGAATTGGATTGGTAGGATCAGGAAATACCCCACACTACACAAAGTGCTCATTTCATTTCTTCTTGCACTTCTGGCTGTGGGTGCTTAGATGGAATATACTTAGTTCTTTGCATAACATTACACTCTTAAAATAGGACACAATTGCTGAAATCCTGATGCGTAGCATAATAATTTGCAACTAGAGTAGGCCCATTATATCAGTGGGGATTTTGTGAGTCAATTCCTCTGTAAGTTCCACTGATTCAATGGGCCTCTAGTTGTGACTTAACATGCTAAGTTATAGGACAATTATTGTACACCTACAAACACTGCCCTCAAACTAGTAATCTACTCACAATCAGAATATGTCCCTCCTGTTTCTCAACCAACCAACCAACCAACCAACCAACCAACCACTACAACAACACAACACACACCAAAGAATCTTGTGGCACTTAAAAAGACTAACAAGTCTTATTAGGCACAGATCTTCATGGACTGCAGCCAATTTAACGAGATCACAGATTATTACCACATTAGGCAGACATTTTTGATGTCTGATTCTTGGCATTGTGAAATGTTGAAATATGGAAATATTAAACTGGCTCGCATAAAAAGCACCCCAATGGCAATTAGTAGTAGATCTGTTGATACAATTTTTGTTCCACTCTTCCCCCCTTGGTTAAATAAAGAAACCTGTAAAAAAAGTGGCAGTACCTTGGGGAGATTTTTTTTTGGTAGGGTCTCCAGGTTTAATTTTGTAAAGTGCCTATCTCATAGCTACAGTCCTGTGTGAATTATGCAACAACACTCTGACGGATTAAAATATGCTGTCTGAGTAGACAAGGGTTAGAAAAATAAAAGTTAACTGCCAATATAGAATTACTAGTAAAATGCTATATAACTTAGGTTACACATGGATATCTTGAAGTCTTTGCACAATCACTGTGACTGTCTGGCCCAGGGGTTCCCAACCTAAGGCCCACGGGCCAGATCTGGCCCACAGCACCATTTCATGTGCCCCACTCCCAAGGGCAATTGAGAAACAAAATGGCTGCCATTTGAAGCAGTTCAGACAAAATGGCCGCCCCCATCGTCAGACAGGGCAAAATAGCCATCTGGCCCTCGAAGCTGACTGAGAGAGCATGACCCGGCCCTTGGCTTGAAAAGGTTGAGAACCCCTGGTCTGGCCAGACATTCTGCTATGGTAATGGAGTAGACCGTACAGCTAGTGACTCAATGGTGACTGTTGGGTGGTGGTAAATAACCTCACTTCCCAAAGGGGCCAATGGTTATATGGACGGATGAGTACCCTTTGGTTGGGGTGATGGTCCCATCAGTGGAGGAAATGCCACCGGAAACCATCATATTGGGCCCAAAGGCAAAATGAGCAGAGGAGGAACCACTTTACTACTCTGGTTCCCAACAGTCATGGAGGCGGAAGAGGCCATGCCAGATGGACTGGTTGTAAAGGTGCACCTTGATAATATCCTTAAGGCTGTGGCAGCCCATTGCAGTCCCAGTGTTAAATCCTGCATGTCTCATTTCATATGTGTCGCAGGAGATGCCTCTGAGATCATAGTGTGTGGATCACTTCATAGCAAGCTGGGATTCACTTTAAACAAATTCATGCCAGTGGTATTTTTCCTGCTTGCCTTGGAGGGCGAAGGTGGCCCAGAACCAGCCAGCCTCCAAGTCTAGGCCTCCCGGCACCCTGGGGAAGGGAATAAAAACCTGTATACTCGGATTGAGTTGCAGCCAACGATGAATGGAAGTGATGTTTCAAATACTGGCTGTGCTCCAGGCTCCCTAGAGGAAGCCTCTGGCTCTTACCTTCACCTGTGGGCTACTATCTTGCTACCTGGGCAAATCACACTAGGTCAGGCGAAAGGAACTACAGAATGAACTCATCAAATGATGCCTTCATTTTGGCAGTTTCATATCTGGCCTAGACAAGGAGGAAGAAGAAGGAGCACCTGGGGCAACTAATACCTGCCTATCTTGCTGAGTGCTTTTACAACAGACATGTTTGAATCACCAACTATTTATTTATTTATTTTTGTAATTTGTATTGCCGCCCAACTCCGAAGACTCTGGGCGGCTCACCGAAAATAAAACCAATGACAGTTTTTAAAAAGCAATTAAAAACCCATTAAAAAGCTATTTTTTATTTCTCACTTCTGACAACAAAACAATGTTACAAAATAAGTGGCAAGCCCTCATAAATAACTGCTAGAGTGTATTTGCACAGGTTTATGTAAGAAATACTTTACAATGTACACAAATTGCTCAGAGATTAGAAACATTTATGGCTTTTGTCTGTCGACTTTTGGAGTCCCACAGTAAATACATTGACGGTCAGGCTCTGGGAGTTGTCATCCAAAAGCCTCAAACACTTCCTCTCATTGAGAGGCTATAAATACTCTCAAATATCTCAGATACCTAGCAGCAATATTGTTGTTACTGCTATTACTGTTGTTGTTGCTGCTACTCCTACTCAGTGGCGGGCTCCAAATTTTTTCACTACTACATTGTGGGTGTGGTATGGTGGATGTGGCCAGGGGGAAAGCCCTGCATTTATTTATTTATTTATTCATTTGTTGTTGTTGTTCAGTCGCACAGTCGATTCCGACCCTTTGCGACCCCATGGACCATTTTCCTCCAGGCGCCTCTGTCCTCTACCATCCCCCTCAACCCTCCCAGCTCTGTGCCCATTGTGTCTATAATACCATCTAGCCATCTCATCCTTGGCCTCCCCCTTCTTCTTTTGCCCTCCACCTTTCCCAACATCAATGCCTTCTCAAGTGAATCCTCCCTTCTCATTTGATGTCCAAAGTATTTTAGCTTCATCTTTACTATTTGACCTTCCAATGAGCAGTCAGGGTTAATTTCTTCTAAGATTGACCTATTTGTTCTCCTCGCTGTCCAGGGGACTCTCAAAACCCTCCTCCAACACCACATTTCAAAGGCATCTATTCTTCTGCGTTCAGCCTTCCTAATTGTCCAGCTCTCACATCCATACATTACTACTGGGAAAACCATTGCTTTGACTATTCTAATTTTTGTTTGCAATGTAATGTCTCTGCTTTTCACTATGTTCCCCATGTTTCTCATCGCTTGTCTCCCAAGAATCAGTCGCCTTTTTATTTCATGGCTGCAATCCCCATCTGCAGTGATCTTTGATCCTAAGAAAGTAAAATCTGTCACTGCTTCTACTTCTTCCCCGTCTATTTTCCAGGAACTGATGGGCCTGTTGCCATTATCTTGGTTTTCTTGATATTGAGTCTCAAGCCAGCTTTTGCACTCTCCTCCTTCAGCCCAATCAAGAGATTCTTTAGGTCTTCCTCACTTTCTGCCATTAGGGTGGTATCGTCTGCATATCTCAGATTATTGATGTTTCTCCCAGCGATTTTAATCCCATATTGTGATTCCTCCATCCCTGCACTGCGCATTATGTGCTCTGGGTATAGGTTGAATAAGCATGGTGACAAAATGCAGCCTTGTCTTACTCCTTTTCCTATTCCAAACCACTCTGTTATTCCATGTTCTGTCCTAACTGTTGCTTCTTGGTTCATGTACAGATTTCTCAGGAGGCATATGAGGTGCTCTGGTATTCCCATCTCTTTAATTACTTGCCACATCTTGTTGTGGTCCACACAGTCAAATGCCTTAGTGTAGTCAATAAAACAAAAGTAAACTTGTTTCTGGTATTCCTTTGTTTTCTCCATGATCCAGCGTATGTTGGCGATGTGGTCTCTAGTCCCCCTGCCTCTTCTGAAACCAGCCTGGACCTCTGGTAATTCTCTCTCCACATGCTGCTGAAGTCTGTCCTGTATTATCTTGAGCATCACCTTGCTGGCATGTGGGATGAGTGCGATTGTTCGATAATTTGAACATTCTTTGGCATTGCCCTTTTTTGGGATTGGGACGTATACTGATCTTTTCCAATCCTGTGGCCACTGTTTTGTTTTCCAAATCTGCTGGCATATTGAATGCAGTAATTTGATGCCATCATCTTTTAGCGCTTTGAAAAATTCAACTGGGATACCATCATCTCCACTAGCTTTGTTGTTTGCAGTGCTCTTTAGGGCCTTTATGACTTCGCTCTCCAGGATGTCTGGCTCAAGTTCAATTTCTTCATCATTGTGATTATCAGGAGTGTTGAGGTCCTTTTTGTAAAGTTCCTCTGTGTACTCTTTCCATCTTTTCTTAATTTCTTCTGCATCAGCTAGCTCCTTTCCGTCTTTGTTCCTTATCATGGTCATTTTTGCTTTAAATGTTCCCTTGATTTCCCCAATTTTTTTGAAAAGATCTCTGGTTCTGCCTCTTTTGTTGTTTTCCTCCATTTCTCTGCACTGTTCTTTTAGGTAGTTTTCCTTATCTCTCCTTGCTTTTCTTTGAAATTCTGTGTTCAAATGGTTGTAGTTTTTCCTTTCTCCTTTGACTTTTGCGTTCCTTCTTTCCTCTGCTATTTTAAGAGCCTCATCAGACAACCACTTTGCTTTCTTACTCTTCTTTTCTTTTGGTATGGTTTTCTTTGCTGCTTCCTGCATGATGTCCCTCATCTCCATCCATAATTCTTCCGGTACTCTGTCTACCGAGTCTAAGCCATTAAATCTGTTCATCACCTCCACCGTGTATTCTTTAGGGATGCTGTCTAGGTGATATCTTTCTGGTCTCCGTGTTTTCCCTATTTTCTTTAGTCTAAGCCTGAATTTTGCGATCAGTAGGTTGTGATCTGAGCCACAGTCTGCTCCAGGTCTTGTTTTTGCTGACTGTATGGAGGTTCTCCATCTTTGGCTGCAGAGTATGTAGTCAATCTGGTTTCGGTGTTGGCCATCTGGTGATGTCCATGTGTAAAGTCGCCTCTTGTGTTGCTGGAAGAGAGTGTTTGCTATGACCAGTGCGTTCTCTTGGCAGAACTCTATCAATCTTTGCCCTGCTTCATTTTGTGTTCCAAGACCAAATTTGCCTGTTATTCCCTCCACTTTTTGATTTCCTACTTTGGCATTCTAGTCTCCTAATATAATTTGGACATCATTTCTTGGTGTCTGTTCTATGAGGTGTTGTAAGTCCTCATAGAACTGGTCCATTGTGGCTTCATCTGCACCAGTGGTTGGTGCGTATATTTGGATCACAGTGACATTGAAAGGTTTGCCTTGAAATCTGACTGACATCATTCTGTCATTTTTGAGATTGTATCCCATTACTGCTTTTCTCACTCTTTTATTGACAATTATGGCTACTCCATTTCTTCTAAGGTTTTCTTGCCCGCAGTAGTAGATATGATGGTTTCCAGAGCTGAATTCACCCATCCCTGTCCATTTGAGCTCACTGATGCCCAAGATGTCAATGCTTATTCTTTCCATCTCATTTTTTACCACTTCCAGTTTTCCTTGATTCATAGACCTCACATTCCATGTCCCTATGCAGTATTGTTCCCTGCAACACTGTATTTCTCCTCCGCCTTTCGTATCCCTCCCCCTTTTCAGATCTGCTGTGCTGAGCATCCCCTTGTTTTGCCTTTTGTTTTGGTCCATAGGGTTCTCTTGGCAGACTTTGTGGCGTGCCTTGCCGGTCTCTACGCCAGTCTTTTCCCATCACACATGTTATCACCGTTTAAACAGTTTTAAAACAAAGTATTATCATGCACAATATCACAGTTTATCACATAGTATCAAAGTAAAAGTTGAACTAATTAATGAAAGGGAAAGAAAGAAAGAAAAAGTCCACTATATCAAGTCTCTATGTAAGTCAGTTTCTTGTACAGTCACTATGTCAGTTGCCATAAGCCATCTATATTTAGTCAACTATATTATTTCAGTTCGATTACTTATCCTTTGCATGCACACAGCAGCTCTTGCCTCTCTTCGGCCGCATGGAGTCGGTCAAAGGCGCCGGCTCGGGCCTCGCTGTGATGGTGGTTGTGGATGGTATCTCCTGGGGGTGGTCGGGGGTCTCCGGAACTGTCCTTCTCTCTGGCCCCAGGCCTTTGGATGGGGAGGGAGGGGCAAGATCCTTTACTCACCTCCCCACCCACCACCCACTCAGCCAAAGCCGACTCCGGGCGGTTCACAACAGTGGGTAAAAACAGATAAAAACAAATAAAACAGATAAAAACCAGCAATAAGAACCCACCCTTAAAAAGAGAGGGGTGCAGGAACTGAAGAAACCGTGGGGCAGGCATCCTCCCCTATATTAACCACCGAATTGTAACCGAATTAGGACTACAGTACTTTATTTCAAAACTTGAGAGGGCATGGCCAGCCAGAATTTCTGCTACTGGTTCTGGCGAACTGGTGTGAACCTGCTGATGGCCATCACTGCTCTTACTTCACATCCTATCTGTTATGCAAGCATTTGATATCATGACTCCTTAGTTGAAAATTTTCCAGGAATGGCTAGGTAAGCATTTGACAGGAATGGGGGGAAAAGAACCAGGTTAGTTAAGCTGTGGCATCATTTTTGTTCCTGCTGTTTCATATTATGGCTTATTAAGATGAGAATATGAACAGACATTATCACATAAACCACTTTTGTCCATCAACTAATGATTTTTCTGGAATGCACTATTTAATGGAATTACATGCATTTTTGCAAATTCACAGGCTATCTAGGAGCTTGACGTTTATTCTGTCTTTTGCATATTTGCTTCAAAAATTTACTTGTTTTACTACTTGCTATATATTGCACCATATTGTACCCCTACTTTGCCTGGATAAATTGGAATATTTTAGATAAGACTAGAAAGTAATGGACGCTGACCAAGCCAGTGAGCAAATGAATTACAGACTTAAATCTGAGAATATGTCAAGATCCAGAGTCTTTAATTGGAAACCTATTGGCTATTTGAACGTCCATTCATTATTACAGCAGCAAATGTATCTTCACAAATCACTGCCTGCCACAACAAATCTGTGATAATGAATCATGCCTCATTTTATTATATAATCAGCTTTTCCTTAAAAATGATTGTGAGTGTATGAAAACAGTTAAAATTTTCTACTACACTAAAGCATGGGTGCCCAAACTTTTCAGACCGGTCCCTATGACCTGGGGGCCAGATCTGGCCGTGATCCCAATTCATCCGGCTCACGAATCCCTTGTCGCTCCTGGAAGCGGAAGTAAAATACGCCCGTACAGCCTGTATGGGCACATTTTACTTCTGCTTCCGGGAGCAACGAAGGCTTCATGGGCCAGATGAATTGGCATCAGGCTGTATCCAGCCCTCGGGCCGTAGTTTGGGCACCCCCACACTAAAGCATTCAGAAATCAAAGAGAAAAAGAGTTGGAAGGAGCCATCAAATCTCTCACACGTAACTTATACATGAGAGAGCAGGATAAGCAGGCTGAACCATGCCACATAATGTTTACCAATTTTTGTCTATGAAAACCCCTAACTGACTCCTATTTTCCCACCGCATTTTGTTCCTCAACAATTAGCTTCATGAGTTGTACCCTTTTGAGTGAATAATGGAGAAACCTGTGCTGAACATTCCCAGAGCTTGACTTCCAAATAAGATATTACTAAAGTTTGCAACCAGAGACTAGCCACTAGAGGGGGATGCATGACATTTAATTTTGACTTTAGTTAACAAAAATGTCCTTCTGATTCCTGAGCATGCCTACAAGACAAGATCTCACTTTGACTGCTTTCCTTTGAGGGACAGTTGAAGACTAACCTAAACAAGCTTCTTAAAGAAATCTTAGATTAAGTCCGACAATAATCCTTTAGACAAGAATTGTTCTATAACAAGTAAGGTAAAGGTAAAGGTCACCCTTACTTGAAAGCCAGTCATATACAACTCTAGGGTTCAGTGCTCATCTCTGTTTATAGCCAAAGAGCCAGGGCTATCTGCGTCTACAGACATTTCTGTGGATGTGTGAGAGGCATGCCTGGACACCGGAGTGCACAGACATAAAGCTAAACAAGTACGTAAAGCTAAACAAGGAAGAACTCAACCTTTTAAAACATTTCACTTTATGGATGCCATTCTTCTTCTGTCATTTTGGCAAAAGTGCCCTGCATTTCTGCATTATGTTAACTCTCCTCCAAGAACAAAATGTCCAGGTAGAATCCACCTTGCTAGATTCTACCCGAATCCATATTGCAGAAATATTTGCAGTCGTAACCACATAAGCGTTGGGGAAGCTGAACTCAAAGAGAGGGATTTGATACCAGGGTATAAAGCAGGGGTGCCCAAACTACATCCTGTGGGCCAGATCTGGCCCTGAAAGCCAATTCATCTGGCCTGCGAAGACCTCACTGCTCCCGGAAGTGGAAGTAAAACACACACACGTATGTGGGCTTTGCAGGCCGGATGAATTGGTGTCGGGGAGTGGATCCAGTCCATGGGACATAGTGAATGCCCCCTTCAACCACGTGACTGGCCTGCAGACTGAAAAGTTTGGGCACCCCTGGTATAAAGCAAACTTTTTCCTCAGGTCACTGAAGAACTCTTCCAGATTCTTGTGTAAGAGTGTTTTGGAGTTCCCTTTCTACAGATTGCCCACAATCTGACATACCTCTGTCATGTCCGCTCTTGCCCACCTTCCCCCCCTAACCTGCAGCCAAACTCTGTTACTTCTCCAAGAAGGTTTGATCCAGCCCTTCACATCATTTTGATTTGCCTCTGAATAGCAGGTGCCAGGCAACACTGTTGAGTTCATACATCTCTGTTGGTTTTTCTCCCAACATGTTGTCCTTGGGAATTTTCTACAGATGCTTAGAGGCTACGTCTGAAGACAGCCTACTTTATGAGTGGTACTTTTGGTCTTAATTATGAAGGGAATCCTTACACCCTTAAGCATCTGGCATTTGTGCTGCTGCGAAATTTCGCTGCTGCAGTCGGGTATGTGAAGGAAGCACTAACTTGCCTGTCTGTAAAACTGTGCAGCCACGATGGGTTTAGGATTTAAACCACAGATAAAAGGTCCTCTGTTACAGAAAAATGCTTCTTGGTTCATTCCTCTTCAAAGCCTTCTTACTTGCAAGGATTCATCTATCAAACTTCCAACTGGGGCAAGCAAGGCGCTGAGTTTCCTGCTGGGGAGCAGTGATGCCTTCTTTCAGGATTCATCAGGGCGGTGTGGCATACGGGAGGGATGAGTGAGTATGTTGTGTAATCACTGCACACAAGAAAGTGCAGAGCATCTGCTGTTGATATGTGTTAGGTATGCAGGAGCTGAGTGGTGGTGGGCAGATTTGGAATGGCTCATTCATTAATTATGGGTAGGTGGCTGTTCTTTATTTTGAGCAATGAGCTCAAAAGGACCTGGGGGAGGGGGCAGTGAGGATGGCATTAATGAAAACTTCCCTTTCCACGTAGGTTGCATTAAAATGAGATGTCTGACAATGACAGATGACTGGCTTGGCGTCTGTTTGCTCTGCTGCCTTATATTAGATTGCAGCATCTGAGGAATCCTCCAAGCAGCTTCAGTTCAGACCGGAATTGTTTGCTCATTGGTAAATGGCTTGAGATTTGGCATCATCCTTTGACAGACGCTGAAAGGCAAGCACATTGCTAAGAGGGTAAAGAGATGCATGAGGAGAGGCAAGGAGGTCCAGTGTCGAGAGGGTGAGACAACACGGACACTTTGAGTGAGTTGTTCCTTTGGTCAAACCCGGCCCCTCAGGAACAGTATGCGCCGAAAGTTTTTGTAATGGTAAAACAACAACAACTGACAACTTCACTGATAGGCTTCCCTGGTGTAGTGCTGCTTTGAACCTCACCAAGGTCCAAAAGAAATAGCATTGGTTATAGCTTAGCATACAGTTACAATCTCAGAATCTCTGATGAGGAAGGAGGAAAAGTTCTAGCTTGACATCTAGACAGTCACATTAAAACACTGGAAAGGATTGCCAAAAATCAGAATTGACAATCAGCATGCTGCAATTATTATTAGAAACACACCAGTATCAGCATAGGGAGAGGTAAAGGTCTCCCTTGATCCAAAGCTCCGACTCTAGGGTTCAGTGTTCATCTCTGTTTATAGCCAAAGAGCCAGCACTTTCCTCATCTGCAGACATTTCTGTGGACATGTGGCAAGCATGACTAGACACCAGAGTGCACAAAACACTGTTTACCTTCCCATCCAAGTGGTACCTATTTATCTACTTGCAATTTCTTACTTTCAAACTGCTAGATTGGCAGGAGCTGGGACAGAGATGGGAGCTCATTCCATTATGCAGCACTTGAACTGCAGACCTTCCAATTGCAAAGTTCAACATCTTAACCACTAAGCCACCACATAAGCCAACTTTTAACGTTCCCCACAGACAGGACTGACCACTCCATAACTTGGATGGTGGAGAAAGCCAACAGGAGTTGAAAATGGATTCATTTGAACTAGGGTGCTGTAGGAGAGCATTGCAGATCCCCGGGGGCAACAGAAAGGCAAACAGGCGGGTCCTAAATCAAATAAAACTTAAACTCTCTCTAGAAGTAGAGATGATGAAACAAAGCTGTCATACTTTGGGCACATCATGGAAAGATAACACTTGTTAGAAGCAACAGTAATACAAATAAAGGTTGAAGACAGCAGGAAAAGAGGAAGACCAAATACGAGATTGATTGACTCAATAAAGGAACTGTGACCTTAAGTATGCAATAATAGACAGAGGCTGTTAAGGATAAGACATTTTGAACCTCATTCATTCATAAAGTCACCGTAAGTCAGAGATGTCTTGACTAGACATAACAATAACTATGTTTGTTGCTCTGGCTTAAGAAACTAAAACCATAACTTGTTTTTCTATTGTTTTTGCTGTGTTTGTACTTCAATGATTATTGTGAGCCGCCCAGAGACGGCGTACGCTGAGTGGGCGGCATACAAATCCAATAAATCAAATCAAATCAATGCCCAGAATCCCCAGCATGTGGCCAAGCTTCCTGGGGATTATGGAAGCTATGACCCTAAGACAGGAGTTCCCAATCTTTTCAAGCCAGGCCCGGGTCACTCTCTCTCAATCAGCTTCAAGGGCCGGATGGCCATTTTGCCCAGACTGCATGATGGGGGAAGCCATTTTGTCCCAACAGCTTCAAAGGGCTGGTCATTTTGTTTCTCAAATGCCTTGGAGGGGTGGACAGGCGTGTTTTACTTCCGCTTCCAGGAGTGACGAGGGTGGCACGGGCCAGATGAGTCACAGTAAACCCCTTTGTGTGGTTTCACGGGGGGCTTGGGTTTCTGGGAATTGAAGTCCAAGAACATCTGGAGTGCCAAGGCTTGCCATCAAAGCCCTAGTGAGTGAGTGGTTTGAAAACAGTTTAATTGATATAGTTCCAGTCTATAGATTCCTAGGATCTCTAGTTTGACAAGGAGCTTAGAGAATTATTTGCTAGGGCAGGGGCTCAAAAAACCTTTGGCATCCTGACCACCCTCCTGCCTCCCTCATTTCTCTTTTACTAGTATCTAACCCCCTTCTAATAACAGTGGTTTGGTGTACGCTAAAGTCTAACAACTTTGTCATACACCTCTAGGTAAAAATGAAGGTCTTCCTTGCTCGTAAGTCAGTCATATCCAACTCTAGGATGTGATACTCATCTCTGTCTGCAGATTTTTCTGTGGCTCTCGGGGAGGCATGACTAGATGCTGGAGCACACGACACACTGTTACCTTTCCTGTCAAAGTGATACCTATTTATCTACTTGCAATTTCTTGCTTTTGAGCTGCTAGTTTGACATGAGCTGGGACAGAGAAGGGAATTCACTCCATCGTGCAACACTCAGGTTTCAAACTGCTGACCTGCCGACCTTCCAGTCATCAGGTTCAGCACCTTAACCATTAGTGTACACTAATTAATTACAGTACAAGGTGTTCTTCTATCACACAGTTGTAAGTACCTCACTGAACTACTAATCTGAGGATGGCTATGGCAGTTAAAGTGTAGTTGTTTAGTGCCCAAATACTCATGAACATTAATAGTTACTTAGAAAGTGTGAATCACTTTAGGCATTTAGCAAAGAGTGCAAGACAAATTATCCTTACTTTTCTTTGTTCAACTGAATTGCTCTGAGCTCCTTAGAGATGAAAGCGGTTTCATAATTATTTTAATTGCCCTGATTATGTTGCCACTATATGGCATCTAAATAAGCTCTTCAATTTTGCAGTTTTATTGCTTTGGTATTAAAGTTTCTTCAGGGCAGTGGTTTATGTTTATGTTTTGTTTTGCTGCTGCCAGAAGTCTTATCCAGGAGCCATCAGAAACATACTCATTTCCATTTATAAACAGGAGGGATGACCTGAAATAGATCGCATTTCCATCTGTTTATGTGAAATGCTGAGGGAATTGCAAAAGGGACGTCCCCTCCTGAACAGATGTTTTGCACTGAGAGTAAGAATATCCTGATGTTAACCTTGGCTTTCTTTTACCCTGAAAAGTCCTCAAAGTTGCCTAGCTTCACATGCTGTGTTTTCCCCCCTGAGAAATGCTGTCCTAGCATTGAGGTCTCCTGGGGAAAAGGCATCACCATTTGGAGTGCATGCCTGTTCCCTCACAACGGGATGGAAAGTAGGACAACGGGGAGGAGGAGAAGCAGAGAACGGCGGCGGCGGGAAAGAGCAAGAAAGTTGGAGAAAGTTGATTGGCGAGAACTGGAAGGAAAGAAAGAGCAAGCGATTCTGAGAAGCGTCTTGAGGGAAAATGAGAAGCGAATGGAAAGACAGGTTGTCAGAAGGACCTCAAGGAACTGACAGGCTGAAACCGACAGTGACATAAACCGCTGTCCAAATCATGTCAGCCAAAGTTTGCTTGCATCCAAAGAATGGTTTTGGGCTTGGGCTATTTGTATTTTTGCTGTTTTTCCAATGTTATAATGGCTCAATCAACTGGCTCTATTATATGTATGTACTATTTAAAACAGAAAAAAACAGTGTTCATATCCGCAGAATTTAACAGTCTGACTGCCAATCTGTTTCTCCTCATCCAGAGTTTGGAAGTCTACATATTAGATTCACAATTGTATGTGTTTATATTTTAAAAAAATACTTTAAAACCACACATTTTGTATTTGGTTATTCCTGTCCTGCACAAACCTCATTTGAAATGGACAGAAGAGTCATGATCATTAAGACTGGACTAGATGCTTCAACAGAACACAGTCAAGGAATTGGCAGAGTATTTCTTTACCTAGGTAAAGGTAAAGGTTTCCCTTGCTTGAAAGCCAGTCATATCCGCCTCTAGGGTTCAGTGCTCATCTCTGTTTCAAAGCCGAAGAGCCTGCACTGTCTGCTTCTGTAGATGTTTCCGTGATCATGTGGCAGGCATGACGAGACACCAGAGTGCACAAAGCGCTGTTACCTTCCCACCGAAGTGGTCCCTATTTGTCTACTTGCAATTTCTTGCTTTCAAACTGCTAGGTTGGCAGGAGCTGGGACAAAAATGGGATCTCATTCCGTCCTGTAGTACTCGGAAATCGAACTGCTGACCTTCCACCTCCCAATCAGCCTCTTAGCCACTTGAGCCACTGCACCCCCTATTTATGTACTTGCAATTTTTACTTTCAAACTGCTAGGTTGGCAGGAGCTAGGACAAAGACGGGAGCTCATTCTGTCCTGCAGTACTCAGGAATCGAACTGCTGATCTTCCGCCTCCCAGTCAGCGTCTTAGCCACTTGAGCCACTATGTACCTCGCTTAAAGAGCATAATGCATTCCACGGGACTGCTCTTTAAACGAGTTGCTCTTTATGCGAAACACTTTGAAAAAGTGCTGCCACTGCCATTGTAAGTGACCGATTATGACTTCTGGTGGGGAGATTGCGAACCCCGATTTAGTTGTTAAGTGAGTTTTTTGTTGTTTTTAGTTGTTAAGCAAGGGTGACAATTCAGGGAAAATGCTACTCTTTAAGCGAGTTAGTCTCTAAGCAAGGCACTCTTTATGTGAGATTTTACTGTATATCCTTTTATATAACTCTCATTGATTTACTCTAAGCAATATGATGGCATTCTTCTCTGACACTTAATATCTTTGTTATTGAAGAATATCCCCCTAATTTGAATCATTCCCTAACCTGGAATTGTTTATCCTCCCACTGACCTTTGAATTTCAAACTAAGCACGTAAATCACAGGTGGATGCAAGAAGAAGCATATGTTCCAGACGATGCCTATCAGAATAAAATATAAACTCTGCAACATTTTCATCTATCAACAAGAGAGAGAGAGAAATCTGTGCTGATTTGCATTGCATCATTTTTAACACAGTGTAAACAATATCCACTATCCACTTAGAATTTATAATATGGTAACAATTTGGTTACAAATTCAAAAAGCTGGAACAATCACTCGGAAGTCTGAAAATTTTGCCAATTTACACATGCTATTGCACTGCAACCTTTCCAACCTACTGCTTCCAGATGTTTCAGATTAAAACCATTCTCAGGGAATTGTTAGGCTCAATCTAACAATGGATCTCTAGATGGAATCTAGAATTCAAAAATAACCCCACCAGATGTGGAGGCAGGTTATTTTACCATATAATAAAAAGAACCAGGATAATGGTGTTTGGTTCTATATGGAGTGTCTACAACAGGGATTGAGAACTTGTGGTTCTCCAAATACTGTTGGATTGCAGCTTCCACAAACCCTACTCAACACAGCTGATGGCGAAAAATGATAAACACTGCAGTTCAGCAATATTTAGAGAGCAACATATTCTCCAGCTCCAGTCCACAATAAATATGGCAACAAAATGTACTACTCTTATCTCCAACTCTTCTTTGGAGCGTTGAGATTCCTGAATAACTCATCATGAGTGTTAAGGGGATGATCTTGAGCAGGGGTTCCCAACCTAAGGCCCACGGGCTGGATTTATCCCATGGCGCCATTTCATGTGGCCACCTCCCCTCCAAGGGCATTCAAGAAACAAAATGGCTGCCCCTTTCAATGTTTTTGGAAAAAATGGTCACCCCCATGATGTAGGCTGGGTAAAATGGCCATATGGCCCTCAAAGCTGACTGAGAGAGCCTGATCCGGCCCTAGGCTTGAAATGGTTGGGAACCCCTGATCTTGAGGCTGAGGAGGCCAAGAGATAATGTTCTGAGTCTTGAAGGTTCCATTTCATCCACAATCCTGCTAGGTTTCTACCTCTACAAGAGTAGAAAGACCACCAGAGCCTGTTTCTCCTTGCATGGGCTATTTTTCAGTTACAACTATCACCCCCCTCCCAATGGAAGAGGAGACAGTTATCAGGCACAACTAAGTTTCTCTTCATATTGGTATCATAGGGCTAAATCTAATTGCTGGTCCTAATTCAGTAAACCTACTCAATAGTAAGTCAATGCAACATAAATTTCATTTGGACTAGTATATTGGATTTAAGTCATGGTCAATAGTGGAGGAGCTTTTGGATCCAGGTCCTCTTTTTTACTGCCACATTCAGCAAATGACCACTTCCTCATAAAAACTTGAAGATGCTACTTGGCAAGGAAAAACCCACTGCATGGGGGTAGATTAGTGAGATCTACAGAGCATGATGTCAGGTAGTATGGGTAGGGCTTTAGCCTGGCCCGGTTATCCGGCTATAGTAATAGAGTGTAGACCATACTGCCAGCAACTTAACGCTGAGTGTCAGGCGGTGGTTAACTAACCTGACCACACTAACAGCCTTGGGTTCCGAAGTCCACAGGGAAGGGTGATGGTCCTCAAGTGGATCAAATCCTACTTGAATCCATCTTGATGGAGGGCAGCAGCTTCATCAATACTGGCCTGCGGCTGAGGAGGAGTTTGCGTGCTAAAGGGGCTCAGGACCAGAAAATGACTCGCGGAACTGGATCACTGGTACGAGGGTCATGCTGCAATGCAGAAGGCAAATGAAAGCCCTCTGCATTATATAATATAATATTATATAATATTATATAATATTATATTATATAATATTTTCAGCACAGTTTTCATGGCTGATCACCATGATGATTGCTAATATTTGAATACATCAGAAGAAGATGAAAAATGAGTAGGGATAATTTAAAAAAATGTTATATGATGCATACAGGTACTGTATTATGAAATTTGTCACCCAGGCAAAATGTGTTACCAAGGGCAAAAAGACCTGCACAGGTGCTATACAAATGATGTGGTTCTGAGACATGTGAAACCAATAGGTGGACTACATTTTAAAAATATCATATATCTACAGATATCTTCCCAAGCTTTTAAAAGTTCCTTCTGGAATTACAATTCCCCAAATGCCCCAGCTACAAGGGTCATTGGCCATGGCCATCCTGGTAAATGAAATCCTCCAAAAGTAATATCCCCAAGATCTAGTTCCTTGTAAGAACAGCCATTTATTCAAAGGAAGAGTCAAAAGAAAATGAGACAGCATTGGAGCCAACCTACATTATGACTAGTGATAAATGTGTGATATTCAATCAATAAGTGGGCTCACTTATCTCTTTTGCTGTACAGTAACTCTCTTCTACAACTTATCTGTGTAAACTTATTCCCATCTCCAAAGACCAGGTGAAGAGGAAAAACATGAAAGAAGGGTTTGGGAGAAGGCGCTATGGAGGCAAACTGTTGGGTAGGAAAAGGTTAAGTATTTAGGGACAAAAAAATTCCTTACTCATCCTGTCCTTGCAGGCAAGGCCAATGAACTACAATGTCTTCCTCCCCACCCACAAAGATGGCAAGGAATCTCCTGGTAGTTTTCATAGAGTTCTTGCAATGGTGGGGAGCAATACGTTGTGCGAATCTGTCTGTAGTTTGTGCAAATTTTTGCAATTTGCATGATTATATAGGTTGCTCCAAGGTAGGAGGGATGCTGTTTTAATCATTTTCTGGCACATATGCTTGTCAATTCAACCTGCTTTTTCCTGGGCAATGATGTAGTTTCTTGCTGCATATAGCTGTACATTTTCACATGGCTGTACTGCTACTACTGGGGAAGGGGGAGATTGAAATTACGCAGCGAGAAAAAATGTGTGAAATTTAAATGTTACACCATCTGTTATTATCTACATAATTAACATTGTAAAGGCTCAAATAATATTGCAGACTGCTGTGAATTCTCCTTAATTTCTATATCTTGACACCCAAATGAATGGCTTAAGTCCAAATGAACATATCTTTTGATTGAAGCAGACAGCAGCAGGGCAAGTTTAGAACCCACGGTTTTCGGAAATGTTGTCTTGACAACAGCCCTGCTGGACAACTAGGAGGAGATTCTGGTACCCTAGCATCATCATTGATACAAATGACACCCTCTTATTGCTGAACATACAACAGCCACTTCAGCAATCAAGAGGGGCTGGGTATGTTACTCAGGGCTATGTTTATAGGGTTGCTTTTGCCCTGTCACTATTTCTCAGTCTAAATTATTTCACCGGTCTTTTGTAAGATTAACCTGTGAACCATGCATGCCACCCTGATTTCCTTGGGCGGAATAGTGGAATAAAACTGTAATAGCAAACCCAACACATCAAAATGGCAGCCACAGAAACATACCGTATTTTCCGGCGTATAAGACGACTGGGCGTATAAGACGACCCCCAACTTTTCCAGTTAAAATATAGAGTTTGGAATATACTTGCCGTATAAGACGACCTCTCTTCCAATGCACACCAAATAAAAATTAACCCACACTCAACCCGAAGACGCGCAGCCCTCCGAGTTGAATGGGCAGGTTCTGGTGGAGAGCCAATCCACGCTCACGTTCTCCTCCTTGAGGTACAGGAAGATGTGTGCAGCTTGCTTCCCCTTGCTTCATACTCCCCGCACAGAGCAGGGACTCGGCCGCGGCACCCTCCACCATATGCGCCGGACATATGAAGCAAGGGGAAACAAGTGCAGTTAAGTACCTGTCCTATAAGACGACCCCCGACTTTGGCACATATTTTTCGGGGTTAAAAAGTAGTCTTATACGCCAGAAAATACAGTATTTGGTTTTTTTTTGCAAGAAGCAGAGGTCATTGTGATAGCATGTGACTCCTGGGCATTTTCCATTCTCAGTGTAAACATTCCTGCAGAAATTACTGAGTTCATCTGTATTTGTATCTTTTTTATATTCAGAGTACGTAGTAACCCAGGGAAAGGGTAAGAGGAATGCACACAAGCTTGGTTGCCTACTTAGTCAATTCCTTGATTAAAGTGTCATATTATTTGGACCATTATTGATGAGTGAATTTTGTACAATACCTTTTCACCAAGTATAATCAAATCAAAGTGCCCTCTGGAGCAGTGAAGCCTTCCATTAAACAGATTAAAAGTCTTCTCTTCTCCAGTTGGGAGAATGTTATCATTCCAAAACCTTGGGCAGCAGTCCTTAAGACAGGCTGCTTGTCATAAGGACAGGCGCATCACTCAGGATGTAACCAGTGCTGGCAATTTTTCTAATACTGGATGAAAAACAGACTCTCTTGGCATATAGAGACTCTGTTTTAAAGGGGGGGGGGGGAATGAAGAATTGTTAAGAGATTCTGAAGAATCTTAGTGGAATTAGGGCGGGGAAAGCATGGGGTGGCAGGAACTGCATTAAAAAACTTTTATTTTACATTTTAAAAATCTTGTATTTTGTGCAAATTACAAGATTTTCTGTAGAAAATCCAGAGATTTTTCATGTTATTTCAAGGTTTTCTTTGCAAAACATGTAGCGTTTTTGTATAGACTGTTAACATGAAAAAGCTGGATAGAAACCTTTCATAATCTCACTCAGAAGTGAGAAACTTACAAAAAATATTTTGTCTTGCCTGGGAAAATAAGCAAAGATTTATATCACTAAGTATCATATGCACAAGAAAAGGCAGTTTAATTCTTCTTCTTCTTCTTCTGTATCCGAATCCGAATATAGGCAGTTATCATGGTGATCAGCCGTGAAGACTGTCCTGAGAATATAATGCAGTGGCCTTTCATCTGCTTTCCATATCGCAGCATGACACCCATACCACTGATCCAGTTCCGCGAGTCACTTTCTGGTCCTGAGCCTTTTTGGCTCACAAAGTCCTCCTCAGCCCTAGGCCAGTATTGGTGTACCTGCAACCCTCCATCAAGATGGATTCAAGCGGGATTTAATCCCCTTTGGGACCCTCACCCTTTCCTGTGGACTTTAGCACCCAAGGCCGTTAGTCTTCAGGATTGTCAGGTTACTTAACTGCTACCTAACAATTGAATTGCTGGCAGTATGGTCTACTCTATTACCATAGCAGCTTAATAGATAGGTTAAATGACAACACTAGGGACCTGAAATCCAGTATGTGAGTTTTGAGGAACGTCTGAAATGCCCATCTATATCCCATCTTTTTTAGCCACGGTTCCCCTCGTCACAATCTTATATTTCATCCTTCAGTATATGATATGCATGTGATAACTGCTTTAAGTTAATCACAGTTCTGTACTCATACTGCAACATGTTCAACGTTCCTATAACAATATTTTCTTAAAGAGTGAAGTAATGGCAGATCAGACAAAATGCCTACAGACTGAGAAGAAGGCGTTTGCCAACACCTTTATAGTGGTTTGATATCACTTCAGTTGTCATAGCTACATTTTTTAGGAATCCCAGGATTTGTGGCTTGGTGGAGTTACTTAGATTTCTCTGCTTTATTTCAGGAGAGCTCACTAGCAGAGAAATCATAATATATCACCAAAATACAAATCCCTGCATTCTGTAGGATGAAGTCAGATCAGTTAAATTGACATCAAACAATTATATCTATGTAGTGCAGATACACTTGAGATGTAACCAAAGAAACAAGGCTAGATGCTGTGTCTTAAATCAAATATACATTTGGATAGGTATGGGTTATACTCGTGACAGAATGGTGGTCTATTTGCACTGCATTTCTTTCAAAAGATCAGTGCTTGGAAGTAGATTCTAGTCTGCATCCAAAGGCACACTCTGGCTGAACCATTTTTATGCAACACAAGAGCTGACCCCTAACATAAATAGCAAATTGTGGTTTCTGTTTTCCTTCATTAAAAAACACCATTCAATATACTGTATAAATATTACTATTAGAAAGAGAGAGAGAGAGAGAGAGAGAGAAAGCCAGCAGTGAAATACAAGGTCAAACCCAGGAGATGCATACTATCAGCTTTGTAAAGTGCAAAAACACTTTCACAGAATAAGACATTTATTTACTCATGTGCAGTCAAGAAAGGATGTACTGTATGAGGAATTCAGTCTTTGTGAATTCTGATAAGAACTGGTCTGATCTGTGCTATCTAGATGAAGGCATGTACTAGAAAATAGTTTTCCAGCGCCTTTCACACTTCCCAAATATTATGACTCAGTACTCAGCTCAAGAAAATTATGAAGATAACACTTACAATGTGTCTTGAGAGAACATACATTCAGAAAAATTTATTTTGACGGAAAATATGTCTAGGAATGAAAAGAAATACACTAAAACTCTCCAATATTAGTACTGTATTGACCTACTCTAACTGTAAAAGCAGCACTGCGGTGGTTTAGTGGTTAAGACGTTGAGCTTGGAGACTGGAAGGTCAGGGTTCGATACCCGAGTGCTGCATGACGGACCTTGGGGACATGAAAGGAGCCTCATTTGGGCGTCCCCTAAGCAGAGTTTCTCCAGCAAAAATCCTTTCAACCCAGAGTAATTTCTGACACGAAATTTATTTACTAACAGTAAAAGTAGAAAAGACACAGCTTAATAAATGGAAACAAAACTTCCGTAAGAAATAAAACCAGTTGCTGATCCCCATCTATCCAAGTTGCAAATTAGCTTTTTTTATTTTTTGCTTGTGATTAGACACTAGCAGGTAAACAATAAACCTCATTTGTGCCCTGTAAACACAGCAGCTTTGGAGACTCATCTCTAGAAAGACAATGTCTTATCACTTGCTGATTAAAAAGCTGCCACTTTATCTGTTTCTGCCCTCAAGCTATGTCGCACATTTCCCTGATTTTCTGTCTTTCTTATTTTCTACCACCTCCTTCTATTGTGTTCATGCTCTGGATTCTCCAAACAGATCCCTCCAGATATTTTGTGGTGTCTATCCTCAGATAACATCGGCAATGATAAATGATTATGAGCAGTGGTGGGCTCCATTTTTTTTCACTACAACACTGTTGGCGTGGTATGTTGGGCGTGGCCAGGGGGAAAGCCCTGCGTTGCACCCGAATTAGGACTACTTTATTTCAAAACTTGGATGGGCAGGGCCAGCCAGAATTTCTGTTACTGGTTCTGGCGAACTAGTGTGAACCTGCTGATGCCCACCACTGATTATGAGTGTCAAAATTAAAAACATCTATTTTACAGTTTGAGGTAAGAGTGTCCCAGTTACAAGCACTACAGTGCACAGGGGCCACTGTAAGGTGTTATGTATTTGGATGGCACAATAACACTATCAAATGACATCATTTAAATCTGTGTCCCACGGGAGGCCAAGGCAAACACTTTCAATGGCTACTGAATTATGTCTGGATTAATTAGTGGTGCTTCAAAGATACTATAAACCAAAATATTATTCAGGAAATGTACACTCTCCATCTAGGACGGTGTGAGGAGGTAAAGATGTTTGCCCCTGAAAACAATGGCCAGAATCTCATTCTTATTTCAGTCACCTTCATAGCACTCTGAGACCACCAAGAACAGGGATCGTGATGTATGCAAGGGTGGGCAACCAGGATGTTCAAAGCCACATATATCTTTTGGATTAGTTGACTGTTTAAGAACTGCTCCCCTTGGGTCTCATGGCCAAAGTGGTTGCTGATGACCAAACACTACTGAATTATACTGATGTAATTGAGTAAGAAGAGCAAACTACTGTATGTCGAACACATACCTGTCAACCTTCCCGATTTGGCCGGGATCACCCCGTAAATTGACGTTGATTGAGGTCATAACCCGGCCCCCGCTGCCAAAACCCCGTAATTTGGCAGCGGGGGGAACGCTTTCCGTGCATGTGCGGAATGATTTTACCCCTTCCACGCATGCGTGGAAGTGCTACATCACTTGCATAAGGGCTGCACAAGCGGCATAGCGCTTCCGCGCATGCGCGGAAGGGGTAAAACCTTTCCGCGCATGCGTGGAACGCGACCTGCGCACAAGCGATGTGCGCAGGTCCCGTTTTTCCGGAGCCGCGGGTTGACAGGTATGGTTGAACAACCTGAATTATGTAGATGGAAAGATGACTCCAGGAAGGTAACGGCTACTGAACCCTTCTCTTTTGCAGACCTTTACGTTGATTAACTGACATTAAGACCTCTGAAATCAATCCAGATAAAAGAAGTAATGTATTTTTAAGCTCTTCTTTTCGCATAGGTAGTTGTGGAATTGCAGAGTGCCTCTGATCTTTGTCAGCTAATAATGCCAATGATTGTCAGTTACACTATTTTTAACATCAATTTTCCTTGTTGTCTTGGGGGAGCACAAAACCTGGCTTCAGGGTTGCATGCAACCCAAAGGCCAATGTTTGCTCACAACTGAGTTGATGATTCTTCCAGATTTTAAGTGTACTATGGTAGATTTCACCCACAGGGGAGAAAAAGCAATGTGTTTCTGTAAATGTTACACATAAATGTGGGTTTATTGATATCTTGCACATGTTTCAGATATGAAATGGCTACCACCAATCTGATTGCTGAAGAGCACTTGCAAAAACCACCTCTATTTCTCAATCTTCCACTTGAAACCTGCACACCTTTAAAACATGTGCCCCCTTGCTATGACAAGTTATTGTTAAGCTTATACCTATTCTTTTACAGAACAAAACTGAAACTTGGACTACTTGTGTTGGATGTCCATACTGGAATACAGATGCTGGACAATTCATTCATTCATTCATTCATTCATTCCCTCCCTTTCATTCCCTGGGTGTCTCACAGTAATTAAAACTAAACTATGCAAACAGGCTTAAAATACTATACAAAACTATATTAAAAACAATTAAATGTTACCCAGAATTAAAAACAATTTTAAAAACTTTTTTAAATTCAAAAATCTCTATTCTGTACCTACTAAATACAACATTCCCTTACGTATTGAACAACAGCAGCAAGAGCAGCAGCAGCAGCAACAACTCTTGTTAAAAAATCCCTAGGTGGAAATCACTTTCTATAGCAGGGGTGCCCAAACTACGGCCCATGGGCCGGATCCACCCCCTAGCCAATTCATCGGGCCTGTGCTGCCCTTGCCGCTCCCAGAAGCAGAAATAAAATGAGCTCCACTTCCAGGAGTGACAAGGGCAGCATGGGCCGGATGAATTGGCATCAGGGGCCAAATCTGGCCCACGGGCTGTAGTTTGGGCACCCCTGGTTTAAGCAGAGAAAATGACAGCTTAATATCTATTTCATTCTGTTGCAAGGCACGTTTTACTTCCGCTTCCGGTGGGAGGAACCACGTGACCAGCTCGCTGAACCACATGACCGGCCCATTGAACCATGTGACCAGCCCGTGGCCCAAAAGGTTTGGGCACCCCTGTTCTACAGAGTAAACACTGCAATGGATTGTTTCAGATGCTCCTAAAAGGTTTCATCATATATTTAATGGTACAGCCTTGTAAGAATGCATATCACCTTGGTAAGCAGATGTAACATAAGACAGACGCACAACCCAAAAAGCGTGGCATTGGCCAAAGCAGCAGATGATGACTGAGCCAGCAAGGAAACATATGACCATAGTAGGTAGAAACAAGATAAGACCCTATGAAGAACCTGGGGAGGCAGTAAAATCACAGTACTCTTGAATAATGAACAATGTGCAAAACCCAATTGCTAAAACAAAATTGCCATCACAAAAGTGCTTTCTTGTGCAAGTGTAAGGTAGCTCAATGAAAAGTCAAAGCAGTGCACTTAAAAAACAGATCATTTCCTATTATTGTCTCTACAGGTTTTCCACTTCAAAAGGACATGCTAAAAATACAGTGGTACCTCGCTTAAAGAGCATAATGCGCTCCATGGGATTGCTCTTTAAATGAGTTTGCTCTTTAAGCGAAAAACCATTGCAAGTGACCAATTGTGATTTCTGCCCGAGGGGTGGTGGATTGTGAACCCTGATTTAGTTGTTAAGCGAGTTTTTGTTTGTTTTTAGTTGTTAAGCGAGGTGAGGCGACCATTCAGAGAAAAGTCTGCTCTTTAAGCAAGTTAGTCTCTAAGCGAGACGCTGTTTATGCGAGGTTTTACTGTATTACTTTTTCTGGAGATTCTAAAGATTGAAATAAACATACCTAATAGTATTACCACCATTGAATCTGCTATATTTTATCACATTTATACAATGGCATGATGTGAGCTCCACTGAAGAGAAAAGCCATTTGTATGAAGTAGAGTCTCTTGAGATTTCATTTTCCCCCCCAAACACTCTCACAAGTGATAATTCCCCCAGTCTCCCTGTTCTGTGGTGCCAATGCTAAAAACCCTGGAACTGAGCTGATGGGATCATCTTCATATGAAGGCCAGTTTAAATTGTCTGCTTGCTTGCTTTTGTGTGTGTATGTGTGTGTGCATCTCTCTCTCTCTCTCATATGCCAAACTGACTTTTTCCTGCTTTGTGCCATCTTTTCACTAGAAAAGGACTAACTGATGGTGGGATCTTTCTCTAAAAAAAGCAATAGCTCTTTTATCTCTTCTTTCTCAAGCTCAACAGACGGTCATTGAAGAGACCACTGACAGAAGGGAGTCCTCCAGCCTCTTCCCCTCTGTTCAGATGTTCTGCTATGAAAATAATGAGTCTGAAGAGGAGAGCCTCAGGTACCCATGAGATCGCTCCACATAAATCAGACCTCTGGAAAATTAGTCACCATGGGGAGCAATGACTTCAAATTCATCACTCTTCATGTATAAGAGAGAGAACCAAGGGTAGCCAACTAGCTGCATGACGAGGTGAGCTCCCGAATTTGTCCCCAACCTAGCAGTTTGAAAGCAAAAAATTGCAAGTTGATAAATAGGTACCACTTTGGTGGGAAGGTAAACAGCATTCTGTGCGCTACAGTGTCGAGGCATGCCTGTCACATGTCCATGGAAACGTCTGCAGACACAGACAGCATTGGCTCTTTGGCTATAAACAGAGATGAGCATCGAACCCTAGTGTCAAACTCAGATACCACTGGCTTTCGAGCAAAGGAGACCTTTACCTATACAAGATGTATGCAGAGGCCTATGTCAGTGGTTAGAAAACTGACATTTTGGGACTAGAACTCCTACTCAGTACTCTTCACAAAAGCTCTTCTTCCATGATCCTCCTTCCTGATTCCATATGTACAGTAAAACCCCGACTTACATATGCCTCGAGTTACATAAAATTTGACTTACATAATGATTTTGTGCTATGTCCCGATTTACACGATTTCCTATGGGTTTGCTTCGAGTTACATAATATTCTTTTTCCTATGAGTTTGCTTTGAGTTATATAAAAATCATTTCCCTATAGGTTTGCTTCAATTTACATAAAAAAATCATTTTTCCTATGGGTTTGCTTCAAGTTACGTAAAAATAATAATTTTCCCTTTGGGTGTGCTTTGAGTTACGTAAAAAGCCAATTTAAGCAAAAGCCTACAGAACGGACTTTTTCGCAAGTAAGGGTTTTACTGTATTCACAAGAGATTACACATACAACATGAGAACAGGTCTATGGCCATTCTATATTTTGGACTAGGCCAGTGGGAATAATTTCAAGTAATTCTCATCATGTGTGAACTGATGGTGCGGGGTGGGAGATTCAAAATGTGGGTTGTGTTGCCATCTGCTTTATATGGAGCTGCTACTGGTGTCAATCCCTTTGAGAAGCATCTTTAATGTCTTCTAAATGTTTATGTATGCCAATTTTACTGCATAGCTGAATCCGTCAACCATGTAAAAATTAGTTCTTAAAGAATTACCTATTAAATAGAGGATTGTATGCTATGGGGGAAAGAAAGTACCTATATAAATTGAATGACTCCATTTCTAAAGAGAAAGGTATACTATAAAACCTGGTGGTATGGGCAAATAACATCTGCTAAGCTCTGTGCTATTTTCTCTGAAAAACAAAATGGTAATCCTAAAGTTTTTGTTGTCTGACATGCAAAAGACTTAGAGCAGCTGACATTTAGATGGAGCTTAGGGAGAAATTTGAACTCAGTAGTTTGCAAGTGAAGAACCCTGAAGGAGCTGTTCCAAAGAATTGTGTCAGGACAATCCGTCAGGCTCTTCCACAGCAGGAAAGTGTTAAGACACATTTCCCAACACTTGTCCAATATGAGATTATACTTGTTGTTATTGCATATTTATATCGCATCAGGTTCCTCAAAAACAATGAAAACAAGAAAGCCAACTGAGCATAAGGCTGTACAAATATGAAAATAGCCATGGAATCTTAGCCTGAAGACCTTACACTGCATGAGTCCTGACCACAGATCTGCTATTTCCATGCCATATAATATTCACATCAATGATTCCTCTTGTAAAATAGATGAGGATAAAGAAAAGAGCCTGATATCACAATCTACTGGGGATGATGCATACTTAGCTCAGTACTACCAAATTTTAATGGCAACTGTGGAATATTATTTTGTGTCCCTCTGTAGAAGGACCAGAAACAAAAGCCAAAAAATTTCTATGAGGGTTCTCAAAAACATCATCAAAAGGGACAACAAATATCTACAAAAACAAAAGAGGGGGCTCATTTGCATAAAATGTCATTTGCTAATTTATATGCAGAGATGGAAAATTAGACATGTTCGATATATAATTTAAACAGAAATTATAATATATTTATTTATTTATTTATTTAGTCGTATTTATATATGCCGCCCACTCAGGCAGAACCCGACTCAGGGCGGCATTACAACAAATTCTAAAAACATATAAAAACACTTTAAAAACCCCTTATCCCACCCATCCATCCCACCCACTCTAAAAAAGGAAGAGAGAGTTCTTAATTCTTTACGTAAGCCAGCAGGCGGGGACCAATATAAGTACTGTATCCCACTTGAATGTGGCCAGGTGACCTGTGTGTTTGCTGAGTTTGCTATCTAAGCCCCTGATCTCCCTTCTTGGTCTTTACATCAGACCTATATTGGACAATCCTTCAATTTCATTTCATAAACTAGTAATCATTAAATATGCAAGGCGGGCTTAAAACAACTAGGTTGTGGTTAGATGAAGACATAGCTGGCATTTTGGACTGCTTGTGGCATGGTCCAGTGTGAGCAATTTTCTGGTGAATGCACGATGCACGGGAAATTGTGAACTCAGCTTGCTGCAGGTCCATGTTCGATCATTTTGGTACAATGGCAGGGCTATGCTTTAGTTCATTGACAGGGAATGACTGGAACAATTCCCACAGAGATGGAAGGGTTGCTTGAAAGGAAACCTGCTCCCAGTAAAGTGACTCATTCTGGTTCTATTAGGCACAATCTTTTCCTGTTGTCTGATTGCACCCTTACCTGCCTATGGCAAGAAACACGGTGACAGCCAGGCCAGGTCTATTAATACAGTGACTACATTTTACTAGCGTTTACTCACAAGCTCCCCTCCAAAAGCATGGCAAAAATTCTCTCTCTTCTTCTTATGTTTCAATATATCAAAACATATTTTCCCCCCTCATTCCCTCCTCTTCCAGGGTTTCAACCAATTGATGCACAGCATACAATGCCCATCATATTACTTCAGTTCTCACAGTTTTCAGCCTGTTATGGCTACATTTTCAGTAAAAGAGGAAATATCCGCTCGTGGCCGATAATTGGCAAAGACTGCAACCTATATTGTCATATTCTGTGCAAAATTATTCAATCGAGTCCATAATTGTCACATAGTCACTTTAGATTGCAGAAACTGAGATTCCCTGATGAAAGGGTTAATACCCAGAAAAGCTTAATAATATACCGCAAAAGCTTTGGATACTGTTCTCAGTGGGCACTTATAAAATTATTGCAAGAAGTTAATTCAAGCCTTGGACTTGGTTGATTTATTTTGCACGGACATATGACAATATAGGTTGCAGTCTTTGCCAATTATCGGTCATGAGCGGATATTTCCTCTTTTCCTTCAGTGTGTTCTCCGCTTCGCCCGATTGTTCTCTTCTACATTTTCAGTAAACCATCCAGCACCTGCCTTGAAAGTCAAATTCCTTAACTTTGCCCCAGGAATCAAGAACTCAAAGAATTACTTTACTCTGCAAATACAAAGCTTGCCCCTGCATACTATTTCCTTTACCCTATTCCATTTTGTTTATAGAATCATCCTTGACCTTTGCTTCAGCACCAACAGAGACAGAAATGAACCCCTATTCTATGCTAGCAAAGGGACTCTGAGATATCTAGTCCCCTTCCAGCTTCTGGAACCATCGTGAGAAGCCTCGATGTAACAACAGACAAAGGAAGCAAACAACAAAGAAACAAATCAGTGGTGTGATCATTACTATCCAAAAATGTTTCTGTATCAGTGATTTAGGTTTCTAGATAATGTGAATGGCATTTTTAAAGTACAGGTAACCACAGGAACAGTACTTGGGAAGCCACAAGGCAAGTTCTCAGTTGCTATGATTCATTGCAAGTTGCCTTAACTTTACAGTTTTGTCATTTCCCCGTTCTTTAGCTAATAGCATCTTATCATTGCTAATCGTGGCTGTAGGCTGGGTAAAAACTTATTTTGCTTCCTATTCAGGGTGAGTGCCCCTCTCTTCTCTGTTACAGAATCAAATGAAGAACAGGACCCAAAAAAAAATAAACATTCCAGTTCTAAGAAAATCTCTCCCCGCCCAACTAGGAGAAAAAGGGCAGTGAAAAAAACCCAACCAACAATAATAAATTCTACTACTGTATACTGTATTCATCATTTGCCTGTCATCTGTCCTAGCTCCTGCCAACCTATAGCAGTTGCAAATAGATAAATAGATACCACTTCGGCAGGAAAGGTAACAGCATTCAGTGCACTCCAGTGTCTAGTCATGTCTGCCACATGACCACAGAAATGTCTGCTGATGCACACAGTGCTGGCTCTTTGGCTTGTAGATGGAGGTGAATACCCACCTCCTAGAGTCAGACATACTGTATTTTCTGGCGTATAAGACTACTTTTTAACCCTGAAAAACTGTGCCAAAGTTGGGGGTCGTCTTATAGGACAGGTACTTAACTGCAGCTTGTTTCCCCTTGCTTCATATGTCTGGCGCATATGGTGGGGGGTGCCGCGGCCGAGTCCCTGCTCTGTGCGGGGAGTATGAAGCAAGGGGAAGCAAGCTGTACACATCTTCCTGTACCTCGAGGAGGAGAACGTGAGCGTGGATTGGCTCTCCACCAGAACCTGCCCATTCGACTTGGAGGGCTGCGCGTCTTCGGGTTGAGTGTGGGTTAATTTTTATTTGGTGTGCATTGGAAGAGAGGTAGTCTTATACGGCAAGTATATTCCAAACTCTATATTTTAACTGGAAAAGTTGGGGGTCGTCTTATACGCCCAGTCGTCTTATACGCCGGAAAATACGGTAACTGGAATTCAACCAAAGGAGACTACTACCTTTTAATCACCTTATAAAATGGCAGTCATAACCAATGTGGGCTGCGGGCATGAATAGTGAAGGCATAGAAGAGAGAGAGAGAGAAAAGAAATTAGGGGTTGGTCATTCAATTTTTTTGAACTCTAACTCCCAGAGTTCTCCAAGAATTCTTCAGCCAGAATGCTGGGTGTTCCAACACTTTTTTGCTCACTAGGGCCAAAGGCTTCAACTCTAATGCTTCATTTATTCATTTATTCATTATTTTATTTATGTATATATCACCCATCTGGGAGGTGTTCCCACTCTGGGCAGTTTACAAAACAATGAAAAGAAAGTACAAACAAATAGATGGTTAAAATAAACATTGCAATTATAAAAAAAAATAATTGAGGCATCATCTATTTAAAAAAAACCTTAATAAATGGAAAATTAATTCCAAATCTTGTACCCACAGACCCCTATATAGCTAAATTCAGTTAAATATAGATGTCTGTAGGTGTGTGTCTGTGGATTTGAACTCTCAGAATTCTACTAGGGGATCTTTTGGGATAGTCCTGGGAGTTGAAATCCAGAAAAACCAAATCAAAGCAACAAAATACCAAACATACATACCTAGAAGAAACAACAAGCAAAGGAGGAAAATGAACACTGGAACATTTAAAGTTCAACTAGGTGACTACTCCCTCTCTAGCTCCTAGGGCCTAGGTGATATATGGTTATATAAAGTAGGGTCATTTCAAAACAAATAAAAAAATTAGTAATCATTTGTAACACCATTATTGAAAGCAGCAGCTTTTGCAGGTGTAACTTTCAATAGCTAGAGTAACCTGCGCTGATTAGATATTTTATTGTCCGCTATACTTCATATCAGACCTGTCAAGTATCCCTTCTTGGCCGGAAAACCCCTGTATTTTTACCCCTCTTCCCGTCCCCTCACGTTTTATTAATTTCCCCATAATATCACTTTTTTAAAAAAAAAATCCCAAAGCTGCAGGTTTTTTCCTGCCACCAGAGCCGCTGTGGCTTTTCACTTGTGGAAGGGGAGAGAGAAGGTGGTTTGGTGCGGGGCCTTCATCTCTCTGCTTCCGTTCCAACTTCCTTTGACTCCTCTGTGGGCCCGTGCGAGGGGAGGAGGGGGAAAGGAAGGAAAGAGCTGCCCAACGTGGCTGGCCCTGGGCCAGGGAGGGCCAGCATGGATGCCCCGGTGCCTGCGCCTTCTGGGTAAGTGTTGTGTTCTGTAAAGCAGTGCCTTTAACAATGTACCTTTGCCATGTGTTATCAATGTAACCTTTCTGTGTGCAACATTATAACCATCACCTGTATCAATGTATGATTAATAAGGGGACGCGAGCTAGTGACCACCAGAGGGCAGTAGCGAGCGTCCAGCTCTAATGGATCAAAGCCACCTGGATCAGCAGCGCGGGAAGATTCCCCGCGACCTCCTCACCTGGTCAAGAAGGGCGTGACCTCCTACGACGTCACGCAGGCAGCAACCAATAGTCTGTCAACGAGCCACATTCAAATGTATAGCCAGCTGTATATATTGAGCTACCCATCCGCCATTACCACATGTTCCTCCGGATCATCATGCAATAAACCTGTGTTAAGCCAACCCTTCGGCTGTTGTGTTGTCTTTGGTCCCTTACACTAAATTGGCGACGAAGGTGGGATCATGGCAACCCACGGGACCAAGACATGCGCCGGTTTCGAAATCAAGAAACCGGGCGACTGGGAGATCTTCGAGATGGACTTCCAGGCCGCACTGATCGAGTCCGAAGTCACGGAAGAGGCGAAGAAAAGGGCCATCTTCACCAGAATGCTCGGACAAGAAACAAAAAGGACCTTGGTGGACCTGATTGCACCGAGGAAGGTGAGCGAATTCAAGGCCAAGGAACTCATGCAGTTGCTGCGTGAGCACGTCCGGCCCGCCATGGCGATGTTTCCCGCTCGGAGCGCGTTTTGGAGGCGAGTCCAAGCGCCCGGGGAGACGGTCGCCGCGTTCGTGGCGGCCCTGCGGCTGGCGGCCGGCCTGTGCAAATGGGAGAACGTCGAAATCACCCTCCGAGACTGTGTGCTGTGCGGCCTGAACGACGCCGAGACCCAGCGCACATTAATGAACCAAGAGCCGCCTCCCACGCTGCAGGAGGTCGTTAGAGCGGCCCAGGCCGCAGAAGCTACGAAGGCCGGGGTCCAAGAACTCCAGGACTGGCGGCCAAGGTCGAGCAAAGCAGAGGCTCCGGTACATGCGGCCCGGCGAACTTCGAGGTCGTCTACAGAGAGCAGCGACGACGAGGACGTACAGAGGGTCCGGAAGGAGAGCCGGCGTTGCGACGGCTGTGGCGCGGCCCACGACCGCGTGAAATGCCCCTTCCGGAAGGCCGAGTGCCACAACTGCGGCCGCGGGCACATCGCCAAGGTGTGCAGGAAGAAGCGCGAGTCCCGGAGGAGCTCCCCAGACCGTTCCGCGGGACGAGACCGCCCAGCGAAACCCAAAGACGGCGCCCAGGCCACGCGGAAGCAGGACGGCGTGGGCCGCATCGCCGACGGCAGCGAGGACGACACCCCAGTGTTCAGCGTGTCTACGGGACACCCCCGCTACTTTGTTGAGGTACTAGTCCAAGGGGTGCCCATTAGGATGGAAATTGACTCGGGGTCCTCATATTCAATAATTTCCCAGAGGGAATTTTTCGGAATTGCCCCCCAAAAGCGGCCCAAGCTCAAAGCATTGAGGGCCACGCTACAGGACGTGCAAGGGAACAGTATTCCAGTGTTGGGGGTTGGAGAATTTCAGGTCAAATTCAAGGAGCACGCCGCGTCCCTTCCCCTGGTCGTGCTCAAGGGAGGAAATTGCAGCCTCCTCGGGACTCAATGGTTCCAGCCCCTGGGGTTGTTCATTGGGGGGGTGCATGCCGTGGGGATGCACGCTGTTGGGGCTGATCCAATTCAGGAGGTGTGCGAGGCGCACCCCGAAGTCTTCAAAATGGGACTGGGAAAATTCAAAGGGCCCCCAGTGACTTTCGACCTGGACCCGGAGGTCCGCCCTGTTCGCCTAAAACCACGCCGGGTGCCGTTCGCACTCAAGGACAAGATAGAGGCGGAACTGGACAAATTGGTGGGTCAGGGAATTCTTGTGCCTGTAGATTCTGCGGAGTGGGAAACTCCAATTGTAACTGCTCTAAAGTCCAATGGGGAGGTCCGCATATGCGCCGACTACAAGTGCACCATCAACAAGGCGATCCGCCCGAATGCATATCCGGTGCCGGTAGTCAGCCATCTGCTGGCCAGGTTACACGGGGGGAAATGTTTCGCTAAGCTCGACTTAGCACAGGCCTACCAGCAGCTCACGGTGTCTCCTGCCGCAGCTGCTGCGCAGACCCTATGTCTTTTTGTTTTGTTTACTTTCCTGTATGTGTAAGTAAGTCTCTCTGTCTTTTTGTTTTGTTTAGTTTGCTCTGTGTGTGTGTGTGTGTGTGTGTGTGTGTGTGTGTGTGTGTGTGTGAGAGAGAGAGAGAGAGAGAGAGAGAGAGAGAGAGAGAGAGAGAGACTCGCCTTTGTGTGGGTGGGTGGGTGTGGGTGTGGAGAGTGATGGTGTGTGTGTTTGTGTGTGTATGTGAGGGGCCAGGGTCCGGACCAGGTTAAACAGAGATGACCACTGAACCCTAGAGTCGGATATGACTGGATTTCAAGCAAGGGATACCTTTACCTTGCTTGAAAGCCAGTTGTATCTGCCTCAAGGGTTCAGTGCTCATCTTTGTTTCAAAGCCAAAGTGCCAGCGCTGTCTGCTTCTGCAGATGTTTCCATGGTCATGTGGCAGGCATGACTTAGACACAGGAGCACATGGGACGCTGTTTACCTTCACACCAAAGTGTTCCCTATTTATCTACTTGCAATTATATAAAGTGGAATGGGAGACATGGTTTGAATTGAATGCATTTTGTATAGATTAATCATCAATCAAACAGACAAACTTCAACATAATACAGGTAATATGTCTTCAGAACTGCAAAAATAACAGTGAAAGTACAAAAAATGACATCATGAGGTGGTGGTCTGATAAACATAAGGTAGACCCTAGGGAAAGAGGGTGAAAAAATAAGGCCCTAGATGGGAGGAAAGAGGCAGAAGAAAACGAGCCACTTCTGTGTGGTGGGACTCAAGCTTAAACAAACAGGAAGATGAGGGGAAGGGGCTTGGATTAATCCAGATACCCTATTTGTTTCCCTAAATTTTCTTGCTTTTGAAATGGTAGGTTGGCAGGAGCTGGGACAGAGGCAGAAGCTCACTCCGTCCTGCAGTACTCCGGTATCGAGCTGCTGACCTGCCACCTTCCAGTCAGCACCTTAGCCACTTGAGCCACTGTAGCTCAGTGGTTAAGCTTGCTTTGTTAGCTGGAAGGCCGATATGACTGTTTGAGCTCCCATCTCTGTCCCAGCTCCTGGCAACCTAGCAGTTCAAAAGCAAGAAATTACAAGTAGATAAATAGAGAAAACTTTGGTGGGAAAGGTAACAACATTCTGGTGTCTAGTCATGCCTGCCACATGTCCACAGAAATATCTACAAACAGGCATTGCTGGCTCTTTGGCTATAAACAGAAATGAGCATTGAACCCTAGAGTCAGATATGACAGGCAGCATTGGATCTAACAATAGGTAAAGGTAAAGGTTGCCCTTGCTCGAAAGCTAGTCGTATCTGACTCTAGGGTGCAGTGCTCATCTCAATTTACAGCCAGAGCCAGTGCTGTCTGTGTTTGCAGACATTTTCATGGTCATGTGGCAGCCATGACTAGAGCCCAGCAAGTCACACGGCCAGATTTGGTCATGCCCACAGATTTGGCCACACCCACAAAGGGGTGTGGCCAAAACTTTCCTAATTTTTAAATCCCAAACTTGACAGGTATGTTTCATATACTTAAGAAACCAGGAAAATCTTGCCTTCAAAAGACTCGTCTCTCAGTAACAAAACACTGTAATTACAAGAAGCAATAGCTTGTGATCACTTGAAAACTATCTTACTAAATATAGATTACAACGAGTTTGTTCCATCAAGGACACTTTCCAGCTTAGTGACGTCTTTTTTCCATCCTTGAAGGAAACTTTTACAATATCTATAATCTTAAATTTATGATGACAATAAAAATCTCCCTAACAAGACTGAACGTAGTTTAAATATACTGACCTGATAACCGGTGGTGTTATTGCTGCTGGGCAAACTCCATATTGTTAAACAGTAATAAGATTTGCTAAAAACATTTTTTTTTGTAAGCAACAAATTTAGTTAACATTTTTAAAAGATGATATTGACTGTTTTCCCTTGCCGTTTTAAAAAGCAGTATGCTTTGCTTTTAAGGATCACTAAACCGCTCTAACCCTCTAGCTGGATTTTTAAAAAAAATGATTTAAAACAAAACAAATGCCGATTTAAAAATGGATTTTGGTACAGTATTGTATTTAAAAACTGTAGTCCAGGGATTCTCAACCTGCAGCCCACGGCACCATTTCATGTGGCCCTCCCCACTGCCTCTACCACACCAGGAAGTGCCATGTGGTGGAGGGAAGGGTAAAATGGCCATCTGGCCCCTGAAGCTGTCTGAGGGAGCATGACCCGGTCCACGGCTTAAAAAGGTTGAGAACTCCTGCTGTAATCTAACAGAAGTATAGTCTCTAAAACCTGAGAGGTACTAGTCCCCCTCTATTCAGTACTAGTTAGACCACATCTAGAGAACTGTGTCCAATTCTGGGCACCACACTTTAAGAAAGATGCAAAAAATATTAGAGCAGGTACAGAGAAGATCAACAAGGATGATCAGAGGACTGGAAATCAAGCCATATGAGGAAAGACTGAAGGAGCTGGGCATGCTTAGCTGCGAGAAAAGGAGACTAAGGGGGGTATATGATAGCACTCTTCATATACCTGAAAGATAATCATAAAGAGGAGGGGCAAGATCTGTTCTTGGTCATCCCAGAGTGCAGGATGCGTACTAACAGGCTCAAACTGAAGGAAGTAGGCTGAATATTAGGAAAAAACTTCTTAACTGTTAGAGCAGTACATAGCTGTCAAGTATCCCTTATTGGCTGGGAAAACCCCTTATTTTACCCTCTTTCCCGCCGTCATCCCTTATTAATTAGACTGCAATGCCCTATTGTCACCATTGGAGGGCAGCACAGGATAAGCATAGCTGTCGAGTATCCTGTATTTGCCAGGAAATTTCCCTTATTTCCAAATCCAGTATGGAGCAGTACGACGGTGAAACCAACTGCCTCGGGAGGTGGCAAGCATTTAACACTGGAAGCATTCAAGAGAGAATTGGACATCCACCTGTCATATCTGTTTTGATTTGGATTTCTGCATTGAGCAGAGGGTTGGACTCAATGGCCTAAAAGGCCCCTTCCAACTCAGTTATTCTATGACGTAGACTTGACTCATAAAAGCTCACATTAAAATACAGCAGTTAGTCTTTAAGGTGCTGTTTTTGCCTCCTGCTTTGCTTTTGTTTGATATGTTTCCCAATCTTTTTAGACAAAGGGTTGCCGGTCATACATCATTTCCCCCCTCACAATTTCCCCTCTTTTTTGTTGCATGATGTAAAAATAACAGTCTACCATCCTTTGTGTTATTCTAGAAGTGGAAATTAGACCAGTTTACTTATCAGTGAGGACTGGTTGAAATTCTTCCTCCACTTCTAATCTCAGGAGATTGTCAGGATTCAGTCTGGGAATGAGGGCATTCAACTGTGAGGGTAGGCGATTCTGTGCAGATTTACATTAAGACTCTTTCCTCAAGCCAACTGTAAGGCAGATTTAATCAAGTTTTGCAAATCAGGTCTGATCTGCTAAAGCAGATGTTAGATATCAGATGATCCTTGGATGCTGCAATGCTGACCCTAATAATAAGCTATCTGGAAAAAGTCCTTGTAAAGCAATCATGGGAAGATTTAGTATATTAATGTTACTTTAAAAATTGGAAGGTGTTTTTGCCTATCTAGAAAAATAAGTCAGCATGGTCAAGACATGAAAATTATATTCTAACCAAATACAATTCTAACTACAGCGGTACCTCGCTTAAAGAGCATAATGTATTCCACGGGATTGCTCTTTAAGCGAGTTGCTCTTTAAGTGAAACATTTGGAAAATGTGTCACCGCTGCCATTGTAAGTGACCAATTGTGGTGTGTGTGGGGGGATTGTGAACCCTGATTTAGTGGTTAAATGAGGTTTTGGTTGGTTTTAGTTGTTAAGCGAGGCGACCATTCAGAGAAAATTCTGCTCTTTAAGCGAGTTAGTCTCTAAGCGAGGTGCTCTTTATGCAAGGTTTTACTGTAATTGCAAAAGAAAGAGAGAGAGAGGGAGGAAGGAAGGAAGGAAGGAAGAAAATGCAGCTCAAATTTATCTTACTTCCCTGAATTGAGAGCAGAAGCAAGACATTTCTGGGGAAAGGAAAGAATATTTTTTTTCTGAGGGAATGTATGAATGAGATTATTAGGAGTGACACCAAGTAAATATGCAGAGGACAATTTAATAGGCTGTATTTTTAGAGGAAGAAAACACCATATTACCATATAAAGTCCAATGTCTTGCTTTTGTTTTCTCATTAGCACAAGCTATAACTGGTATGGCCAATTACTATGTGAACATTTAAGTTAACAAAAGAGACAGAATAAATATTTCTTCTTCTAATTGCTATTATTATGTTTCCTTTATATACAAGAGGGTTTTAAGAAGTTGCAACAAGCAGATTTTGTGTATCTGCACTGAACATGTACAATGAATTCAAGTATATTTTGATGCCCAGTCAGATCTAGCTATGTATGAATGGTTGCCAAAGTTGTCTCATGAATAGGTATGGGTAAAGATTTTTCTTGATTCATTTGTTTTTATAAGAACCTTCTAAGAATGACAAATTCCTTTATGAATTCAGTAGACAAAACTCTTCAGCATCTGTGCTTTAATTGCTAGGGTTTTCTCCCGTTTTGTGGCACTGAACTGTTTCAGATTGCTAACACTTTATTTATTTATTTCCAACAGATGCTTCATCTTGGACAGATAACTAGGCTGATAGCTGATTTGGGGGAAACAGTATGGTTGAGATTTTTTTTTTTGCCTTCTCATGCATATGTTTATGTTTTTAATTAAATATCTATTATTTTTCAACATAAACAATAAAAATACAAACAAAATACATACATAACATTTTGATACAAAAACACAATTACACTACAACACGATAAAAACAAGATCGAGATTTTTACTTGGTTATTTCTTGATAAGAACTTGTCAACATTTGCAGATGTCTGCCTAAATTCAATGTAAGAACTGGATCTTTTTAGACATTGAACATTAAATTAAAAATGAAAAAATAAGATGAGAAATAAAATGGATCTCTTTGCCCATCTCTGAGAAGATCATATTCTCCGTGTAAGACTTTCTTAATTATAAACAGAGATGTGGAATTCAGATAATCTTTCCCAAAATTTTGCTCTCATATTCAGAATCATGGTTGCCTTATGAGATATTCTTTTTTTATCATCTTCTGCAAGCCTTGCTAGACTACTACACATTCAAAAGGCGAGACTAGTCAGAATGCTAAGAAATCCACAAACTAAGGCTGTAACCAGAGGCAAAATCCTATACAACCGGTATGCTTGTGGTATAAGAATTTATGGCAGCACATTACTGATAATTTAAAAAGTTCTGGTTGTATCCCTGGGCATTCACCTGATCACTCATGCATACACCTAGAAATGCAACCAGCACTTTGTTAATTAGCAGCAATTTATTGCTACGACTTGGCCCAGTTCACTCTAGTAAACCTAAATCCTCAACCAGATTCTGGCCTGTATATTTTGTTGTTTCTTAACCTAAACCAGTGTCGAGCTGCTCCTGGTGCCCACAGGTGCCCAGGCACCGGTAGCGGAAATTCCCCCAGGCCACGCCCACTTGGCCAGCCACGCCCACCTTCCTTCCCCAGGCCACGCCGTAGGGAGGCCAAGTGGGTGTGGCCCACAGAGTTAGCCATGCCCATGGCAGGGGTAGTAATTTTTTTTGCAGTGCATCACTGACCTAAACCCATAAAATCTTCTTGATAACTCAAACCAACTCTTCCATCCTTTCTCATATTTCATAATTCATTATGCAAATAGGGTACAAACATGCAGATATAGTTTGAGCTATTCGCTAAAATATCCGACACTAAACCACATCCTCCTCCTCTTCTCCATCAGCAGCAAGACAACACGTACAAACAAAACACAGATCCAACCCGACGTAGATAGCATATGATTTAAAACAGAAGTAACCTTCAGAAATACAGGACTGTTCTTTAGCAGCTATTTAAATGGAGGATTGTGCTCTGTAAATTAGGACACTCAGCCACTGTTACAGAAGAATTTTAACTCAGCTGTCTAACTAGAAAGGAACTGCTATCTTTCTACTCATTTCTGCCCTAAATCATAATCAGGACAAGCCAATTTGTAAGATAAACAGCTGCTGTTTTTTGAAGAACCACGGGAAGATAAGACATCTGCTGAATTAAACTCTGTGGCGAAATGTGCACCATTAGTACACTGGAGAGAAAAAAATGATCACTGAGACTTTAGCATCATTAGGGGGAAAGCAAATGAATCAAAAGCCCACAGACATGGAAGGATATAAGTGGGAAACGCAGAGTCAAATAATTAATTGCAGACTCTTGCAAATAATACCTTTCAGCAGAGGCTGGGAGCAGACCCACTACAAAGCCCTATGGATGGACTCACCATTTGTCTTCTACTGTATTTTGATATTTGATAATGATCAAACACCACTGAAAATATAAAGTGTTATTTTTGTTCCACATTTGTAGCAGTGCTACACAACATTGCCTCTGATTCTCTTGATTTTTTTGCTGCTCAAATATAGGAAGGTAAAAAGAGCCAAAGGTCCGTTTAATTTAATATTTTATTCAATAAATTCCATAAATATGGCTATCTAGTTGCCACCAGGGTACTGCAGTGGCTCAAGTCGCTAAGACGCTGACTGGGAAGCGGAAGGTCAGCAGTTCGATTCCCGAGTACTGCAGGACGGAAATGAGCTCCCGTCTTCATCCCAGCTCCTGCCAACCTAGCAGTTCGAAAGCAAGAAATTGCAAGTAGATAAATAGGGACCACTTCGGTGGGAAGGTAACAGCGTTCCGTGCGCTCCGGTGTCTAGTCATGCCTGCCACATGACCACGGAAACGTCTGCAGAAGCAGACAGCGCTGGCTCTTCGGCTTAGAAACAGAGATGAGCACTGCACCCTAGAGTCGGATACGACTGGCTTTCGAGCAAGGGAAACCTTTACCTTTACCTTTACCTAGTTGCCACCATGATAAGAATGTTTTCGTCCTCCACCAGTGGAAGGTGTTGACTCTAATAACATTGTGTGATGATGCCACTCCAAGTTTTGGCCCAAGCTTTTACAAGAGCTACGCAAATGGTGTCCCCCCAAAATAGGTTCAACACCTCAGAGAGCTCCTGTAAAATTCAGATTAAAACCATGCCTGTCAAGTTTCGGGAAATTCCTGTCAAATAAGGGAAATTTCCCGGCCAAAACGGGAAACTGGACAGCTATGCTTATCCTGTGCTGGCCTCCAGTCTCACTCCAGTCTAATTGCAGTCTAACTAATACGGGATGACGGCAGGAAAGAGTGTAAAATACGGGGGGTTGGCAGAAATTTCCCAAAACCTGACAGGCATGATTAAAACACAAGAGTGAATTCAGTACTTGCACAAACTCTGAGCCACTAGGCCCCACTATCCTTTACTTATATTCTCCTGCCCGCCCCCCCCCCCAATGCTGACATGGTGATAACATATCCATATTGACAGATAGCTCTACTTTCCTTAATCTTTCTCACCCTCTTTTAAAAGCATATAAGTTGGCAGCCTTTAAATTGCTAGATCTTGTAGATGAGAATTCCATGATTTAAATGTGTCGTGTGAAGAAGTCCCACCATATGTACTAAAACTGATAAATACAAAAGTGTTTCTCTAGGCCAGTGATGGTGAACCTTTTAGAGACCGAGTGCCCAAACTGCAACCCAAAACCCACTTACTTACTTCAAAGTGCCAACACAGCAACAGGAGAGGGAGAAAGCACTCCATTTGGGTTGCTGGGCATAGAAGCGAGATGAAATCGGTGCTGGGGGAGGGAGAAAGCGCTCCCATTGGACTGCTGGGCAGAGCAAACACTGTGTGTGCTCTATGCACTTTCTCTCCATTATGCACTAATTTGTACATGCTTCCCTTTTCTTGTCTTCCTTCTAAGTCAAACAACCTCCAAAATTGAACCAGAGCTGCTTTAGTGTTTTTACTGTATATACAGTACACTAAAGCAGCAGTGCTGTTGCCACCCAAATACGGTGAATCCTGCCTACTCATTTAGGACAAATGGGGTAGATAATATTGAACCCCATGGACAAACAGGAAGCTATGTATTTTTCTCAATTTTAGCCCATGTTCCTCTCCTAGCTGGGTGGGTGGGAGCATTTGCTGGAGAAAATTTGCAGGTTCTTCTTCTTTCATGTCCTGATCAAACCCTGGACTGTCAAAATGAAGCCATTTTATTGGCTTTGTTGTTGGCTAAACTTAAGTCCTCATTGGTGCATGTTTCTGGCAGTAATTGGCAGACCAGTAAATGAGCTGGAATTCTGTATCTCTCCACATTCACACAGCATGTTGCTGTCCACCAGCAGTCCCCATTTGAGCATGTTGGCCTTGCATTTAGGGACTCTGACCCACAGCCTATTCAGGGTCCTCCAAGTGATGTAGAGGAGGTTGAGTTCTTCATCTAAATCCTCCTTAATGTTTTTCCTTGTCCGGTGAACTCTTTCCTTTATCTTCTAATTTGGTTTTGCTCTTGTGTACCCTCAAGAATGTTTCTTCTTGCCATAAAGCTCTTCCTGGATCTAAGTCGGCGGACATGAGGCTCATATCTGTTCAGAGGATGTTGAGGGTCATTCTCTCCTTATCTTTGGTGGAGAGATGCCAACAAGAGGATATATTTTCTCAACTGGTATAGGTTTGAGGCATCCTGTGCCTGTCACTATACACATGGCATTTGCAGGTTGAAGGAGAATTTATATATTCCATTTCCCCTACCAAAATCTCCTTCACCCTACCTACCCTGGTATTACCTCAAAAAATACAGTCTCCAGAATGCAAGTGGCACATGAACCTGCCCTTCCTTTAACCTGTTAAATATTAATACTCTGGCTGTTCCTGGATAAATGTTCACTGAACTACCCCAAAAGAAAGGCAGGGAGGTGTGAGAGTTAGAGTGGCGCACTAGGAGTTGGGAGATCAGGGTTCAAGTCTCCTCACAGCTGTGAAATGTATTGGGTGACTTTGGCTGGTTGCAGGGTCTCAGGGTTGTTTTCTGAATAAAGTGGGCAATGGGAGAGCTATATCCACCACTCTGAGCTTACTGTATGAAAAGTAGAATGTATGAATGTAATATACATATATATTTTGTGGGAGAAGAAACTGTACAGAGAAAGAGAGGTTGAGGCTGCCCACAGCAGGGACAGCAGTTGTCTCAAATATGTGATCATTTCCCTCTCTTTTTTCTGCATCTTGATAGCAGCTCCTCAATAATCTATCTGCTGCCTCCATTTTTTCTAGGGTTGGGTTTGTCATTGCGCCTCTGCCTACCACATGGCAAACCATGTGTCTTGGGCATCCGCCTTCCAGTTGTAAGAGAGGGAGATGCAAGTGACTCAAATGTACTGTGCCTCAAATGTTTCGTCTGCTCTGTGGATTTTTTTTGTCTCTTACTGTGAATATTACAGCCTTGACATGTTTGATGTGTTTTCTTGAAATCGTTTTGTACTATGCACAGGAAAATGCGCCAAATGTCCCTCCTCTCATGGTGACTCCATTGTTTTGAACTGAAAGGCAATACTACTTAGCACTTCCTTAGTGGTACCAAAATGGGTTTGTTCCTCCCTGATGCTTACAGGAATCTATTCACATAAGCTCTCCTACATGCTGACACAGGAGGTCTCTACTTATTCTAAAAGCCAAGATCATGTGTTACTGTACATTGTTCCCAAGCTGGCTATTACTCCTTTGTGGGCCTTAACACTGTTTTCTAAAGCCCACGCATCCTGCCAACCCATTCAGGACTTCTTGCTGTTATCTTGCAGGAAGACAGCTTTACAAATCACACACCCCTTCTAGACTTACTAGAAAAGTGCCAGGGAAGATATCAATCTCCTTGCCAATTATGTCCCAAAATGGCAAATAGCAGGTACTCTAACATTTGGCAGAAATCATTAGATGTGATTGATTTTATATTATGTGAAAGAGCAACTCCTCTTCAAGCTGGTAGGTGGCAAGTGTTGAAAACAAAGTTTAGAGAAGTTTACTCTTGAAATCTGGCTGGATAGCTCAGTGGTGAGAGTTTTATTCTCCACTGTGCCTCCTTGGGAGAAGAGCCAGCCTGTGTGACCCTGGGCAAGCTGCACAGTTTCTTGACACTCCCTGAAGAAGGAAATAATAAACCAATTCTGTGTATTATCTACCTAGAAAACCCTGGAAAGGGTTGTCATAAGTCAGAATTGACTCCATAGAACACAATTATTACTTTTGGAATCCAGTTCCCAGAATCTGCCAGCCAGTTTGACCAGTAGTGAAATTTTAGAAGCTGTCACCCCAAAAATTAATGTTTGCAAATGAGTCGGTGCAAATGAGCAGCTTTCATATGGACTACTAAGAGGTTAGAGCAGGGGTGGCCAACCTACGGCCTGTAGGCCGGCCCTGGCCTCCAGCACTATTTCATGTGGCCTGCCACCTCCTTTGCCACTACCGGAAGCAAATGCATTTATGACAGCTGTAAAACGTGCCCGTGCATGCATAAACGCGCCTGCCATAAACGCTGCTGTAAATGCACCTGAAACTGTTGTAAAAACATTTATGACAGCTGTGGATGCAGTTTACAGCAGTGTTTATGGTGGGAGGAACCACTTGACCCCCCAGCTGTCTGGGGGGGGCAGCCCATGGCATTAAAAGGTTGAGAACCCCTGAGTTAGAGCTAAGACATTATGCAACATAGGTCAAGACCAATTTTATTCTTTGTTGCACACAGTCCAATACAATTACATTTCTATACCACTCCATAGTGCTTAGTGCACTCTCTGGGTGGTTTACAGGTAATTAGCATACCCCCCCAACATTCTGGGTACTCATTTTACTGACCTCAGAAGGATGGATGGCTGAGTCACCCTTGAGACCTGTCAGGATCGAACACAATGTTTTGGCTGCAGTATAGCAGTTTAACCACTGCGCACAATCCCATGTTGTATGAGAGTTCTCAACCTCTTAAAGCCAGGGTCAGGCTCCCTCAGACAGCTTTGGGGGCCAGACAGCCATTTTGCCATTCCTCCACCACATGACACTTCCTGGTGTGGTGGAGGCGGTGCCCCCCCCACATGAAATGGTGCCATGGGCCGCATCCGGCCCACGAGCTGCAGGTTGAGAATCCCTGAGTTATAAAGATAAGCAGGTCTGAGAAAGCAACAGGTCTGATAAAGTCTACCTGATAGAACAGGCAGTGGCATGTTGAACTAGAAGAGGCCAGTGATTTATTCTGAACAACTGTTGTGTAGCCAACAGAAAGCCACTGGTTGACTGCCTTTTTGTAGCTACATCACACCCAGCCAGGACAGTTGCAGAATCCTTAAAGCGCAGAGATGCTGGGCCATAACAATGAGTTCGCTTCCAGCTGCTGAGAAGGAAGAATCACACAAAGTGAGAGGTTCATCTCAACTCTCTGAATGATGTATTAGGTTCTACATTCATTCATGGGGTAGTTGCTCTATGCATGGAAGCTGGGTGTTGTACGCCACAGGATCTTTTCCAATGTTCCTAAGGTTTCTACGATACGCTTTTCAGATTTCATACTGTGGTGGAATACAACCCATGAACTGTTGCTTGCCCTGCTCCGTGACGTCTTGGGCTACACATCGTAATCCTGAACCTACCAGATGGGATAGTCAGAAAGTAGAAAACTTATTTGGATTACAATCTTCCTTCTCTTGGCCTCTTATAGACGACTCAAATAATCTACTTCCAAATATTTACACCAAACAATGGCACACAAAGCATACAAAATACTGTAGCTAATTTGCCATCAAAACAATTGCATACAAAATAGCTAATTTGCCATCAAAGCAATAGAACACTCTTATATAGAATACTGTACAGTACTTTGAAAGATACTAATATTAGGTGCACTTTCTTTTTGCTACCTATTCATAGACTAATGCAGTTTTTCTCTCTTGACACAGGGATGCTCAATGAAGCAAATTTTTAACACAAATCAACCAATTAAATCTTTGAAAAGATTTTAATCATTCTTTATGAAGAAGGTAAAAGTTTATTAAAGGATAAAGCATAGCACCTGCTGCTGCTCAGCCTGAAAATGTCAATGACTCATATATTTCTCTGCTAAGATTAAGAAATTCTTCCTACTCAACATGAAGCTTCCTAATAATATTGGTAGAAGCACAGTTTGGAGAAAAAATATATTTGCCATTGCATCTGGCATATTTTTTAACCAGCTTTGGCTGGTTTACAAGCTCCAGATCTATCTAAAACTAGATTGCTGCCTTGGCTTCTGTCTATTTGTTTCCAGGCTCATTTTACTGATAATAATCCTTAAAGACCTAAATGACATGAGTCCAGGTTATCTGAAAGACTGCCTGCACTGATATGAACTTGCATGAGCATTATGATTGGTATCTAAGATTGTATCATCTATTCTAGACTATCTGGAAAAGCTCTTAGATAAGGGGTTCTCAACCTTTTCCTGCCATGGGCCAAACCACTCCCCCTCAGACAGCTGAGCAGGCAGGTGACATGGTTTCCTCTGCCGGAAACCACGGCGGGTGTGTTTGCACATGCACATTTAAGGTTGTTGATGACTCTGCTTCCGGAGTCATCGCTGCAGGCCGAAGGATTTGCCATTGTGGGCCGGGGCCGGCCCATGGGCCATAGGTTGTGAACCCCTGTCTTAGATTAACGAATAACTGATGTATTTCTGTTCTGGCCTTTTCCATTTTGGTTTCACATCTATAGCGTGGACTCCCCATGGAAATGCATACACAGTACTGTACTTCCTTCCTTGTTGATATTTATAGCAGTGTAAAAAAAAACTTCAGTTTTTCATTCTCCAATCAAAACTATTAAGAGCTATGTATTACTTTCAATATCACCAACAGTTTGCTGATATGCTAAATGCTAATCACTGTGGAATACAAACAAGTGGGTGCTATTAAATTGATATCTTGCTTGCAGGCTTCCCTTTCAGACCAGTGGCTGGTCAAAGTACAGGCACAGGAGATACGTCTTTGGTTTGATCCATTCAAGCTCTTATGAACACATGTTTTATATTCTTTATATTCTACCAGTGACTGGCGAGGTAGATTAATCTGACATCTGGTGACCAATCCAAGGGAACCCAGTGAGTTTGACAGTTGTGGGGTGGGTGGATCTGAATTTTATGTGGATGAGAGATTAGCAGGTTCCTCTCTAGAAGCAAGTATGCTCGGACGGAATATGAACTGGAACTATAGGCATCACTCCTTGTTAGAAATTTATTTATTTATGTACGCGTGCATGCGTGCACACACACTTTCATTCCTGAATGGATTTCAGGAATCTATCCCAAGCAAGGTGACCACAAATTGTATGTAAAACTATTAAAATTTTATAATTTATATACTGTTGGATCTACAGATGTCTGCTAAGGATATTATGGGTTGACCATGTGACTAATGTAGAAGTGTTGCATCGGATGGAAAATAATAATAATAATTTATTTGATTTATACCCCACCTTACTTGGCACAGACTGACTCAGGGCGGCCTACAACAGGTAAATCAAATACAATATAACAAATAAAATACAATATAACAATATGAGCAACACACAAAATATAATAAAGCATACAATTGCAAGTTACAGGTTACAAAATTACAAATCAATACAAGATAAATATGCCATAATACCACATGCATAACAAAGCAAAAGCTCAACGTACTTAGTATCAGCAACGTCCAGCAGCAGCAAAGTCCCTCTGGCCGCGGGGTGCTGGCGCAGGTGCTTCCACTCCCCCCGCCAAACCGGGGGAAGGAGCTCCACACTTCAGCAATGGCCTCGACAGCAACAGTCCCTCTGGCTGTGAGAAGCCTACACCAGAGCTTCCCCTCCCCCCGCCAAGACCGTGGAAGGAGCTCTGCACCTCAACATCAGTGGTGGCAGTGGCAACAGCCACGACAGTCCGATTGGCCCTGAGAACTGTTTAAGATTATTAAGTAAAGAAAGCTCATGCGCAGTGTTACGCTGCTACAGGTGCCTGCGCACCGGTAGCGGAAATTCCCCCAGGCTACGCCCATTTGGCCAGCCACGCCCACCTCCCTACCCCAGGCCATAGTGTAGGGAGGCCAAAGTTCGGTTTCACTTACCAGTGATAACTTTCGTTCTTCGAGTATATAGTTTGTGAATACACACTCATGGGGTTATGCGCCTGCGCAGAACAGCCGATCGGAGGCTTGAAAAGCTATTGGTCAAAAGTTTTGGCGGTAAGACCGCCCACCGTACCGCCCACCCTGAGGCGCCCGCGCGCCATTTTACCTCAGTTCCATACTTAAGCCAAGCACAGGATAAACCAACTGATCTCATCCGTGCAGCTCAAGAGGGGAGGCAGGGTGGGTAGTGTGTATTCACAAACTATATACTCGAAGAACGAAAGTTATCACTGGTAAGTGAAACCGAACTTTCTCCTTCGTATAGTTTGTGAATCCACACTCATGGGAGATTAGCAAGCTCACACTTACTTGGTCGGTGGGCAGTCGGATGAGATGATCCCACGATGAGCTGAAGAACCCGTAGGTGGACCCGTCAGGGGCGTTGAGTCCGGAGCCCTCTGGTGAGGACGACACGGCCAAGCCTGGCGTCCGCAGTGGCTCTGGTGTCCACCCTGTAGTGCTGGACAAATGTGGAAGGTCTGGACCAGGTGGCAGCCTTACATATGTCCTCAAGCGGTGTGCCCTCCAGAAAGGCAGTGGATGTGGCAACCGCCCTGGTGGAATGCGCCCTGACATGCGGTGGAGGTGGCAGTGAAGCTGACTCGTAGGCCAGGTAGATGGTAGAGGTGATCCATTTGGAGAACCTTTGAGCAGAGATGGGTTCACCCTTGGACTTTCCCCCATAAGCCACAAAGAGGCGTTGTGACTTCCTGAACTCTCTAGTCCTGCTGGTGTAAAACAATAAAGCTCGTTTCACATCCAGCGTGTGCCAAGTCCTTTCTTGGGCGTTAGTGGGGTTCTGGAAGAAGGTTGGCAAGGAGATAGTTTGTGCCATGTGAAACTTGGAGACCACCTTGGGTAGAAAGGTGATGTCCGCTTGGAGGACGACGCGGTCGTTGAAGAACTGGAGAAAAGGTGCGTCTGCTCGCAGGGCAACCAGCTCACCAGCTCGTCGTGCAGACGTGATGGCCACCAGGAAAGTTCGGTTTCACTTACCAGTGATAACTTTCGTTCTTCGAGTATATAGTTTGTGAATACACACTCATGGGGTTATGCGCCTGCGCAGAACAGCCGATCGGAGGCTTGAAAAGCTATTGGTCAAAAGTTTTGGCGGTAAGACCGCCCACCGTACCGCCCACCCTGAGGCGCCCGCGCGCCATTTTACCTCAGTTCCATACTTAAGCCAAGCACAGGATAAACCAACTGATCTCATCCGTGCAGCTCAAGAGGGGAGGCAGGGTGGGTAGTGTGTATTCACAAACTATATACTCGAAGAACGAAAGTTATCACTGGTAAGTGAAACCGAACTTTCTCCTTCGTATAGTTTGTGAATCCACACTCATGGGAGATTAGCAAGCTCACACTTACTTGGTCGGTGGGCAGTCGGATGAGATGATCCCACGATGAGCTGAAGAACCCGTAGGTGGACCCGTCAGGGGCGTTGAGTCCGGAGCCCTCTGGTGAGGACGACACGGCCAAGCCTGGCGTCCGCAGTGGCTCTGGTGTCCACCCTGTAGTGCTGGACAAATGTGGAAGGTCTGGACCAGGTGGCAGCCTTACATATGTCCTCAAGCGGTGTGCCCTCCAGAAAGGCAGTGGATGTGGCAACCGCCCTGGTGGAATGCGCCCTGACATGCGGTGGAGGTGGCAGTGAAGCTGACTCGTAGGCCAGGTAGATGGTAGAGGTGATCCATTTGGAGAACCTTTGAGCAGAGATGGGTTCACCCTTGGACTTTCCCCCATAAGCCACAAAGAGGCGTTGTGACTTCCTGAACTCTCTAGTCCTGCTGGTGTAAAACAATAAAGCTCGTTTCACATCCAGCGTGTGCCAAGTCCTTTCTTGGGCGTTAGTGGGGTTCTGGAAGAAGGTTGGCAAGGAGATAGTTTGTGCCATGTGAAACTTGGAGACCACCTTGGGTAGAAAGGTGATGTCCGCTTGGAGGACGACGCGGTCGTTGAAGAACTGGAGAAAAGGTGCGTCTGCTCGCAGGGCAACCAGCTCACCAGCTCGTCGTGCAGACGTGATGGCCACCAGGAATGCTGTCTTCCATGTGAGGAGACGAACATCGGCGGTAGCCAAGGGCTCGAAGGGGGTCCTGGTGAGCGCGTTGAGAACGGTGGACAGTGACCATTGAGCCGTCGGTGTCCGGGCCGGCGGAAAAGCGTTCTTTAGTCCCTTGAGGAAACGCTTTACCGTTTGGTCGCGGAAGGCCCCGGAAGCGGGCGAGCCAGCAGGAGAGTGCGCTACCACTGCTGCGAGATGCACTCGGATGGAGGTGATGCTGAGACCAGACTCCGCCAGCTGGAGGAGGTAGGTTAAAATGTCCTGCAGTCCCACCTGGGTGGGGGGCGTTTGCCGGGCGGCCAGGAAAGCACAAAAACGCCTGTATTTGGAAGCGTAGGACTTCCTTGTGGAAGGGCGCCGCGCTAGTTCAAGGATCCTGGCCAGTCTGGGGTTATCCTCCACGCGGTGAGGTGGAGGCTGGGCAGGTCCGAATGGTGCAGCTGGCCCTGCTCCATTTGGAGGAGTGTCGGTGATTCCGGCAGTGTGCGATACTGTGACGACATGCGCAACAGTAGCGGAAACCAGGGTTGGCGCGGCCACGCAGGTGCCACCAGAATTGCATTGGCTCTGTGTTGGTGCATCCTGGTGAGTACCTTCTGGACCAGAGGAAACGGAGGAAAGGCATAGAGATAGTCCTGATCCCACCGTTTCATGAAGGCATCGCCCTCGGAGTTCGGTCCGATGCCTGCTCTGGAGCAGTACCTGGTGAGTTTCTTGTTGGACTCCGATGCAAAGAGGTCGATGCTCGGCGTCCCCCAGACCTGGCACAGGGACTGGAACACTCCGTCGTCCAGCTCCCATTCGTGGGTCGTCGAGGTGAGACGGCTCAGGTGGTCTGCCAAGACATTCAGTGTGCCCTGAATGTGCACTCCAATTGGGAAAATGTGCCTCTCCAGGCACCATTCCCACAACTGCACTGCAAGGTACAAGAGGGTGGTGGACCGTGTTCCTCCCTGCTTGTTGAGGTACGCCACCGCCGTGGTATTGTCCGAGGCCACTTGAACCGCCTTGCCGGTGAGCAGAGTCTCGAAGGAGCGCAGGGCCTTCCAAATGGCCAGCAGCTCCAAGTAATTTATGTGGTGCACCGTTTCGTGCGGTGCCCAGGCGTCGTTGACCGTGAGAGTCCCGCAAGCAGCGCCCCAGCCGAGGTTGCTCGCGTCGGTCAGTATCTGCAGTGAAGGTTGCGGGGGGCAGAAACTCTTCCCCGTGGCCACGTTGAGTGGTGTGGACCACCATAGCAGTTGGTCCCTCAGTTCTGGAGATGGGGTCAACCGTTTGCATTGGCTCTCCCGAAGTGCGTCGAACTCGTGAAGGAGCCACGATTGCAGGGACCTGAATTTCAATTTGGCATGGGGGATCACTGCCGTCGTTGAGGCCATCAGGCCTAGAAGTCTCTGAGCCTTCTTCGCCCGGATGCACGGTTTCGTGCGCAGTTCGCTCACCCCCTGCGCAATGTCCCGTAAGCGTTTCTGGGGGGCGTAGGCTCTCGTAATGAGCGAGTCGAGTACCGCTCCAATGTACTCGACGCGCTGGGAGGGAGTCAACTTCGACTTGGTGAAGTTGATCCTGAGGCCGAGACTCTCCATGAGGTGAACCGTGTATTGTGTGTCCCGAACGGCCGACGATTTGGTGGGGGAGACGATCAACCAACCGTCGATGTATGGGAAGACCCTGATGCCCCGTTGGCGGAGGAATGCAGCCACCGGAGCCATGCATTTGGTGAAGACCCGCGGTGCCGTGGCCAGACCGAACGGTAGGCATCGGTACTGGTACACGGAATGGTCGATACGGAAGCGGAGAAACCGTCTGTGTTCCTCGAGGATGGAGACGTGGAAGTAGGCATCCTTGAGGTCTATGACTGTGAACCAGTCCCCTTTGTTGATGAGGGGGAGGACGGTTTGTAGGGTCACCATCCGGAACTTCCTGGTGTGGATGCATTTGTTCAGGCGGCGTAGGTCCAGGATAGGGCGAAGGCCTCCGTCCTTCTTCTGGACCACGAAGTACCTCGAGTAGAAGCCGTTGTCCCAGTCGGACGGTGCTACCCGCTCGATGGCTCCCTTGGAGAGAAGGGTTGCTATTTCTTCCTCCAAATGGGGGGACGAGGTGGTGAGACGATGTCTTCCTACTCGAGGCACCCGCACGAACTCGATGGCGTAGCCAGAGGACAAGATCTTTAAGACCCACTGGTCGTCCGTGATGCCCGACCATGCCTGGAGGAAGTTCCGGAGGGGGAGGTACGGGATGTGGAGCGAGAGAGACTCGGCCGTCGCAGCTTCAAACGCGGGGCTTGGGCCTCGCGGTCGAACGCTTGTCCTGTCCGTAGGGCCGGTAGCGGGGTTTGTGTTGTCGCCGCTGTTTATAGGAGCTGGATCTAGGCTGCTCCGCCGGTCCCTGCTGCTGTGGGTTGCCCTGGAACCGCCGTGTGAAGGGCTGGAACCTCGGCCTGGTGGAAGTTGCCGGCGTGGTGAGCCCCAGGAACTTCGCCGTGGAACTGGTCTGGCGCATCTCATTCAGGACCTTATCGGTGTCCTGACCGAAGAGGCCCTGCCCGTCGAAGGGAAACTCCTCGATGAGCTTTTTCATAGCGTCATCGAGGGAGGTGTCCCTGAGCCAAGCATGGCGACGGAGGTAGATTGCGGAGGCCATGTCTTTTGCCGCATAATCGTTGATATGCCGGGCAGTGCGCATCAACTGCTCGGCGACGAAGTCCCCCTCGGCGGCCAGCGCGTCAATCCTCTTCTGGGCATCTGCGGGCAGTTTAGCCGTCTCAACCTTCACCTGCTCCCAGAGGTGAGATTGGTACAGGCCCATGGCGGCCGAATAGTTTGCGGCCCGAAAGAATAGGGAACCGGTGGCGTAAAACTTACGCCCCACCGCGTCCAATTTCTTTCCCTCCGGCGTCGACGGGACCGGGAATCCGCTGGTGGCCGTCCTATGCTGGAAGGCTTTGACCACCAGGGAATTCGGCAGGGGGTGCGCCTGCAAGAACTCGACGTTCTCGTCCAGGACCCGGTACATGCTGTCGAGCCTGGACGAAACGGAGTGTGCCGCCAAAGGTTTCTTCCACGTCGCCCTCGCCGTGGTCATCATGGAGGGGAGCATGGTTATGTGGACCGGTCGCACGGCACGCCTGTCGAGCTTCGCGGTCATCTGATCCTCACCCTCCAACGGCGGCTGGTCGACCTTCAGGTTGAGGGCGGTGCCGAGCCTCGTGAGCATGGCGGTCAGTGAGCGCTGGTCCTCACCACGCGGTGGGTCCACCGAGCCGATGGCTTGTTCCGGCGTGCGCTCGGCGTCGACGTCTCCCTCGTCCTCCTCCGACGACGAGCTGGACTCATCGGAGGACGAGGGAGGCAGTCTTTCGTCCACGTCCGGACCGCGCCAGTACGGCCTGGGCGGGCCGGCGGGATGGGCGTCCACCGCATCAACGTCCGGACCACACCATGACGGGTTGGGTGGGCCGGCGGAGCGGGTACTCGACCCACGGGAGGTCGGTGGGGCCGCGGCAGAGCCGGGCTGCCCGGGGCTTGCGGTGGTCGGAACCGGAGCCGCAGAGGCCGCAGGCGTGGAGGTCTGGAACCTGGTCGCAAACGACGCCATGACCTGAAACATCTCTCGGACGAGGGCCATCTGAGACGCGTCCGAGTCCGCTGGCGGTGGAGCTCCGGTGGCCGGCGGGATGGTGGCCCACGAAACGGTGGGAGCCGAAACGGTGGCCGGCGTCGGTGTCGGCGAAACGGTCGTCGAAACGGTGGCGACCGCCTCGTCCGTCGGTGTTCTGGGCCGTGGAGAGACGGAGGCCTGCCTCGGCGAGGAGTTTCTGCCCCGAGGAGGAGAGGAGAGCACCTGAGGTGGGCGAGCTGGAGCCCCAGCCCTGCGTCCTTTCTCAGGTGACCCGGAAGACGACCGTCCTCCCCAGATGGAGGATCCCGGAGAAGGACATCGGGCAGTCGAGAACGGCGGAGAAGGCCCGGGAGAGGCGGGTGTGCGCGGAGTGGGGGGAAGCGACCGTCTCTTCTCCGACCCACGCTTGCGCTTCTTCTCACCGTTCTTGTCCTTCTTCTTCTTCTTCCTCATCGGAAGCACGGAGGAAGAGGCCGGCGGTGGTTGAGCGGCAGCGGCGGCCGTGGAGGCGGACGCGGCGGGAGCCAGAGCGAGCTCCATCAGGTGAGCCTTGAGGCGATTGCTTCGGTTCTGCACCGCGAGGCGCGTAAACTTTTTGCAATGCGGGCAAGACTGGCTCTGATGCGACTCTCCCAAACAAAAGAGGCACAGGCTGTGTCCGTCGGAAGCCGGAAACTTCTTAAGGCAAGCCGTGCACTGTTTAAACGCTGCAGCCATCAACCGCGGAAAAAATTCTTCCAGTGGAAGTTTCTGGAGACGAGTACCCCGAAGGGCCGACCAGCCGCCACCCCCTTGAGGGGGGAGACGGTGATCGATGCGAAAAATTGGCTACTGAATCCACTCAAGAGAAGAGACAGAGCCGGGGTGGCGATCCTGCCCGGAGGACAAGATCACCGAGAAAAATTGAGATTTGCCAAAAAGACTTTCCCTCAGAAGGGCGAAAAAATTGAGGAAGCTCTCAACGATCGTCCTGCTGCTACGGCGGAAAGAAGAGAACTGAGGTAAAATGGCGCGCGGGCGCCTCAGGGTGGGCGGTACGGTGGGCGGTCTTACCGCCAAAACTTTTGACCAATAGCTTTTCAAGCCTCCGATCGGCTGTTCTGCGCAGGCGCATAACCCCATGAGTGTGGATTCACAAACTATACGAAGGAGAATGCTGTCTTCCATGTGAGGAGACGAACATCGGCGGTAGCCAAGGGCTCGAAGGGGGTCCTGGTGAGCGCGTTGAGAACGGTGGACAGTGACCATTGAGCCGTCGGTGTCCGGGCCGGCGGAAAAGCGTTCTTTAGTCCCTTGAGGAAACGCTTTACCGTTTGGTCGCGGAAGGCCCCGGAAGCGGGCGAGCCAGCAGGAGAGTGCGCTACCACTGCTGCGAGATGCACTCGGATGGAGGTGATGCTGAGACCAGACTCCGCCAGCTGGAGGAGGTAGGTTAAAATGTCCTGCAGTCCCACCTGGGTGGGGGGCGTTTGCCGGGCGGCCAGGAAAGCACAAAAACGCCTGTATTTGGAAGCGTAGGACTTCCTTGTGGAAGGGCGCCGCGCTAGTTCAAGGATCCTGGCCAGTCTGGGGTTATCCTCCACGCGGTGAGGTGGAGGCTGGGCAGGTCCGAATGGTGCAGCTGGCCCTGCTCCATTTGGAGGAGTGTCGGTGATTCCGGCAGTGTGCGATACTGTGACGACATGCGCAACAGTAGCGGAAACCAGGGTTGGCGCGGCCACGCAGGTGCCACCAGAATTGCATTGGCTCTGTGTTGGTGCATCCTGGTGAGTACCTTCTGGACCAGAGGAAACGGAGGAAAGGCATAGAGATAGTCCTGATCCCACCGTTTCATGAAGGCATCGCCCTCGGAGTTCGGTCCGATGCCTGCTCTGGAGCAGTACCTGGTGAGTTTCTTGTTGGACTCCGATGCAAAGAGGTCGATGCTCGGCGTCCCCCAGACCTGGCACAGGGACTGGAACACTCCGTCGTCCAGCTCCCATTCGTGGGTCGTCGAGGTGAGACGGCTCAGGTGGTCTGCCAAGACATTCAGTGTGCCCTGAATGTGCACTCCAATTGGGAAAATGTGCCTCTCCAGGCACCATTCCCACAACTGCACTGCAAGGTACAAGAGGGTGGTGGACCGTGTTCCTCCCTGCTTGTTGAGGTACGCCACCGCCGTGGTATTGTCCGAGGCCACTTGAACCGCCTTGCCGGTGAGCAGAGTCTCGAAGGAGCGCAGGGCCTTCCAAATGGCCAGCAGCTCCAAGTAATTTATGTGGTGCACCGTTTCGTGCGGTGCCCAGGCGTCGTTGACCGTGAGAGTCCCGCAAGCAGCGCCCCAGCCGAGGTTGCTCGCGTCGGTCAGTATCTGCAGTGAAGGTTGCGGGGGGCAGAAACTCTTCCCCGTGGCCACGTTGAGTGGTGTGGACCACCATAGCAGTTGGTCCCTCAGTTCTGGAGATGGGGTCAACCGTTTGCATTGGCTCTCCCGAAGTGCGTCGAACTCGTGAAGGAGCCACGATTGCAGGGACCTGAATTTCAATTTGGCATGGGGGATCACTGCCGTCGTTGAGGCCATCAGGCCTAGAAGTCTCTGAGCCTTCTTCGCCCGGATGCACGGTTTCGTGCGCAGTTCGCTCACCCCCTGCGCAATGTCCCGTAAGCGTTTCTGGGGGGCGTAGGCTCTCGTAATGAGCGAGTCGAGTACCGCTCCAATGTACTCGACGCGCTGGGAGGGAGTCAACTTCGACTTGGTGAAGTTGATCCTGAGGCCGAGACTCTCCATGAGGTGAACCGTGTATTGTGTGTCCCGAACGGCCGACGATTTGGTGGGGGAGACGATCAACCAACCGTCGATGTATGGGAAGACCCTGATGCCCCGTTGGCGGAGGAATGCAGCCACCGGAGCCATGCATTTGGTGAAGACCCGCGGTGCCGTGGCCAGACCGAACGGTAGGCATCGGTACTGGTACACGGAATGGTCGATACGGAAGCGGAGAAACCGTCTGTGTTCCTCGAGGATGGAGACGTGGAAGTAGGCATCCTTGAGGTCTATGACTGTGAACCAGTCCCCTTTGTTGATGAGGGGGAGGACGGTTTGTAGGGTCACCATCCGGAACTTCCTGGTGTGGATGCATTTGTTCAGGCGGCGTAGGTCCAGGATAGGGCGAAGGCCTCCGTCCTTCTTCTGGACCACGAAGTACCTCGAGTAGAAGCCGTTGTCCCAGTCGGACGGTGCTACCCGCTCGATGGCTCCCTTGGAGAGAAGGGTTGCTATTTCTTCCTCCAAATGGGGGGACGAGGTGGTGAGACGATGTCTTCCTACTCGAGGCACCCGCACGAACTCGATGGCGTAGCCAGAGGACAAGATCTTTAAGACCCACTGGTCGTCCGTGATGCCCGACCATGCCTGGAGGAAGTTCCGGAGGGGGAGGTACGGGATGTGGAGCGAGAGAGACTCGGCCGTCGCAGCTTCAAACGCGGGGCTTGGGCCTCGCGGTCGAACGCTTGTCCTGTCCGTAGGGCCGGTAGCGGGGTTTGTGTTGTCGCCGCTGTTTATAGGAGCTGGATCTAGGCTGCTCCGCCGGTCCCTGCTGCTGTGGGTTGCCCTGGAACCGCCGTGTGAAGGGCTGGAACCTCGGCCTGGTGGAAGTTGCCGGCGTGGTGAGCCCCAGGAACTTCGCCGTGGAACTGGTCTGGCGCATCTCATTCAGGACCTTATCGGTGTCCTGACCGAAGAGGCCCTGCCCGTCGAAGGGAAACTCCTCGATGAGCTTTTTCATAGCGTCATCGAGGGAGGTGTCCCTGAGCCAAGCATGGCGACGGAGGTAGATTGCGGAGGCCATGTCTTTTGCCGCATAATCGTTGATATGCCGGGCAGTGCGCATCAACTGCTCGGCGACGAAGTCCCCCTCGGCGGCCAGCGCGTCAATCCTCTTCTGGGCATCTGCGGGCAGTTTAGCCGTCTCAACCTTCACCTGCTCCCAGAGGTGAGATTGGTACAGGCCCATGGCGGCCGAATAGTTTGCGGCCCGAAAGAATAGGGAACCGGTGGCGTAAAACTTACGCCCCACCGCGTCCAATTTCTTTCCCTCCGGCGTCGACGGGACCGGGAATCCGCTGGTGGCCGTCCTATGCTGGAAGGCTTTGACCACCAGGGAATTCGGCAGGGGGTGCGCCTGCAAGAACTCGACGTTCTCGTCCAGGACCCGGTACATGCTGTCGAGCCTGGACGAAACGGAGTGTGCCGCCAAAGGTTTCTTCCACGTCGCCCTCGCCGTGGTCATCATGGAGGGGAGCATGGTTATGTGGACCGGTCGCACGGCACGCCTGTCGAGCTTCGCGGTCATCTGATCCTCACCCTCCAACGGCGGCTGGTCGACCTTCAGGTTGAGGGCGGTGCCGAGCCTCGTGAGCATGGCGGTCAGTGAGCGCTGGTCCTCACCACGCGGTGGGTCCACCGAGCCGATGGCTTGTTCCGGCGTGCGCTCGGCGTCGACGTCTCCCTCGTCCTCCTCCGACGACGAGCTGGACTCATCGGAGGACGAGGGAGGCAGTCTTTCGTCCACGTCCGGACCGCGCCAGTACGGCCTGGGCGGGCCGGCGGGATGGGCGTCCACCGCATCAACGTCCGGACCACACCATGACGGGTTGGGTGGGCCGGCGGAGCGGGTACTCGACCCACGGGAGGTCGGTGGGGCCGCGGCAGAGCCGGGCTGCCCGGGGCTTGCGGTGGTCGGAACCGGAGCCGCAGAGGCCGCAGGCGTGGAGGTCTGGAACCTGGTCGCAAACGACGCCATGACCTGAAACATCTCTCGGACGAGGGCCATCTGAGACGCGTCCGAGTCCGCTGGCGGTGGAGCTCCGGTGGCCGGCGGGATGGTGGCCCACGAAACGGTGGGAGCCGAAACGGTGGCCGGCGTCGGTGTCGGCGAAACGGTCGTCGAAACGGTGGCGACCGCCTCGTCCGTCGGTGTTCTGGGCCGTGGAGAGACGGAGGCCTGCCTCGGCGAGGAGTTTCTGCCCCGAGGAGGAGAGGAGAGCACCTGAGGTGGGCGAGCTGGAGCCCCAGCCCTGCGTCCTTTCTCAGGTGACCCGGAAGACGACCGTCCTCCCCAGATGGAGGATCCCGGAGAAGGACATCGGGCAGTCGAGAACGGCGGAGAAGGCCCGGGAGAGGCGGGTGTGCGCGGAGTGGGGGGAAGCGACCGTCTCTTCTCCGACCCACGCTTGCGCTTCTTCTCACCGTTCTTGTCCTTCTTCTTCTTCTTCCTCATCGGAAGCACGGAGGAAGAGGCCGGCGGTGGTTGAGCGGCAGCGGCGGCCGTGGAGGCGGACGCGGCGGGAGCCAGAGCGAGCTCCATCAGGTGAGCCTTGAGGCGATTGCTTCGGTTCTGCACCGCGAGGCGCGTAAACTTTTTGCAATGCGGGCAAGACTGGCTCTGATGCGACTCTCCCAAACAAAAGAGGCACAGGCTGTGTCCGTCGGAAGCCGGAAACTTCTTAAGGCAAGCCGTGCACTGTTTAAACGCTGCAGCCATCAACCGCGGAAAAAATTCTTCCAGTGGAAGTTTCTGGAGACGAGTACCCCGAAGGGCCGACCAGCCGCCACCCCCTTGAGGGGGGAGACGGTGATCGATGCGAAAAATTGGCTACTGAATCCACTCAAGAGAAGAGACAGAGCCGGGGTGGCGATCCTGCCCGGAGGACAAGATCACCGAGAAAAATTGAGATTTGCCAAAAAGACTTTCCCTCAGAAGGGCGAAAAAATTGAGGAAGCTCTCAACGATCGTCCTGCTGCTACGGCGGAAAGAAGAGAACTGAGGTAAAATGGCGCGCGGGCGCCTCAGGGTGGGCGGTACGGTGGGCGGTCTTACCGCCAAAACTTTTGACCAATAGCTTTTCAAGCCTCCGATCGGCTGTTCTGCGCAGGCGCATAACCCCATGAGTGTGGATTCACAAACTATACGAAGGAGAAGTGGGCGTGACCCACAGAGTTAGCCATGCCCACAGAGTTAGCCACGCATATGGTGGGGGTCGCAAATTTTTTTGCAGCACATCACTGCTCACGCGCTTCCTCCTCCGCCTTGGACACTCAGTCTCTAACAGGTTTGCCAGTGATGGCAAACCTTTTAGAGACTGAGTGTCCAAGGCGGCGGCGGCATGTGAGCAAGCACCACGCATGCCTACACATCCATGTAACATCACCAGTGCACCCCTGGTGAAGTCACATGGGTGTTCCCCCCCCCCCACAGGTGCACCCGACACCCCCTCACGGATGCACAGAACTCCTAGGAGGGGTGGGTGGAGGGTGTCTGGTCACCTCACCTCACCCCGCCGCTGCCTCCAGGGTGGGATTTCAACCTCCCCTCTCTCCTCCCCATTGGCGGGAGGGAGAGGTGGAGGGGAAGGGGCACTGTCATTAGTGCTGGCTGGGCTTCCTCTCGACAGCGCATGTGCCAACAGAGAGGCCTCTGTGTGCCAACTCTGGTATGTGTGCCATAGGTTCACCACCACTGTCCTAGGGCATATCATGAGAAACAACATAAAATATAGAATACTCCAGCTCATTATTCAAAAGAAGTTCCCTGGGAAGAGAGGACCTAGATGTAGATCAATTTCATGGCTAAAGAACCTGAAAGACTGATGCGGCATGTCCTCAGAAGAACTGTTCTGAGGAGTTAAGAACAGGAAGGCTATCACCATGATGATAGCCAATATTCAGAATGGATACATACATGTACCGATAAGGCTTTAAGTTTGTCCAATGACAAAGCCAAGAAAGCACTCTCATTTTGGCAGTTTAATTTCTGACCTCAACCCAGAAGAAGAAGACTCTAAATATTTAATATGCGGCTATACAGTGGAACCTCAGTTAACAAACGGCTCAGTTAACATAAAAATCGCATAACAAAAGGAAATCCTTAGAAAATAATGGCTCGATATATGGATTTCCCCCCGGAACGGATTAATTGGTTTTCAACGCATTCCTATGGGAAACTGCGTTTTGGTTAATGTACTTTGCTTTTCAGTGCATTCCTGTGGGAAACAGCATTCAATGCATTCCTATGGGGAATTCGGTTAAAGTAATTTTCGCTGTCCTGGAGAACGTATTAATTACGTTAACCGAGGTTCCACTGTAAAACTGCTCTTATAAGCCAGTCTTTTAAAATGTGTCTTGGTTTTCTTTCCGAACAGAAAGAAATTATCACAAACCTGAGGGAGTACAGCAGCAGCAACAACAACAACAAACCACAGGACTACATATTGATTACACTCAACTTTCCTATGGAGGCGCCAATGCAGAAAAGGCCCTCTCTTTTGTAAACTATAAATGCATTTATACCACCCTCTCTGGCAATCTTAATCAGTGCTTGGAAATGTTGTCCTCAAATCAACCAGCCAGGTGGCTGGGGTATTTTGAAAGTTGTTATCCAAAAATTAAAATTTCTTAGCCCTAATTTTAATGCTATGGAAAGAGGATATTTTGTCCCCTGAGGCTTTTAGGGTTATCACGTAAGGTCCAGTATATTGAATTGGGGTTGGTAAGAAATAACATGAATTCTTAGCTGGTAAATTGCACAAATCACTAAAGTGTGTTTGCTCAATGCCACTGAAAACATAACCAACAGGAGCACCAAGAAACTATATTCTTCTGTCAGTTGTTCCAAGACTGTATTACAGTAAATTCACTCACCAAAAATGTTTTAGACATGAAGGTGAGGTTCCAGTCTTGTTGAACTAACAGTTCTATCTTGCGACATTCTATAGCTTCTTCATCTAGAAAGATAGGGCTGTCAAAGATGCTTCCATGCTGTTCTAACACTGCTTGTCTCTCTGTATGCGCCATGCATGAATAATGTGCGCTGATGAAATCACAGTGCAGACAATTTACCAAAGTGTCCTTCACTGAACACATATTATCTCCCTTAGGGAGCAATCTTGGAATCTTGAATTAAAAAAAAGTAAACCCACAGGCAATTGTCACATGGGATGTCAGAGGTCTGTGCCTGAAAATGACATTGTTACAAGGGATTTTTACTCAGTAATATTTAGAGGACTTTCAGAAGAGCATCTGCCTCTAACTTTTTGAGAGAGACAGAGGGAACAGCGCCCCGCTCCTAAAAAGGACCTGAATTTAATGATTCAAGTGATGGGAACTAACACTTTCAATGATGAGGGAAATGTGTTAATTGAAGGCATAAATGGAAGACCAAAGCTTAAGGTGGCTATTAAATACATTTTCACTATCAAAAGCAAAAAGCAAAGCAATCACATTTATATAACACCCCATAGCGCTTAGTGCATGCTCTGGGCAGTTCATAAGTTAGCGAGCATTTTGCCCGATGCTGGGTGCTCATTTTACTGATCTCGGAAGGGTGGAAGGCTGAGTCAGCCTTGAGATCTGGTCAGGATCAAACTCACAACCATTTGGTTGCAGTAAAGCAGTTTAACCACTCCATCACCAGGGCTCCTATTAATGTGAAAGACTGCAAATAATATCAAAGGAAGTGTGTAAGACAATTGTCATGACCTCTGTAGACATGGAGGGAAGCTTTAACTCTTTTTCTTCACCTGAGTAAGCTTCATCTCTCAATGGTGCTTCTCAGATCTAAGGGAAATGAATACAAGGCACTTTTAATGCCCCATATAGTTTGGTCCTATATTACTTTGAATTAAGAACAAGAACACTACCAAATATGCTCTTTGGCCCTGATTTTACTGGTTGGGGGAAGATATTCAATATATTTTTTTTTAAATTTCACTGTCTTGTATTAAAATTGCCTGTTTAGTTAGATCTGCCTAGAACAGGGATGGCGAACCTTGACCAAGTGCCCAAACTTCAACCCAAAACCCATTATTCATTATAAAGTACCAACATGGCAATTTAACATGAATACCGAGGTTTTAATTTAGAAAAAACAACTCATATTTTGTCTTAAAAGAAAAACACAATAGAGCTTTCATGCTTATGCTCAGCCGCCACATCTCATGCCACATGTGAGACACCTGCCTTACCCCAGACAGGGGAGGGAAGACGCGCTCCCATTGAGCTGCTGGGCAGGGGGGTGGGGAGAGGGGGGGAGCATCATGGCCCCACAGCCCTCTGGCTTTCTAGAACTCTGGCAAACTCTGTGCAAGGGTGACAGTGCACATGCCCACAGAGAGGGCTCTGAGTGCCCCCTCTGGCATGCATGCCATCGGTTTTCCACCACTGGCCTAGAACAACACTTTCATATTTTGCAGACTTATGGCCAAAAAAGGTGAGAGGAATACCTAATGATGGTATGCGTCCCATGTAAGTAGGTCTGACTCTGCAATGAATAATGGCATGAATTTGACCTACCCATGCAGATCTGTATTTTATGAGCACAGAAGTACATATATCAATTTATCTCTTGACACACATGTTTGTCATCATCCCACGTAACAAGACATACACGCTACTTTTTTCCTCTCTTGACTCTCCGAGAAACAGAAATTTAAAATGTCTTAGGTTTCCCTTAATCTAACGGGATTTCTTTGTGTGTCATCAAAATTGGATATTTTGTATTCCAATTCAATGGGGTATCCAAAATAGCAGATGTAAACTGTGCTTTCATACAGAGTTCAGATAATTGAATCATATATCTACTTGCCTCCTCTTCTGTGCTCAAATTCCAAAAATGGTTTGAGAATATTCAACCACACAGTTACAAGTTCAAGCTTGCATTATCAATAGGACAGTCAAGGGTACATAAGACATCAAAGACAGCCAAAATTACAATTGGGTGATACCTTAACTGTGGAAGCTTTTTGAAGAGCTCAAAATCCTTGCCTATTTTTGTGGTTATTTTGGTTGATCCAACTTATTATGAAGATATAGCCCAACTGAGGATGTTGAATTCTATGAATCCTGGAAATGTTACTGCGGTATACTGATTAGATAGCTGACTAGGATCTAGGTTCAAGTCTTCACTGATTCATGACTGTGTGAACTTCAACTAGCACCCTCTTTCAGCCTAGCCACAGGGTGTAGTGAGAATAAAGTGGGGAAGAACCATTTATATCACCTTGAACTCATCTGAGGAAGGAACATAAATGTAACTTATAAAGAGTAAATAAAATTAAATATATAGCAAGTAAGCTTTTCAGTGCAGCTTACTTCCTGGTAAATGGATTTAAAACTATAGACGAAGTCATCTACATACTGTATCTCCTCTGCAATTCTGTGATTCATTTTCCCGGACATCTACTATAAACCTGAGTATCTTTCGGACATGAAGCATGAAGCATGAAGCAAAAAGTGTTATACATAGTATGTCATTATTTTTGGCATAAATTGCTTTGCTAGGTTCATTTGCACAAATTATTTCTCAAGGCGGTAGTAATTAATACCTTGCTCTGGAGAGGTGAGTTTCATAAAAAGTTTTCTAGATTACCATGCATCTTCTTTGAACACTTTTTGATGTACAGTTTACCAATCAAACTAGCATGGTGTTCACTTTATCTGGCTTGACCATAATTCTGGCAGTAGGTTCAGGGAACTTTTGAAAAAAGAATGTTTCCAATGCCTTTCATTGCCTAATAGAAGTCATATATCCTTAGCATCCAGAGATTTCTGTATATTTTTGCTTGAAGCAATCTGGTGGATTCTTGGAGTTCCAAAAGAGTAAAATTTCTAAGCTCTAATATGGGCAGACAATCTATTCAGAGCTAAATTCATGCCAGATATTACTGATGTAAGCCCCAAAGTCCTGTGTTGGTTTCAAGGTGGATATCAGAAGGAGTAGGTAGAGACACAAACGAATTAATTTACTTGCGTTCCTTTGGAAAATATGTATGAGTACAGAGTTTCAACAATGGCTCCACCTAGATAATGCAGTGAGTTCCTATATGAAGACGTCTTGCTTATTTTACTTATGGAAGGCATAATCTTCCCCTGACTGTTTGTGTGTGAAACAGCCAAGTATATGTGTGTGTTTTATTTGTGCATTTTAAAAACCAGGTTTCCTTGGAAATTCTGGATTTCTAGATAACTACTGACCCCTTTTAAAAGATTTTTATTTGGCTCTCCGCTTCCTCACATAACCTTGAAAATATCTTTATTTCCTTGTGAAATCCCAGGACAACATGCTAGAGAGAACCATCACTGCCTTGTTGTAACCTTTTCACCAATTGGGACTGTTATTATTATCATCAGTGCTTCACTGATAGTCCAGGCAAGGTTTGGAAGTCAAGCTATGCTTTTGAAAAAATGTACATTTTGCTCACTACAAAAACTGGGGAGAAAAGCCAAAAGATTTTTTAAAAAGAGCATGAGGATATAAAATATCTAAGAGCATTTCCTGCTGTTAGTTTTTCTCTTAAAGAAGTAATTTGGATAATGAGCTGAACTATTTCAAAGTTGGATATGAATCACCACATTTCTGTATTGTGACTTTACTGAATGGTTTGAAACACTCTCAGTACAAACCCTTCAACACTTCAGCAATGAATCAAGGGGCATGATCCACGCAACGACCTGTATTAGGTACTCGCCATTAAAGTGATATAGCGTTACATCTGTCCACTGATATATTCTGAAACATTTGATTGTATTATTAAATACCTTATTTATATTTATAAATAATTGCTGAATTGTATTTTTGCTTTCGCTTCTGTGATGGATATTTTTATTGTATCAACTACACTGTATTGTAATGTTTAATTTCTGAATTGGTATTGTTGCATTTTTGTATTGCAGTATTACTTGTTGTTGAGCCGCCCTGAGTCGGCAAAAGCTGAAAAGGGCGGGATACAAATGCATCTATTCTATTCTATTTACAGCACACTGTTTACCAACTTTCAGGTGAAGTGTTATAAAATTCAAAGAGTAGGTATGATTCAGATATGAGGAGGAGCATGCCAAAAGACATCGCTCCCTTCCTCAAAACAGGAACCAATGTCCTTCCAGTCAATCTAGCCACCCATTGCTATCTGGGAGATTCTAGGACTTATAACTTCCAAAACTCAATCCATATTGACTGACTTTCTTCCTGTAAAAGTGCATACAGGTTTCTACTATAGTGAACAAGCAGAGCCAACTCTGTCTGCATCTGCAGATGCTTCAGTTGTCATGTGGCAGGCATGACTAGATGCCAGAGCACATGGAACACTCATACTTTTTCTGCCAAAATGGTACCTATTTATCTACTTGCAATTTCTTGCATTTAAACTGCTATGTTGGCAGGAGCTAGGACAGAGATGAGAGCTCACTGTATCGTGCAGCACTTGGGTCTTGACCTGCTGACCTTCCAGTAGTCAAGTTCATCATTTTAACCACCAAAGCCACTGCAGTCCCTTCGTTTCCATAAATTGTTTTTAGAACTGCATTTCAAAATTGTATTTCCAAATCTGGAGAAGCATCAGAAGCAACGGATAACTATACTATGCTCTGAGTAGGTGTTTGGAAGTGTGAATTATACCAGTTTGCTTAGAAATGTGATCCAACAAACAAAGCTAAACACAATTCTTAGGCATCCCTAAGTCAAGATAGCTAACAGTCTCTATTAAGAACACAAAAATAGGATTATAATTAGGGGGTAAAATTAAATGTCTGATAATTTAGAAACAAAAATATTGCAAAGGTCCTGTCAATGTTACCTGTAGAGGAGTTATGTAGATAATGTATATCTATAGCAATTTAGCAAATCCAAAGATACTTATAGTCAATTAATTGATTTGATTCTGCCCATTGAGTGAATTACCACTACTCTGGGTGGTGTATATAATAGCTATGCAATAATATAACAGCATAAAAACAGTAAGGATACAATATAGTTTCAGACTAGCTTTAAAAAATGTCAACAGAAGCACATTAATTTGTAGAGCTTTTATGAAAGCCCACTGCTTCTCTGTGTTACACGACAGCCTCTCTCACCAAAAGATACCTCTGGGGAGGAAGCAGGATAGAAAGCCAATGCTTCCTGAAAAGAAAGATGTGCACATTTAAGCATTAGGTTACTGCAGAAAAAGCTAGGAAAGCTATCTTTGGTTGGCAGTTCAAGAGAAAAGATATCACTGTAGGGTAAAGGTAAAGGTCACCCTTGCTCAAAAGCCAGTCGTATCCAACTCTAGGGTTCAGTGCTCATTTCTGTTTATAGCCACTGTCTGTGTCTGCAGACTTTTCCATGGACATGTGGCAGGCATGACTAGACACCGGAGTGCATGGAATGCTGTTTACCTTCCCACCAAAGTGGTCCCTATTTATCTACTTGCAATTTCTTACTTTTGAATTGCTCGGTTGGCAGGAGCTGGGACAGAGACAGGAGCCCACTCCATCCTGCAGTACCCGAGAAATCAAACTCCAACCTTCCAGTCAGCGAGTTCAGCATCTTAACCACTTGAGCCACCACAGTCCCTGTAGAAGAGCTGTCATTTCGTCATCCCAATCAGGCATCAACAGGTCACACGCAAGGGTCTCTGATGGTTATCTTAATATGCAAGCATGCTGTACTAATAAAACTATCATTTTTTTAAAAAAAATCTTAATTATTTTGAACATTTATTTCTACCACAGTTGAAATTCAGTAACAAGTCTCAACTAGAATAGGTCCATTTGAACTAACAGAACTTACAGTAGAGGTGACTCACCTAATCCCTACTGATTTTCATGTTGCAACTTCCTACTGGATTCCCATGAGTCTAATTGTAAATGGAACTGACTTTATTAAATAATTTTCTGGAAACATTGATTCATTTATATCTTCTCACTCTCTTCATGGTGAAACTCTCCCCCTTGCCCTACACACAAAGTGATTTTATTAAAATTGATTCTTTTATTATTAAAACAATAGAAAAATAAAATACAATATCTAACACCATATACAGATTCAAATACAATACAAATACATTTGTGCACCCATCACCCGGGGACCTTCCAAATTGTTCATAAAACCCACATAGTTCAACTTGCCTCCGATTTCCACAAACTACATATTTATTGAACAGGTTTCATACCTTTTCTCTCAATAAATACATAATCCATAAACTCACCCCAAATATCTTTAAATCATTTACATTTATCAAACCAATTTTTTTATTTGCATGCCAATTTACTGTATCATTAATCTCCATATCCCATAGTTTTTTATACCAATCTTCAAACCTAAAATTTGTGTATGTTTTCCAATTTTTGCCTATCAACAATCTCACCGGTTAGACTCTAATTAGACTCTTTTTATTTCTATCAATTATTATACTTCCCAGGACCATTAGCGAAGCAACCCTGGAACTCGGCAGTGATTTTAGGTCTAGTATTTGGTTGATTTCCTTGAAGATTTGTACACAAATTCTATTAATTTCTTCACATTCCCACCACATGTGGAAGTACGTCCCATCGTGTTGTTTACATCTTCACACACAAAGAGATTTCATACTTACAAGAATCCTTCCCAACCTGGAGCTTACTGATACTTTGAGTTACAAACTCTAACAATTCTCCTGCCAGTTTAGGAGGCAGAATCTTCCAGAACCTCAAAGAATGTTGAAACTTCAATAATGGCGGCAAAACCACCATGCATGGAAATAATTGTTAACAACAAAGCACAGTACTGTTGTGCAATGGTAGGGCAGAGATGAAAACAGAACAGCAATTAAGTAGGACGGTATCTACAAGGAACAAACAATTCAGACCAAAGGTTGCCTCTAGAAAATAGGGATAGCAAAAGCAAGTATCTGTTATTAAATAAAGTATAATGATGCAGCAAACTTAGACTAGGTTGGCTGATTAAGTTGGGGGGAGAGGAAAGAAAAACATGCTGTATTTAGAAAACAGAGCTCATAATAATACATAGCCAAGTATGCAAGGATGCTTAATGTGTATCAGAGCATTCATTAGATCCAACTTTTACAATAACTGGCTCTCTCTCTCTCTCTCTTACTTCAAAGGCACAAAGAAGTCAATCAGTATCTTTCCTATGATCAGCTCCAGCTGATAGTTGGATAAGCAAAGAGATGAAAATTGCTCCATGAAATCTGAAAGCTTTCTAAATCTCACCAGCAGAAGTTGGCCCAGGTTCTAAATGCAACTACAAAGCCGACTTACAAACGCCTTGACATACGAAAAATTTGAGTTACAAAATGGTTTTTTCGTAAACCGGGGTCCCGACTTACGAAACAACCCCGAGTTACAAAAAGACCCAACATACAAAAATAGTTTTTTAGCTCCCAAAATGACGCTGCCGCCATTTTGTGCACTAAAAATCACTCCCAGCCACTCCTCCACACCTCCGGAAGTGTAAGAAAAGGAATCAGCAGCAGCCAAAAGGTAGGGAATCTCTGCCTTGAGTTACAAAAAAAAATCGAGTTACAAAATAGGCCATGGAACTGATTTTTTTCATAAGTCGGGGTTTTACTGTACTCACTATCAGATTTCAACATACACAGAAAAGAAAAATGAGAAAGGCAGTGAGTTAGCAGGGATTCTTACTGCAATCTCTTACTGACATCACCAGTTTACCTTTTCAGCATTTCATGACAAATGGTTTGGATTCTCTTGATGCAGCAACACAACCACTAAGAAAGAGCAGACCCAGTCAGCAATCCAGATAGAAGACCACAGGTTTTTTTGGGAGGTGTTTCATATAAATCTCATAAATTACCATACTGTACATTTATTTCTGTTAAATGAAACCGGATGTTGAATTTCGCAAATCATATAGTTTCTTGCCTGGCTGCACAGCTAACAATAAGAGCTGAAACTGTGAACAGCAGAGAGCTTTACACTATGTGGATTTCTTTTGAAAATATAAGACTAGGAATCTCTAAAATCAAGGTAGGCACCCATGGCAAACTGAAACCTCCAACATTTCCAAATAAAAGGATGTAGAGGAATTTTTTTTAATCCAAAACAAGGAGAATTACACTCTTGGAATGCCCACTAGAAATACACTTCTCATGTAAAGCAAAGAGCATGTCCTTTGTTTAACGACACTGTGGCCAGAATCCTCTTCATCATTTCCAGTGGCATAACAGAAGTGATGTAAATCATGTTAGTAACTTAAAAAGTTGGTGCCAAGTTACAAATGTCTATACAGTAAAACCCCGTATAACAACTTTAATTCATTCTGCAGGGCTAGCCGTTGTATGATTTAATTGCTATATAATGCATGCATCGTAAAGCAATTATCCCTATGGGATACATCATACAACGATTATCTCTATGGAAAAAATCATACGACAAAACAAATCGTTGTATGATTTTTCCTATAGAGATGCATTGCATAATGATTTTAGTTGTTATACAGGGCACAATGTTTTTTAAAATCCTTGTGGTTGTACGATTTAATCACTGTAAGAGGCATTCGTTATACGCGGTTCTACTGTACTACCTTCTTGTAACCATTTGCTAGCAAGATGTACCTTATATACTCTAGTATTAGCTGGGTTTTTTAGTCCCAAAAATGAGCCCCCAAAAGGGGATTTGACATACTCAGGTCAATTACTACGAGGGTCCCAAGACCACGTCGGACTGAGATGTGCTAACAATTTTATTAATTTTACCAGATTTTCATATATTTTGGTTATTGAAACTCACTAGCAGCTGCTCCATTTCCCACCCTCAGCTTATTCTCGGGTCAATCGATTTTCCTGGGTTTTCAGGTCAAAATTAAGTACGTTGGCTTATATTTGGGTTGGCTTATACTCGAGTATATAGGGTATATCGACTGAGTTAGGACTGTAGGCCTATTTTACAGGATTCTGGCTTGCATGTTTTAAAGGCCTTTGTGTTTTCACCAGAAGTAAAATTTTGGATACTGGCATTTTTTAAAGAGAGTCCACCTTCATTTTTGTGAGGATATAGCTCACAAAAAAGTTCTAGAAGGAGGGAACTAATCTCCTGACTCAATTAAGTTGCATGAAATTTTAAGGCTGCACTGTTATGTGAACTTTGCTGGGCTTAAGTGTTACTCAGTGTAATAGGACCAATTTCTAAGAAACACACATAAGATTGGACTGTAAAAACATAAAATGGGGCCTAAGGAAAACAAGTCTAAAGAGTTAGCTTAGGTGTCTAAACTGATACGATTTTTGGAAACGCTGGGATTTCAGTTCTTGGTAGTCCAAACACTGTAGTAATCCATGGAAATTTACCAGTGCAGATTTTGGGCCCATCATTTGTATCAAGTTACCAGTCCATTAATAATAAATAGTTGTTCCAACAATGTGTAGTGAGGACATAATCTGGCAGGGGAAAACAATACTCTATGTAATTGTTTTAAGAAAGGAAGGAATAGTTGAGGGGCTCATTAAAACAAAGATTGGCGGTCAGTTTCCATTTCTGACAGAAAAACTGGAAAAGATGTGAGTAGAAACACAACACAACAATTGCACTTGCTTGCAAGTTTTTTTAATGTGACATTTTCAATTCTCTTCTCCTGCCATGTAACACAATGAGGACAGGAATTTGCCAGGCTAAGAATTTATTGAAGGCAAGATCTTTCAAATTTCAATCTGCACACTGTTTTAACTCCAAAAAAATGTTCCTTACAAGAGAGGGATCTGAAACCTAACAATCTGATCAACTGCAAATTATAAAACAGCCTAGGGACTGCAGTGGTTTAGTGGTTAAGATGCTGAACTTGATGACTTGAAGGTTGGCAGGTCAACAGTCCGAGATCCGAGTACTGAACGGCGGAGTGAGCTCCCATCACTGTCTCAGCTCCTGCCAACCTGGCAGTATGAAAGCAAGAAATTGCAAGTAGATAAATAGGGACCACTTCAGTGTTCCATGCACTCCAATGTCTAGTCATGCCTGCCACATGACCACAGAAATGTTTGCAAACACAGATAGCGCTGGCTCTTTAGCTATAAACAGAGATGAGCACTGAACCCTAGAGTCTGATACGACTGGCTTTTGAGCAAAGACAACCTTTACCTTTACCAATACTGGTGAAGACCACAAGGGAAGAATGAAATGCACTTGGAGATCCACACTAATTTTAAAACATCAAGTATTGCTATTAATGATTATACATAGTCTAAGAATTATATGTCTGTCTATCATGTACTGTCAAGCCAAAACCAATTTATCGCATTATTAAAGGATGGTTTTACCAGTTTCACACTTGGTTTCCTTAAGTAAGTGGGGATTCAAACCCAGATTGCCAGCATCCTAGTCCTTTATTCGGTTCACTTCACAACACTGAGGATCCAGAATTCTGTACTATTGTTTAAATCACACATGAGTTCTATAAAAAAAAAACCTTTTAGCAACAAATCTTGTTTTCCCCCGCAATTGAAATGAGAGATGTAGTTCAATTTAAATGTCTATTTTTAGAGTATATTAGAATGAAAGTTGCTTATCCTCAAAGAAATCCAATTCAAACCCATGCTGAGACACAATGAGGCATTCTTTTATCTTCTATTAGTGTTAATTTGGCACATATGATGTCACAATGGAACAAAGTCTGGGTTCAGCTTTCTAACTATACAAAGTCAGATCTATATCTGTGGCTGGGCAAGGAAATGACAGGGAGAAAAATTAATTCCCTTTTCTTTTTCCATTGGCGAGAAGGTGAAACTTGCCCGTGTCCCCTTATTCTGGAAACAATGATGCTCTCTAAACACTCCAGAATGACTCTCAGCATCCCTGCAACCATAGCAATTGCAATACTGTCACAGCACATCTTTTAGGAATGAGTGTCTTAGGATATGACATGCCTCTCTCCATCCCAGTCATACAAGGCAGGACCCCATGACTGTGCTAGCCCACCTCTATTGCAGACCACAGAAGTAGCACAGTAACAGCCCAGTCCTCACTGTGCCACAAGAGCAGAGCAGGTGCCTCGTTGCAGGAACAATCTCTTGGAGAAAATATCTGTAGATGACTCAGGCGAGAGCGAGAGACAAGCCATATGCTACCAAGGAATGCAGAACATTCTCAAAGTCTCTAGCCAAAGTGAGCCAGAGGAAAAGCCTCTCATGACCACAAATGCAGGGATCAGTTCAAGCCGGAGAGGCAGCCAAACCTATTCTCCAAACGTAAACCTTGGAAGTGAGCTCATATGTGTCGAGGCTCAAGCACATGTTTTCTCTTCATTAGTGTGTGAATCACCAGTTCCTACGATCAGTAACCAGGCGATTGAACTTTCATATGGAATCTCTAAGCAGGCTGGAATCCTGGCAACTCTCTCTCTACCTGAAAGGGGCTTTAGGACTATCCTTAAGTTGAGGTTGTAAATTAGGGCAGAATTCACCACCATTCAAACAGATTTCCTCTCATGCAATGAAGCTTACTTCTCTCCTCCTCCTCTCATCATCTTCCCCATTTCACATGATTTCCTGCCCCTCTGGAGCAGATGCATACCTGTCAACCCGCGGCTCCAGAAAAACGGGACCTGCGCACATCGCTTGCGCAGAAGCGCTACGCCGCTTGTGCAGCCCTTACGCAAGCGATGTAGTGCTTCCGCGCATGCGTGGAAGGGGTAAAACCGTTCCGCGCATGCGCGGAAAGCGTTTCCCCTGCTGCCAAATTACGGGGTTTTGGCAGCGGGGGCTGGGTTATGACGTCAATTTACGGGGTAATCCCGGCCAAATCGGGAAGGTTGACAGGTATGAGCAGATCAAGGGCAGAGTGAGGAATATGGAGGAGATAATCTTCTTTATCCCTCCCATTCTGTTGATGGAAGTTATTCCATTAATACTTAGTTGCCTGGATTCCACTCCCAGTGTTTGGATTGTACTGCTTGAGAGCAGAGGAGAATTCTGCCTCAATGGCATCTGCATACCAGAACAATAATGTTGTCAAGGAGAATAAGTCTAACCAAGACTTGTTCTGGATAGATGGAATATAAATTAACTTGGGCCAGGTGACTGCGGTGGCTTAGTGGTTAAGACACTGAACTTGACAACTGGAAGAAGGTCGTAGCTGTGTACCAGTGCCCCCTGTGGTTTTGAAAAGTGAATTTGTTCCTCCGTAAATGCATTCCTGGGATTGCAGTGGCTTAGTGGTTAAGGCGCTGAACTTGATGACTGGAAGGTTGGCAGGTCAGTAGTGCTGCAAGATGGAGTGTGCTCCTGTCTCTGTCCCAGTTTCTGCCAACCTAGCAGTTTGAAAGCAAGAAATTGCAAGTAGATAAATAGGTACCGCTTCAGTGGGAAGGTAATAGCATTCTGTGCACTCCAGTGTCTAGTCATGCCTATCACATGACCACAGAAACATCTCCAGATGTAGCCAGCATTGGCTCTTTGGCTATAAATGGAGGTGAGCACCGCACCCTAGAGTCGGATACAACCTTCACCTTAACTTGGCCAGACTAGAAAAATCTTTCGGAATTCCTTAAGAGTAAGAAAAAAAGATGAAAACACAGAGCCTTCAGTTAAGCATGATGCATCAGGACAACAACGAATTCCAGAGGAAAACGTAACAATCAGCCAACAGAAGTGGTTGTCAGTTCTGCACAGAACTTCAAACTTAACACCCAGGGAATACAGAGCCTGTTATTTCCACTTTATACCTTGGACAACATGCACTTTTTATTAAAACTGGAGATCAGACTCTGACACACAATCACTTCAGACAGAGGACTCTTACATATTATTTTAAGAATTATCCATACGATTCCTTCTGACAATGTACTTGGAATCAAAAAGAGACTCCAGTCACTGGTGCCAAAGAGGTAAAAAGAAAAGAGAAGGAATTCAAAATTCTAGTGAGACAAAGCAGGCTTTCTTATGCTTTGGGGTTTATAATACTTATTCACAGTTGAATTTTTTTGAAATGGTAGCCGTGTTAGTCTATGTTTCAAGCATATCAGAGAGTAAACAAAACAAAAAGACAAAAACATAATTGTGATTTATGTCATCTTTTGCCAAAAATGTCCTTCTGTACTCTACATAGGACAAACAGGACAATCTCTGTGCAAAAGAGTCAATGGACATAAATCGGACACCAGGAATGGCAATACACAGAAACCAGTTTCAAACCATTTCAAGCTCCCTGGACATTCAACCCAAGAGATGAAAGTGGCCATTCTGGAACAGAAAAATTACAAGGATCCAGAGAGTGACAGCAGAGATAATGTACATCCATATGCTGGACACCCACCTCAAAGGTATGAATTATTATTATTGTTATTGTTATTGTTATTATTGTTATTGTTATTGTTGTTATTGTTATTGTTATTGTTATTATTATTATTATTATTATTATTATTATTATTATTATTATTATTATTATTATTATTATTATTATTATTATTATTATTATTATTATTATTATTATTATTATTATTATTATTATTATATATAAGTATAGGTATGAATATTAAGAGAGTCTGCCCATCCTACCAGGGTGGACCGGAGGGGCTCCCTCAGTGTTCAATTGGCTAGAGGGGCTGGCCTCTCTAGCACAAGGAGGAGGGCCTTCTCCGTGTCCGCCCCAACCCTGTGGAACCTCCTTCCGGCAGAATTAAGGCTACAGTCAGAATTGCTGCCTTTTAGGAAAGGGTTGAAAACCTGGCTGGCAGGGCAAGTCTGGGGGGGCTGACGGGGTGTTGACTCCCGCTCATTGGCTCTGTTAGAGTTATATGTCCCTCTTACTGTGTGGGGAGGGGAGGGTCTTTTTAGATATGGGATGGTTTTTAAAGAGTCTTTCATTGCTATTTTTATGGGGCTTTTAAAATATTTTTATGTGATTGTGCGCTGCCCTGAGTTGCCCTAGGGCAAGAGAGCGGGATATAAGTTTAAATAAATAAATAATATTAATCAAGGGTTTTTGGGACATTATCAAATTTGATGCACCACAATTAACAGTTTGTTATATTGCATGTTATATGTTGTTATATTATACCAACTACTTCAGTAGGATTTTTTGCAGGAGTTCACAACCTTTTTAAGTCGGGGACCGGAGTCACACTCCCTCAGACAGCTTCGGGGGCCAGATGGCCATTTTGCCCTTCCTCCACCACATGGCACTTCCTGGTGTGGTGGAGGCGGTGGGGGGGGGCACATGAAATGGTGCCGTGGGCTATATCCGACCCATGGGCCGCAGGTTGAGAATCCCTGATCTACAGTATAGGCTACTTCACAGAACAAAGGATGAACTCACATGACTATCAATAGAAGCTGAAGGTTAAACTCATTAGCAAATGTTTAATGTCAGGTGTTTGTCTGCTAACGTTAAAATAAAGCAGTGAGTCTTGTTAGGGAACGTAAGTCTCAACTTGCCTGAGCTGTAATGCTCACCATGCCAAGCTTAAATGCTCACCTTCCTCTGCCGACAGTCTGGACGAAGATTCCTGTACAGTATCTTCTGGAACTTGCTACGCGGACTGAACTTTTGCCACTGTTTCCTGCTGATGACTTTTGCTGGGTGTAGAACTCTTTGATTTTGTTTGTGGCTACACTTGCTTTTACCCTGCTGAACTGAACTGTTGCTGAAATGTTAATGGACTTGTATATAGCACAACTGTACTGTCTCAGTGAGGTCAACTGAGCAGCCTCAGAGAATATATGTTTTGTGTTACAGTTGTTGCACTGTTACTTGCACAGTTACTTGCACTCTTCCACCTTACAAGTAAACCTGCTTTGAGTTTTCTTCTGCACCAAACTCTAGCCTGCCTGCCTTTCTTACAAGAGACCACTTGGCCAGGTGCGGACCTCTTGCTGGCCACCTCACCACTCTGCTGACTAATTACATCAACAAGTCTTTAAAGTCCCACAATGTTTTTTGTCTTTGTTTTATTTACTCTCTTAAATAATTAAATAATTATTCAGGAAATCTTTCATCAGGGCTGATCAGCTCATGGTTTTGACTTCATTTTAAAAAAATCGATACCATATTTTAAATAATAAACTTCCCCCAAAGCAGCCTGGACCAGGAATCTTAAATTTTACAATTGAACCCATGTGTAGTAACAATTTTAAACTGTCCTCAATCATTAAAAGATCTACTTGAGTAATTGCCATGATGGATGGCAACTTCAGGAAGAGACTATTTCTCCAATTATCTAGTGATACTTTAAAGGTAAAGGTTGCCCTTGCTCGAAAGCCAGTTGTATCTGACTCTAGGGTTCAGTGCTCATCTCTGTTTACAGGTTTCACACCCAAAAAGCCAATGCTGTCTGCATCTGCAGATGTTTCCATAGTCAAGTGGCAGGCATGCCTTGACACCGGAATGCATGGAACACTGTTTTCCTTCCCACTGAAGTGGTACCTATTGATCTACTTGCATTTTCTTGCTTTCGAACTGCTGGGTTGGCAGGAGCTGAGACAGAGACAGAAGCTCAATCCGTCATGAAGCACTCAGGTCTTGAACTGCTGACCTGCTGACCTTCCAGTTGTCAAATTCGGCATCTTAACCACTAAGCCACTGCAGTCCCAGAAATGCATTTACTTTTCAAAACCAGGGGACACTGGTGCACAGCTATGAAAATAAACAATTTGCAAGACTTTATCATGGATGCAGGCATTGATTCATATTCCACATGACTGAAATAAGTTTTCTAAATCATCTAACCACAGCCATAGTCCACGTTGTGCTTCCATAACACAAATTTGTTATTGGCAGCATTGAAATCAGCCCTCCTGATTTCACAGCTGTGATAGTAAATGGTACCACCTTCTTATCCCTCCCATGGCACTTTCCATTACAATTTTCTATTACAATAGCACAACACAATTTCAATGATGAATTGGTTGATTAATCATTTGGTTAAATCCAATAAAGCCTACAGTCCTGAAATAGTGATTACAGTACTTGCATTCTTTTAACAGGAGGGCCACTTCTAATACAAGTTTTAGCTCCCAGAAGTATGAATATTAAATTTAAATTATCCATGTTTGCCTGTTCCCATGAACACCCATTATCTTTAAACAGGGTTACTATCTGTTTGCTACTTTTACAGCCACAGCTAGATATTAATACAACATCCAACATTTTGCATTTTGCCTAGAGCAGTCATCCTCACTATTATACACCAGGAGAAGAGACGTTTGAAGAAGTTAGTTTTACAGCAAGCACAATGCTAGTCAAAGTAACTCACACAGTGTAAAAAAACAAAATCTACTTTGTGTATAGAAACAGTGGCTATACAATGAATCAATATCATATTAAACCAAACTGGTTCTTCAGTAACATCAACACTGCATTAGCTTTCTAAGAAAACAGGTTGAACTTTAATAATTGTCCCAAAGTTTACAATGCTGTTGCTTAACCTTACATCAATACGACGATAATCTACTAGATTAAGACAAATCCAAACATTATCATGCACATTTCTTCTTTTTCTTCCGTGTCTAGACCAGATACAAAACTGCCAAAATGAAGCCACCTTTTGATGAGTTCATTCTGTAGTTCCTTTCGTCTGACCTATTGTGAGAAAGATTAACCAGGAACACAAGGTTGCTGTTACCAGGGTACGTCCCATTGAGGTTCAAAAATACCACAATCTTCGAGGATTACAGTAATTTGTAGGATTGATGTAATTGGTTAGATAAGATGTACTGTTTCAGCCTCAAAGAAAATGCTCCTTTGATTTACTGAAAATGTTACTATTTCCAAAAGTACATGCTTCGTAAAACTGCCTGGATAGCTCAATGTTTTTGTTGTGTGTTTTTTTTTTGGGGGGGGAGTTCTGATTCACCCCTCCAGGGAGAAGAGTTAGCCCGGATGGTCATAGGTAAATTGCACAGTCCCAGGGTATCCTCCGAAGAAGGGAGTGGTTTAGTATTCCTTTCTGAGTATTCTGTACCTAGAAAATCCTGGAAAGGGTTGCCATGAATCAATATTGACTGAACAGCATGCAGTTATTATTACATTTCTAAAACCATTTGTTCCAGAAAGGATACAAAAAAATTAAGGACAGTATTAAGTATTATCTTAATTGTTCCCTATCCTTCTTTCATAAAATGTTATCAGATATATGACTTCCACCAATATAATTTCTGGGAGGAAGTAGCTGTGTTAGTCTGTACCCGATTAATTAAGCTTCGGTCCACAAAAATGTACACCAACTAAAGTTGGTTAAGCCCATATTCTACTACAAAAAAAACAACAACACATAAGGGCAATCATGAAACTTGTTTTCACAGTTTAATGGCTCTTAAATTGCACACTGGGTCATCTGGTTGACTGTGAAAGCAGGAGTCAACCAGATGTGTGACAGCTAGCACAATACCTAATTTTATTTCTGCGATTGCCCTCATGTGATTGCATAATGAAAAAGGTTTCTTTAAGTCAGAGGTGCCCAAACTTTTTGGGCCGTGGGCTGGTCACATGGTTCAGGGGGGCCGAAATTATGGTCCGGGTTCCAGATCCAGCCCCTGATGCCAATTCATCTGGCCCACGCCACCCTCGTCACTCCCAGAAGCGGAAGTATGGGTGCATTTTACTTTTGCTTATGGGAGCGACGAGGGTGGCACGGGTGGATGAATTGGCATTGGGGGCTGGATCCGGCCCCCTGGCTGTAGTTGGTGCACCCCTGCTTTAAGTCCTTAAGGCCCCTTAAGACCCTTCCTTTTTAAATCTCATACAACCCGGCCGGCCATAAGAACGCCGCCGCCACAACCGGACTCTCCCTCGGCCAGCCCGGCTGAGGGAAGGAGCAGCAGCTGTGAGGCCTGGCCGGCCATAAGAATGGCACCGCCGCCACTGCCACCACTGCCGCCGCCGCCGCCGGACTCTCCCTCGAACATAGTTGGTGGGGTTGAGTTTACGATGTTTTTCCGTGTATTTTTGAAGTGTTTTTGTATCATGATAATCTGATATTTTGTAATTGCAATTTTTAAAAAATGTTTTGAAATATTTTTGTATTATGATAATGTGGTACCTTGTAATTGTGATTGTGATATTTTGTATCTTAGTTAGCTGTCCAGAGTCGCTTTATGAGTGAGGCGGCATACAAGTTGAACAACAACAACAACAACAACAACAACAACAACATATTTCAATATTTTAAACCTGCAAGAATAATAAACCATAACAAGGTGTACACTGACACATTGGGAAGGATCACACATACTGTTAAACCATTGTGTAATGTTAGTGATGTGCTGTCAAGTCAGAACTTACAACAACATTAATATGGCTTTCAAGGTAAGATATTTGAGGAGTCCCACTGGTTCAATTTCCCCAACGAGTTTTTATGACCAAGTGGGAATTCAAACCCTAGTCTCTAGAGTCCTAGCACATCCTACTTACTGTTAGGGTCCCTTAGGTCTCAAAAAAGGACCTAAGTGAAACTTGAAAAGATGCAGGAATTAGTTTCACAGACTCCTTCTTGCCTTATTCCACCCTGGAATCATAGTTTAACACAATGGTTCCCAACCTTTTTTTGGCCATGCCTCACATAAGCATCTATAAAAACCTGATGCCACCCCACTGTGACATATAATTCTTATTGTTCAAAAAGTGGACTCCTATTCATGTGGAGAAAGACTAAAATGTCATTCAATGTTAATAACTCATTCTCAAATTGCCCCCCTTATAAATCAAATTGCCCTCCTGTGGGGCATGTACCCCATGTAGGAATCACGGGTTTTAAATTTAAACTACAGATCTAGGTAACAGCAAGGGAAGAAGGAATTTAAATTAAAGTGCTAAAGAAGCCAGCTAGCTACAAACCTGGCTACAACTGCAATTTCTGACTCACAAATAAGAAGAAGCCAAGAATCTGTAAGTATTTCTGGTTCATTTCTACGTCCAGATGAATGGGAGGAGAGAAGACTACACAATCTGGTGCTACAGGCAAGCTCCTTTCATCTTGTGCAACAACATTAAACAAATACAGCCATTTTAATTCTCAAAGCTTTCAAGATGAATCAGAAGGGAAAAAAATCACTGCTGTTTAACAATAGTGGAGACAGTCATTTCGTCATTTCCAATTTAACATTCTCAAACGTTTCCTCTTTATTGACACAGTTTACGATATATACTGTTTAATATTTAGGTAAAAGAAAGATCTGTGCATAACAAGTCCATCTCTACAGTTTCCCATGTTGTTGTCTCATATTATGTAGTGGTTTCCACCACATTCTCACATTTAAATCAACCTTTTAAAACCACATGGGTATAGTCCGAAGGAAACAATTTCTTTTTACTTGCTGACAACTTGGCAAGATATTTTGCAATATTTCTCCACGGAGCAACTTGATCTTAAATTTCAAGTTTGATGAGAACTGTTGTAGCCAATAAATAAAATTCTGCACCCTTCCTGTTATTTAATCCATTCCTTGCTGAAATGAGTCTTCTTTTGATTAAACGAAGCAAGCTGGTTTTCTGTTTCACAGTCTTTTTATTCTTAATTTTTTTATTTAAATAATTAAATATTGACAAAGGAAAACAAAACAAATAAAGAATACATAACAAGTAACAACAACAAAAAAGAATACAAAACCATTAGTATACATATTTGTCTTTGAAGTTATTTATACAGTTTAATACTTTTATCGTAATAATGTTTACATATCCCTTTATAATCAATCATCTAATGGTTCTACTAATATTTTGTTACTTAATACATTTTATAACTTACTTAACACCCGTGTGATATTTACATTTGTCTTGGAGGCTGAAAATACTTATGATTATACACTGGATTTCCAAAAAGCTAAGTAGTGGTGCACCACTGAATTGGTGGAGAAGCCTCCCATTTCCAACACTTCTTTTTATTTATCTCATGATGTTTTGCAGATCATGCTATATAACCAGGGTAGGAGGACATCACCCCAATTTTGGGGGGGTTAAGCAAACTCCTTGGTCCATGAGGCACCTCTGAATACAACCTCACTTTCACCACCCTTGAACACTGACAACCATATATTAGCTGTTAGATAATTTTATGCTGAACTTGAGGATTGGAAGGTCAGAATTTGAGACCCGAGTACTGCATGATGGAGTGAGTTCCCATCTCTGTCCCAAGCTCCCACCAACCTAGCAGTTTGAAAGCAAGACATTGCAAGTAGACAAATAGGTACCATTTCGGTGGGCACTCCAGTATTTATTCATGCCTGCCACATGTTCACAGAAACATCTGCAAACGCAGACAGCGCTGGCTCTTTGACTATAAACAGAGAAGAGCACTGAACCCTAGAATTGGATACGACTGGCGTTTGAGCAAGGGTGACCTTTACCTAATGCCTTTTAAATAACTAGTTACAAAGTCGCAAAGATGAGAGCAAGCTTTTTTAAATTATTATGAATTCAAAAGTCTTCATTTCCTTGTGACTTCACCAATGAAGGTGCCAGCCAATACTCTACTTGAACAACCTGACAACCTATTTTACATCCTTGCCATGGCCACTGCATGTGATAAGACCCCACCAGGCTGTTTTTGCCTACCCTTGCTTTTTTTTTTTGAAAAATACTTCCATATACCTTCTTCCATATACCGGAGATGAGTTCTGTTTTATGATGGACTAGGTGATTGCCCAGCCTTGGCCAGGATGTGTTTGTTGTATGTGTAGGTTTTCCGGCCCCTGATTCCCCCCAACACACAGACTCTCTCTCTCTCTCTCTCATTGAAAGTGTCTTGTTCCTGGGCTATAGAGGCTTACATGGAATGGGTTGTTCCATCCGCATCCGTTTTATAGATTATCTCTATTATTATTATATATAGGTTATCTCAGGAATTCCAGGACCTTTCCCTATCAGTCATTCACTCTCAACCAATCACAGTCCAACATGCAAATCAGCTCTCTCCAACATTCTATTCCCAGGCCTTGCTGTTAAACCAATCACAGTCCAACATGCAAATCAGTTCTTTCCAACATTCTATTTCCAGGCCTTATTGTTAAACTGCCGTTTTTTCTCCCAAGGCACCTTGGGAGTTGTAGTTCCTGTTCCTTTTCCCATTTTGTGGGGTGCAGGGCCCACCTCGGGCCCCAGGACCCACATCTTGACCATCTCTCCCACATCAGGTAAGTGTGTGCACAGTTTGGATGGGGACAGTTAAGGGGTGTGGAAGCCTTTCTAAGACCCACACGGGGACATTTCTCTTTTATAGGTATAGATAGGATACAGGTTTAAATAAATAAATAAATTTCTGTCAGCTGCTTTAAAATGCCAGTTTTCAGGGAGAAATATACTGTACGAATATTTCAGGGATATAAAATATAATAAATTGCAGGTGGGATGAGGAAAGCAGACATGTCCATATTGCAAATACATTGACTTTATTCTTCCCATTCCTCTCTTTTAGGTTTTGTTGTCCTCAAAAATCTGTTCATGAGAAACAGCAGCAGGAAGAATAGACAAAAACACTTACAGTGGTGTCTTACTTAGCCATTATCTTTCTTGTGGAACTATCAGAAGCCTGAAAAACATTTAACTCAGCAAATCAAAGCATAGCTTACTACTCATGAATAGAATACTATAAGAAATTAAGAGATATTCATCATTTAAGCACCTTTACAGGCTTAAATGTATTTTATTTATTTGCTATTTTTTATTTATTTTCCTATTAATTTTGATTTATTTTGCTATTTGCTATGTTTGTGATTGTCGATATAGCCACTAAAGCCTGAAAGGACGTTTTTATCATCATGTTTCTTTGTTGCTTTTAAATCTTTGTAAAATTTTGCAAGTCCCTAGAGTAAGAGGATAAGTTCTTAGCTATAGGGGGTATAAATATATAAAATTATATATATATATATATATATATATATATATATATATATATATATATATATATATATATATATATATATATATATATATATATATATATATATATATATATATATATATATATATATATATATATATATATATATATATATAAACAGAAGGATGCTTATATAATAAAAATTCTCATAAAGACCACACCTTCTAGTAGCATGATGGTGAACCTTGGCACTCCAGATGTTCTTGGACTTCAATTCCCAGAAGCCCAAGCCCCCATGAATCCACACAAAGGCGTTTATTCATCTTGCCCGCACCACCCTCATCGCTCCTGGGAGCGGAAATAAAACGCACCTGTATGGGGCGATGAAGGCCGGATGAATCACAGTAAACCCCTTCGTGTGGATTCATGGGGGCTTGGGCGTCTGGTTAATGCTGCAGTTTTGTCAAATGAGCTAATCTTAGCAACAAAGAAACAAAAAACCACCAACTGTTAATCTCAAAGTTGCAAAATAATACTTGCCATTATGAGGCTTTATATATGCTTGACATGTACTAATTTGGATAAATGTATTGCACTCTAACTAGTTTTGTTCCTTCTTTTTCTTCCACATCTGAATCCGAATATAGGCGATCATCATAGGGATCAGTCATGAAGACTGTCCTGAGAATATAGTGCAGTGGCCTTTCATCTGCCTTTCACATTGCAGCATGACACCCATCGTACCACTGATCCAGTTCCGCGTGTCAATTTCTGGGCTTGAGCCCTTTAGGCAGACAAAGTCCTCCTCAGCCCCACACCTGTATTGATGAAGCTGATGCCCTCCATCAAGTGGGATTTAATCCACTTGGGGACCATCACCCTTCCCTGTGGACTTTGGCACCCAAGCCCGTTAGTCTCAGGGTTGTCAGGTTAGTTAACCACCACCAAACCAAACACGGCATTGAGTCACTGGCAATACTCTATTACCATAGCAGGATAATTGGACCAGACTTTCAGTTTGGTTCCTACAAAACCAGAGTCCATTTAAGTAACATAGCAATGAAATGTAGCCACACTCAGTAATAAAAGCAATATTGGTGCTTACTTTAAGCATAAAGTGATACTACCAGACACTCATGATTTTATTTTCTCTCTTTTTCTGTTTAAAGAGAAAACAGAATATATTCCTATTAGAAACCACAAAGTAAAACCACAAGTAAAAATTAACACTGATGGGATTTATCCAAGTTGGTGGCTTAATAAATAAAAATGTTTATGTGAAGTAACTTTTAGCTACCCTTTAATGCTTTAATCCTTTATCTCATATTAAAACATAGTCGGTCTGAAACAAAGCCATACGCTTTTAAACTGAAGCAAACCACATACTCGATGGTACCTGAAGCTATTGAGACATATCTAATCAAGCTCTTTCTTATGATATCAATATTCTTGCCACAGAGTTTGCTTATTGCTCTTCAAAGTGCTTTCACACATATCACAAGTGCGGTGCTTATTTTGTTTGCTTGGGTGGAGGGCTTCATTTAACACAAGTACACAAATGTTTCAACTGCTACTTCCATACCTCTACACTGGAAAGAGAAACAATGTGATGATGGGAAGATATATGGCTCTTGTACACAATACAAAGGAAAGGTTATCACCCACTCTTGCCTTCTAGTTGTTGCACTTACTATGCTCTTACTATGCTTGGATTTTCAAATATTATCAGCTTCCACATCCTGTATCAGTGATGGCTAACCTTGGCGCTCCAGATGTTCTTAGACTTCAATTACCAGAAGCCCAAGTCAGCACTCCTGCTGATCAGGGCTTCTGGGAATTGAAGTTCAAGAACACCTGGAGTGCCAAGGCTAGCCATCACTGTCCTATATCTAAATCCATTTCATCCACCCCCTATGTTTATAAGAGCTGAGGGGGGCTGTGGAGGGCAGGACATTTTGAGATCACTCATTCATAGGGTTGCCATAAGTCAGAGGTGACTTGACGGCACATAACAATAATCCTAAAATGAATAATGCTTGCCTTTAGATTTTGACCCTGTTCTATGATATCTTTGATTCTCAGCCTTCTTACACTATTATTGGTCTCATTTTCAAAGTGTTAAGTCTATTTCAGCTCACATACTTCCTTCTCATCAGATGGTGGAACTACTGTTTGTGTGGAGTACATTTAAAAGATGCTTCATGGGCAACCAGAGAGGTTTTTTTTTTTAATTAAAAAATAGGAAACTGAGAATCAAGGGAAAAGGCCTGCTCTTCTGAACACCCAATTGCTTTTAAATAGCTGTCACAATAAACTTTAGGAATGCCAATGAAACAAAAAGCTACTTTGCCCTGATAGAAGCTTCCTACCTTTTTCCTAAGCCTTGGTTCCATCTTAAGAGATAAGGGCTTTCCATCTCTCTAACCCATTCTTTTCTCAGGTCATCTTCTTACTGAGGCTTTGCAAGATCTCCCATTTAGGAATGAGGAAGAGGTTATTCTGGACCTACCTACAAGAACACGTTCTTCACATCTGGGGTTGGATTAGGTAGATATAATATTTTAGCTTCTGTGTTAATCGTATTTTGATTTGCAGACTTTTCTGCCATGTAACTGAAACCCTTTTAGGACTATTTAACTGAGAACTTTTAGGGCTGCTTCTGTTGAGAATTAAGGTAGTACAGATAACATTTCAGGCAGCACCTCATTCCATAGGTTTGCATGCCATTGGGATTTCATTTAAAAGGCTGATGTAGTTTTGTCTGGATCATATTTATTTGGACAGCTTTAGTGAGAATGGAATAGAATCATAGTCTGTTTTTCCTGGCAAAATTACGTAACAAATAGTTTGATTTTTTTTTTTGTAAACGCTATGGCTTTCTACACAAAATGTTGCTGTATTGACTTTTCACTTGAATTTTTTTCCTCACAAAATGTTACTGTATTGACTTTTTACTTGAAAATGTTCCATCCTTTATAAACCAACAAAAGGCCTTCATAACGTCCGCCTGTTCTTTATGCTAAACTTCAATAAAGCTGCAAAATTAATTGCACCCATGAATAGCCTTGAGTCATTTCTGGTTATGCTCCCCTACCTACATGGTTGAAAAGAAACTCAATTTCAGGTTTAAATAGGAAGAACGACAAACAATGCAGACCTAGGCAGAAGAGATGGCAGAACTTTTTTGCTCTGTAAGCTAATGGCATGGGGGGGGCACACACAGAGATACTTCTATGAAGATTTTGTGCGGGAGCAAAGGATGCACCCACTTTAAGCAGTGCCTCCCTCTGCCTATGTTTAACTTGCACATAAACTCAGGTATCATAGAAGTACAATACATCAGCGATTTCTTTCTCCGTAAGCCTAAAACCAAAAAAATCTTTGGTAAAGCGGGCTGTATGTTGCACAGCTAAATGGATATACACACATCTTGTGAATCACAGCACTGCATGAAATGCTGTGGTTGTGTGCTACATAACTCTGGCTTTGTACATGCTGCCATCACCACAAAGGATGTATTATGAAACACTGCCTTCAAAGCTTACTTTGTAAAACGCGGCAAGGCTGTGATCAGCAGCTGCCTTCCACATGTCAATATCCTTGCTTGGATATAATACAATGGAACAGCCTTAGACAACCGTGGTAGGGCCACTGTTATTCATTATATTCTTTTATTAGAATTCTATTTCTCCCTAGCTATCTGTGTCCCTGTAGGGAAGGACAAACTGTACTCTTGAGCATGACCACGGCTAGCTGCAGTTGCTGCTGAATGCATACAACTAGAACCAGCTGTGAGCAACCTGCACATACATATTGCCAAGTAAGGACACACTTTGTAGCTGGGCTTTGTTTTTAATTATATTACACAACAGGCTTCATCTCTGGCTTTCTCTTTTTGGTACTTTACTCAAAGTATTACCATGACAATAAAATCATGGGTAATGTACTGCAGACTTTGAGAAAGAGCAAAGGATTTTGACTAGAAGTATCTTCAGTAAAAACGGCGTCATAATGGTACTGTTTCACATTTTTACAGGACTCCAGTAAGTGACTATATTGTCACTTTAAGGAAGGTCTGCCTACAGGAAAACTTGCTTCAAGGAAAGAAATCCATAGGGAATGACGGTCCGCTTCAAGGGGGAAAAAATCACAACAAAATCAATTTACAGAATAGCTTTCCCTCATGGTTTTTAATGTATGCAATGTTTTCCTATGGGAAACTGCTTTGAGGGAAAAATCACTATAAGGAAAACCCTACGGAACGGATTGATTCCTTAAAGTGGGGGTCCACTGTATTGGGTTTTTCTTCTGCTTTCTACCTCTTGGGTTGCTTGAACAGAGGCTGCCCTTCCTTTCTGTTACATGTTTGTTGCTGCATCCAAATCTAGGACCATGGCTTATCCCTGGTTTGTTTCAGTGCCCTGCTAGTCTCTTGTCACACCACAGAAGTATAAAGCAAAAGAAAGCAGCTAAGAAACAAAACTCTTTCCCAAACAAAACTTCTCTTACCAGTCCTTTCCTGAAATGTATCCCCCTTCTCCATTCTGGTGGTGTTCAGATGTGTTTTTGGATAAAATCTCCACTCTCCACACCCACCTATGTTAAGCTCTGACTTATTTCAAATATACTTCGCCAAACAATCTAGGACAGAGGTTCCCAGCCTTTTCAAGCTGGGGGCCGGGTCACACTCTCTCAGTCAGTTTCGAGTGCTTGATGGCCATTTTGCCCTGCCTACATGATGGGGAGTGGCCATTTTGTCCCAACAGCTTCAAAGGGGCAGCCATTTTGTTTCTCAAATGCCCTTGGAGGTGATGGGTAGGCCACATGAAATGACACTGTGGGCTGTATCCGGCCCAAGGACCTTAGACTGGGAACCCCTGATCTAGGTCACTCTTGCAAAAGAAACAAACCATGTCCTATTTTGTTACAATCTTGGTTTGTTTGCTCACGCCACATGCCAGTACCAGGCTGATATCCCAAACAACCTTCGGTTGTTTTTGTACTGACATAGCCTCATTGTCTTGTCTTGTTCACTTGTTACTAGCTGGAGCAAACAAATGGAAGGTGAGCAGAAGAAGACTCTTGTTTAGCACTCTGATCACCTCCTGATGTGCCATCAAGTTCTCCCTTTCTAGACATATTCTGGGTTTATTCTTTAAAAAATAGTAATCCTGCCACCTTCAAGGATGTACTTTCTAGACAAGACTTCATCCTGAAACCTAATGACATTTTCATAAGATGTATTAATGGCTCACACAAGTTGGAGATAGATGGATACCTATCAACAGTCACAAGGGACTACGGTGGCTTAGTGGTTAAGATGCTGAACTGACGACTGGAAGGTCGGCAGGTCAGCAGTTCGAGACCCGAGTACAGCATGACAGAGTGAGCTCCTGTCTCTGTCCCAGGTCCTGCCAACCTAGCAGTTAGAAAGCAAGAAATTGCAAGTAGATAAATAGGTACCACTTCAGTGGGAAGGTAAACAGCATTCCATGCATGCCACATGTCCATAGAAACGTCTGCAAATGCCACATGTCCACAGAAATGTATGTAGACACAGACAGCGCTGGCTCTTTGGCTATAAACAGAGATGAGCACTGAACCCTATAGTCGGATATGACTGGCTTCCGAGCAAGGGCGATTTTTACCTTTTCCTATCAACAGTCAACAAGTCAGAGCTGGCCCAAAGAAAACAGATACTATATCCCTCCTCCCCATCTGAATGATCGTCATTCAATGAGACGAATATCAATCAGTCACAAATAAGCAGTTATGGCACCACACTTCTGGGTAGGAAAGATTTGCCTGTTGCCCAGGAGACACGTGTGTATTTGCAATGCTTTCCACTCTTAAGGAAAAGTAAAATCGGGCTCCTTAGATACAGGCAGTGGTGGGCATCAGCAGGTTCACACCAGTTCACCAGAACCAGTAGCAGAAATTCTGTCTGGCCCACCCATCCAAGTTTTGAAGTAAAGTAGTCCTAATTCAGGTGCAACACAGGGCTTTCCCCCTTGGCCATGCCCACCATACCACACCCACAGTGTGGTAATAAATTTTTTTGGAGCCCACACTGGATACAGGACTAATCTGTGAATGTGAAGAAATAAAATAAATTCAGCATTAATGTGCATGCAAATTATACCTAACTATGCGCACAAAAGACAATCTAGAAACAGCTAAGATAATGCTTTTGAAGTAGCTCATTTTTGGTCAAATATAGTCTAATCATTAGTTTTAACTTTATCTATCTCTCATATACATCCATCATTTTAAATCGTGATAAAAGGAAGGAAGCAAGGAAGAGAGGAATGACTCGCTGATTAGAAACTGAACCACCAGTGAAAAAAATCAAATGGCAAGGCTGGACAAGTCCTTTTGATAGGGTAGTTTGCCAAGACCAAGTTGTGTTTTCAACATGCAATCCTGAAGAGACGTGTTTGAAGCAGGTGGAAGACTCCTGTAACATTTATTTTCCTTGCAAAGTAGCAATGAAGCAAACTAAGATGAAGTGGGAGTGAGGGGTCTTCTGAAAACATCCAACTGAGGATCTGTTGTTTAGAAGTATGTGAACAGGGGGCAAAGGACAAGTGAAAGATGCTTTGCTTGGGAAAAGTGTTTTGCTTATTGCTTGCTTTTACTTTATGCTTCTGTGGTGTGGCATGAGACTGTAACAGCGCAGCAAAACAACAACAACCCAGGGTAAGCTGGGATCCCAGATTTGGACCTTGCAACACAAATGCAGCAGAAAGGAAGGGCAGCATCTGTTCAAAATCCAAGAGGCACAAACAGAGGAAAAACATGATTTTGAACTCTGGTGCATCTATGGTAGGTCTGGACACTTGAAAACATCGCCATAGGTGAGGTTAAGCAGCTGGACCACAGAAAAGTACAGTACTTTCAATTTCCCAAATCCCTGTATGTTTGGAAGTTTGTGGCAATCATAATCATCTTCTTGTTCTGATGTATCTGAATACTGGCGATTCTCATGGCCATCAGCCATGAAGACTGTCCTGAGAATATAATCTGCCTTCCATATCGCAGCATGACACCCGCACCACTGATCCGGTTCCGCAAGTACCTTTCTGGTCCTCAGCCCTTTTGGCACACAAAGTCTTCATCAGGCCAAGGCCAGTATTGATGAAGCTGCTGCCCTCCAGCAAGATGGATTCAAGTGGGATTTAATCCATTTGGGACCCTCACCTTTCCCTGTGGAATTTGGCTGTTAGTCCTCAGGTTTGTCAGGTTAGTTAACCACTGCCTGACACTTGGCATTGAGTCAGTGGCAGTATGGTCTACTCTATTACCATAGCAGGATAACCTGGCCAGACAGCATGACAATCATCAGTATAGTCAAAGCATCCCCAGCGTCTTCAAATTATCCTTTACATAGAGAATATTCCCCCCCCCCAAAAGGACATAAATGTTCTCACAAGTTCTCTCATTAAAAATGTTCTTCACATTTGCTTCCTGGGCACTAAAGCTCATGAAAAACTGATGGAGAACTAGCCATATGATCTAGTAGTGAAACACTTAATTAAAACAGCTTTTTAATGTCCTGTGTTGCTGCTGTTTATCTGCGCCCACTGTGTTTAGGAGGGGAAATCACCATGCAAATATCACCAGGCAGCTTCTAAACCGATTTCATGAAGAATGTAAATATTGTATTTTACTAGGCATGTGTGGAAGAAAAGGCCAAGGCCTGAAATTGCACAGAGAAAAATATGCTTTAATATTTTACGAAGCACTACATGTCTTGAATTTTGCTGTACAAAGGTGGCCTAGGAAGAGCCATTCTTTTGATAAGCTTGAAAAGTTTTTCAGGATTTAATACTGGGGGCAAAAAAGTAGAGATGAAAGGAAAGAGTTAAAACTGGCCAGGGTTCACATTCTCAGAACAGAGTATGGAATATTTTTAAATACAGAGCAGACTGTATAAAAGTAATCGGTTACACTTCTCATTCCAAGATCTAGAAGCTAGTTTATTATATACTCTATTGTCAATATATTTTTTCAGCTTTATAAAATTACTCTTCATTTTCATGTTACTCAAAACTATTACTCTTGCCATTTTTTTAAATGAAAATGCTGCAAGCCTTGGGTAGAGAACACACTTTGTAGCCACCCACTTCGTTGTCACTTTGAGACAAGCAAGAAAAGCTTCAGGCACAGTTGGGGCCGGATGACCTGAACCCTATAGCAGTTCTCTTCTCTTCTTTAATTATGTAAAGAAAATGGTCACCCTTGCTTGAAAGCCAGTCATATCTGACTCTAGGAGGCAGTGCTCTTCTCTGTCTATGGCAAAAGAGCCAGAGCTGCCTGTGTGTGTAGACACTTCCGTGGTCATTTGGCAAGCATGACTAGACACTAGAGTGCACGGAACGCTGTTTACCTTTCTACCTATTTATCTACTTGCAGTTTCTTGTTTTCTAACTGTTAGGTTGGCAGGTGTTGGAACAGATGATGGGAGCTCACTCCGTCATCCAGCCCTCGGGTCTGCTGACCTTCCAGTGATCAATTCCAGCATCTTAACCATTAAACCTCCACAGTAAAACAAGTACCAGTTTATTGGGGCAAAGTGACAATTACCTTGTGAACTACCCAAAGAGTGCTCTAAGTGTTGTGGGCCAGTATATACTGTAAGTGTAATTGCTATTTATCTAATTAAAAAGTTACAGTTACATTCCAAAAGGGATAAAGTCATCCACCATTATGTTAGAGTCCAAGTGTGATAGCCTTATCTATTTGTTATTTTGAAAAGAAATGAATTACAAGTAACTAGTTTCTGTGTAAACTCGGCATCAGAATGCCCTTGAAATACAGCTGAAAAAATGGACAGGGAGTCAGAAACAAGAATGGAGTAATTAAAAATGCTTTTGAATTCCGAAGTCCGAAAGGAAAAGAAAAAATATGGAAGGGAAAGCGAGAACTGTGTTGAATGTAACTGAATTAAAACAAAACAGTTCATAAATCCTAATCCTACACCAGATTATGAAAGTGAATAGTGACACGCAGAGGGCTTTGTGTAGCCAGGAGGATGTGTGACCTTTAAAAGATCATTTTCTAAAAGCAAACAATTCCCAAATGAAGCTCAGATTCCTGCTAGGTACAGCACAGCTCTGTAAAACAGATTTTAGAGTTGGAGATGATATTATTTTCATGGTACTTTCCAAAGTGTGTTAGATATCAGTTGCCATGCTAATCTCCCCAAAGAATAAAGCAACAGATTTCTTCAAACCCTCCTCTAGTATTACTTAAAACTGGTTGTAGCAAATAAGGACCTTATTGAAAGTGTGAGTCCTTAACAGATGGTCTCCAGCTAAGGGTTAACTATTTAGCACTAGCTAAAGACTGTGGTGGCTCAAGTGGCTAAGACGCTGAACTTGACTACTAGAATTTCGGCAGGTCAGCAGTTTGAGACCCAAGTAATGCATGACAGAGTGAGCTTCTATCTCTGTCCCAGCTCCTGTCTACCTAGCAGTTCAAAAGCAAAAAAAATGCAAGTAGATAAATAGATATCACCTTGGTGGGAAGGTAGGCTCTTTGGCTATAAAAAGAGATGAGTACTAAACCCTAGAGTCAGATACGACTGGCTTTTGAGCAAGGGCAACCTTTACCTTTCCTAAAGACACCAGTCTTTACCTAAGCAACCACACTCCTCAAGTGTTTGTGCTATTTTTAATTTATTTACAGTAAAACCTCACATAAAGAGCAGCTTGCTTAAAGACTAACTCGCTTAAAGAGCAGCATTTTCTCTGAATGGTCGCCTCGCTTAACAACTACAACCAAACACAAACTTGCTTAACAAATAAATCGGGGTTTGTAATCTCCCCCCCCCCCATCAAAAGTCACAATTGGTCACTTACAATGGTGTTTCGCTTAAAGAGGAAACTCGCTTAAAGAACTAACAACAGAAAACTTTTTTTGCTACCAATTGCATTAGAGATGCTCACTCTCCTTTCAACATAGAAAATTATGACCACTTGGCTATTCTCTGTTTGCAGTGAAATAAAATGAGTATAAAATAAGGTCTAGCATAATAATGGGAATTCACCAAAACCAAATAATAAAAAAACCAATTAAGTTTTGAATTGGAACTGCTGGAGTCTAATACTTATTAAAGCTCATTACCACTCTCAACAGAAATACTTCTTTTCAGAATAATAATGAGAACCTAAGCAATAATAAACTGCATTCTGATTCAATAAATGCACACTTGTTAATGGGTTTGTTTTTATGTTTTCTACTTTCTTGCTTTGATTCCTACTTACTTGATAAACATCCCTTTCTTTGTGCGGTTCATTTCTTTCTGAATGTCAAGGAAGGGTGAATTGGCTTCTGCTTGGACATATATTTCTCCCAACATAGGAAACATGAATGAATGTATAATGAATCAACTGCTACCAGTTTTTAAACCTACCATGAATACTTTCCCTTGATGTGGGCTTTTTATCAATTTATTATGATGTTTTACTGTTTTGGCTTGTTGGGTATTTTGCTGTCTCTTTGCATTTCACCTTTTAGTGTAAATTATCCCACCTCACCAATGTGGTAGAGACTTTGACAGTGTCAGCAAGCATTTAAGGGTAATCTAGTACAGAGTGATTGCTTAGGATTCTCAAAAGGCTTTTGAGAAAGATCCCTGCCAAACACTTCCGAGCAAACCAATGGATAAAGGGAGAGATCTGTTGAGGGATCAGTAATTTAACATTTCTTAGGGATTATTGGGAAACCCAGAAGGGTGAGGGTCAGCATTTAGATGCCTGAAGGTCACAGATAATTAATGGACTACATGTTGTGCATTCCTGTGGAAAACCCAAGATCTGTTTGTTTAAAATGAGCCAGCACAGGAAACAATCCTCCTTCAACTCCACCATTCTTTATTGAGGTTAAATCCTTTTATATAAGTAATTAAGTTGTAGTTACGGTTCAAGATGACTAGTTACCTCTCAGTGACTTACACCCACAATGTAATGTAGTTATACCTTCATCACTGGGGGAGCAAGAATTACAGTGGTACCTCACTTAAAGAGCATAATGCGTTCCATGGGATTGCTCTTTAAGCGAGTTTACTGTTTAGGCAAAACACCATTGTAAGTGACCAACTGTGACTTCTGATGGGGGTGGGGGGGATTGCAAATCACAATTTAGTCATTAAGCGAGTTTTTGGGTTTTGATTGGTTTTAGTTGTTAAGCGAGGCAACCATTCAGAGAAAATCAGCACTCCTGTTGATCAGGACTTCTGGGATTTGAAGTTCAGAAACAGCTGGAGTGTCAAGGTTCACCATCACTGAAGTAGACCATACTGCCAGCAACTCAATGCTGAGTGTTAAGCGGTGGTTAACTAACTTGACCACCCTGAGGGCTAACAGCCTTGGGTGCTGAAGTCCACAGGGAAGGTGATAGTCCCTAAATGGATTAAATTCCACTTGAATCCATCTTGATGGAGGGCAGCAGTTTCATCAATATTGGCTTGGGGCTGAGGAGGACTTTGTGTGCCAAAAGGGCTCAGGACCAGAAAGTGACTCACGGAATGTGATCAGGGGTATGAGTGTCACGCTATGATGCAGAAGGCAGATGAAAGGCCACTGGATTATATTCTCAGGACAGTCTTCATGGCTGATCCCCATGATGATCGCCTATATTCGGATTTGGATATGGCAGAAGAAGAAGTAATCTATGGCTAGTTACTTCTTAACTCTCTTTGGGTGCATGCAGCAGAAAGGAAAGACAGCATCTGTTCCACAGAGTCATCTCATTATAACAGCCTGGTTCACAGCAGTTTGCTCTCCTAGTAAAAATAATGTGATATTTCCTTCCCACTTCTGCTCAGAGTATTTTACGATGCCTGCTACATCTCTTGTTCCTATCAGTCATTCCAAGAGAAAACAGGAAATGCAGAGGGATCACGTGAGCTGTGCTAGCAGGACAGGGCAGCCGAAAGGGGTGGGGTGGGGGTATTGATTTCCCCAGGCCAAAAAGGCTGACCTGGCAATTCCATTTGTAGCGCACAGCGCTTTGCAGCAGTCTGGAGTCCACGAGGCTGAAACTCATTTTCTCAGAAATCTCCCTCCTTATGCCTCGCCCTGGCATGTGGCCACGTAGCCTCCAAGCTGCTGCAGATTGACAGAACTGATAAATATGGTCCTCCTGACTAGCATAATTATGAAGAAGATGGTACGGCATTCTCATATATTAGTCGCAAATGCTGGCATTGCTCTTCCTTATTCCCCCATCTGTTCTTTGAGCACATCGTACTAGGATAGAAGAAGGTCTATCCTGGTTTCATTTTTCAGCTATAACGACCCATCAAAGTAAGGCTGGGCAAAAAATAAAAATAAAAAAATCCCTCCTTTGCCTATCATTCCAATGTGAATCTTTTTCTTTATTTCTCACAAACAGGCAGCCAATGGCACCTGGATCACAGCTGTGGAGGTTGCTGTGTGTTCTGGGCATTTGCAGCCTCATAATCTGAGGTTGGATAACTTCCAACTGCTTTTAGAAGGATATAATGTACATCCACATACGTTGAGTGAAAACCTCTCCTGTCAGTGGACGAAGGGAAGGCATCCACGAGGCAATAGGAACCAGAGGCGACAATTTGATTCAACCTCATAGTCCTCTGATTTATTTGCCCCTGGTTTAACTCATGTCAAAAGACATAAACTAACTCAGCATGTAAACTAATATTATTGGTCAGTGCACCTTTCAGCACTTTGTTGATGTTTTCAGTCCTTAAGCTGCTACTGTTGCAGGATGCTTAAAACGATATCTGATCTCCACTTCTCTGTTGTTGCTGTTTTAAAGCAAAGAGATGGAGAATTAAAACTTCTGGATCACATCAGCAGCTGGTTGTTTCTCTCCCACTTGGGGACTAGGTTTACTTATTCCAAATCTGGCAGGTTATCACCAAATGAACAAAATTTCATGAGCCGCTTTTCAACACACCTTAGCGAGGGCTAGCCAACAAGGAAAACTAATATGAGCCGATTTGGTACTATTGATGAATTGGTATTACCAAAATTAGGGCTGCATATCTGTTATTCTCTAGACCAGTGGTGGCAAACCTATGGCAAGCTTGCCAGATGTGGCACTCTTATGCCTTTCTTAAACATCCCAAAATGTATAACAACAGGCTGAAACTACAGGGAGCCGTCTCAAGAACAGTTTCTTCTCCAGAGCAATTTTGGACTTAAATGGAAACTCTGGACTCTGAAGTCATCTTATCTTATTTTAAATTATAAATTTTTAAATGGTACTGTATGGTACTGTCTTAATTGGTGTTTCTGTAGCTGTTTTAAATTATGGGGCATGCCTTATTCGAGTTGATATATAGCAACCGAGACATTTCGTTGTCCCCGCAAGGGGACAATGACAATAAAGATTTATCATATAATATCTTATTTTATCTTATCTTAAAACATCTTAATTGTTAGAGCAGTATGACAATGGAAGCAATGACCTTGGGAAGTGGTGAGTGCTCCAACGCTGGAGGCATTCAAGAGAGAATTGGACAACCATCAGACAGATCTGCTTTGATTTGGATTCCTGCATTGAGTGTTGGATTGGACTTGATAGTCTCAGAGGCTATTCAAACTCAATTATTCTGTGTTTCACCCCAGCTCAGAGTTTGATCCACCCAGAGTTTGACTGCCCAGCAGCCCAATGGGGGCGCTTCCTCCCTCCCCCAGCACAGTTTGCCCCACCCCTCTGCCAAGCAGTCCAATGGAAGTGCTTCCTCCCTTACCCCAGAACAGTTCTCCCCGCCCTTTTGTTTGGGCACACAGTATCTAAAAGGTTCACCATCACTGCTCCAGGCCAAGAAGCAGGAACCTTGTTCTGAGCTTCTTCAGGCATGCATGCTTCTCAGGCCACCTGTTGGGTCTTCACAACTACTCCACAGTCTAAAGAAAAGGGTGCTAGAGCAAAATTTCAGTGATGAGATGATGACACAGTCCCAGCCTGGACTCATATAAGAACAGTATTCCTCTGTTTACCTTGATTAAGTGTGCAAAGCAAAAAAGGATTTCTGTTACTTGGTGAGGATGGAACTCCATTTTTTTTTTACTTGATTTGGACCATGCTGGCTATTACAGATTTATGAACAAAAAGCAAAAACAGCAAGCACCTTCTTCTGCAGTTCAGCTTGAGAAACACAACCTTCCTGAATATTATGGTTTTAGTCAGTTTTCAGCACACATCCTGGCTCATAAGCAGTGATGGGCAGCTCCCGGATCGCACCGGTTCGTGCATGCCTCTACACCAGACATGCCTCTACATCAGAGTTCACAGAATGCTGTTTACCTTCCAACCAAAGTGTGCCTTATTTATCTATTTGCAATTTCTTGCTTTCGAACTGCTAGGTTGGCAGAAGCTGGGACAGAGACAGGGGCTCACTCTGTAGTGCAGTACTCAGGAATCAAACTTTGACCTTCCAGTCGTCGAGTTCAGTGTCTTAACCACTTGAGCCATCGCAGCCCCAAGAAAGAGAATAAGTTTTTCATTAAGATGAGATTGATCCCCCCTCCCTTTATTTGTCATAATGACTTGTATGAGTGGGTTTTTTTTATTGGGTGGTGGCCTGAATGTTTTATGTGGAAGAACAGAGTCATAACTAGCCATTTCTGCATCTGGTGTTTTGCAGGTTAAGCTTTGGCCACAGGAAAATGGCATATACAGTGACAGGACAGAAGAACAGCAGTGATTGCCTTAGTTTGCATAGGTGATGCCCGTATCAGTTCTGCACCCAGTCCAAGTCTCTGTATTTCCTTCTGCCACCAAGCAAAGTGGTTGATGTGATATGTAACGAGGCAGGCGGGTTTACATTCTTCTTGTAGTAAATATCAATAGGGAGGTTCACACCTTTCTAGCACCAAGTGTTTGTGTCTTCTAAATTTTGCATCTCTGGGTCAAAGCCCCACCTTAGCTACAGATCTGCTGAGACATCTCTGCATGATGGTTTAACAGAAATCAATTAATGCTGTATGAAGAAGGCTCTGGATGTCAACTCTCCTGTTGACATGAGTTTGGGCTTTTTAAGACCTTGACAAAATAACCACAAAGCTACTGATCTTTAATCAGAACTGCATTAAAATGAGCCATAAGATCTAGTTACTAGAGTCTTTTACTAGATCTGTCTCTCTGTGCTGCAGAGTCATATTACAGTAGCGGCAATTTGGCAGTGCATTGGCTTTCTGAGAATAAGGTTTTAAACTGCTTAGACTCTGATCAGACATTAACTTAGTGAGGGCTAGACAGCAAGCAACAGCCACTCTGACAAAGAATGAGACATAAATTCTTCTCCAAAATAAATGAAAACTGATATTTTGGAAGAAGATTGTATGTGTCAGGGTCTCAATTTGGGCTATCTATCTATCTATCTATCTATCTATCTATCTATCTATCTATCTATCTATCTATCTATCTATCTATCTATCTATCTATCTATCTATCTATCTATCTATCTATCTATCAGTTACTTTGGGCAATGAACCAAGTTAAAACAAAGTATTATGAGCCACAGATAAAAAAGATCAAAATAAAATGTGCAAAGCATAAATCAAAGTAAAAAAAAGTATAAAAATATGGCAGCAGAAATAACTTATAGAGCACATGAGTGGTTCTCTCCTGAATAACAAGGCTTTGATTTGTTACCGGAAGGCAAAAGTGATTATCTTGCACAAGAGATAGATGATATATTAAAGTAGACAAAGGACTATTTAAATATTTCCCCCCATAGTGAAAAGCAGCAGAATATATTAAAAGGATAGGGATTTTACCTTTTCAGCTTGGGAAAAAAGCAACATGTGAAATACAGTACCTTCTAGGCCCGTGATGGTGAACCTTGGCACTCCAGGTGTTCTTGGACTTCAATTCCCAGAAGCTTAAGTCAGCACTCCTGCTGATCAGGGCCTTCTGGGAATTGAAGTTCAAGAACAGCTGGAGTGCCAAGGTTCGCCATCATTATTCTAGACTATAGCTCTGGGCTATTTTCTTGGGTGCAATTCTGCTGGACTTGTTGGATGTGGGCTTCTGGGAGTTAGATAAAAGCAAAGGTCTCCCTTGCTCGAAAGCCAGTCGTGACTGTCTCTAGGAGGCAGTGCTTATCTCTATTTACAGCCAAATAGCCAGCCCTGTCTGCATCTGCAGATATTCCTGTGGTCATGTGGCAGGCATGACTAGACATCAAAGTGTACAGAATGTTGTTACCTTTCCTGTTGAAGTGGTACCTATTTATCTACTTGTGATTTCTTGCTTTCGAACTGCTAGGTTGGCAGGAGCTCGGATAGACAACAGGAGCTCACTCAATTGTGTAGCACTCGGGTCATGAACTGCTGTACTGCCAACCTTCTGGTTGTCAGCATCTTAACCACTAAGTCACCACGGCTCCCTTCTGGGAGTTACGGTCTGGGGGAATAAAACCTTTCCTACGTTCTGGAGTTAGTGACACCATCATCAGCACTTGAGTGGGATGCTGACAAAGGGGGAAATAGGAACATGTTGGAGGCTCAAATGGCCATTGGCCTCTGTTCAACTCTCCATCACTTTTTAGTTTAAGATGGAAACAGATTTTAAAGACAGCTGAAAACGTTAGCATGATGTTACTGCTTCCCAAAGGTATGGATTCTTACATCTTGGGTTCTATTAATTTTGCATGTTTTTATGCAATTTGTTAAAAACAACAACTGCACACCAGTCTCTCTGATAGTTGGATGATATAACAGGAACACAAGATGAAGAACTAAGGAATCTGGCTTTTGCAAACTCCAGCGCAGACTGATATGATTGGCATTTCCTGATCTAATGTGAGTATTGGGATGTAATTATCCTTTGAGTGTGGTACTTTTCAAATGTTGTGATTAAATTAAAAGGTCAAGATAACCTGCCAACATACTTAGAAAAGTTTATTTTAATGCAGAATCATTTAGATATGAACCCTGGTGGCACAGTGGTTAAACTGCTGTACTGCAACCAGAAAGGTTGTGAGTTCGACTCATCCTTTCATCCTTCTGATATTGGTAAAATGAGTACCCAGCATGTTGGGGGCAAAAGGCTAATTAACTTGTGAAACACCCAGAGAGTGCACTAAGTGCTATGGGGTGGTATATAAGTGTGATTGCTTTGCTTTGCTAGACATGTGCATTTTCTTGGGGGGAGGATCAATTACATGTGTTAAGATTTCTCCCCAGAAATTTTAAAAATTAGATTAATGTGAAATCAGGTCACAGAAAAGCAAAACTGATATGAACTAGAAATAGACCTATCATGCGCCTCTATACCAGTGGTGGTGAACCTATGGCACATGTGCCAGAGGTGGCACTCGGAGCTCTCTCTGTGGGCACCCGTGCTGTCACCCCACTACAGAGTTTGCCTCACCCCTCTGCCCAGCAGCCCATTGGAAGAGTTTCCTTCCTCCCCTGTTCCTGTATTGGAATTTTGCGATAAATAAGTGGGGTTTGGGTTGCAGTTTGGGCATTTGGTCTCTAAACGGTTCACCATCACTACTCTATACTGTGGATAATTATTTTCCCAAGTCCTTCAACACTGTGAAAAAATATTAACAGACCTTTTTTAGCTTTAGTCAACCTGCTACTAGAGGATTCTTACAACCATATTGAACATTCTATCGTATGTGCTTTTTTTCATTTTTACATTAGTAAGCCTGTTATTATTTATTTATTTATTTATTCCATTTATACCCCACTCATCTGGCCAGCTAACAAGACAAACTCGCATATTAAAAAACATATATTAAAAATACAAAGGCATTCTTTAATGCAGAGCAAAGAACATGTCAGGTACGTTTTTACATTTCTTGACACTGATTTATGGTCTAATACATCCCTGCCAGAAGTGCCCTTTTTATAGCAAACAGTTTTGTACCTTAAAATAAACCTTTGGGGGAAAACAATTACTAGGTTTATTTATCAACTGTCCTAGGAAAATTTGAAATGACATTTGGTAAATGAAACACTTAAAAAAATTAAGGGCACTAGAATATCAGAACCTCCGTGTAGCAGTCAGTTATCACATATAAATTACTCATGCCTATTTTAAAGCAAAGGTTCTTGAATATTTGGAATCAGACAAGCCCAAAGCCAGAGTTATAACTAGGAGGGGTAACGGAGAATTATTTGGTGAATGAAACTAAAGGAAACAGATAAACAAATTGACTACTATGCTGCTGGAACACTAGAAACTACATATATGCACAGTGGTTTTTTAATGGTTTTCAATTACATTTTTCCTACCAACAACAGGCTATCTGACAAATCACGGCTGGTATGCATTGTACCTACAGTTTCATTTAACAAAAGGTATCTTCTCTGGCTATAGAATTCAAATACTGTACTGTATGTTCATTTCTCCAGTCCTCTATTGCTCAGCCTTCAGATCACCCAGCTGATTGGAGATAACAACATCAATGCTGGCCCTCTGGACAATACACTTAACTTGGACCTGAGATCAAACCAAATGGCCTTTGAAAAATCAATATATTTAACCCTCCGTTTCCCATCTGTAAAATGGGAATAACAGTGACATAAGGAGGTAAAGGCATACCTTCAAAAGAACTACTGATGCATGTAACATGTGTGCTGTAAGCAAGAAAGAACATAGCAAAATCTTTTACTTGTATTCATAAACAAGGACAGTGCAAAAGATGCTGATAAAACATGTACTACATGGGCATGCTCGTGCATACAAACTCTATATTTTCTCTCCATCTAATTAATACAAAGTGCATACCGGTACATTTCTAATAGAACTCTAGTAGCAATTGAAATTGCATACTAATGCTTAAAAAGCTGGAGCTTGTGAACAGGGTCGTGTGGATAAAAGACATTAAATGGTTTTTAAAAGGAGAGGGGTGCACAATGAAAATTAAGCTGGACACAAATTGTTCCTTAAAACTCATCTGGGTAGCACTTCATGAGTCAAGAACGAAATAAAATGTTGACCTCAGGCATTTATTTTGCTATCTAATATTATACCTTGCAAGACCATCAAAAATCCTTTTGCAGATGCACACAAGGGTTACAGTGAGTGCTAACACATGAGACGTTTTACATAAGTGAATAAAAAGAATTCAGAATAATGACTACAATTCCACTATTACCCTTGATCTGTCCTTCTGGAACCCCATTAGGAATCTCATTTTAAATTTTTAATGGCAGTTTTGGCAACTAAGCTAGGAGCAGAAATGGAAGTCGTGCATGTATCTTAAAAGAAAAGTCAAATATAAATCACAAAGAAAAGAGCTGTTTTATCCTTAAATGGTCAGACCCAAATTCTCAGTGTGTATAGCAAGATATTTTTAAAAACACTAATGGAGTTTTGAAAGAATAAATAATACGTAGGAAGATCTTCCATTGGCAAATGTGTTCTTTCTTTTTGTTTCAATTTTTTTCCAGATGGAAGATAAGAGGGAAGAGAAAGAAAGGGGAACATGAAGGAGATGTGGTGAGAATACCGGGCCCTGATAATGTGTTTGGATGTTCCTTTCCAACCTCAGAAGCAACAGCAAGTCTACATGTCCCTTTCTCTTGGTTTCCTTCTTAGGTTAAAGAAAGCAATCAGGAAGTTGGCTTCTCAGCCCCACCACAGAGTGAGAAGAAAATGCTGATCTCTGAAGTTCATTTATAAATCACTGAGTGTAGGATTGTCACATTTGGAAGGAAACAGAGGGTCAAATCCAGGATTAGTGCCAACCAGACCCAATGAAGTGTATGAGGGGAATGTTAATGTTGGCTGGCAAATTCTATTGGTTTCAGGGGTCTATTTTAGTTGGAATGACCCACTGAGAGCCTTGTCGTGGCACAGTGGCTTGAGCAGTCTAACTTGGCAGTGTTGCCCATCTCTTGTCAATGATGTTAGGCGGGGACTAAAACTCACAAAAGCATCCTCCGTTCGATTCCTTTGGAGTGGTGGAAGCAGAGGGCACATGTCATGGTCCACCTACCCAGCAGGTGACGTGATATCCAAATGGCTAAAAAAAAAAAAAACGCAGGCAAATGGACTTGGTTTTTCAGGTCCATTTGCATGTGTGGAATGTTGTTCCAGAGATGTCTAACAATGCGCGGACTCCTCCGTGAATAACGACTCTAAGGTATCCAAAGTATTCTAGTTGGAGTGGAATTTTTGAGTGGCCTCTAGCTGCTTGGACTCAAGTATGCATACCAAAATGGATTCACTATCAGGAGAAGCAGAAGTGGAAGGACATCTGGCCACAATCGTGTGGCTCCAACCTCAAGAACAGCATATGTTATGTGGGAGCTGAACATGCACTTGTACAGGATGTTTTCTCTTTGGCTTTCAGGAAGTGTGAAATCATAGCTCCAGGCAGCCCTGCTGGTTGTGGTGCCTGGCGCCCAGAGAATAGAGATGGCCTGCTCCCCAAGAATGCAGCTCTTTAGCCAGAGATTGAATAACATCACACTGAAACAGCCTGTGATGCTCTTCAGGCAATTAATAATGCTCTACTTTGGTTTTTAGTGAATTGGCTGTGACCATGGAGTGTCCACACCCACCTCACCTCCACTCCTAGAATACAACACAATCTCATTTCTGCTCAGTTGATTAAGTTACGGGATAAGGCCCTGGCAACCCTAATGAGTATGATGTGGCTGGCAAATCTGGCCAACTTTTGTGTAATTAAACAGTTGGTATGGATTCCTTCCACTCCCACTACTATGTTGTCTTTTCCTTTTCAACAGTCAGAGGGTGCATGGATGTTATGGCTGTACACCGAAACATAATGAGCCAGCTGCACATGCAAAGCTTATAAAAACTAATGATTTCTTTGAGCTAGGCCCTTTGCCATCCATCTGTACAGCTCCACTGTCTTTAAGCAAACGGTGCAGAGCAAGAGCAGCTAGAGGCAGAGTGGCCCCCCTTCCTTGATTCCTGTAAGGCTGACTACACACAGAAGAGGTTTTACATTGTATGTTATTTTCCCAATCTAGAAATGGTGTCAAAACAATGAACTGGAGGAATAGGAACAATCATAGGAGGCTTGCAGCTTGAATTGACAGGGTGTCTACTCTGAAACTTGGCAGCTTAGTGACCATGATCTGATATGGCTTTGAAACGGCACTCTTTTCTTTAGATCAGTGGTTCTAAGTGAGGGGCCCAGACCCTACGGGGTGCTTCAATTTTCAGAAGCCTAAGTCAGTACATTGGATGATCAGTGCTTTGGGGAACTGACTAAGGTTTCTGGAAATTGAAGTCCAAAAACCAAAAGTTGGGAAACACTGGCTTAGAGCAAGTTCTTAGCACTGGACCAAAAACATCTTCATCATCAGGCACTTGGTGAGTTGCTTGGGGTAGTGCATACATAGCTTGGTTCCAATTTACATTTGTCAGGAGCTTGAAGAAGTTACTGTTTTGGAATTTAACTACTGGAAACTTTCAGGAGGATTCTGTAATCTGTAGCAGTAATCTTCTGGTGTGCAGATTGAAAGCATGTACAGGATTTTGTACAGTGTCCCTGGAATACTGAGTGTAGGAGAAGGTCTGGGTGGGAAGATTTCCTTGGCCACAGCACATTAGCCTACGTGGAATTCACCTACACCAGGAATATATTTAGGGAGTGTGGCTAAGTGGATTGTGTGATCTTTTCTGTCCCAGCAAAGTTCTTGACATACAGCCAGACCTTTTTGTGGATAGTCTGCATGCTTGTTAGAATATTTTAGTCAGGGGGGAAAACTGTTTAGAAACACTATAAATAAATACAACTAATTAATTTTTCATTAAGCTGCAACAGCATGCTAGCACTGAACACAAAAGACTGATGCCACTGCCAACCTACCAGGAGGGATTATTGACTGTACATTTAACTCTTATCGTGGCTCTAAGCTTGACCTACTTGCTTCAGAACTATAAAAACAATGAGAAGAACAATATATATATAAATATATATATTGTTAATTTGGAAATGCATTTTTTCTCAAACAACTTGAACAGGCGAGCAAGCCGCAACTGAGCGTAATCCAAAACATCCCAAATACTTATAGCTTCCTATGGGAAAGTGATGGGACTGCGGTGGCTTAGTGGTTAAGACACTGAACCTGATGACTAGAAGGTTAGGCAGGTAAGTAGTTCGAGAACCAGGTTCTGCATAACAAAGTGAGCTCCCATCTCGGTCTCAGCTCCTGCCAACCTAGCAGTTCAAAAGCAAGAAATTGCAACTAGATAAATAGGTACCACTTTGGTGGGAAGGTAACATTCCGTGTACTCTGGTGTCTAGGCATGCCTGCCACATGTCCACGGAAATGTCTGCAAATGCAGATAGCGCTTGCTCTTTGGCTATAAAAAGATAAGCACTGAACCCTAGAGTTGGATAGGACTGGCTTCCAAGCAAGGGTGACCTTTACATTTACCTATGGGAAAGTGACAGCTAGTCCTGGCTAGAAGCTTGCAGTACTCTCCTAGGGTGCTCTCTCAATTGCTTTTTTTGACCTGTTCTTCAATCAGGACAATAATCCTGGAATAGTTAGTTCATTTTCTTTCTTTATCCTGGTGGAACAGCTTAGAGTCAAGAGAGCAAGCTCCTGGGAATTGCAGGGTCTTTTAAGAAAACTCAAGAATCTTTTGATCTTTGCTGACTTGGCTTTTATATTGCTGAGAACAAGTTAAGACATTGCCTTCAACTTTTTTTGCAGGGATATTAAAATGTAGTTTCCCATGAATGTCAAAAGGTGACAGTTTAGTTCCCACATGCTCTTCAAACAGCAGTTTCTTTTTAAGTTCCTCCTCCTCCTTCTGCTGTATCTGAATCTGAATATAGGTGATCATCATGTCAATTGGCCATGAAGACTATCCTGAGAATATAATGCAGTGGCCCTTCATCTGCCTTCCACATCGCAGCATGATCCACGTACCAGTAATCCAGTTCTGCAAATCACTTTCTGGTCCTGAGCCCTTTTGGCATACAAAGTCCTCATCAGTCTCAGGCTAGTATTGATGAAGCTGCTGTCCTCCATCAAGGTAGATTCAAGTGGGATTTAATCCATTTGGGGACCATCACCCTTCCCTGTGGACTTTGGCACCCAAGGCCATTAGTCCTCAGGGTTGTCAGGTTAGATAACCACTGCCTGACACCCAACATTGAGTCACCAGCAGTATGGTCTACTCTATTACTATAGCAGGATAACCTGGATAAACTGGTTATCTTATACAACAAAAATGCTGACAAAGGCTGGAGTTGAGGGTTGCAGAGAGGGTATAAGATTAATGTTCAGGATTTAAAAATCCACACAATTTTCTGTAGAAAACTTCAAATGGGCAATCTCAGTGAAAATGATCACCCAATAGTTTGCTTGAAACAGCACATTTTTTTACAGAAATAAAACAACCAGAGAAGATGGCATTTGGTATCTTACTGGCTGGGGCTCTCCTATATCCAAGTATCTAGAAATAAATCCTATTGAATTCAATGGAAGTCCCATCATAGATTATACTCTTAGGGTTCTTCTGCTCAAATGTTTTTCAATATAATGCAGTTGATATTCCTTCAAAGTCAGTTTGTAATGCAAGACAGCAAAAGGAAGAGATGGATAAAGGCATCCGCCACACAATTACCCACAACAAATGACATGCAATTCTAGAAGATATGCAGCTTGGAAACCTTTTTAAAGCTACAGAACACAATATTCTGCAGCTAGCATGGTCAATGGTTAAAAACAAAACAAAACAGGTTTTCCAGCCTGTGAGGAATGCCCCAGTCCACATCTAAGGAGTGTCAGTTCCAGAAACAATGAAAACAGCCTATACTGTACTACATTTTGATAGTTTTGTTTGTAGTGATGACTAAGGTGTAAGTGTGTGTCAATTCATCCACAGCATCAGCAGCATAATTAAGTGTACAGTATATAAGTATATGTTGATGACTGATGTATAAAGTACAGTGGAACCCCGGGTTACAGATGCTTTGGGTAATATAAAACTCGACTTATGGAAATAAATCCATTGAAAATAATGCCTCGGCTTACGGAATTTTTTTCAGAATGATTTTTCCCCTCAATGCATTCCTATGGGGAAACCACGCTTCACTTTGTGGAATTTTTGTTTTCTATGCATTCCTATGGGAAACCACACTTCACTCTATGGGATTTTTTCAATGTGTTCCAATGGGAAACCTTGCAATGCATTCCTATGGGCTCTTCACAATAAGGAAATTTTGCTATAAAGAAAGCCTCGTGGAATGGATTAATTCCGTAACCTGGGATTTTACTGTACAGTACTGTGCAAAAGACTTAGGCCACCATCAACTGGTTTGGAGAAAAGTCAATAAGTGATAGGGGAACGGCATAACTCAGCACCTGTTCCACCTAGACAAGCCAAAATTGATGAGTGTCTTCCACTGACTCTCCTCTCAATCCTCTCCAAATTTGGTGAAGTTTAGAATTAGGATGTTCAAGTTATTCCCCCCAAATCACTCTTAAAATTTTCCCCAAGCCAGCTGGTAGTGGCCTAAGACTTTTGCACAGTACTATATATGGACGCACTTATTACTGGTATTCTAAGAAAAATAAAATAAAAACGTTGTGTGATCTTTGTATCTAATCCAAAGGCAAGGAGAGAGGATACCTTCATAATAATTGTGTGTTATCAATAAATTCTCACTTGTGGCAATCCTTTCCAGGGTTTTCAAGGTAGAGAGTACACAGAAAAGGTTTACCATTCCCTTCTTCTGAGGACAGCGCATCTTGCTTGAAGCTGCACAAGATGCCTCTTCTGGGATGCATAGAGTCAGACATGAACTTTCAACCTCTGGCTCCACAGTCAGATACCTAATTTTCAAAGCATTTAGCCAGCCATGATATTCATGTTAGAAGCTAGCTTTACATCTGCCACACAGAACACCAGAGTCTGATGAAGACCTGTATGGGTTGAAATCTGGCTTCTGAGTATGAACTTTTTAGAGGTATTACATACATTTTCCTTACAATTCGGTGAAAATGTACATACCAGTGGTTCTCAACCTTGGTTCACCAGGTGTTTTTGGACTAAAACTCTCAAAAGCCTTCATTGTTGGCTGTGCTGGACAAGATTTCTGGAAGTTGTAGTCCAACAACATCTGCCCTCCACCCCAAGGTTGAGAAGCATTGATTTAAGCAAATATTTTGGCTATTGCTTATCTTCAGTTCCCAATAATATAAACTAATCTGTAGTATACTAATCATGCAGAATTTACAGAAATAACTCATGTAATGCACCTAACAAATGCTGGAGAAAACTTAAACTAATAATGGTGATGATTATGTTGTGGGGAAAGGAAAGCGCTTACCAAAACAATAGCAAAGCTGAGTCCATTTGTCCAAGCATTTATCAATGCACTTTGAATTTCTTTTTCAGAACAAGTAAAACAATGAACGCAGAGCAAAGAAGGAATTCCTTTTAGTGATTAAAAAGTACATCAATGTAAATCTTGCAGAAGTTTGCCAATTATTGTATTTTAGAGATTAATTGCATCTGATAAATGTTGCATACTCTTGTTATGAGCCAACCACTGATGTTATGTTCTGATTTAATTTGGATTTCACTAGAAAGTATACTGTAGCACTGGAGAACTGCATTGCCCTGCAGGGGTATGAAGTAAGTTATGTCAGTTTCTTCAGATAAAAGGGAAAACAAAACAGTTGCCTTATTCCATTCTTTGTAGCGTATGAAGAAAGGTCCTTCTGTCAGTGCAATGCAAGTAAGAACCTGCCACAAAATGTTACCTGAATTTTTAATGAACTTAATACTACATACAAACCCAAACAGAATTATTCCCAAACAAAAATTTTAAATGTTACTATTAATAATATTTTGACTATAGCTGCCAGAATCTGCTTAGGGAATCTGCCTGAGGAATCCTAGGAGCTTTAATCCAAACACACAACAATTCACACCTTTACAGATCACTATCCACTCTTCAAACCATAGATTGGAAAAAACAGTTTTTTCACTACCATTTCCAGAATCCCCAGATATGCTAGCTGGGAGATTATGAGTACTGCAGTTTTTCAGACTGTAAGGTCTCCCTTGCTCAAAAGCCAGTTGTGTCCAACTCTAGGAATGCTGTTACTTTTCCTGCAAAAGCAGAACCTGTTTATCTACTTGCAGTTTCTAGCTTTCAAACTGCTAGGTTAGCAGGAGGTGGAACAGACAACAGGTGCTCACTCCACCATGCAGCACTCAGGTCTTGAACTGCTGACCTTCCAGCCGTCAAGCCCAGCATCTTAGCCACTAAGCCAGCACGGCCCCTGCATCAGACTATGCACCTCTTCAAATTCTGTAATGCAGTTCTCCGGTTTATTCAAAAACCTCTCCCCACTGAAAAGCGTGTACTGTATTTTAAAGGGTAATATATGCAACTGAAAAGCAAATTTCATGCAAGCCTTTCTTTCCCTTCCTTTTGAAAAGGCAGGATGTGTGACTAGACCCACCTGAAAACGAACAAGAATGGGGAGAGACCCATTCGACCCTCGCAGCTACTTCATATAACATTTTAGAATGAATAATTTTCTAGACATTTCTAAATGTTCTACTATAATGAAAAGCATGGGGAATATAATACAGATCTTGGTTATGTGAAACCAAAACATCAAGAAGATGAAGCATTCTGAAAGAAAAACAAAATTATTATGAGGAAAATGTTACCTCCACAGGGTGGAATATTTATTCTCTCAGAATCACACAAGTTCAGGGCCTTCTGACATGGGTTCTATTATCTAATGAGAAATACCTTTTTTGCTCTTTTCCTCCTAGAGTTGGCTGTGTAACAGTAATGGATGTAACAACCAGCCTACACTTCTAAAAACAATTCTAAGATTTCTCCTGACTGTCTATATCAATTTTAAAATATTATCTTTTAGATACAGAATTTTCTGCTGCATTTGTGTGGGAGCACAGAACTGCATGCAGACGTTTTCACAAAAAAACATATTAAGCTTCAAACTGTTTTGTCTGCAATTACCACTGTCTCCTGAGGCAGAGAAATAGTTGAATAAGATTTTCAATGCGTCCTTGGTCTTCTTGCAACATGCAGAAATCAGAAGAAACATCCTCCCCCTCCCTCAAAAAAAAAAAACCTACCTGGGCAAAATAGAAAAAATGTGCAAGTTTGATCAAACTGTATAATTTACAAATGATTAAAGTGCAGAATCTGGTTTGCCAAATATTATGACAATATCCTTTGAATCTCAACTGCAGAAGCTGCCACAGTGATTTGACAAGGAAGAAATGTGTCTGATTTGAAGACCAAGATTGTCCATAACATGACATTTTCAGTTTATATGTACAGATGTGAAAGCTGAACAGTGAAGATAGCTGGCAGGGGGGAAAAATCGATTCATTTAAAATGTAGTGTTGTTTAAGAGCTTCATGGGCACCATGAATTGCCAGAACGATAAATAATAATTGTTTGCCCTCAAGTCAATTCAGGATTACGCTGACCTTTTCTAGGGTTTCCTAGGTATAGAAATCTTTGAAGTGATTTTCCAGTTTAAGTGGGTTATTTGCGGAGATCTGAGTAATATGCAACAGCCGTTTTACTAATGGATATATATGTATGTGGCCTAGTGATTAAGATGCTGAGCTTGATGACTGGAAAGTTGGCAGGTCAGCAGTTTGAGTCCTGAGTGCTGTATGACAGAGTGAGCTCCTGTTATCTGTCACAGCTATTGCCAACCTAGTAATTTGAAAGCAAGAAATTGAAAGTAGTGCATTCCATGCATTCTGCCATCTAGTCATGCCTGCCCCATGACCATGGAGATGAGCACTACACCAGAGTCAGATACGACTGGCTTTCGAGCAAGGGAGACCTATATGAATATAATACACTAAGAGTAAGTATTTTCCCCTCTAAAAGATGGCTGATTCACAGAAAAAGTTCATCCTGGACAGAGGCAAAGCTTGAAGCAGGCTTGCATTCCAGGGACTGCATAGTTCTCTCTTCCTGCCACCTAAAATTGCTTCTTTCCCTGTTGATGTGTGTGGATAAACACACACAAAGTTGAAGAGAAAACTATTTGCAGATGGGCTGGCTGGACAGCAAGAGTGGGGAAAATCTTCTGTAGTGGTAGATGGCATGAAATCAAGATTTCAGGTGGCATGGGCTTCTTGGGCAGTGCCCATTAACCAAAAACCACAGCTGATTGAAGTTCACAATGTGTAGCTGTTGGTAACTGGAATGACACCTTTTTTAGGCTTCTCAGCACAATTGTATGGGAAACAGAATTGCCATAAGAAGTGTGATCCAGCCTTTGGGCGACCAAAACAAGGGAGGATAAGAACTATAAGCTTTGTGCCAACAGAAACAGGAGATCTTTTCAAATGTAATAACAAGCACAGCTGTAGTAATTATTTATTTATTTATTAAATTTATATTCCACCCTATTCAACCCAAAGGTGACTCAGGGCGGAACAGTAATTGGTATCTGCTGTGCCTCGTGTCCATCCTCAACAAGCATAATCTTTGGACTATCTACATAGAATTTCTGAATAACAGGATTAGCTCTTTAAAGCTTGTTTGTTGAATTTCAGTGATGGATTCAGTGATTCTATCATCTACTCACCAATGCAGAATTGTTTTTCCCAATGCTTTGTACAACAAAGGTTTTAATTAGCCCAGTGCTGGGGTTTCCATCACTCCCTAGAGCAGTGTTTCCCAATCTTTGGCTTTTGGATTTCAATTCCCAGAAGTTTAAATCAATCCCCCAAAGCACTTATCAGCCAACGTACTGATTTAGGGAATTGGAAGTCCACCAGCGTTCTGCAGAACACAGTTTGGGAAATGCTGCCCTAGAGAGTTTCTATTCCACAGCTGATTCTTCAAAGAGTGCTTCCCTCAAAACTCTACTTTAATTTCCTTCACTGCATTGATATGAGTTTATTATGTATTTTGATCCTGGCCCTCCTTTATGCTTTATATTATCAGACACTCACTCCTACACAATGGAGCACTTCAATTTCAAAATGGTATAACCAAGGCACAATATTATTCCTGTAAAATATTATGAAGATCAATTTGCAAGGTTGTTCTTCAGTCGCACAGTCGAGTCCGACCTTTTCTGAACCCTTGGACCACCACACACCAGGCTCTTCTGTCATCTTCCATCCTCCGTAGTCTGCCCAGATCTACGCCCATCGCGTGAATGACACTATCTAGCCATCTCATCCTCTGCCATCCCCTCCTCCTTTTGCCTTATATCTTTCCTAGCATCAGGGCCTTTCTCCAGTGAGTCCTCTCTTCTAATTTGGTGGCCAAAGTACTTGAGCTTCAGCTTCAGTATTTGTCCTTCCAAGGAACAGTCAGGATTTATTTCCTTTAGGATGGACTGATTTGATCTCTTTGCAGTCCATGGGACACTCAAGAGTCTCCTCCAGCACCACAGTTCAAAAGCATCTACTGTACCCGGTATTCTTTTGCACACAGCCTTCCTTATGGTCCAGCTCTCACAGCCATACATTACTACTGGGAAGACCATTGCTTTAACTATACGGATTTTTGTTGGCAGGGTGATGTCTCTACATTTTATTATGCTGCCTAGGTTTGTCATAGCTTGCCTCCCAAGAAGTGACTTTCCATTCCATTCTTCTAGGGATACCCTGAGAACTGCTGCAATCACTATTTGCAAGCTACTTTCCCATATAGAAACATCTCATATATACATCACACATGCTACTTTTCAGTAACCCCCTTGTAGTGGCAGCTAGTATTGACTACATCTGAAAATTTGTCGTCATAGCAGTTACCATACGGAGAAATATTCATATGATGATACATTTGCTGTGTGAAAATTTCAAGGTAATAGTACACTGAGATAACTGTAGACTGTTAGAACCTTATCAACATCATTTTTCAATCTCTCCAGTTAATATTAATTGCAAGTAAAAAAACCTTGCCATTTTGTTGTGTTAGGCGAATAGCAATCTTGCATGCAATAACACTAGGATCAGCGGGAAGGGGCTTTTGTAGCCTCATAGGATTGTCTTTTGCCATTAACATGATAGGTAAGAACTCTTCTCTCACTAATGGCATCATCTGAGTGGTGATGGGGTGGGGGCGTTATGCTCATGCTTTCCCGCTGCTCCGGGAGCTGCACTGGTTGCCAGTGTGCCTCTGGGTGCAATTCAAGGTGCTGGTTTTGACCTTTAAAGCCCTTTATGGCAGTGGACCAAGGTATTCTGCCCGTCCTACGAGGGCAGACCGAAGAGGCTCTGTGGTGGTCCCCTCAACAAGAGTAGCACATCTGGCTGGGACCAGGAGAAGAGCCTTTTCTGTGTCTGCCCCTGCCCTGTGGAACCTTTTGCCATTGGAATTGCACCTCCAGATGGAGTTGCTCCCCTTCCGGAAAGCTCTTAAGACCTGGCTGTGGCAGCGGGTCTGGGAACCATCCTGCGGTATGGCCCAGGTTCGCTGGCTAGTCTAGCTGCCCAAGATTATAGTTTTTGCTGGAACTGTCTGATGTTTTTCTAACTGTTTTTAATGCATTTTTGAATGGTTTTAGCTGTTTAGCATTTTTACTGTTTTATTTTGTCTTAAGGGGTCGGGGTGGTTTTTTGGGCTGGGTTTTTAAAATACTTTTTATGATTGTATGTTATTCATATATATATGTTGTTAACCGCTCAGGGTGGCACATGCGCCAGAAGAGTGGGATACAAATGTGTGTAAATAAATAAATAAAAATAAATTTGAGACAAGGCCCTGCCCAACTTCCTTTTTGTTAGCTTGTTTCAAGTTTCTTGATCTTTCTTTTCTGGCCAAGTTCCATTTGCTGGAGACTCCATTTTCCTTATTTTTCTTCTGACTGTAACTATAGATGACAACTGTAAGTAAAAATATCTTTTTTCTACTTTAAATGCTTCTAGAATTTTTTTATTTTACAAAGCGCTAGTCGGTGTGGTGGTCATGAACTCTGCTAATCCCTTCATGTTTTCTCTGTTTTTGTTTTTGTTTTACTTCATATCCTGCTAATTAAGAGGAATAACCAACCTTTCCCAAGACATAAAGCACAAAGAGGGCCATTTTGATTCTCTGGAAGACTGAACTGGCTGTAGACAAGCCGAGTGGTAGCTGTAAACTACAAGTTTGTATTTTTGTGTTTTCTGGTCTATATCTTCAAGAATTCCACAGGCAGCATTGGATTCTCTGGGAGCCATAATCCAAAAACACAAACATCTAACTGCATGCTATTGAGGAGACGAGTCCTGACATGAGCTCTTTCTTAAATATGGTTGGCTGGTTAGACACGCATCTCTCTCTCTATTTAACGTGTTGAAATAAAAATGATGTGAAGTTTCATGAGGACTGTGCTGAAGAGACAGCATCCTCAAGATAACTGTTTGAACAATAGGCATTTTTTTTTAAAAAATGTGGGAAACATTAAGTGACAGGGAGAAAATAAGAGGCTCATTAAAATATGCCAAGCTGAAACTCAATACTGTATGGTTTAACCCAAGATTGTCAACATTTTCTGGCAAGCTGTGCAAAACAATAATAATAATCCAGCAGGCAATGTTTCCTCTAGCATATAGAGATGGTAGGGTAGTTTTATCTGCTGAATTTGCTATGACTCTAGTCAGTGGTTCCCAATGTGGGACCAGCACCCCATATGCAGATTTCAATTCCCAGAAGTCTAAGTCAGTACATTGGCTGATCAATAATTTGGGGGAATTGATTTAAGCTTCTTGGAATTGAAGTCCCAAAACTAAAGGTTATGAAACACTGCATCTAGCTAGATTGTTATAACTTCAGACTACAGTTGGAAGACTGTGAGTATATAATAGAAATCAAACTGGGGGTTCCAACCCAAGCCTAGTCATTCAGAGGAACAGATGGCTATTCAGTTTCACCTTTGGCTTCTGAAACTTCTCCTGGCATTATGAATCTGTTATATTTACCTTCATAACTATCTGGAAGACTAAAAAAAGGCAACAAACTGTAGAGCATTTATCCATGCTAGTCAACAGAGGTAGATACAATCTTATAAATAATGAGTCTAATTTTTTATTAAATACAATACATTGCACTGTAGTGGGGAAACATGCAACCAGCTTAGCGTGTGGTCCAGGTGATAACTGAGACTAAAGCAACTTCAAAGTCTCTAATTTCTCCCCTTAGGGCTCCTTGCCTTTAAATTTTATAAGGCAAATCTTCAAATAGAAATCAACATTACACTGAAGACTATTCTTTCTAAGTATGATACCCAGCTGCCTCATAACAAGAACTACAAACTGTATTTTTATAAACAATAAAAACGGAGTCTCTCAGAAAGCTAAGATGGATATCTAATACTACATGTAGCAGACTCTCCTAGGATTATAGAAAGCTGTTAACATAACAAGTATTCATTTGGCAATCAAATGAAATGAAGTGCAAATGTAAAGTGGAAGCATGTCTAGAACACTGCCCACATTGCAGTTATTTTGAGTCTCAATTATGATTGAATTCAAGCTTCATGGAGGGATTGGTAACCTACCTTGTTTTTCTAACAGTTGCTATACAATTTATTAGTGCAGCTCCTTAACAAAGGCTTACAGCAGGGTTTCTTATATCATAAGTGAAGAAACACAAGGCATTAGGGAAGTAAGTAAGCACACAGTTGATGCATCCTGTTTGAAGTCAACAGTACACATTGCAACAGGGAGGTCCATGTATGTTATGAACCCTGTTGATGACAAGGCATATATGAGTTTTCATCCTTATACCATTCACTAGACCAGTGATGGCCAACCTGGCACTCCAGATGTTCTTGGGCTTCAATTACCAAAAGCCCAAGTCAACACTCCTGCTGATCAGGGCTTCTGGGAATTGAAGTCCAAGAACACCTGGAATGCCAAGGTTGACCATCACTGCACTAGACTGTTTTCTTAGCTCAACTGAACAGACTCAGTGAATTTCCAAGTGCGAATGGAAATTCCTGCTCTTTTGTCTGGCCTTGGTTAACAACATGACTGCTACCTAACAAAACAATATTTTTAAAAGCATACAAAAATCCTGTCTACATGTTTTGCTTCCCTCTCCGCAGTTAAATATCTCAGATGTGGACAGGCAAGGAAGCAGAGGATGAGACTTTCAGTCTCATCAGCTGCTGCCACTCAGCATGTCTGTGCGTGACTCTGAGTTGGTTTCATTCTGGCAACATAGACTTCCCGGTGCAAGCAGCCGCCACAACATTAGCCCTGAGGTCTGTCTGCTTCTTCGCTGTCTATGTGGTCGCTTTCATTTCAGCATGCAATGTGCAGGGCTAACAATCTGTTACAGGCTTTGGGCCACAAGAATTTAAGCACCCATTGCCCTTCTTTCACGCAAACTGTTCTGCACAGGATGAAGAGGTCACAGGGAACAGTAACATACTTCTGCCCCAGGGATGTTTTTCTTTCTCAGTTCCCTTGATTTCTGAGTCATGCCCTCTAAGCTGAAGCCTCTTTGGAAGGGCAGAAGCATTTGATGTTTCTGAATACAGGTAGTAGATTTTCCACCCAAAAAGCCTGATCTCCAGATGTTTAAGCACCCAAAGGTACTAAGTCAATATGGATTATATAATAATGACTTTAAACAGGAGTATTAAAAGCAATTAGACTGGATGTTAATGTTCTTCTAAAAACATATTATGTCAACCCTCTGAAAAATAAGAAACAGTCAAAGGTATCACTACTGAAATCCAGTCACTTATGAATTCTCTTTTGTATGACTAAGGACCCTTACTTAGCAAACCAAAATAAAAAAGCATTAGCAAATCTCTGACTCCTACCTTGAACTCTTCTTGTATTATGAAACTAAGATTTGATAACACTGCATTTATAGATCCTGGGACTACTGATGTGAGAATTTTTTTAACCCAATGCAACAATCTTTTTTCTTTTTCTGCTGTGCTTTGAGGAATTGAAATCAGCCCTGTCATTTTGCTGTTTGTTTATAACTGGAGTTTGCTATTAGTGTCACCAGCTTTCAAATTTCACCTCCCCAACCAAACATTTTATTTCATTCAGAGGTGGGAACAGGAGAGAAGGAGCTTTAAAATAGGAGAAACACCACTAAGAATATACATTTCATTGTTAAAACTATAAGTACGATGGAGACAACATGAGAACAAATCATTGCTCCTTAACAATCACATATCCTTATAGTAAACTCTGCAGCATTCAGTTACATCTAATTTGTTTCCATAACTAGAAAGGCAGTACTGAATATCACGAGTTCTCAACCTTTTTAAGCCAGGGGCCGGGTCTTGCTCCCTCAGACAGCTTTGGGGGCCAGATGGCCATTTTGCCCTTCCTCCACATGACACTTCCTGGTGTGATAGAGGCGGTGGGGGCCTCATGAAATGGTGCCATGGGCTGCATCCAGCCCAAAGGGCCGCGGGTTGAGCTTCCCTGCAATTTATGATGAAATCCTTAAGGCAGGCATTCTCAACCTATGGCCCACGAGCTTAATCCAGCCCACATCACCAATTAATCGAGCCCGTGGTGAGGTCCCTGGGGCCACCATTGCTGCTGCTACCGGAAGCACTGAAAATACACCGGATGCATGGAAAATGCGGCAAAATCCCCACAAAAACGCTGCCCAAAAAAGCTACAAATCTGGTGAAAACGTGCCACCCTTGCTGCCGCTGTCACGGGAAGCGGCAGGAGCAGTGTGTGTGTGTGTGTGGGGGGGGGAAACAAAAATGTGCCATCAATGCACCTGCCACCACCTCCATCAGAAGAGGCAGAAACGGCAGGAGGAATGCCTCCAGCCCCACCACCTGTGTGAGGGGCCCATGGCACAAAAACTTTGCGAACCCTTGACTTAAGGTAATTTGTCAATAAAAGTTGTAACTTTTGTGTATGTGTGCAACAGGATTTTTGCCATTTTTTTGGGAAAGTAGTACTGAAAGATGATCTTATAACATATTTTCCATAACATAAAAAAGGAAGCAAAAGTTATTTGTGTGTGTGTGTCTGTGTGTGTCCGTCCGTGTATACTGTAGTTTACAGAAATACAGAAGCATCTTTGGGATTTCTTTGGGGCAAATGTCACAGGTAAATTAATATAAATCAAATGTAAGTTCCGTCCTATACTTAAAGGACTATCACTATTGCTCTCCAGCTTTGAAACATAGGCAGAAAGTAGCCCCAAACCTCTGCCCTAACTATTCTTGGAGTTCACCTCCTCCTGTTCGGAAAAATTGCACTTTTAGAGGATAAAGGTCAACATCTCACACCTTCTTCTCAGATGATTGGAAATTCACCCTGAATTGCTGTACTTAACTTGAGCTAATTTCTTGCTCTTATCATAAAATTCTGGCATGAAAAGTGTTCCGTAAATGTCACTGGGAAAAGAATTAAAATGTACCTACAGAATGAATCAGCCATAGATGTATATGAGATAATAGTTGAAATCTTAGTTGTAAAGTTTTATAGGTCTGACATGAACGGCCTTACTGAATATTATGTGTAAGCATATGACATAAAATCTCAATGATTTTTCATTTTTAATAGGGGGGCACTTTGTAGAAGAGATAGATTCGGAATTGAGAAGCAGTACTGTATTTGCATGCCTATACAAAATCCCTATTTCTCTCCTTGCAGGTGAATTATGATTTGGGCCTATGTTCACTCAGTTGTATATACTTAAGTACTACAGTATTAGAACATTATATCCCATATAAAAATCCAGACAGAGAAGGGGGGGGAGGAGGAAGAGGAGATTTAAACCTTCCTTCTATAATCAGTTCCTTCTCCTTTACCCCTTCCATTTGCCAAGTGCACCACTAGATGGATTTTTCCCCTTTTCCTCCCCAGCCTCCAGGAAGAGGATAATTAAAAGGGGAAATATCCTTGAGAGGAGGTTACACATGGCTGTTCCTATGAAGTTGGAAACCATGTGCATTTGCTGAGTAGCAAAAAATTAAATAACATTTGGCTGCACAATGTGTATTCAACATGACACATACTGTAGCTTACTGCTAAGTGGCACAGATTATAGATAACTTGAACACAGAAAGGAAGGTTTTTGTGCCAGTTCATATAGCTCCACAAAATCTCCTGCCAAAACAAAGTCTTCCCGTTGCTAGAAGGCTCTTTTTCCCTGTTGCAATGTACCAATAAAGCTAGCATTCTGGAAGTTTTTCAAGTAAAACTTTATTCCAACAGAACAGGGGGTCAGCAAACCTGGCTCTCCAGATGTTCTTGGACTTCAATTCCCAGAAGCCCTGATCAGGCAGGTGTACTGACTTGGGCTTCTGATAATGTCCAAGAACACCTGGAGAGCCACGTTTGCTGACCCCTGCACTAGAACATTCTTGGAGACAGACATGTCTGGTGAATCAGAGGTTCAGATAAACTGGGAATTGAAGCTCGAAGTCCCTGGGAATAAAGAATCTTGACAATAACAAGAATTTCTGTTACAATTTCAAGACAGAGCCTGGCTTTCACTGTACCTTCTGAAGAAAAATATAATATGAAAATATTATCATATACAAAGTATTAGCAACTTATCTAACTAGATGGAGGAAATGGAAAGAATCATGCGCAGCTTTTTTTATGTGCAGTTATACATTCTTACAAAGTACAATCCTAGGGAAGATGACACAAATGTCTACACTACGGGATAAAGAGATGGTCTTTTCAGCAGCAGCACTCTGGCTGTGGAATATCTTCTCCAGAGTGGTTCACCTATCATGTGATCTTCCCTGCATCAGGGAAGGGGGACATAGGAATTTAGTCTGCAAAGTATGTGTTGTACATTGAGTATGTGTTGTACATTGAGTTAAGCTGGATGAGTACAGTATATAGAATCAACTACATTAAGTTCAATGGGGTTTCTTCCTACAGAAAAGCGTATAGCATTGCAGCCATGTGAATCAATCCCATGTAGCCAGCAAAAGTTTTCAGAAGCAGAAGTAACCACTCTATCAGCAAAAAAGAGAGAGGTCTAAAAGTGGGATGTGAAAGAACTGTAATTCAGTAGTAGAGCACATGCATTGCCTGCAGAATATAACTGGCTCAATCCCCGGGGTCTCCACATGGGGCTAGGAAATAACATTGTCAAAAACCCAGTTGAGTTCTTGTTAATCACTAGCTGAAATCAAATTGCTTTGATACTTACGTGAAGGCAGACAGCGTAAGATTCAGTCACATCTAGCTGGCAGTTAATGAGTCCCTAGTGAGATTCTTGGATGCATTCCAGTGGTGACACATTAATTGCTGTCTAGAAAAGACTGGATGTTCTGCTATTTGCTTTTAGCACATATAACAAAGCAGGGGGCCGGTCACGCTCCCTCACACAGTTGGTGGGGCCAGATTGGTGGCTCAGCCGCTGCTGCCGCAGGTGGGATCAGTCACGGACTCATTTACGGCTTTACAACAGCTGTAAATGAGTCCATGGCTGTCATACATGAGTCCACGGCCAATTCTGGTGGCAGTTGGATCGAAGGCACAGGCCAGTTGATTTGGTGCCATGGGCCGCATCCGGCCCTTGGTCCATAGGTTGCCTATCCCTGGCCTAAATGGACCAATAGTCTAACTCAGTATAAGGCAGCTTCCTATAATGTCATGACAGGCCCAATGCCTAAAATGTCTTAATATGGAGATGGTGTTTATTCCACTCAGCGTGCTGGTGCTGAACCATAATTGGGCATAACCTGGTAACAGCAACCTTGTGTTGCCGGCTGATCTTCCTCACACTAGGTCTCACACTGGGCCTTTTCACTTCAGATAAAAGCTTAATAAAGCTGAGCCAGGTTTGAAATTTACAATGATCAATTCAGGACCATTTTTTTATTTTTCAATGCATCCCAATGGATGTTTCGGCTTACAATTTTTTCAGGTTACAACGGAGGCTTTTGGAACAGCCCTCCGTCGTACCCCGGGGTTTTACTGTACTTCCTTCTTCTCAAGCTGTTCTCACTCTGAGCAACAAGAGTTCTCTGGAAGTATAACATAATAGAGTCTGCGTTGAAAGGGAAGTGGCTGCTGTAAGCAGGGAGTCATTCAGGGTAGTGAACCCCCCCCCAAATTACTCTGTTTAGCCTTTGCAGTAGAGTTACTCCCTAATTTCTCCAGGGATCTGGAGTGTTTTTCCTTTTTCCTTGACATCATATATAAGACTGTGTCCTAAATACAGCATTGAAGGCTCCACAAAACAAGAAGTTCAAGTAGAGGCCTTTACCAACTCTTACTCCAACTTCCCAGATAAGACATCTTCTGTTAGAGAAAATAAGACTTCTAAAAAGTGAGTCTTTCAAACTTTATAGAGAGCCAGTCTTGAGCAATAATCAACACTAAGTAAACGTAATAATAATTTCATGCAGAAATAAGGATTTTTGCGGAAGAAACTCCACTCAGGGAACGCCCAAATGAGTCTGCTTTCATGTCCCCAAGAGCTGAGACGGAGATAGGCGCTCAATCCGTCATGCAGTAGCCGGGTGTCAAACTGCTGACTTGCCCGTCTTCCAGCTAACAAGGTGAGCTTCTTAACCACTGTGCCACTGCAGCCCCTAACACTAAGCCCCTAACACTAAGTAGACTGGGCAATAACCCAGCCCAGAACTGGAAATATATAAATCAGGATGAAAGCATTCAAGGGCAGGAAAATCAGCATCTATCAGTAGCAGAAATAATATACTGCTGGCCAACTAATCTATACACATTTTACAAAATAAATAATAAAAATGGCCTCTGTGCTAGATAGGGCTTATTCCAGGGGTGCCCAAACTATGGCTTGGGGGCTGGATCCGGTCCCCAATGCGAATTCATCTGGCCCACGAAGCCCTCGTTGCTCCCGGGAGCGGATGTAAAATGTGCCGATATGGGCATATTTTATGTCTGCTCCTGGGAGTGACGAGGACTTTGCGGGCCAGATGAATTGGTGTCAGGGGCCCGATCTGGGCCCTGGTCCTTAGTGACCCCCCCCCCCTGAACCATGTGACCAGCCCACACCCAAAAAGGTTTAGGCACCCCTGTCTTATTCTAATACTGTGCAGTATTTATCCCTGTGCAAGTATCCTGCATTGGTTGTTTTGGTATTTTCCCCATCATCCAAACCACATATTGCCTCTCTTTCCTATCAACAGTAACAGAACCCATGCCTCCCCAAGCTTTTTGGTTGTTTCTGTTGCCTTCATGGCATATCTTGCGGGTTTGCTTCTTCCTCAGGTTAGTATTTAGCACTATGACACTGCCTATGGAAGTCTTCTCCATATCAGAGGCTCTGGATCAAAAACCTGTTTAAAATACAACTCTGGAGAAGAAGGAATGGGGCAGATGTGAATTTCAAATGAGAATTTCAAAAATCTGCATGAACAGAAACGGTTTTGAAGAAAAGGCTTTTAAAGGTTCAGTTTGGATGCAAATCCTGGTAAGCCCTGCTCTCCTTTGAGATGAGCAGTAACTAATGACAACTGGCTGGGACGGAACTTTTGTTACCTAGAAAAGGCCATAATTAGACTCCAATAATTTAGGCACCCGTATGCATGTATATATAACAAGGGTACAGTCTGTAGTAATAACACTGCTGCAGTTATTGTAATACTTTTCATAATTGCAGAACATGCATACGAATATACATAATAGACATACTCTTTTACCACAGCAATGGAGGAAGCTGAAACATTTTACTAATGTATTTAATTTTAAATTTAATTTAATTTAATTTAATTTTCACGCTTATATACCGCTCACTCAGGCGAACCCGACTCAGGGCGGTTTACATAGCGGACAATAAATACAAAAATACAATATCACAATATACAATGAATACAGTAAAAAACAATTATCAAAAGTACAATTACAAAAATCTCTGTCCACAAATATAACCACAAAATATATACTACAGTCTGCACTTACATGTGCACTACAAGGGAGCTCAGGTGCTCGCTGTCCCCCCGCGGCAAATGCCAGGCTGGAGGGAGGCAGGGCCGGTTGCCACAGGTGGCTCCCATCCTGGGCCGATGGCGGGGGCCCAGGAGAGCTGCAGTGCGGCGTCCCGGCGGCGTCCCGGCTGCGGCGCGGCGTTTTTTCATCCCTCCGGTCGAGGCAGGGCTGGAGGGAGGCGGGGCCGGTTGCCACAGGTGGCTCCCATCCTGGGCCGATGGCGGGGGCCCAGGAGAGCTGCAGTGCGGCGTCCCGGCGGCGTCCCGGCTGCGGCGCGGCGTTTTTTCATCCCTCCGGTCGAGGCAGGGCCGGAGGGAGGCGGGGCCGGTTGCCACAGGTGGCTCCCATCCTGGGCCGATGGCGGGGGCCCAGGAGAGCTGCAGTGCGGCGTCCCGGCGGCGTCCCGGCTGCGGCGCGGCGTTTTTTCATCCCTCCGGTCGAGGCAGGGCCGGAGGGAGGCGGGGCCGGTTGCCACAGGTGGCTCCCATCCTGGGCCGATGGCGGGGGCCCAGGAGAGCTGCGGTGCGGCGTCCCGGCTGCGGCGCGGCGTCTTTTCATCCCTCCGGTCAAGGCAGGGCTGGAGGGAGGCAGGGCCGGTTGCCGCAGGAGGCTCCCATCCTGGGCCGATGGCGGGGGCCCAGGAGAGCTGCGGTGCGGCGTCCCGGCTGCGGCGCGGCGTCTTTTCATCCCTCCGGTCAAGGCAGGGCCGGAGGGAGGCGGGGCCGGTTGCCGCAGGTGGCTCCCATCCTAGGCCGATGGCGGGGGCCCAGGCGAGCAGCCTGCCAAGGACTCCACTCATTTCTGTTTATTAGTACATCTTATGTTTTTAGTGATAAACTGCATCCTTCAGGGATTCAGAAAACTCTTGACTGAGCTGCTATAATCATTCTTATTGTCTGTAATGTATATACACATTTCCCAGCAACCACTAGGGCAGTGGTGGCGAACCTATGGTACACATGCAGAGGAGGCACTCGGAGCCCTCTCTGTTGGCATGCGCGCTGCCGCCCCAGCACAGAATTCACGCCGTCCCTCTGCCCAGCAGCCCAATGGGAGTACTTCCTCCCTCCCCTCAGCACAGAGTTCACCCCGCCCCTCTCTTTGGGCATTCTGTCTCTAAAAGGTTCGCCATCACTGCATTAGGACAATGGCCTCTTCCAACAGGCGGCCCGAGACTGGCCTATCTTTAGTCATCAAATTTCCAGCCAAACCTTTCTCCAAGACATAATTTAAGTACAGTGGTACCTCATACAACAATTTTAATCCATTCCTCGTGGCTTGTTGTTGTACGAAACAATTGCCATACAATACATGCATCGTATAGCCATTTTCCCTATGGGATGCATTTTTTTTGCTAAGTGGTTTTTCCCATTGAAAAATTAGTATACGATTTTTTCCATAGGGGAAATTGTTATGTGAGACAACATTTACCCCCACCCCCCACCCCAATTGTTATGCGATTTCGTTGCTATACGGGGCAATTGTTGTATGAGGTTGCACTGTACAGTATTTGTTTGGCAGATGGAAATCCCAGCATAGAATACAGTATTCTGATATTTGGAGTAAAAATAATCTATCTATCTATCTATCTGTTTGTGTGTGTGTGTGTGTGTGTGTGTGTGTGTGTGTGTGTGTGTGTGTGTGTGTGTGTGTGTGTGTGTGTGTGTGTGTGTGTGTGAGAGAGAGAGAGAGAGAGAGAGAGAGAGAGAGAGAGAGAGAGAGAATCCACATGCCTAATAATCACATTATTTTTGTCATGCATATATGTCCAAGAGGAAATATCTGGGGTTACTAGGTTGTGTTTCTCTAAACTTGCTAGCTATAGGCAGGTTCACTAGAGAAGCTGATCTGGGAACCACATGGGTTGACCCTGACTGTAGCCTGGTTACATTTTTGTACTTCTACACTCAAAATCTTCCAGCATGGCTACTTTCCCACAGTTTGGGCAGCTGAGCTCGTCAATAACTCTTGACTCTCTAGCTTCTCGCATCGGAAAAATGAGTCCATTTCAGAACTTTGGAGTATTTCTATGTGCACTGTTAAGAGAACAGTGTCTGAGATTGCCCTCCAACTTGAAGTTGGCTCAGACAGCTGTTTGCCCTTAGAGAAGCTTCTCAATGCTCCAGGCTTAAAGTTCATAGATACTGTACTACCCGGAGCTGCTGAGAGTCAATGGGCAGCCCTCCTTGTCATTATTGATGGAGACAGATAACATCTCCCTGGAGGATGTCAAGCTGCCACTGACATTCAGATAGGCCATATCCTGGTTTACCCTCAAGATATCATCATTGTATATTAACAGCTTCATCAGTAATCAAGTGGTCTCTAATCTCACCTCCCTGTTCGTCAATTACAGCAGCACAGATGGCTCCCTTTGGCAAATCTCTCTCCCCCCCCCTCTTTTTCTTTCTCTTCCTCTCTCACATATAAAGACTTTGAGCCACAAATGTTTTCCAATTATGTCACTTAGTTTTAAAACCATTTAAACAAGGTTCATTCAAAAAGGAAAAGTTGTTGTGACAGCAAAAGGCAAATTTTTGGAAGAGCAGTTCCATTTGGGCCTCTATTCACCCAACCTTAAGGAAAGGAACCCTCTTTTTAAAAAAAGAACTCACTTGATTGCTGCTTCTATAATAAAAAAACACAAATGTCAAACAAACAAAAAATCCACAAGCGACTGGGAAGTTTACCTTTTTTTTGGCGCTATATCTTCCAGATTGTGTCAACGAGCCTGATTGTTAAATTTGTCTTGTATCAGAATGAGCCAGCTGCAATGCAATCTTTGGTTTACTATGAAATATGTCTCCCTTTGTATTCAGGCTTACTCCAAGGAAGCTAGAATCAATGACCTTCTGAGCAACTGAAATGACTAGGGAAGAAAAGTTTGCAGGCTACTTGCCCTTCACATGGCTTGTCAGCTTGGATCAGCCACTGCAAGAGCAGACTTATAGTCAGCTGCATCTTTATTGCCACTTGCTAAGACTTCTCAGGCACAATAATGTATATATTTATTTAAAGCCTTTTAATCCCACCTTTATCCCTAAAGCATCTGCAATCAGCTTAGAAATATGTCCCTTCTTCTGGACCTACAAAGTAAAAGGCATGACACGCAAGGAAAAAAGGGAAGATAATCACCAACTCTTCAAGGTACAATGTTTATGATAAGTAGCTGGAATGGAGTCAGTTCAAGCACAATATTCGAACAGCTGGGAGTAAGGCAGAAGCAGAGGCTCTCTTTGAAGAGGCAGTCCAATGTCTGTTTCTCTATTTTCGCTATTCTGTAGGCTATACATACCTGCTTCATTCTCAGGAAATAATACTAATTGTGAGACTTCAGCGGATTGGTATAGGTTCAAAGACATTTCCTTGCTGCAGTTATTCACAGAGCACCACAACAGCAGCATGAACTAACTCTTGTCTCATTCTGTCCCTTTTTTGGTTTTTTGGTAGCAGAATTGCATAACTCTGGCTGAAACACAAGCCTTTCAACAGAGAGGAAGCAGCTGCAATCCAGATCTGCATATGAGTCGAGCTGGTCTAGTGCTTGAAAAAGATTATTTTTTTTCCCTAGAAACAGCCCACTTCTATTCCAGTTGTGCAATTCTGGAAGCTGTGATTCAAAAAAAAAAATTAACCATACTAAACTTGGCAACAGATCAGGCAGGACCATGATAGAACTGACTATTGAGACTGGATGAGACAGGAGTCCAAAATAATGTCCTTTGGCAATGACTGAGGAACCTGATCATGATGTTGTTTCCCATCACTTCTAGCTAACTCATCAGATACAATGGCTGTTTCAAAATCCCTTTTCACCCCAGACTGTCATTCACATATCCTCAGTAAGATGGCAATGCTTATCTGCGTTCTATTCCCTTCTTCTGTGACCCTGTCTCAATGTTACACTGTGTACATAGGTAAAGGTCACCCATGCTCGAAAGCCAGTCATATCCAACTCTATGGTTCAGTGCTCATCTCTGTTTGTAGCCAAAGAGCCAGTGCTGTCTGCGTCTGCAAATATTTCCGTGGACATGTGGCAGGCATAACTAGACACCGGAGTGCTGCCTATTTTTCTACTTGCAATTTCTTGCTTTCGAACTGCTAGGTTGGCAGGAGCTGGGACAAAGACGGGAGCTCATTCCATCCTGCAGTATTCGGGAATTGAACTGCTGACCTCTCGCCTTCCAGTCAGCGTCTTAGCCACTTGGGCCACTGCAGTCCCTATACTGTGTACATAAATGACCAGTTTATTTGAACTCTTGATTATGCAAATATTTTGGATGACACCCAAAAGGTGGGGTTAAAGAAGCAATACAGGTCTCCTGCTACTGGAAGGTGTCAGTTTTCATCCTTTGCCTTTTCCCTAGATTACGGTTTTGTGTTTCATCTGATAGCACACTTCATATTATGAACTGAACCACAAACTGAAAGGCAGTAATAGGCGACGTGGTAATATAATATAGAACGCCATAGCATGTTCATGGAACATGTCAAACGGAGTCTGGATTTCAATGGCCTTTTATCAAACTATATACAGTATATATCAACACATTAGAAGCATTTTTAAAGTACCTTGAGAAATGCATAGATCTATGAGAGTGAAGAATTACATTATTACAGTATGGCAACCTGAAAATGATGAAGAATAAGCTGAACAAAGTCAGAGGAAGTGAAAATTAAAACTTCTAACTTTCTAATAAAAAGCAAAATGTAGCAACACTTTTCGCAAAAATGCAAACACATGGAAAAAACCTTTTCATTTCAAGTCTGCCTTGAACCCCTAGAGTAATCAGCTGACAAGCAACAAGTTCAAGGAATGGAAAAACTGGCTATTCCTATTTCTCACATGCCTTTTTTTAGTTCATGAAGTACAATGTGCAGTGGGAAAATAAACGGCAAGCTGCTTATTCAGCAGAAAAGAAACCAATCTGGAGGTTCACTCAAAATTTAAAGAAATTCATCTTTGAGTATGAATGTTATGAATCTCCTGGTGTCTGTTCAAACAAATCTAATACTCAGAGTTTTACAAGTATATTATAGATCAAAGAATGGTAAACAGAATATTTTTATTTTTTGTTTGACTTGTGTTTAGGTACAGAATAGAGGGTAGTGGCCAGACATACCAAAATAGTGGTGTCAGCATTTGAGATACTGACCAGCAGAGTCTGGAATTTGTAGACCAGAAAGGTAACTCTTCTAAACTCTAGTTCTGGCTAGGCATTGCTGGAAACACTGAGTTGATCCATATTGAACCTTTTATTCTGTATTAGGGTTTTGTTGTTGTTGTTTAAAATGTATGCTTCTTGGTCAGCACAGACTCATGACAACATTGTGTACATTTGTTGTTGTTCAGTCGCACAGTCAAGTCCAACCCTTTGCAACCCCGTGGACCACTGCACACTAGGCTTCTCTTCATCCTCCATAGCTCGCCCAGATCTACACCCACTGCATCAATTATGCCATCTCATCCTCTGCTACCCCCTTCTACTTTTGCCTTCAAACCTTTCCTAGCATCAGGGCCTTCTCAAGTTAGTCCTCTCTTCTCATTTGGTGGCCAAAGTAAAGTACTTCAGGTTCAGTATTTGTCCTTCCAAGGAGCAGTCAAGCTTCATTTCCTTCAGGATTGACTGATTACAACAGCCCTGTACAATTCACTATTATTCTCATTTGCAGAGGTATGATTAAGGCTGAGAGATGAGAGATTTGTCAGGACAACTACACAAAACCAAGCTTCTGTATGTTGTAACAAGTATTTTGTTGTTCAGAAATTTGTTAACTGCTGCTTTAACTACCTTGCTTTCTCAGTGTTTCAACAATGGTCCAAGGAGCAAGATGCAAACTGTGGGAAAAGGAGTAGAACTAAAGGGAGGCAAAATAAAGAAAAAGACCAGGTAGTTTCCTACTTTTTCTCTTACATTGACTGGACGTCCTAAATTAAACGCAATGAAATCAATTCCATTTACATTACTTGTGATTAACAAACCCCATCCATTTCAATGGTATTTTTGTAGTAGCATCTAACTTTGGATTTCAACTATTTTTTATACCCACTGATGTGAGTTCAGTGGTAAAAATATGACCAGCAAACTGCTACAAGTTTAGAAGCTGGAGCATTAACTTACACCATATCATGCAGCTGGTAAATAACAACAAACATACTGTATTTTCTGGCGTATAAGACTCCTTTTCACCCCGAAAAATCTGTGCCAAAGTCGGGGGTCGTCTTATAGGACAGGTACTTAGCTGCAGCTTGTTTCCCCTTGCTTCATATGTCCGGCGCATATGGTGGGGGGTGCCGCGGCCGAGTCCCTGCTCTGTGCGGGGAGTATGAAGCAAGGGGAAGCAAGCTGCACACATCTTCCTGTACCTTGAGGAGGAGAACGTGAGCGTGGATTGGCTCTCCACCAGAACCTGCCCATTCGACTCAGAGGGCTGCGCGTCTTCAGGTTGAGTGTGGGTTAATTTTTATTTGGTGTGCATTGGAAGAGAGGTAGTCTTATACGGCAAGTATATTCCAAACTCTATATTTTAACTGGGGGTCGTCTAATACGCCCAGTCGTCTTATATGCCGGAAAATACGGTAGTACTGATTTCTTAACTAGCAGCAATTTGCCACTGAAGTTTATGTTGTTGCCCTTTCATGAGCAGATAAAGTACAGTAAAACCTTGCATAAAGACTAACTCGCTTAAAGAGCAGAATTTTCTCTGAATGGTGGCCTCACTTAACAACTAAAAGCAACCAAAAACTCGCTTAACAACTAAATCGGGGTTTGCAATCCCCCTGCCAGAAGTCACAATTGGTCACTTACAATGGTGTTTTGCTTAAAGCGCAAACTCGCTTAAAGAGCAATCCTGTGGAACGCATTATGCTCTTTAAGCAAGGTACCACTGTAATAGGATTCAGCCCATCAGTTTTAGAAAGCAGATTTCAAGTATCTGGGATTATCAATTCCAAAATAAAAGTTATCACAGATTATCATCAACAGTAAAATTGCATAGAGCACTGTTCAATATGAAAATTCAAAAATGAGATGCTATGAAATCTATCATATTCAGAGTGGCCAGAAAACCTACATGCCACATGTAAGTAGGCACTTTTACACATTATCAATTACCTTCTAATTTATTCTTTCCTTCTTTATTTCAAATATAGTGCATGAATAGTAAGTAGCACTGAACAATCTCCTGAAACCAAGCCCTGGTTTCAAGCTAAGTTTCAAGCTGAGTTGTATTCATAAACATGCACGAGTCACTGTTTATACAGCCATGATACACTGCAAGTGGTGAGCATGGAAATAAGTGTCAAAAACAAATGCCCAACACCTGCTATACAGAATGAGAGAGAATCTCTTATCTTAAATAACAGTAAGAGCGATCAAATACCTCAGCTACAGAAACAAGATAGGATTTGCTGAAGGGCCTCTTGCTCATTCTTTATTAATTCAGTAACTTCTTAACTAAAGTACCTGCCTACCATCCTCTGACAGTAAGAAACCTACCTCAGAATCTCAAAATATCTTCATATCCATCCAGTATGTTTTATTATGCTAAAAAGGCCTAGCTGGCTAGATAGCTCAGTGAGTTGAGGTTCAATTCCCCACTGTGCGTCAGTAAGCTTTTGTAGTCTTGGGTAATATGCTGCTAAAAGAAGGGGATGGTAATGATTTCTGAGTACTCTATGCCTAGAAAACCCTGAAATGAGTTGCCAAGTTAGACTTCACTTGACTGCATGCAATTATTATTATCAAGGTCAGAATTAAGACTAAAGTCCAATCAAAATGTCAATAATTTTTCTGCCCCATCAATACTGTATCTGCTTAAGCACCTGCTATTTAACTTACAAATGCCAGACAAAAGCAGGCAGGCAGATTTTGAAGATACCAACCATAGTCACCAAGTGTTTACTGACTTTGCAATGTACTCAGAATTATGTTTCTATCCTACCTTAATTCTTCTAAGCAGCTCAGGGGGACATACAGTAGAGCCCCATATAGCGATCGCCCCATACAGCGATGAATCCGCAAAGCAATGAGGCTTGGAGGGGTAAAAGCTGTTCCGCATAGTGATCATTCCTATGGGAAAATCCGTACAATGATTTTCCAATGGGAAAAACCGCTTAGCGCCAAACATTATTGTACGTTTTTTCCCATAGGGAAAATCGTTGTACAGATTTTCCTATAGGGAAGATCGTACAATGGAAACCGCATAGCAATCAGCTCCATGGAACAGATTAAAATTGCTATACGGGGTTCTACTGTATGTCAGGTTATCTCATTTTATCCTACCAGGTCTATGTGAACAATTGACTCCTTGTTATTTTCATCAACATACAAATTTTCAAATACATTTCCCCCTAAAATATTTCTCCTCCGTCTCCTTAGGGATGTTCTTCCACCTCTGGGATCCCAATATTAAGAAATAGGTAAGTGATTATCACAATTCCTGCAACCCCACTAGTTGGCTTCCTGCTTCAGGCCACAGTAAATCATCATCATCTTAATAGCTATCAAATAATGGATGTACCTCATTTTTGGGTGATAGTTATAATTGTTTAGATCAGTGGTGGTGAACCTATGGCACACGTGCCAGATGTGGCACTCCCAGCCCTTTTCGTTGGCATGCACGCTGCCGCTTCCTCCTTCCCCCCCAGCACAGAGTTCACCCCATCCCTATGCCCAGCAGCCCAATGGGAGCACTTCCTCCCTCCCCCAGCACATAATTCAACCCACCCCTCTGGCCAGCATCCTTATAGGAGCACTTCCTCTCCCCCCTAGCATCGAGTTCACCCCTTTCTCGGTCTCTAAAAGGATCACCATCACTGGTTTAGATGATGCAAATATCATCTTACACTGGTATGTACCCTGGTTAAAAATGGCCTCTTCATCATTGCCAGGAGAAAAAATAAGTTCAAGACCTGTACAGGTGCTTATACCTGTTCCATATATCACCTGAACATGGCCCTTGAAAATATTTGCCTTTCATCTAATTGTCAGCTATCAAATTTTATTTAGGTGGAAGAGTACGTAGATCTCCATGTTGTTCATCAGTAAACACAATACCCCAAATTATATTGTACGGACAGGTTTTACTTTTGCAGCCCAGTATAGGGGTGTGTGTGTGTGTGAGAGAGAGAGAGGGAGGGAGGGAGGGAGACAGAGAGAGAAAGAGGAGGCTGCCGTTAAGGAGGCTGCGTGCGGGTGAGTCGGGAGGGAAGGGGGGAGGTGTTAGGTTATTTCCCCCCTTTCCCTGTCTGGGGTGTTTGGGGGGGAGAGCAGGGAATGTGGGATTCAGATTTTTTCTGTATCCCACTTTCCCTCCCGAGGGGTGGGTGGGAGGCCTTCCCCCCCACATTAATTGTTCCGAAGGTTAATGGGGGAAAAACAAATGCAGCAGGCAGCTATTCGTTATTCGAATAGCTGCCTGCAGCTTTTGTTTTTTCCCCATTAACTGTTTCGAAGAACCTTTGAAACAGTTAATTTGGAAAAAACAAAGGCAGCAGTCAACGCTTCATCAGGGAAGGCGCTCTCCCTGGGAATTCGCCTCTCCTCACGAATAGCTGCCTGCTGCCTTTTTTCTTTTCCCATTAACTGTTTTGAAGAAGTTTTAAAACAGTTAATAGGGAAAAAACAAAGGCAGCAGGCAGCTATTCGTGAGGGGAGGCGCTCTCCCAGGGAGAGTGTCTCCCTTGACAAAGCACTGACTGCTGTTTCCCCCATCCTCAACTTACCTTGAGGCCGCCGGCGTCCTTGTCGCGTCTTCGTCGGGGTAGCGTGGAGGAGGAGGAGTCCCTCTTCTTCCTGTTGCCCCGTGGATGAAGGCCGGCGTTGGCGTTGCCGGGGCCGTGGGTAGATGAGAGGCTACTCCTCCTTCCCGTAACCCCGCCGAAGTGGCTGTGAGGCTGGGGCTGGCCTCGCTCGCCGTGATGGCGGGGATGGCTTTCCTCTGGGAGATGAAGTTTCTTTCGGAGGGAAGTTGTTTGCCAGTGCTTCGGCAGGTTTTTTTAAAACTGCGCGCACCAGCTTTTCCAGCGTTCTACATGCTGGCACCCTTCAGCCTGATTGGCTGAGGGGTGGCACGGCACGGTAGACGCTGGGCCTTGTAGTTTTTTTTCTGGCCGCGTTCGTGGGGCGGTTGCCCCACTCACAGCTGGCGGACCCTTGCGGCGATGCTCCAAGGGTGGTAAGGTAACTGTAGGCGGCTCGGTTAGGGATAGTAGGAATGGGTGCAGGTGTGCATGCCGGACACGAACGGTTAACACCTCTTCTTATAGGTAAAGATTTTAGGCTAGCATAATGCAGTCAACATAAATCATGTCGAATTTCACAAGTTAAGAAATTAACAAAGGCATTTGCTATTTGTGCCAATCCATACAACCCAGTTCGTGATAGAAAATGGCTATATAACTTCCTAACTTGAAAAATTCCACTGCCAAGATTTATGACAAATGTATTACACTATCAGGAATAATTAATAGAATGCTGGTGATTAGCTCTAAATTGAGTCTCCTCACAGCTTTTCTCCATTAATTTTCAACAGATTATTTACTGTTGGGGCTCATTTGAATTTTCTCATCTCCCCCCCCCCCCCGCCCAAAGTAGCACACAGAAACAAATATAACTACAGTAGTTGAATATCTTATACATTGGCAGCTCTGGGTTTCTACTTTACAAGCAACATGTATTTGGTATCTTTTTATTTTTGGAAACTGAGAAGGCCATAAGTAACTCTGATTTTTTAAAAACAATTTTTTGTAGGAAATCTTTAATTTAATTAAGGAAGTCATATTTTCTTAGAACTACTGATGAGATGTAGCTTCAATAGCTTAACCAGTGGCACAAATGTTATTATAGCAGACATAAGTGAGATTTGGGCTGAAAATCCCAGTAGGATGAGGCTACATTCATGTACTTTCCATAGGCAACTGATTGGGCATTATATGAACAGAATGATGGACTACTTAGGCCAATGATGGCGAACCTTGGCACTCCAGGTGTTCTTCGACTTCAATTACCAGAAGCCCAAGTCAGCTTTCCTGCTGATCAGGGCTTCTGGGAATTGAAGTTCAAGAACACCTGGAGTGCCAAGGTTCATCACCACTGACCTAGGCCTTTGGTATTGATCATGTCCCTTCTTATATTCCTTACATTCTTACATGCCTGGTTATCATTCCAAAACAGCACAGATCAGAAACAGACTGATTCACTTATCCTTAATTACAACTGACAATATTCAGTATGAAGATCATCTTAGCAAGTCCTGCTGTTATAAAACGGCACTGGTAGTGCTCCTGTTTCTTTCATCTGTTGGTGGATTGTGCCCCAAGTACATTATTCTAGATCTTACATGTTTGACTCTGATCCTGTCATATTTAGAAGCAATGATAATCATGGCTTTGACTTTTTAATTTCTATATAGTGGTACGACAGAGAATACATGCAACATCACCCCACTTTATTAATATCATTAATATTAGATGAAAGTCAAGAAGCATGTGTTCTTATCTGGTACCTCATGGGAATCTGCTTATCTAACAACACCAAGTGGGTTCTCTAGAATTCTAATAATGGAGTTTTCTTTGTGTATTTGTGAAATTATTATTTAGTTACTCCATGCAATTCACATATCTTTGCTAAAACCACAAGTCCAGCTGAAGAGAATGCATCCCCTTCCAGTATCCAAGAGTGTATGTTTTGCTCATCAATAGAGTGCACATTATTTCTGCTGGGACATTTTATTAAAGAAAGACAGACACCCATACATTACCCTCTTATCTATTTTTGGAAAATAAATAAAGAGGAACTCTACAATTCCCCTGTCCCCAAGACTCTATAGTCCTTTAAACCAGTGTTTCCCAACCTTTGATTTTTGGACTTCCATTCCCAGAAGTCTAAGTCAATCCCCCAAAGCCAATGTAATGACTTGGGCTTTTGGGAATTGAAGTCCCCTTGTGGTGCGTGGTTTCTATGTTGGGAACTACGTTGAGAACTACTGCTTTAAACTTTATATATTTATTGATGTATGGTACTTTGTGAAATGCCTACCTGTAGTACAACCACTCTTACAGTAAACACCAGTTCTTCATTGCTGACTGCAATCACTGCTTCTGTCATAATACTGTATTTCTGTTATCCCTTTTTTTTTAAATAGCCCATCCAGAAAACAAAGTTACTGTACTTAGGATTTATGTGAGTTGTCATGAGTTGCCACAACATTAATTATGCATATCTTTCTATAAACTTCCTTTGCTGTATGATAGTGTTCCTCCAGATATATTCAGCTTCAACTCCAAACATCCAGAACCATTAGCTAGTAATGGTGCCAGTAGTTCCACATATCTGAGAGGCACCAAGCTAGAGAATACTATTCTAGTGAGTGGTGGGCATCAGCAGGTCCACACCAGTTCACCAGAACTGGTAGAAGAGATAATTCTGGCTGCCGCCACCCATCTAAGTTTTGAAATAAAGTAGTCCTAGTTTGGGTGCAACGCAGGGCTCCCCCCCCCCACCGGTCCATGGCCACCATACCATGCCCGCAGTAAAACTTTTTGGAGCCCACCACTGATTCTAGTTACTTAGTTTACTACAGTGTCAATAATTATCTTGGCTGTTCTTTTTATAAATGCTAAATGTTTTTCAAGGGAATTGAGTTCTTTGAACGCATATAACCCTTCTCTAAAGTCCTGCGACGTATATCCTCCCTAAGTGAAGAATTAAAAGTGCGAGCACTAGAATCCTATTGCAATTCCATCAGGACACCAGGCCTTGTGTTGTTGATTCTGTGGTAGGACGTCACTAGCACAAGTGCCAAGCTAAAGGAAAAATCTACCCTTTATCGGTGTTGAAAGGCTCCTAATTGTTTTATAGAGAGTTTTATTGTATAGTATGTATAATTACGACTTTCTGTTTTATAGCTTTTGCACTCTTTGTGAGGGTAAAGAGCTAACAAGTAGCTGGACTTGGCTGAACCCTTGTAAATCTGAATGGTGTGATGTGGCACTAGTTTCAGAATTCCTCTTTTGGGCATGGTCAAGTTAAGAGAAGTCAAGTTTCTTTTGGGTTCATGCCAGACAGGTAGACTCAGCAATTATTCCACTAAAGTGGTAGATCACCAATGCTGTGATTCACCTGCTTTTGCAGTTACGATCAGATTTCAGGGCTCATCTGCTTTTAAGTTTTAGATCAGCAGTCCACAGGTTTGTATAACCTTCGCAATCCTGTAAAAATTTGGACCATTTCTTGTTTCCACGCCTCGAAACGTGAAAAGCTATGCACAGACTGGCTTCTCATCTACCCCAATACTGTCTATTATGGCCAAAGCTTGGAAAAGTACCTATCTAAAAATCTGTAACTCCATAATTTTTGTAGGGGCCATGATGGTTGGGCGCTTCTGTGAGCTGTAGTCCAAAGTAATTTTTCCAAGCTCTGCTTCAGGCATCTATCTCTCCAGGGCCTCAGGCAGAAGTCCTCTCTATTACCATCCTTTAATGAGAGATGTGGAAAGTCATTCTGTACAGAAAACCACATGCTGTGGTTCCCACAGGGGATTTCAATTCCCAGAAGCCTAAGTCAGTACATTGGCTGATCATTGCTTTGGGGAATTGATTTAGGCTTCTGGGAATTGAAGTCCAAAAACCAAGGTTTGGGAAACACTGCTCTACAATCTTTATCCAAACATTTGAAAGTCCCTCAACAAGTCTGCTTCTCAAAACAGAGAGGAAAGATGACTTCATGTTATTTGAACATTGCCCTAGTACTGAGATCGTACACACAAACATTTTGCATGACAAAGATTATAACTGGATAACAACTGGATTACAATTATCATATTACACTGGATTACAATGGTGATATTGTGTATATATATATATATATATATATATATATATATATATATATATATATATATATATATATATATATATATATATATATATATATATATATATATATATATATATATATATATATATATATATATATATATATATATATATATATATATATATATATATATATATATGCCATGTTGGGTCCTTTACAGGTGACAGGTGGGGTAAAAGTATTTTAAATAAATACATATGTACTAAATAAAGAGGCAACATTAATGAGCATATTAATAGTATCAGCTGATCTGGTCAGGTCAGCGAATTCTGGAACGGACATTGGAAGTCCAAAAGTTGACAGCCACCATTTTAGAGAGCGTCAGAGGGGGATGTCTAATTTCTGTTTAAACGATATATCAAGAAAGAGAACATTTTTGTGACTTACTTTAGTGCAAAAAATAAAGGATGTGTACTGCAGTGCTGACATTAAATCTATCAGTCTGTCAGAAAAGGTGCTGTTCACATGCCTAACTCTTGCCCAGACAAATAAGAGTAGAATGTCACATCAAAACCATTACCAGAAAATGGGAGAATAATTCTTCCCTCCTCTGTCATTATAATTATATCCACAATTGTACAAGCAAGACACCCATCTTTTCTCTGGGAGTGGAGAAAGTCAAAGACATCAATCTTTCCTGAAATGATAATTTATTCAGTACAAAAAGAACTTACATTACCAGATGTTATAATTGTTGTAGAAGACTTGAAAGCAGAGAGAGAGAGAAGCTCCCCCTGGGAGAAAATCATTTGCAGTGGGAATGATTTTCTACAGACCTTTTCAGTTTCCTTTCAGTCTAAGGTCATCCCTTTCCATTAACACTACTGCATCCACACCTTTATAGATTTGTTCTTTAGAATGGAAAGAAAATTGCATTTCACCACATTTCATAAGCTCTCTTATATTTTTCCAAATTTACTAAACATATTTCAAATCTAATCCAAAATGCTAAACACCCCTGGTTTCAGTTACCTAAAATAAAAAAAACAACCCACAATAACAGAAGGTACACTGTTATGGACTGGCCAGTTTCAAACAGGAGAAGTCAACATGCTCTACATTAAAGATGTTGGAGAATGGCTACCATCAGATACAACTCATTCTATGTGCCAAAGCTTGAAATTTTAATCTTTGAATTACAGCTTCCAAAATACGGGTACCCCAGTCAGCATGAGAAAGAGCCTCTTCGAAGATTGTGGTATTTTTGAACCACAATCAGGTATACCTTGATAATGGCAACCTTGTGTTGCTGGCTAATCTTTCTCACATGAGGTCATGCAAAAGGAACTGCAGAATGAAGTCACCAAAAGGTGCTTTCATTTTGGCATTATCATGTCTGGTCTAGACACAGAAGAAGAAGAAGCATAGCTAGCCAATTTTCAGAGGTCTAGGTATTATTTGGACAAATGTTTCCTATGGAACGCTGGCTGGTTTAGGTGTCTAGCTCAATTTCCCATTGTCCCTCCTGGGAGCAGAGTCGTCCTGTATAGTCATGGGCAAGCTGCACAGACCCAGAAGAAAGGAATGGTAAACCACTTCTTTGTATTTTCTACCTAGAAAACCCTGGAAAGAGTTGCCATGTCAGAATTGACTTGATGGCATACAATTATTATTTATTTCGATGGAACATAATTCCATGTTCTCACTGAAAATACCAATTCTGTATTTATGTAATCTAATTTTATAATGCCATGGCATTATAAAGCCATTGATATGTATATGAAGTTTGTTAGCATTACAAATCACACCATCTACCCACCAGGTGCCCATAATGATATAAATAGAAATATCATTAGACCTTATAAAAATAAAGAAACATTAAAGCAAAAGCTATACTATAAAATGTGAGAGTAGATTTAAAATTAAATTTGAAAAGTGGCAATACATTATATAGTGTTATAAGACAGACAACACAGTAAAATCTTTACTACTCACAAAGCTAAAATTATGTTCTCTTAGAAAGCTGATATGCTGGTAATAAGAAGATGCATTGTGAATACTCCAAAACCTGAACTTTGCAAATGTTAAGTTACAAAACAGGGCAACTGATGATGACTGTTAAGCACACAATTGCTCATCTGATGGAGGCAGTTCTTCAGATGTTCCAGTGAAAGACACAACCAACATCTTGAATTCTGCTTGTGCAGAGATTGGTGCAATGCACTTAACAAAGCACTCTTTTAAAAAAGTCTGCATTTTGCACAAGCTATGATTTCTGAAAAGTTTTCAAGGGTATTCGCAAAGAGAGCATGGCACAGTAATCTAAATGAGATGTGATTAAGGCACGAATCATTGTGACCCAATCTTGCCTCCCCAGGGAATGATGCAGCAGATGAACTTGAGCAAGAGAATGCCTGTCTCCTATCACCACCTAACCCTCTAGGATTAAAACTGGAAACAGGAGCCCCTCTAAATTTATGTTGCTTTTTTGGTGAAGACTTGAAGAAATAGACTTGGAAATGAACAAAACAAAACAAAGGGGATGTAAAGTTGACTTCAAATGAGAAATATTGGAGTCCATTCATTCTTGCATTAATAATCTGCTGCTGGGTCACATTTAGCTCAAGGATGCCCCCCCCCACACACACACACACACCATACATAAGGCTTAAATCAATGTTTGCATTTTCTATGTCTACAGTACAAATATCAAACCTAAATTAGCTAGAATGTACATTCAATTTTAAAATGGTTTTCTTCTCTCTACTATCCATATTAACAACATTCTCACTTATGCAAGTAATGTTCAAAAGACCTTCAACTACGACATTCTATGCATATTTATTTGGAGGTACTGTATTGCTATTTTGGAAGTACTGTATTGCTATGCAGCAAAGCTTCCTGCCTGGTAAGTGTGTTTAACAGGGGTGGGTGAACTTCAGAGGTTCAGGATTGTACACGTTGGACCTCAGAGGTCTACACCTGTTCCCATAACCCTCACCCTTGGAACAATTTCTTACAGATGCCTTCTAGTGGCCAAATTCATTTTAATATTTTTGTCATGCAGTGTGTCCCATAGATTCTGTCCCCTCTTAAAACACAGCATAATGCCCATTGCCCTCTAGATCCATGATGGCCAACCATGGCACTGCAGGTGTTCTTGGACATCAATTTCCAGAAGCCCAGGTCAGCACTCCTGCTGATCAGGGCTTCTGGGAATTGAAGTTAAAGAACACCTGGATTGCCAAGGTTGGCCATCACAGATCTAGATGGTGCAACACTGTTTCTTCCAGTATCTTTTAATTGACAATGTAGGGTTACATTTGGGCCTCTAAAGGTCACATAAAACCCATTCCTGGTATAAATGCTTGCAAACTAAAAGGGATGTGTCAAACTGGTGGAATAGTCTGTGGGAAGATTTGAATTAACTGCCATTTGGCTTGTGATATAGCTTTGATACTGCCAAGCGCAGCATCCCAGAACAGAAAAATTCCCAGATCTTTATGGTATCAAAATTATTGGCATAAAGTCAGATTGATCTGAAATAATTTGCTAGTTAAACTTACCATGATATATTTCCCGAGCAAATGAGTAAAGGGAAGTTGTAACAAAAGAAGGAAATGTGATCATTATTTGTTAAATAGGTTGCACAATATACATTCTAAGCTAATTATTGAAACACTCAAGAGCCGTTTGTTACTTGACTTCTTTCTGCTGTTTTCTTGGAACTGTAGAGTCCAAGAAGTATTTGTGTTGCATGCTTGGGCATATCTGATGGAGCAACATAGGCCATGTTCCAGCATTCCTAAGCAGAGTAGCCACTCCAACACTTTGAAAACAGAACTTGGGAAAGTTATACTGGAGAGTTATAACTCCCAGTAACCCCTGAATAGAATTGCCATAATTATCTCCCACAAAACCGGGACAGAAGTATACTTGACAAAAATGGGTGGGTGTGTTTCCCCAGGTGGAGCTCCTTTTGAGTAAAGGTGGGGAAAAGCCCCCCTCCACCCCATTTCTTCCCACACCTGTCAAAGAGATAAGACTTTACCTCAGACTTAAAAGCATCAGCTCTCCCGTTTTGGTGACTCCGGAGCTGCCAGAGGAAGAGCAAGGGAATGGTGGGGAGAGAATGATGGATGATGCAGGGGTGCATGCATACACGGGGAGGAAGATGCTGCCCCCCCCAAAAAAGCATGCAGCCCTGTGAGAGGGGAGCCTGGTCCCACGTCCGCCCCGCTCAGCGCACCTTCCCCTGCAAATGAGGTGGGAGTAGCCTCCTAATTAGACTCTTGAAAGGGCCAGGGATGGCACTGGCTGAAACAGGCACTGCCTCCTGGCTCCCCCGGGGAACCTCGGCAGAGCAGCAGTGGATGGGCGGGTTAAAGACTAACTGCTATAAGTGATGCTTTAAGGCGGCACAACATTGTTTTAATGATGTATTATAATAGACAATCAGTAAGTTTTAAAAATCTGGGACTTTAATATGAATTTTATTGAACTGGCCAGGACAATATTTTGGACCTTGATTCCGGGACAATCCCGGTTTTCCGGGACATATGGCAACCCTACCCCTGAAGATATTAGATTGGGGGGGTTCAGTTTGTTCTGGGATTTTCCCAAGGCTCTGCCTAAAAGTGGCAAAAGTTAAGATGGATGGTAGTAAATTTACTGCAATCCCTGCCCTTTGTTAATTGCATATTTCCTCCAGCAAATTTAACGGGTCAGACATAACATAAGAACAGCCTTGCTGGAACAGGCCACAGCCCATCCAGTCCAGCATTCTGTCTCACACAGTGGCTCACCATTTGCTTCAGGGTATTCCCAAGCAGATGCCTTCACCTGCTTAGGATTCCCTGGAAATGGCATTGAGAGATATCCTGCCTATCTCTCCAACCCGGAGGCTGTCCTTAGGTGTCCATAATTATAGCTATTGATACCCTTGTCCTCCATGAACTTGTCTAATCCTTTCTTAAAGCTGTCAAGACTGACAGCTGTCACCACTTCTTCTGGCAGGGAGTTCCATAGATCAGTGATCCTCTGGGTGAAAAAGTACTTTCTCTTATTTGTTTGAGAACTAGTACCCAAAAGTTTCATGGAGTGTCTCCAAGTTCTAGTGTTGTGAGATAGGGAAAACAGTTTTTCCTTATCTACTTTGTCCAAACCGCGCATGATTTTATAAATTTCAATCAGGTCACCTCTTAGATGCCGTCATTCAAGAGTGAAGAGGCCCAACCGTTGCAACCTCAGATGGTAAGGAAGGTGTTCCAGTCGCCTAATCATTCTGGTTTCCCTCCTCTGCACTTTTTCCAGCTCCATAATGCCTTTCTGGAGGTATGGCAACCAGAACTATACGCAGTATTCCAGATGGGGTCTCACCATAGATTTATAAAGAGGCAAAATGAAACTTGCTGACTTATTATCTATACCCTTCCTAATGATCCCTAGCATTGAGTTTGCTTTTTTCACTGCTGAGGCACACTGGGTTGACACCATCGTTGAGCTGTCCACCAGGACACCAAGGCCCCTTTCCTGGTTTGTCGCAGAGAGTTCAGACCCCATCAGTTTATAAATGTAATTGGGGGTTTTTGCCCCAATGTGCATCACTTTGCACTTACTAGTGTTGAAGCTCACTTGCCACTGTTTTGCCCACTCCCCCAGTGTCAAGAGATCCCTCTGGAGCTCCTCACAATTTCTCACAGTTTTTACTACCCTGTATAATTTAGTGTCATCAGCAAATTTGGCTACCTTGCTATTTACTCCTACTTCTAGATCATTTATGAAGAGGTTGAAAAGCAGAGGTCCTAGTACTGAACTTTGGGGGCACTGTGTGCGCTACTCTTGCACTTTCCAAGACATCTACCTCCTAACCATTACACCACACTGTCCCCTCTGCCTTGCAGAAAGGATAACAGAGATGATGAAACTAGCCCTTCTAATGTGTATGCTGTTGATCTGTAAGTACTAATGATTCCTGTATCACCATATGCAAGAGTAGTGGGTGAGCCACCTTAAGCAAATGGCAGTGTATCGGTACTTTTAAATCAAACAAACAACATTAACAACCTGAAGTATATAAATCTTATCATTTTAAGGTCTTGTTCTGTATATTTGCACTTTCTCAATTTCAGTGTTTGGCTAATATAGCCAAAGTTTTGAAAAGCAGATAGTGTCATAACAACAAGTACTCTTGTGGCATATTTAAGATGAACAATCTTTCTTTGAAGTGAATGAGGTCAGTAAAATGAGTACCCAGCGTTTGGGGTGCAAAATACTAGTTGTGTACTGCCCAGAGAGTGCACTAAGTGCTATCGAGAGGTATATAAGTGTAATTGCTTTTGCTATAATGAAGGTCAGAGGAAAGGTCCAGTCTTCAGTAGTGTTTCCACAGAAACCGACAAAATTATACTACACAGTTTCTTGGCTCAAAAATTAGTAATATATACACTATTTCAGGTTAAAGGCAGGTTTAGTAATAATTTACACCATAATTTACAATACAATATTGATGATTGCAGACTTAGTCATAATTTACAATAGACCCATTGAAATAAATGGGTTTAAGCTATGTATGATTATCCGAAATTGCATTAGTTTCAGTAGATCTACTCTAAGTACCATTGTGTCTGAATACAATTTCACATATGTTTTATACATACGTGCCAAAGATTGTTAGGGAACTGAAGTTTGTTCACGGTACTAATTTCCACTTTGCACAGTACAGTGGAATGCATTTTGTTTCACAATCGAGCACATAGCGCACAGTGAGAAAACAACACATTCCTCTCATTTATCTGTTTTATCTAAGCAACATAGGTAAATTATGTGCTGACTGGGAAAGAAAAATACAGAAGTGAGCCGGATGATGTCTCAGGCCAAAGCAGTGTCCTTTGTATGCTTTTCCATTCAGTTGGGACTTTGCCTACTGCTCTGACTATTTGACTCCTGAAGAGTCTTGTTTTGTTTGCAACTGTTCCCATCTGTTCACTGCTTTTGCCATAATACTGATCCATGTTGCTGCTACAATGCTTATCAAGCCATAAAAGCAGCCATGTATTTGCTGCAAACACAAGGCATGATCTAGGCAGGAGTCAGAAGTCAAAATGGAAAAACTTATGTGTTGATTTAATAATGATAATTTTGTATCAGAAATTATTCTGGGTTGCATATTTATTCATTTATTTTATTATATTTATGTCCCCCTTTCCTGACAAAGCTGGTGCTCAAAGCAGGGAGCAAAGCTCAGTGAAAAAGTACCATGGAACAGTGGTAGAGTACATGTTCTGCATGGGAAAGGTTGCAGTTTGAGGTGTGCAGTTATGTGTTTTCAGACTACAACTTCATGAATTCTCCAGACATGTCTACTCTCCTCTGCAGGTTCAGCCTTGTAACAACTCCAGACAGTGCTGGGAAAAGCATAGTTCTATGCCAGTGGTGGTGAACCTATGGCACGTGTGCCAAAGGTGGCACTCAGAGCACTCTCTGTGGGCACCCGTGCAGTCACCCCAGCACAAAGTTCACCCCGCCCCTCTGCCCAGCAGCCCAATGAGAGTGTTTACTTCCTCCCCTGTTGCTCTGTTGGCACTTTGTGATAAATAAGTGGGTTTTGGGTTGCAGTTTGGGCACTCGGTCTCTAAAAGAGTCGCCATCACTGTTCTATGCTGACAGCTACTAACATTCAGAACCTGAAGACGGTTATAATTCTTGAGATGCTTAGTTATTCTTCCTCTGCCAAGGTGCCTGGAGGATTTTTAAAAAAAAGGAGTATTTCCAATCTCTGGTGTTGACAGTACTGGCACAGTGTCTGTCATCTGAATCACCACGTCTTCTATGGCAGCTGTCTCCTATGGGACTAGTTTCCTCCATGGCTGGCAAGTTTGGCCACGGAGCCATGGAATTACATAAAGAAGCCACTGTGGTATGCAATCAATTTTGTGGTAGGAGAAAATGCAATCAAAACACAATAGAGTAGAACCCCACATAACGGAAAAACTCATTCCACAAAGCTCTTCACTACGCGGTTTTGCCCCCCATTATGCGGTTCCTCATGGGAGATACCCAGCATAACAAAAAAAATGTTCGTTAACCGGGGTTCCCATTGACCGGGTATACCCTGGTTATCAAAAACCCCGCATAACGAACAATATTTTTTGTTATGTGGGGTATCACCCTTGCATAATGAACGCTTCGTTTTGCAAATTTTTCGTTATGTGATGTGTTCGTATGCGAGGTACCACTGTATATGAATGACTTTCGCTTCCAGTTTTCCCCTGTCAACAAACTTTTAAAAAGTTTTAGCAAGATGCATTTCCCAGCAAACTGTACATTTACAGATGCCATTGTGGATTTAAGTTATAGGCACATTCCTCTTTCAAAATATGATGTTCTACACAGAGGAACTCTACAAAAAGGACCTCAACACTCCTGATAATAACAATAATGAGAAATTTGAACTTGAACCAGACATTCTGGAGAGTGAAGTCAGAAAGGCCCTAAAAAGCACTGCAAACAATAAAGCTAGTGGAAATAATGGCATCCCAGTTGAATTTTTCAAAGCCCTAAAAGATGATGGAATCAAACTACTGCATTCAATATGCCAGCAAATTTGGAAAACAAAACAGTGGCCACAGGATTGGAAAAGATCAGTGTACGTTCCAATCCCCAAAAAAGGCAATGCCAAAGAATGTTCAAATTATCAAACAATTGCGCTCATCCCACATGCCAGCAAGGTGATGCTCAAGATAATACAGGATAGACTTCAACATGTGGAGAGAGAACTACCAGAGGTGCAGGCCGGTTTCAGAAGAGGCAGGGGGACTAGAGACCACATTGCCAACATACGTTAGATCATGGAGAAAACAAAAGAATACCAGAAACAAGTCTACTTTTGTTTTATTGACTACACCAAGGCTTTTGACTGTGTGGACCACAACAAAATGTGGCAAGTAATTAAAGAGATGGGAATACCAGAACACCTCATATGCCTCATGAGAAATCTGTACACGAACCAAGAAGCAACAGTTAGGACAGAACACGGAATGACAGAGTGGTTTGGAATAGGAAAAGGAGTAAAACAAGGCTGCATTTTATCACCCTGCTTATTCAATCTATACACAGAGCACATAATGCGCAATGCAGGGATGGAGGAATCACAATATGGGATCAAAATTGCTGGGAGAAGCATCAACAATTTGAGATATGCAGACAATACCACCCTAATGGCAGAAAGTGAGGAAGACCTAAAGAACCTCTTGATTGGATTGAAGGAGGAGAGTGCAAAAGCTGGCTTGAGACTCAATATCAAGAAAACCAAGATAATGGCAACAGGTCCGATCAGTTCCTGGAAAATAGATGGGGAAGAAGTAGAAGCAGTGACAGATTTTACTTTCCTGGGATCTAAGATCACTGCAGATGGCGACTGTAGCCATGAAATAAAAAGACGACTGATTATGGAGAGACAAGCAATGAGAAACCTGGGGAATATAGTGAAAAGCAGAGACATCACCTTGAAAACAAAAATTCGCATCGTTAAAGCAATGGTATTCCCAGTGGTAATGTATGGGTGTGAGAGCTGGACCATTAGGAAGGCTGAGCGCAGAAGAATAGATGCCTTTGAGATGTGGTGTTGGAGGAGAGTCCTGAGAGTCCCCTGGACAGCAAAGAGAACAAATAGGTCAATACTGGAAGAAATCAACCCTGACTGTTCATTGGAGGGACAAATAGTGAAGATGAAGCTAAAGTACTTTGGACATCAAATGAGAAGGGAGGACTCACTTGAGAAGGCCTTGATGCTGGGAAAGGTGGAGGGAAAGAGAAGAAGGGGGCGTCCAAAGATGAGATGGATAGATGGTATTGTGGACACAATGGGCATAGAGCTTGGTGGGCTGAGGAGAATGGTGGAGGATAGAGGTGCCTGGAGGAAAATGGTCCATGGGGTCGCAAAGGGTCGGAATCGACTGTGCGACTGAACAACAACAACAAATGAAAGGAAAAGACAGCCAACACTTTCATTATTTTTTTTAAAAAAATGAACAGCCTTGTGGGACAATAAAGAGTAACAAGTTCTGTTTGGCATAAAACATGTTTGTCTTCAGTGTGCCAGTGTATTTGTGGCAACAGACTTACGCAGCTATATCTCTGGAATTTTTATTACTTGTACAAACTTCATAGTATAAAAACAAAGCATATTTATACAGTTAAAATACATTCAACTGTTACATTACCCGTCATTGTCACTTTCCATTCCTGAACCTGTGGAACCTGTAAACCACAACAACCTACCAAAAATAGGAATAAAAAGTCTACTCTCTGCAGGCCAAATTTGGTACTCACCATGCCTCGCCACGGCTTTAGGAGCTGCACTAGTTGCCAGTGTGACTCTGGGTGCAATTCAAGGTGCTGGTAATGACCTTTAAAGCCCTACATGGTAGTGGGCCAGGATACTTAAGAGACCGCGTCACCCTGAGAACATCTGTCCATCCCACCAAAGCGGACCGGAGAGGCTCTCTCATTGTGCCATCTGCTAGGGAGGCTCATCTCTCTAGCACCAGAAGGAGGGCCTTCTCAGTGTCTGCTCCAGCCCTTTGGAACCTCCTGCCAAATGAGATGCGTCTTCAGATGGAGTTGCTGTCCTTCAGGAAAGGGCTAAAAACTTGGCTGGCAAAGTAGGTGTGGGGCACCAGTGATGTGGTAACCCCTGCCTGCTGGCTGATTTAGTAAGAATACTCTCTCCCTCTTTGAATCTGTAGGGATCAGAGTAATTTTTGGTGGCAGTTTTAATGGGGTTTTTATTTGTTTTTAAAATGTGATTGGTTTTATTTTCTGTGAGCCGGCCAGAGTCTTTGGAGTTGGGCGGCAATATAAATCAGAATAATAAATAAATAAATAAAACTGCAAGCTATTATCACTACAGCTGTGGATAATATAGAAAGCTGTGTAATCATTGTGTTCCAGGTGGAAAATAATACAGTTGAAGTTTTCACTAATCCAAAACAAAAGGCAACTAGCATGGTGCCTTATTGGCATATGCATTAATTAGACGTTTGCCAACTTGCATTTTAGGATCACAAGAACTGCCTAGGGAATTCTGAGTCTTATAGTCCAAAAATACATATTAATGTATTAACTCATATTCATATACAGTAGTGCACAAGACAATTGAAATCAACCATGATTTACATTACAGCTGGGTTTTAAAGATAACACTTGGACAAATCCTTTGTAGTGATACTGAAAATTTGCCTCTTGGCTACTTTGTTCCTCTTGTTTATCTTCCACCACAATCTTGGCTCATGGCAGGACAATGAGATGGTTCAATATTAATTTGGGGGGGACATGATAGCCCTTCTCTTATTTGGAACACCAACAGTACTCTCAGGAAACAGCTGTATAAACAGCACTTGGAAATTTTGCCTTTTTGGACTTCAATTCCCAGAACTCCTACCTATTCTCACTCAGATACTCTGAGACCTGTAGTTGGGAAAAATAACATTTCCAAGTTCCACCACACCATATACCGCATGTCACTTTCTGCTATCTAGAGATGCTGTTCTAAATATCTTCTTGGGCAGTGTATCCATAATCCTCCAGGTGTGGATTGACTTCAGCTCCCACCAGCCATAGCCAGTTTGGCTAGGGGTTGGTGATGAAAGGACTTATAGTCCAACATCATTTAGAAGACCACACATCTTTCTCACCTCCTTTTTAGATGCTCACACATGCATCTCAGGGAAGCATACCCATCAAGCACCACTCCGGAAATACGGGAACTGCTCCAGCCTGGGTGCGAATGCACAGGAAAGTCATTTGCGCATGCGCATACCCCCTTTGTGCATGCGCAGAACATGTTTGTGCACGCACAGATGGGTTCTGCACGCAGGTGCAGTAACTCCTTTCCCCGCCATTCTAAATATGGGATGGCACTGGGAAAGGGGAGGAACACGTGCCAAAATACGGGATTTCCCGGCCAATCCGGGATACTTGACATGTATGCAGGGAAGGTCTGGATGAAGAGAAAAGGTGGCAACTTGATGAGCTGAAGTCAGAAGCCCTGGTGGCGCAATGTTTAAACTGCTGTACTGCAGCCAAAACATTGTGAGTTTGAGACTGATAGGAATCAAGGTTGACTCAGCCTTCCATCCTTCTGAGGTTGAAAAAATGAGTACCCAGCATGTTGGGGGTAAAATGCTAATTAATTTATGAACCATCCAGATAATGCACTAAGTGCTAATTGCTATTGCTATTTATATCTTTGCTCCTGTAAGCAGCCAATTCAATTCTATAACCTGCTATAGAGGTGTAATGTGAGCATGGCTCCATGATTCAGTTGGAAAGAGCAATGGGTCTAATGATCTCATAGTTCTGTTCAGAGGTCAATGAATGATCACTGCAGGAGATCTGCCACCATTCAGAACACTCTGGTAGATGGGGCAAAAGATTGAAAAAGTATTGCAGTAATATATGCAAAAGCCTGAACTGACTTTTCAGAACATTTATTATCCCGGGGCAAGATTCAAAGTACTTCTTCTGTTGGAATACTGTTTCTTTCCTTCTGCCCAGAGTTTGTTGTGCTGCATGAAATATTGCTTCAGAGCCTTTACTTTGCTAAACTTCCCATGGGAGGGGGCATGGTGGGAAGAAGGGCCTGAAAATCCCTCATAATCACATGGAAGCTCCATGGTGGCTTAGTGGTTAAGACACTGAGTTTGAAGACTGGAAGGTCGGGGTTCGATACCTGAGTGCTGCATGATGGATCTTGGGGACATGAAAGGAGCCTCATTCGGGTATCCCCTGAGTGGAGTTTCTCCAGCAAAAATCCTTTCAACCCAGATTAATTTCTGACATGAAATTTATTTACATGGAAGCTCAAATGCAGCCTTTTAAGAGATCAGCCTTGATTACTTACACATGCTTAAGATCACTGGGCTTAAGCTGATGCACAGAGACTCATGCAGGTTCCTACTATATTCAAGCATGTGCATGTCACTGTCTTTCAACAAGCCCAGAGTAGAGCTTTGGAAATGTTATCATTTTGGACAATAACTCCCAGAACCCAGCAGCTACTACATTCAGAGAGTTATAGTCAAAAGAAGAAACTTTCCATATTCAGTTCATGATGCAGGAATTTGAAATGGATTCTCCCATGTTGAAACTCAACAACTATTGACACGTGTCCTCTAAAGAAGGAAGAAGAGCATGATCAATATTTGTGAAATAAAACATATCCCTAGGGATATAAAATGGTGAACACCCAGTTTGTGAGCGATATGGAGTTTAGTTTGGTATCTTTATGGAACTCTACAGCTATAGGACTTTAGACAAAAATATCAGGAAAGATTTTATTTAGAACAGCTTCTGATTTTCCATGGTGTTTATTAATAGTAACAGTATTTATAAGACAAGTTGTTTTTGTTAAGAACGTAAGTACAGGCATCTCACGCTAGTCACTTCCATTTAAAATAAATTCTAAAGAAGTCTTTATCAAGAAAGCTTGTAGCTAACTCTAAATGCAGGGGAAAATATGTAGATGTTATTTCCCCCCTCTAAAAAAGATTTACTTTTTCCTCAGAAGGAATATGTGAAAATTTCTGGTTGCCCAGAGAGGCCATCAATAAAGAAATAAGCCCTTAAGAGGAGTTTTCAGATGAGCTTCAGGCTTTTAAAGATTTCATTCATATTTTGTCAGTATATACAGCTGTGGGTGGCTCAAGCAAGGGAACAGCAGTTTTTAAAATGGAAATTAAAGCTTATTAGGAAAAAAGCAATGTACAGAAAAACAACCTTACTCTATGCTGAAGTATTTGAAAAATAATAAGAGCAAGCTTGGGGGAAATAGATAATAAACACTTGGTCAAAAACTGAGAAACACATGGGGTTGCACCCTCTCTTGAGCCTTATGTTCCAGAAAGAATGTCCATCCACCATCAGACTCATGTTTAGAATCAAACAAGTACACTACCTGTAATTGGAGCTTCACTACAAAAGTGGCCCAATGTCACTACTCTATGTTGTGTTATCCTGATTTTCCTTTTTGTCTCCCTCTCTTGCCTAATCCTGCAAATTCTTTTGACCTCCTTCTGACCTTGGGGAGAATTTCAAAAGGCTGTTTCAGGTTGGTAGGGAAACCAATTAGATACAGTAGTGCCCTAAAACTGAACATGCCTCATCCTGATATACTAGCATTTATTTCAGTCATCACCTGCAAGAATCTAGGCACATATGGGTGCCAGGAGGTGGATTTGCATTTTTGCACAAAACTACAGGCATTCTCGGGGATAAACTGTGTACATCAGCTTTGGCCCTGAGCATCTCTGCAGAAGAGAATGCTGCTCCAGTATGGAGCACATCTGCACACATTAAACAAGTTGACATTGCTGTTAATGAAACAATGAGCATAGTGACAGGATGCCTCAAACCTACACCAGTTGAGAAAATAGATCCTCTTGTTGGTATTGCTCCACCTAAGATAAGGAAAGATGTAGCAGTGGATGCTGAAGAACTAAGCAAGATAATGACCCTTGACATCCTCTGAACTGTTATGTGTCTCAAGTCTGCCATATCAGATCCAGGAAGAGCTTTATGGCAAAAACAAACATTCTTGAGGGTACACAAGAGCAAAGCCAAATTAGAGGAGGAAGGAGCTCATTGGACAAGGAGGATATGGCTAAAGAACTAGACCCCCTCTACATCACTTGGAGGACCTTGAATAGGCTGAGGGTTGGAGTCCCTAAATGCAAAACGAACATGCTCAAGTGGGGGCTTCTGGGGGACAACAACACACTGTGTGGATGTGGAGAGATACAGAATCCGGTTCATTTATTGGTCTGTCGATTACTACCGGAAACATGTAACAATGAGGATTTGAGTTTACCAACGACAAAGCCAAGAAGGTGGCTTCGGTTTGGCAGTTTAAAGTTTGACCTGGACACGAAAGAAGAAGGGACCAAAGTAGCTGGTTTCCATCTCTCCTCACTGGGATGAGTCAGGGTACCCCTGTCCATTTATAACCTGTGCTTCAGCAGGCTTAGAGGCTGTGTCTTCTTGCCCTTTCTGCTACTTGTCCCCCCCCCTTCACCTGTCTTATCTGTCTTGAATGTCTTTCTGGAATTTACTGCTCTGTTCTACAATTTTGTCTTGCTTCTCAAGCAGATACTTTGCTTGGAAAGGTATGGTCTTGGGAAGATCCTTTCATGTTTTCTGATGGTGCATTTTTTGTTTGTTTGTAACCCTCATTCTATTCATTTCCGTCATCTCTCTTTCATATAAACACACACAACAAATAATATTTACATACACAATTTACTGTGCCAGTGCTGGCTAGTACTGCTCTCTTCTTTCTCAACACATTCTCCATCAACAAGACAATCTGTTTTGAAGGCTAACTTGCTAATAGCTTGGTTTTTCAAGAAGAACATTACAGTACTGAAACATCTGGGCAGCTGAATGAAAGGCGAGTGAAACCCATTTAGAAAAACAACTAAATCCAGATTTTGTTTTGCAGTCAAAAGTCACAAAGCTTTCCAAAAGCAGAGCTGCATAATCCTTGTAAGACTACCAAAATGTCAAAGACAGAGAAAGCAGGATTATGAGTCCTTCTGAGTTTGAGTCTTCTGACTTCACGTCTTCTGAGTTCCAGGCAACCTCTTTAAAGATAAAAATGGAATACACACACATACAAAAAGTGAAAAGCCTTTGCAAAATTTCATAGAGCTAAGTCTCAGTTTTACTTTTGGGCAAGGAATTATGGACTTTAAAGCAACCTGTTTTTCTTAACAAGGTACAAACATTTGGAATGTGGATTTACTGCAGAATGTTTGGATCAAGAGAGTGACTAGTCAAGTAGTATTAAAGGTTATCCAGCAACAAAATCAATGAATTAATAAAATGCAGAAGTTCAAATGTACATGTTCATGTAAAGAGAAAAAAAGAATTACAGATTATTGTAATTAATCATTAAAGTGAAATAACTGGTTGGTGGTGGTGGGATTCGTTGCAGATTGATTTGAATGATCTTTATCACTGATCAGAGCTACTACATCCAAATGTCAGGTTAGTCATGATAGTATTTAATTTTTAACACTATTTAAAGCAGTGTTTTCCAAAATTTATTTTTGGACTTCAATTCCCAGAAGTCTAAGTCAATTCCACAAAGCACTGATCAGCCAATGCACTGACTTAGGCTTCTAGTAACTGAAGTCTCCATGTGGGGCATGGGCCCCACATTAGGAATCACTGATTTAGAGCCTCCTAAATATTCCATTCTGTAGCCTGTACAAATGGTTCCTTCACACCAAAACAGAGCTGTAGGCAGTGACAATCCTGTGACATATTTGGCGGGTTAGGGCTTTGAAAGGGACAATGGAGAATTCCCCCATCTATTTTCAACTACTCTACTGTTTGTTTTTAACAATATTTTATCTGATCAGCGGTCAATATATTATATATATCGACTCTGTGCTATTCTAGATTTTAATAATTAATTTAATTAATTTGATTAATTTAATTTGTATGCCACTCTCTAGCAGTTGGTATTTTTAAAGAACCCCTCCGGTCCGTTCTAGTGCGTAGATCAATGAGATACATTGGTAGTAGGCAGACGTATCGCTGTTTCGCTATGTCATTTACTTTTACTAATAAAAGGAAAGTTGCTATGGCCAGCTAAATGACAGCTGTGGGAAAAGACAGTGGAGGAGGTGGGAAGGAGGGAGTCATTGATCAAAAAGGGAACAAATTAGAGTTGCTTGTCTGGACCTGTCTGGACACTTCTCATGGGAGGAAAAATGTTGATCAGTGTGAAAGGAAGGATTGCTCAAATGAAATATAAAATAAACCACAGATAAGATAAGAACCTTTTAAACATGAACCAAATTGTTCCAAAATATCCACTTCCGAACAGGGCCTGAGTTTGACAGCAAACAAACCCGCTGATACTGTGAGAGGCAAGTGTAAAACAGGGTCCTGCTTCTGGGTGTTTTCAGAAAGCATCTCTGATATTACTTGGAGATGCTTCTCTCGGATTGTAAAGGCTTCTTGAATTGTGTGACACTTTATGTTTATCCGTTGCCTTAGTAGCAACTCAACAGCAGAACAACAGACGAGTACAACATGGACAGATCAAGCAAGCACTGATATATGTGAATTGAGATATATGTGTGGGGGAAAATGTATTCAGTTTTGTTTACATATATCATAGAACAGAATGTCACTTTCCCAGTCTGAGACTGGGAAATGAAATATCTCTTTCTTCTTCCAGTCATCTATTATAAAACAGGATTTCACTCAAATCCATCTAATTACTGTAGATTGGGATTGAATCTTAGCAAATACTTTCAAAAAGTTTGAAGTGAGGTTGCTTCTGGTAGAAGAAATATTTATAAGAATGGCTGCTTCCGCAGAGCTTACTCTAAACAGAAAATAATGTTCTACACTGCAAATTGATACCTTGGCTATATATGGTTGGAGAAGAATTGCTGTGAGTGGGGTGTGTGTAGATATATTCAGTGTCTAAAAGCAGAAGCAGTAGTTACTGGAGAAAGGAAAGCAGGATATTTAACCTTTTGTTCTTGTAATACTAATGTGGGTAAGATATCTATGAGAAAGAATCAGTAGTGAGTGGAATGTGCTCAACAACTCTCCCAGTGCTACCCACAAATGCCCCACCATCTGTTATCTTCTCTAACCAGGTTGTAAAATCAGAAAAAGTCCAGTTAGCTGGAGGAGGGAAATGGCAGAAGCAATATAATATACCACATGCATTTCAAAGAGGTACCAGTTCTGATCTGATTCAGAATATACTAAAACCAATAATGTACAGTGGCACTTGAAAGAGTAATAGATTTTTTTCAGCGTGAGCTTTTGTAGATTACAATGCACTTTCACAATGTCTAGCAGTTACTCATGTGGTTCCGTAGGTCTGAGGAACTAGATTGTGATCCATTAGCACTGACACTAAAATAAATTAGTTAGGCTATCCTGCTTGCATTTGCACATGTGTCTGAAGAAGGAGGCAAACTAATAAGAGAACAGAGGGTGGTTTGATGGAACTTCTCAATACAAATGAAAAATCTGGAGACCTCTGGTGTGAAACCTTTAATGGTTTGGCTAATGGTGGGACCATTTTGCACAATGCTTTGTTACCAGAACTCAGACTGTGCTCTGGCCTTGTAATGTCATTAGGACCTGCTTCCTGATCTCAGATTTCAGCCCTGAAATCTAAGGAAAATGTAATGGCACTCTTGTGATGACTCTAGACATGTCTGCACTAGGAAATCCTAGTTGTGCGGAAAACTCTTCTCCTGGGAGACACAACTATCACCTTCACTAGCCTCATTTCAGCACCAACTTAAAATGCAGCCTTTCCGTTAAGCTTTATGGACTTAGTAAATTTACTGTTTGAGTTGCAGATTTTTTACGTACAGGCGCATTTTACTTCCGCTTCCGGGAGCGATGAGGGCAGCACAGGCCGGATGAATCACAGTAAACCTATTTGTGTGGATTCACAGGGTGCTTGGGCTTATGGGAATTGAAATCCAAGAACATCTGGAGTGCCAAGGTTCACCATCACTGATCTATAACCTCCCTCGCCCTGATGTTTTGTGATTACATGTTTGCAAACACAACATTTAGCTGTGACCTAATGGGGCTGCTAATTTCCATACAAAGGTCACTCTAAATTGTCATCTACTAGCCCTTCCTCTTCATCATATCCCTAATGTGGTGTACCTTTCAAACCTGCTGCATGCTGAAAATGTTTTTACAGGGCTCCAGGTGGACTCAGCTTTCCATCCTCCCAAGGTCAGAAAAAATGAGTACCCAGCATGTTGAATGCAAAATGCTAATTAACTTTTGAACCACCCAGAGAATGCACCAAGCACTTTTGGATGGTAAAATTGCAATAGCTAAATTAAGTGATCTCCCATGTAACCCTTGCATATTTGAAGGGACTGACTCCTGGGAATATATGCTCTGCTGTTTAAGATGAACTTCAAAATGTGGCCACCCCATGCCTGCTGCTAACCATGTCCTAGAATGACCCTCTAGTCCTCCTCAGTCTTCACAAGAATGAGAATGGTGGGCAAGTTATTAATCAGAGAAATGTTTTTGTTGTTGTTGTTCAGTCGCACAGTCGATTCCGACCCTTTGCGACCCTATGGACCATCGTTCTCCAGGCGCCTCTGTCCTCCACCATCCCCCTCAGTCCTCCCAGTTTTGTGCCCATTGTGTCTACAATACCATCTATCCATCTCATCCTTGGCTTCCCCCTTCTTCTTTTGCCCTCCACCTTTCCCAACATCACGGCCTTCTCAAGTGAATCCTCCCTTCTCATTTGATGCCCAAAGTACTTTAGCCTCATCTTTACTATTTGACCTTCCAATGAGCAGTCAGTGTTGATTTCTTCTAAGATTGACCTATTTGTTCTCCTCGCTGTCCAAGGTACCCTCAAAACTCTCCTCCAACACCACATTTCAAAGGCATCTATTCTTCTGCGTTCAGCTTTCCTAATTGTCCAGCTCTCACATCCGTACATTACCACTGGGAATACCATTGCTTTGACTATTCTAATTTTTGTTTTCAAGGTGATGTCTCTGCTTTTCACTATGTTCCCCAGGTTTCTCATGGCTTGTCTCCCTAGAATCAGCCGCCTCTTTATTTCATGGCTGCAATCTCCATCTGCAGTGATCTTAGATCCTAAGAAAGTAAAATCTGTCACTGCTTCTACTTCTTCCCCGTCTATTTTCCAGGAACTGATCGGGCCTGTTGCCATTATCTTGGTTTTCTTGATATTGAGTCTCAAGCCAGCTTTTGCACTCTCTTCCTTCAAACCGATCAAGAGATTCTTTAGGTCTTCCTCACTTTCTGCCATTAGGGTGGTGTCGTCTGCATATCTCAGATTGTTGATGTTTCTCCCAGCAATTTTGATCCCATATTGTGATTCCTCCATCCCTGCATTGCGCATTATGTGCTCTGTGTATAAGTTGAATAAGCAGGGTGACAAAATGCAGCCTTGTCTTACTCCTTTTCCTATTCCAAACCACTCGGTCATTCCGTGTTCTGTCCTAACTGTTGCTTCTTGGTTCATGTACAGATTTCTCAGGAGGCATATGAGGTGTTCTGGTATTCCCATCTCTTTAATCACTTGCCACATCTTGTTGTGATCCACACAATCAAATGCCTTAGTGTAGTCAATAAAGCAAAAATAAACTTGTTTCTGGTATTCCTTTGTTTTCTCCATGATCCAACGTATGTTGGCAATGTGGTCTCTAGTCCCCCTGCCTCTTCTGAAACCAGCCTGCACCTCTGGTAATTCTCTTTCCACATGCTGCTGAAGTCTATCCTGTATTATCTTGAGCATCACCTTGCTGGCGTGTGGGATGAGCGCAATTGTTCGATAGTTTGAACATTCTTTGGCATTGCCCTTTTTTGGGATTGGAACATATACTGATCTTTTCCAGTCCTGTGGCCACTGTTTTGTTTTCCAAATCTGCTGGCATATTGAATGCAGTAATTTGATGCCATCATCTTTTAGAGCTTTGAAAAATTCAACTGGGATACCATCATCTCCACTAGCTTTGTTGTTTGCAGTGCTCTTTAGGGCCTTTCTGACTTCACTCTCCAGGATGTCTGGCTCAGGTTCAATTTCTTCATCATTGTGACTATCAGGAGTGTTGAGTTCCTTTTTGTAGAGTTCCTCTGTGTACTCTTTCCATCTTTTCTTAATCTCTTCTGCATCAGCTAGCTCCTTTCCGTCTTTGTCCCTTATCATGGTCATTTTTGCTTTAAATGTTCCCTTGATTTCCCGGATTTTTTTGAAAAGATCTCTGGTTCTGCCTTTTTTGTTGTTTTCTTCCATTTCTTTGCACTGTTCTTTTAGATAGTTTTCCTTATCTCTCCTTGCTTTTCTTTGAAATTCTGTGTTCAGATGATTGTATTTTTTCCTTTCTCCTTTGACTTTTGCGTTCCTTCTTTCCTCTGCTATTTTAAGAGCCTCATCAGACAACCACTTTGCTTTCTTACTCTTCTTTTCTTTTGGTATGGTTTTCTTTGCTGCTTCCTGCATGATGTCCCTCATCTCTGTCCATAATTCTTCTGGCACTCTATCTATTGAGTCTAAGCCATTGAATCTGTTCATCACCTCCACCGTGTATTCTTTAGGGATGCTGTCTAGGTGATATCTGTCTGGTCTCTTTGTTTTCCCTATTTTCTTTAGTCTAAGCCTGAATTTTGCAATCAGTAGGTTGTGATCTGAGCCACAATCTGCTCCAGGTCTTGTTTTTGCTGACTGTATGGAGGTTCATCTTTGGCTGCAGAGTATGTAGTCAATCTGGTTTCGGTGTTGGCCATCTGGTGATGTCCATGTGTAAAGTCGCCTCTTGTGTTGCTGGAAGAGGGTGTTTGCTATGACCAGTGCGTTCTCTTGGCAGAACTCTATCAATCTTTGTCCTGCTTCATTCTGTGTTCCAAGACCGAACCTGCCTGTTATTCCCTCCACTTTTTGATTGCCTACTTTGGCATTCCAGTCTCCTAGAATAATTTGAACATCATTTCTTGGTGTTTGTTCTATGAGGTGTTGTAAGTCCTCATAGAACTGGTCCACTGTGGCTTCATCTGCACCCGTGGTTGGTGCGTATATTTGGATCACAGTAACATTGAAGGGTTTGCCCTGAATTCTTACTGACATCATTCTGTCATTTTTGAGGTTGTATCCCATTACTGCTCTTCTCACTCTTTTATTGACAATTATGGCTACTCCATGTCTTCTAAAGTTTTCTTGTCCACAGTAGTAGATGTGATGGTTTCCAGAGCTGAATTCGCCCATCCCTGTCCATTTGAGCTCACTGATTCCCAAGATGTCAATGCTTATTCTTTCCATCTCATTTTTTACCACTTCCAGTTTACCTTGGTTCATTGATCTCACATTCCATGTCCCTATACAGTATTGCTCCTTACAACATTGCATTTCCCCTCCCCCTTTCCTGTCCATCCCCTTTCTCCCCTCTGAGGTGTTAAGCATCCTGTATCACCTAGCCTGCCCTTTTGTTTTGCCTTTTGTTTTGGTCCATAGGGTTCTCTTGGCAAGCTTTGTGGCGTGGTTTGCCGGTTTCTACGCCATTTTTTTCCTCGCATCATACATCATATCACAGTTTTAAAAGTTTAGAACAGTTTACACTACATATTGTCATGCATAATTATCACACTCTAAAACACAGTCTCTATGTTACTTGCTATATTAAGTCAGTATGAAGTCTCTATGTCAGTCTCTATATTAATTCAGCTACATTTTTCACATCAGCTACTTATCCTTGTGTCCTCACTCCCCAGGTGGGGTTGTTGTCTCTGGGTCCCTTGCTCCAGGGGCATCGCAGTGGCGGGCAGTGGATGTTTTCCCTGTGTCTCAGCTGTTCCTCTTCCTCTGCCTCTGGCTGCAGTGGTGGATGGTGACCTTCTCCCTCCCAGGCCTCTGGATGGTTTCTGGGCAATTGGGGCCTGGTCTTTCTCTGCCTCTTTCTTCCTTGCACCCAGGTTTTAGGATGGGGTGGAAGGGAGGGGCCGATTCTTCACTCACCTCCCTCCAAGGCTTCTGGATGGTTTCTGGGCAGTTGGGCCTGGTCTTTCTCTGCCTCTTTCTTCCTTGCACCCAGGTTTCAGGATGGGGTGGAAGGGAGGGGCCGATTCTTCACTCACCTCCTGTTGTGTTCTGTTGGTTTTATTGTACACACGGATTACAATGTATCTGAGCCAATGTAACCTTACCTATAGCAACAATGTAACCTTCAGCTGTACCATATAAACCCTGTAATAGGACGCGAGCTAATGACCACCAGCTGGCAGCAGCGAGCGTCCAAGCTCTCTTGGTCCAAACTCATCAAAGGCAACAGCGCGGGAAGCTTTCCCGCCACCACCTACACCTGGACAAGAAGGGCGTGACCCGCAATGACGTCACGCAGACAGTAGCCAATGGGCTACCATGGCACCACGTTCAAATGTGTTACTGCTGTATATAAAGAGCTATCGATCCGCCATTACCTCATGTTCCCTCTGTCCACGATGCAATAAACCTGAGTTAACCCAGCCCGAGGCTGTGTCCTGTGTCTTGGTTTGCATACACCAAATTGGCGACGAAGGTGGGATAATGGATCCCCACGGAACAGCCAGGGCACAGAGCGGTTTCAACATCACCAAACCGCAAGACTGGGAGCTGCTTGAGATGGATTTCCAGGCGGCCCTGGTGGAACTCAGAGTCAAAGGAGAAGACGAGGAGAGAAAGAGGGCCATCCTCACCAGAATGCTCGGGATGGAAACCAAGCGGACGCTGGTGGGCATAATCGCTCCGAAGAAGGTGAGCGACTTTAAGGCGAGCGACATCATGAAACTGCTGCGAGAGCGGTTCTGCCCCTCGAGGGCAATGTTTCCCGCTCGGAGCGCGTTTTGGAGGCGAGTCCAAGCGCCGGATGAGTCGGTTGAGGCATTCGTGGCCGCCATGAGGATAGCCGCCGCCCCCTGTAAATGGGGCGATATCCTGGAGTTGGTCCTCAGGGACGGCGTGTTGTGTGGCCTGAAAGACAAGGAGGTACAGCGCAGCTTGATGAATAAGGAGCCGCCACCCACGCTGGCAGAGGTCATAGAGGCCGCGGAAGCCGCAGAGTCCACGAATGCCGGAGTGGACGAGATGCACCAGTGGCGTGAGTGGCGTCCCAGAGCCGGCAAGGCGGAAAATTCGGTGCACGGGAAGACCGGACAGTCGGTGCACGCGACTCGACGGGCCTCAAAGTCGTCTACGGAAGGCAGCGACGGCGAGGAGGTCCAGAAGGTCCGGAAGGGTGGTCGACGCTGCGAGGGTTGCGGAGCGGCCCACGAGCGCGCGAGATGCCCGTTCAGGAAGGCCGAGTGTTACACCTGCGGCCGTCGGGGGCACATCGCCAAGGCGTGCAGAAAGAGGAAAGAGGGCCGGAGGCAGTCACAAGACCGCGCAGCCAGACCGGACCGTCCAGCGAGGCCCAAAGATGGCGCCCAGACCACGAGGAAGCAGGACGGCGTGGGCCGCGTCTCGGACGGCAGCGAGGACGACGCCTCAGTGTTCAGCGTGTCCGCGGGACAGTCCCATTACTTCGTTGAGGTATTAGTACAAGGGGCCCCTATTAGGATGGAAATTGACTCGGGGTCCTCCTATTCCATAATTCCCCAGAAAGAGTTCCTGAAAATCGACCCCCACGTGCGGCCCAAGCTTAAAGCGTTGAGGTCCACACTACGGGACGTACAGGGAAACAGCATTCCGGTGTTGGGGGTCGGGAAATTTCGGGTCAAGTTTAAGAGACATTCTGCGGAACTGCCCCTAGTTGTCCTCAAAGGGGGAAGCTGTAGCCTCCTAGGGACACAGTGGTTTCAGCCCTTAGGTTTGTTCATAGGGGGGGTGCATACCGTGGGGGGGGACCCAATACAAGCGGTTTGCGATGCGCATCCCGCCGTTTTTAAGAAAGGACTCGGAAGGTTCAAGGGACCCCCTGTAGCTTTCGACATAGACCCGGAGGTCCGCCCGATAAGACTCAAACCACGCAGGGTGCCGTTTGCACTCAAGGACAAGATAGAGGCGGAACTGGACAAACTGGTGGGCCAGGGGATTCTTATTCCTGTTGACTCCGCGGAGTGGGAAACTCCAATTGTAACGGCTCTAAAGGCTAACGGGGAGGTGCGCATTTGCGCTGATTATAAGTGTACAATTAACAAGGCGATCCGCCCTAATGCATACCCGGTGCCGGTGATCAGCCACCTTTTGGCCAGACTAAATGGGGGAAAGTGTTTCGCTAAACTCGATTTGGCACAAGCCTATCAGCAACTTCCAGTGACCCCCGCCACGGCCGCGGCACAAACGATAGTTACACATAAGGGAGCGTTCCAGGTGTCGCGGTTACAGTTCGGCGTGAACTCGGCACCCGGCCTTTTTCAATCGCTCGTGGAACGCCTCCTAAAGGGCCTGGAGGGGGTGTTGCCTTATTTTGATGACGTGTTGATAACAGGGGGGAGTGAGGCTGAACTGGCGAAAAGATTGGACAAAGTACTGACCGTGTTCGAGAAAGCGGGGTTGAGATTGAGGAAGGACAAATGTGTTTTTTTCGAAACCGAGGTCGAGTTTTTAGGGTTCCGGATCACACCCGAGGGGATTAAGCCGTCTAAATCCAAAGTAGCAGCCATTAAAAAGGCCCCTCGCCCCACATCCAAAACCGAGCTGCAGTCTTTCCTGGGGCTCCTCAATTTTTACCATACATTCCTCCCGCGGAAGGCGTCCGTGGCCGAACCGCTCCATCGGTTACTTAAAAAGGAGGAGCCATGGATGTGGGGTGACGAGCACGAGAGGGCGTTCAAGGAGCTAAAGCAACTCCTAACATCTGAGGCAATCCTGACGCATTTCGACCCCAAACGGCCAGTGGTCCTAGTCTGTGATGCATCCCCGGTGGGGGTGGGGGCGGTGCTTTGCCACGTGTTGGAGGACGGAAGGGAGGCCCCGGTAGCGTTTTACTCAAGGTCCCTGTCCCAAGCGGAGCGAAATTACGCACAAACCGACAGAGAAGCGTTAGCAATAGTAGCGGGGACCAAAAAATTTCACGATTTTTTGTATGGCCGCCCGTTCAAAATCGTGACCGATCACAAGCCGCTGTTAGGGATTTTCACGGCAAGCAAGCCCACGCCACTGATCCTGTCCCCGAGGATGCTGCGATGGGCTATTTTTCTCAACGCGTACCAACATGAGTTGGAGTACAGGCCCGGAAAGGAGATCAGCCATGCTGATGCGCTCTCGAGATCCCCTCTGCCCCTGTCGGCGGACCAAAAGGCGAGAGCAGAAAGAGACCGCCAGGTGTTGCTAATTGAGGTTTTAGACGCACCCCCACTAGTACCAGCCGACAATGCTAGGGCGACAGGCAAGGACAGGACGCTGGAGAAAGTTAGTGCATGGGTGCAAAAGGGGTGGCCGGCTTCGTCCCCGAGTACAGAGTTCGACCCATTCTTTAGGAAAAAGCTTGAGTTGTCCCTAGAGAGGGGGTGCCTTCTGTGGGGCCAACGGGTGGTGGTCCCTGCGCCCCTGCGGACGAGGGTGCTCGAACTGCTGCACGTCAGCCACCCGGGCATAGTTCGTTCAAAGGCGCTAGCCCGGAGTTACTTCTGGTGGCCACAGCTGGACGCGGACATTGAGCACATGGTCGGCACTTGCGAGGCTTGCCAGGAATCCCGACCTGAGGCGGCCCGTCTGCCGCATAGGGAGTGGGACACGGCAAGGGGGCCGTGGTCCAGGGTGCACGTGGATTTCGCTGGCCCGTTCCGAGGAACCATGTTTCTCCTGGTGGTAGATGCGTTCTCCAAGTGGCTGGAGGTTATCCCAGTAAAGAGCACGTCCTCCGCCACGACGATTAGCCGGCTAAGGAGAGTCTTTTCCACGTTCGGTTTACCCGACACTTTAGTCAGCGATAACGCTAGTTGTTTCACCTCCGCTGAGTTCGGAGCATTCATGGAGGCAAACGCCATTCGGCATGTCACATCCGCACCGTTTCACCCGGCCACGAATGGCCAAGTGGAACGCCTAGTGCGTACAACAAAGGACGCGCTGCGGCGCATGGGCCCGGGGGACCTGAATCACCAGGTATGCCAGTTCCTTTTAGCGTATAGGGTGACCCCTTTAGCGTCAGGCTACTCGCCGGCGGAGCTCTTGATGCGGCGAAAACTGACCACGATCCTGTCCAGGCTAGACCCGACGAGGGTCGAGGATAAAGGGAAAAACATAGGGTTGGCAGTCTCGAAAGGTTTCGCCGCCGGGGACCCTGTTCACTGCAGGAACTATTCCAGCGCAGGGCCGGCCTGGGTACCAGGGAAGGTTGTAGAACAGACGGGGCCAGTATCGTACCGGGTCGAGACTAACACCGGCCTCCTCTGGAGGAGGCACGCAGACCAACTGAGGCACCGAGTGAGTGGGCCAGTCAGTGGAGCTCAGCAACAGGATTCAGCGTTAGGGTTCTCCCCCACCCGCTTAACCCAAGGGGGAGACAGCAATGGACAGCAGTCCCAAACAAGGGGGGAAGGTAGCAGAAGCAGCGGCCCCGACTCATATCCTTTTGATAGCAGCGGCCCCGACTCATATCCTTTTGATACGCCAGTCCTATCAGGGGTCGGGGAAGGGGGAGAGGAGTTCGCGCCCGCTGCCCCCGATAGTAATTTTGAGTTTGATTTTGCGAGCCGGGGGGGTTTTCAGGAGTGTTCCCCCACCCGTCCAAGCGAGAAGAGGGGTTTTTCGTTAGCCCCCAGTGCCCCCGGTTCCTCCCTAAGAAAGAGCACACCTCCCAACAACGCCGCGGAGCCGCGGAAAGTCACTAACGAGTCTCCCTCTCATATTACAGGACAGGAAACCAGGGGACAAAGAGAAGGTAGCAAACCCGGGGAGAGGCAGCCCGCATCGAGACCCCAGCGTGTTCGAAATAAGCCATCTTGGCTGAGAGACTTTGTCTCCTAAGGGGGGGGAGTGTGTTTAAGTGTGGGCTCGAGACTTTGTCTCGTCCTAGGGGGGAGGGGTGTTGTGTTCTGTTGGTTTTATTGTACACACGGATTACAATGTATCTGAGCCAATGTAACCTTACCTATAGCAACAATGTAACCTTCAGCTGTACCATATAAACCCTGTAATAGGACGCGAGCTAATGACCACCAGCTGGCAGCAGCGAGCGTCCAAGCTCTCTTGGTCCAAACTCATCAAAGGCAACAGCGCGGGAAGCTTTCCCGCCACCACCTACACCTGGACAAGAAGGGCGTGACCCGCAATGACGTCACGCAGACAGTAGCCAATGGGCTACCATGGCACCACGTTCAAATGTGTTACTGCTGTATATAAAGAGCTATCGATCCGCCATTACCTCATGTTCCCTCTGTCCACGATGCAATAAACCTGAGTTAACCCAGCCCGAGGCTGTGTCCTGTGTCTTGGTTTGCATACACCAAACCTCCCTCCAAGGCTTCTGGATGGTTTCTGGGCAGTTGGGCCTGGTCTTTCTCTGCCTCTTTCTTCCTTGCACCCAGGTTTCAGGATGGGGTGGAAGGGAGGGGCCGATTCTTCACTCACCTCCCTCCAAGGCTTCTGGATGGTTTCTGGGCAGTTGGGCCTGGTCTTTCTCTGCCTCTTTCTTCCTTGCACCCAGGTTTCAGGATGGGGTGGAAGGGAGGGGCCGATTCTTCACTCACCTCCCTCCAAGGCTTCTGGATGGTTTCTGGGCAGTTGGGCCTGGTCTTTCTCTGCCTCTTTCTTCCTTGCACCCAGGTTTCAGGATGGGGTGGAAGGGAGGGGCCGATTCTTCACTCACCTCCCTCCAAGGCTTCTGGATGGTTTCTGGGCAGTTGGGCCTGGTCTTTCTCTGCCTCTTTCTTCCTTGCACCCAGGTTTCAGGATGGGGTGGAAGGGAGGGGCCGATTCTTCACTCACCTCCCTCCAAGGCTTCTGGATGGTTTCTGGGCAGTTGGGCCTGGTCTTTCTCTGCCTCTTTCTTCCTTACACCCAGGTTTTAGGATGGGGTGGAAGGGAGGGGCACTGGCACAACTGTGGTAAGCTTCTAACAAATCTAATAGGTTCTCACAACAAAATATACTACAGTGCCCAGAACTTGGAAATAAAATAGGTTTAGGAGAATATAGTTCCTGAGCAACACTTGAGCTACAGTCCAAAAAGTAACTCTTCCAAGTTATAAAAAGCACTTCTCTATTTCTCTCACTGTATTCCTCAGAGTTCAAACCATTGTGTGTTTAGAAAGGACATACTCTTTCTAGTGTTCAGATCACATTAAGATACCCAGCATTGAGAGTTTTGCTTTTATCTCAGTAATTTATAGTTCAAGTCTCTGCCATGAAACTCACCGCTTATTCCTATCTTCCATGCCTAACTTTTTTGGAACTTCTTTTTACAAGAGTTCTTGTTACTTGCCCTGAATCTTTGGATAAAATGCAATGCAGTGTAATATAATATCTGCAGTTTAAATTATGATGAATATTAACACCTAATATGGAATCGACTGTGCGACTACACAACAACAAATGCATTATTTCTTAAAGAAGACTGAGACTAAGAAAGACAGCTATTAAAGGTGTGTCGCAGTAGAGCTTAAAGCCAAACTCATCCAGATTACAGTAATCTTGACTGTTGTGTACAAATGTGGAAGCCAGTCATTGAAGAAAAAAATATTCCTTGAGATGTGAAAAACATTTATCCATTTGGAAAAAATGATAGGAAAAAAATTATTCATTTAAGATGTGGTGTTGGAGGAGATAATTTTGGATACAATGGACTGCCAGAAAGTCAAACAAATGGGTCTTAGAACTGATCAGGCCTGAACTTTGTCTATCATTGAAAATGACTAGACAGAGGATACCATAATCTGGGTATATCATGTGAATACAAGCCTTACTGGAAAACATAATAATGCTGGGGGGAACTGAAAGTGGCAATATGAAAGGAACTTGTCATGGATTGGCACAATAAAAGATGCCATGAACTTTAGTCTGTAAAATCCAGGTAGGGCCTTTAATGAAAGGAGCCTCTGCAGATCATTAATTCACAGGGTTGTAGTAACTCAGAAGTGACAGCACATAACAACAAGTGACATCAAAGTGGTAGAGTGCTGTCCCCTTCCAATCCAACCTCTGTTATGGAACAATGCCTCCATTTACACAGCAATATTAACAGGTTGCTAAATCATTCAAGAACCTTCAGTGAAATTAAACCTTCCCTCAATTAGAACAAAAAGTACAGCTCATACATAACTTATTTGCATTGCAGAAAAGGATTACTAGCTTCTCAAGTTTGCCAGGAACACAAACATATATCTTAAACTAATCAGCAAAACTATACTGAAGACACTAAATTTCCTCTAGGGGAAAAACTGGGTTAGAAACAGCAAAGTCCTGTTAAATCTACTTAAATCTGTTTTGTAAAGATTCAGATTACTATTGGGATATTATTATTTAAATTGGTAGATACACAACGAGGATGTACCCTGTCTTGGGTTCTAACTACAGATGCCACTGTATTCCGGGTTTTTTTAAAAAAAGAAAAAGCAAGTATTCTTTTTGAGAGGAAAAGAAAAACAGGAGAAATGGACAGATGTAGGAATGGATTCTGATGGAAGAGGAGACAGTTCCAGACCAATAAAGTATGCCTGGAGAATCTAGGAAGCTGTCATATTAATTCAGACAACTGTCCACCTAGGCTAATATTGTTCATCCTAATTGCTAGCAATTCTCCCAGTATTTTCCCTATTTTTCCTACATTATCAGCGATTCAATCAGGAATATGTTGAGGACTTGCTGGACCATAACTCCCAGAATTCCCTAGCCAGCATGACAACAGCCTAGGTCCTAGGACAGTGATGGTGAACCTTGGCATTCCAGGTGTTTTTGAACTTCAATTCCCAGGAGCCCTGATCAGCAGGAGAGCTGACTTGAGTTTCTGGTAATTCAAGTCCAAGAACACCTGGAGTGCCAAGGTTCACCATCACTGTACTAGTTGTACTTTCACATAGTACATTTTTAAAGCTGAACTACTGAGCTACTGCCCTTTCCTTGAAATGGTCAGCATGACTACTGCTCATCTGAAAGCTGTAGAACACAAACAGTTTGGGCTGAACTTAATATATGTTGCCGAGCCAGAAACTCAGCATAGGCTGAATATTTTGGTGGCTGTTAGACACTGAAGGGGTTGTGTGACTTGGTTCAAATGGGTTACAGCACATCACTTTGCTGAAACCAACAAACCAGTGTCACAAAGAACTGACAACCCCTCTCCAACACTCTGGGCCAGTGATGGCGAACCTTTTAGAGACTGAGTGTTCTAACTGCAACCCCAAACCCACCTATTTATCACAAAGTGCCAACACAGCAACAGGGAGGGAGGAAACACTCCCATTGGGCTGCTAGGCAGAGGAGCAGAGCAAACTCCATGCTGGGGGATAGAGGAAGCGCTCCGTTTGGGCTGCTGAGTAGGGGGGCGGGGTGAGCTCTGTGCTGGGGTGACTGCACGGGTGCCCACAGAGAAAGCTCTGAGTGCCACCTCTGGCACGCATACCATAGGTTCACCACCATTGCTCTGGGCTGTGTGTTACAATGTAATGCTGATTTCCAGCTCATAGCATAGTGCCGTGGGTCAAAAAGGATTACAAAAGCATTTGTAACTACAAGACATTTGTACAGCAGCCTTCCCTTAAATTAAAATGAGCCAAACAAGCTTGCCTTATTGTCTGTGCCAAGTTTATTTTGGAAGCAAATGTTTCCAGCTAAGCCAGTTGCAGGATGTTTTCTATCAATGGTTAAACCCTCCCCTCTTCTTTTGACTTTTCTTTATTGGTTCAACCTCTTCCAAATGTACACCACCCATTTCTCTTTCTTTCTCTTCTTTTTTTACCTACAGGGGATAGTTTTAAACAGCAACAGTTAACACTAGATGTGATGGCCTCTCCTTGCAGTATTATACATGATCGTTTACAACAGGGATTCTCAACCTGCAGCCCGTGGGCCGGATGCAGTCCGCAGCACCATTTCATGTGGTCCCCCACCATCTCCACCACACCAGGAAGTGCCATGTGGTGAAGGAAAGGCAAATGGCTGTCTGGCCCCCGAAGCTGTCTGAGGGAGCATGTCCCCGGCTTAAAAAGGTTGAGAACTCCTGGTTTACAGGCAATAAAAAACATAGCATGTATTAAAAATAGTAGAAGAGGGGATGGTAACAGCTGAAGAGTTTCAATTCTTATAATCTCACACTCTATGAACATGAAGCTAAAAGTTCATGGAAAACATCCTAAAAATCCATGATCTTCTCCAACCTTCATGATGCTTTAACAAAACATTGATTGTCTGGCCAGGTTATCCTATTATAGTAATAGAGTAGACCATAATGCTAGTGACTCGGCAGTGGTTAACTAACCTGATGACAACCCTAAGGACTAATGGCCCTGGGTGGCGAAGTCCATAGGGAAAGGTGATGGTCCCCAAGTGGATTAAATCCCACTTGAATCCATCTTGATGGAGGGCAGCAGCAGGACTTTGTGTGCCAAAAGGGCTCAGAATCAGAAAGTGACTTATGGAACTGGATCAGTGGTCATGCTGTGATGTGGAAGGCAGATGAAAGGCCACTGCATTATATTCTCAGGACAGTTTTCATGGTACAGGTACTGGTACAGGTACACAGAAAGAGCCTCCTCGAAGATTGTGTTATATCTGAACCACAATCAGGCATATCCTGGTAATGGTAACCTTGTGTTGCTGGCTAATCTTTCTCACACTAGGTCAGGCCAAAGGAACTGCAGAAAGGACTTACCAAAAGGTGGCTTCATTTTGACAATTTCACGTCTGGCCTTGACATGGAAGATGAAGAAATAACATATTAAAGAAAACATCAGGGGCTCACTGTAAAGCTTCAAGATACAGTATTTATATAATAGCCAGGACTTTTCCAAAAGAAGACATATAAGTAGTAGTAGATGCAAATTTAATCTCAGAATCTCACCATTCATTCCAAAAGAAATTTCCTAGAAATCCAAAGAGGATGCTACCTGTGATTTCCAGCAACAAGATTTCAGTGACCTTCACAGTTCTTTCACCTTCTTGTGACCAGAAACAGCAGTAGCAATAGCAAAACAACAATCTTATACCTATAAAGCAAAGGTGTGGCCATATGTGACCAATATACAGATCCACACCCCTTCAACTATCCCTCCCAAATTTGGCGCACACATACCTGCCATACCGGATCCCAACGCCATTTGGGTCACAAATCCAATGGGGGCCCCTACATCCCCAAAAAACAAAAAACCACAAATCCCAGTAGCCACTGCAACACAGCATGGCCAATCAGGGAGACCAACACAAGCATGGCAGAGGCGGGATGACGGCACAGCCAATCGGGAAAGGGGACATGGCCAGAGTGGCAGTTGGCCTCCGGAACACACTTACTCAAGCCTGGCCTGCAGGGTAAGGGGGAAGGAAGTGCTATGGAGCTCAGCTGCCTGACATGGCTGGCCTCTCTGTGTGTGTGTGTGGCTCTGGAGTAAGCTAAGGGGGTTTCATGATTGTGCAAGATAGTACACACCCCGGAAATGATCTCTTTCAGCTTCTGCCTTCTAGAAGAAGGTATAGGGTCATAAAGACCAGGACCAGCCGCTTGAGAAATAGTTTCTACCCAAAAGCAGTTCTGGTTTTGAATGCAGTGCAATGCAGTCTATGAGGGAGCTTCTGTATATAGTTTTTAGAGTTTTAGAGTTTTAAAGCCTTAGAGTTTTAGAGCTTTTTAGGGGTTAAATGTGTATATGTGGGGTGGGAATATGTTGATAATTTTGTATAGTTGTATTTTGTTTAGGTTTTGTTGAGTTGATAAACGTTTTTCCCCCCAATCTCGTTGATCAGTGCAGGACAATGACAATAAAGATTTATCTATCTATCTATCTATCTATCTGGATGCACTCTGGAATTGTGCAGCTTTCCCAAAACTACATAGGTTGGCTCCTCTCTTGCAATGCATGTTGAGGAATTGAACTTCCAGCCTCTAACTCTGTTGTAACTCTACAGCTAGATAATTAACTCTCCAAGCTGTTTGAGTCAGTAATATTGGATATAAGCCTTCCTTTCTTGCTTCCACAAATTTGTTCCATGCTTTTCTAATCCAAGCCAGTCCTACTGATTTTTTTAAAATCAGCTGTCCATCTAGTTTGTGGTCTATATCTACTCCTTCTTATGATCCAAGCTTGCCATTGATATATCGATTATTTCTTTATGTCATCATCCATCTACTTGTCTCATGCTGGGATCTGCCCATTTCTATTTTAATGATTGCATAGCTGAGTGGTTTAGGTATCTGGTTGTGGAGTCAGGGATTGAGAATTTGATTCCTGATTGTGCCTCCTGGGAGAAGAGTCAGCCTATGTAGCCATGGGCAAGCTGCACAATTCCAGAATGCTCAAAGACAAAAGGAATAGTAAATCACTTTACTTGGCGGCATACAATTATTATTATTTGTTCCTTTACATCTATTATGTTTGTCTTTTGTAAACCTGATTTCTTACTTTATCTATTACTAATAATTAGCATCTTTACTTTTAGTTTTTACATGTTTCTCCAGTCTAAACTTTTTACAATCCAGATCTATGCAGTGCATATCAGTGCTGGCAACACACAATTACTACATATTCTTCTTCTTTGAGTTTTTTAGAATTTTATATTGTTTACCAAAAAGTTGACTATGTAAATCTTACTCTTCTTTCCACCTGCTCTCTGATTAGCTTTCCTACACTTTATTATTTGTCCCATACAAATATATTCTTGTGTACTTTTCGTATAGTTTCTTCTTGATTGGATATTCTTTTCGTGGATCTTTTTGTTATTTATTTAGTTTCAACTTTCTCCACTTTTCAATTTTTCCAACATATTTTGCCAGTCATTAGAGTTATCTGTTGTAAATGCTACATCAGTAGCATACATAGGATGATTGAGTTGTCTCTATTAATATTAATTCCCTTATCTTTCCCAGCTGTGATTTTTGGACACATCCTCTAATGCTATTATAAAGCGTTTTGATACTCCTTGTCTAACTACACATTTTACTGGTATTTTCCTTGTATTTTTGTGTAACTGTATAATCATTGTTGCTTCTTCATAAATTGATTTAGCTATGCATATTTATATTCTTCTATTATGTAGTGGTATTTTGTATTACTAAAACTTGAATAACAATGATCGTGTGTCTATTTAAGCATTCAAGGATGGATGAGAGGGGAAGTAGTTTTATAAATTTTACTGAATGCAAAGAATGTTTTTTGTCTACTCAAGGCTATTTGATTATGGAATTTGGAATTTGCAAGCTTTTGTAATTATGCCACAGAGATTCTAGACTACAAATACAGAAATATCAACAAAAATGGATTTCACTTCATCTACTGAGGAACAGGAAAGGAGAAGCAAGCAAATTTTAGTGACTACTGTATATCCTTTGGTTACTTTTCTAATAGAAGTAACAAAAATTTAAATGCAGTGACACAGTATTTAGACCAAACAATTGAATAATGTCTTCTAAACTGAGCCAGTGGTTTTCATTACTCATGATACTGACACTACCTTCCACATGAATTTGCTAGACATGTTTTGGGAAGAGATCACACACATAAGAGACTACCTCAAAAACAGAAAGGTAAGTAGGAAAGGCCATTATGTGGATCCCCAAAGTGTGGCCAAACTACATAGAATGAACTCTTATCAGGAGCGATTCATGAGTAAGTGATAAGCTTCTTCCCCATATGATTTCTACTAGTTCTCAGGACAGAAAGAAAATTCTCAGGATGAGCATTACTGGGAAAAGAGGAGGTTTGATTTTCATATCAGAGGTGTCTTCTAAACCTTGGGCTCCCATCTTTATCCATTCCCATCTGGCTCCAGACCTCATTGGCTCAGAGCATCGGTTGCTGCATCTTTCAATAATTCTTGTTTGTTATGCTGGTGTGACACTCCAAGGAATCACCTCTGACACATCACGAGGACCTGCCTTTGGGTCTCAAGATTATGGCCAGGAACTTTGAGAAAACTAGATACTGCTGATTTCATAAACTTAGATTGGGTAGGTGGGGGTGTCATCATCCACTAACAGCCACCCAACACCTCCTAACTAGAAAGGAAAGAAGGTGTAAACTATACTTAGACAGTGCAAAGCATGAGGTAGCAAACTAGATGTAGTTGGCTCTGACCTTGATGACCCTACCTCTTCTGTTTCACTAGATCCAGTGTGTTATCAACTGCCCCTGCCTAAATGCACTTACTTAGAAATGATCACTAAGATCATCATAATCAATAATGTCTTCATAGGGACTTGTGGAACATGAGGATTTTTTAAAAGCTGTTAGGAATTTAGACTTCATTTTAAAACAATGCTATAGCTTCAACCTACCTTTCTGCAATGCAACAGCCACATTTTCAAACTGAATAGTCATTTGAGTTTTCAAAATGAAAGGCCCAATTTCCTGGATTCTGGGGGAAAGAATTCTATGCACTGTACATCAGAGAGCAAACAAAACAGAACAGCAAAGAGAGAGAGAGAGAGAGAAAAAAAATGGTGTGGCACCTTAAAGACTAATTCCTGTATTTAAATGTCATCTTTTGTGGGCTAAGTCCACTTCATCAGACATAAGAGTGAGGCCTCATGGCATCAATTTTTACACTATGCACTGTACAGTAATATTAAACTGTGACATTGCTCATCCATAATTTTATGCTAAGTTACACAACGTAGTCAAGGTACTGACTTAATATGTGCATCATTTCTGATTTCCAAAGCCTGACATACCTAAAGCATGCCAAACAAGGCAGGTTAAACAGAACAGTTGTCATTTTAAACAGAGTGGCAGTAATAGTCCTTTCACAGAATACAGCTATGAGGCTCAGTGCTTCACACCTGCTCTTCCAGTTTTATTGCTGTAATAGAAATGCTACTTTGTACTGTGCTAACTGAAACCAATGAAAGAGAGAAAGGTTTATTTTTAAGGCCACGCATTTATTTCTTGGCCAGGTTGAGTGGGTGTGATGAGAATCCTAATCCAACATACAAGAAGGTCCTGGACTGCAGCAAGCTGCATCCCAAGGCAGTAGAAATCATTTCCAATAGAGAATGAGAATATCCACAGAAGACAGAAAAACATTCCACATATACATGTGCAAGAATTTGCAGACATAATCCCCCACCCCCGGACTTAAGAGTCTCAAAAGCCAATAGTTTCCTATCTCTGTGAATAACTATAAGCATAATGTAAAGAGAAAGTTGGAACTTCAGCACAAAGTCCTCTTGAAAAAAGGTGGTTTCTAGAGTCTGACACAGCAGGATGACACAATCTGATTGACAACCCAGAAAAACTCTTAGCGCTGACTAAGACAGATCAATTAGGGCCTCAATTATGACTGAGACTGAGAAGAGTCCAAAGTCTACAACAGGGGTTCCCAAACATTTCAAGCTGCGGGCCAGTCACGTGGTTGAGCAGGCTGGTCACGTGGGTCCTCCCACCATAAAACACATCTGCAGCTGTAGTAAATGCATTTACAACAGCCACGGGTGCATTTACAGCTGCATTTTGTGCATGTGAAGGGCACATCCACTTCAAGTATCAGCGAGGAAGGTGTGGGCCAGATGATTTGGTGCCATGGGCCAGATCTGTGGGCCATAGTTTGGCCACCCCTGGTCTACAATATGCTTCTATCCAGGTGACTGTAGGAAAGGGGCACTTTCAAAATGTTCAGAATCAAAGATGTGGGTTTTTAAAAAACCAGAGGCTTCTTAGAACATATTGGTGAGCATAAATAATTTTATATCCATTTTTGGGTAGCAAAGATGTTTAACTCTCATCCTTTCAGGATTTTGGACTAAAAATCTCCCAGTTTCCCACCATTTCCTCTGCTGCATGTGGCTGATGGGATCTGCTGGTCAATGACGTCTGGATAGCCATCTCCGCCTATCTCTGCTGCACAGAGCAAAGGCTAAAATAGCATCTTGTAGTGGGGAACATGAATTTGTTTTCTTATCTCTTCCAACCTAGATTTGGAAGTTGCTCTTGCCAAATCATATTTCTCTCTCTCTCTTTTCTTGGCTAAAGTGCAAGCTGTAAAATGACAGCAAGTCACCTCTTGAGAGAACTGTTGGGAGAATTGCTGTGACCGTTGCTAAGCTATGTAGAAGGTCAGACTGGGGCAGAATTTCTAAAATACAGCCAAGAGCATAATTTTGGGCAGCTGTAGCAACATAAACCTCCTTACCATCACCAAACCATGCCTGTTTAACAGCATTATGGAAATGCAAAACAAGATCTTAGAACCGTGATGGCAAACCTTGGCCCTCCAGATGTTCTTGGACTTCAATTCCCAGAAGCCCAAGCACCCTGTGAATCCACACGAATGGGTTTACTGCGATTCATCTGGCCCACGCTGCCCTCGTCGCTCCCGGAGGCGGAAGTAAAAATGTGAAATGGTTCCTCCTCCACTCATTTTGCTGTTGGCCCTAATATGATGGTTTCTAGCTGGGAACTATAGTCGGTTTAAAAAATAACTTTTCTAATTTTGCCTTCCCCAACTTTCTCCTGACATGTGAGTTTGCAATTCAAATACCGTATTTATTCGAGTATAATGCGCACTCGTGTATAACGCGCACCCCTAATTTTCCATGAAACCTCGGTATAAAATTTTCTCGGCTAGCTGCTCGGTTTCCATGCATTTCAGCATGATCAACAACTTTGAGCTTGAACGAAGCGTCATATGCACAACGTTTACGCTTGATACCCTGAGATGCCATCTAAAGGGGAACCAGTTATATCGGTGAAAAAGAGCACGCCTTAAAATATTGAGGGAGGGGGGGGATAATCAGACCCACCTGTTGCAGAAAATGCAATCCGAAACGAGCACTTCCGACCTCCAGGAGCCTCGCTCGAACTGCGAGCTACCTCCGGGCCACGCCTCGTCTCCCGCGCCAATCAGATCCCGTCAATTTCTTCAAAGCCACCCCCCGCCTCCCCTTCACCCGCCGCAGCAATAGACAGCCGACCCAATTCTAAAAAGGAAGTAAAAGAGGCTCGTTTATAACGCGCACCCAGTCCTCGTGTATAACGCGCACCCCAACTTTGATTTCTTTTTTTTGGTATAAAATTTTGCGCGTTATACACGAATAAATACGGTAGGTAAAGGATGCCCTTGCTTGAAAGTTGATCATAGCATAGATAGAAACAAAAATTCAGCAGCAATGACAAACAACTTTGGTAGAAACAAAGACAGCAGCAATGACTAACAATTAATAAATGTATCTGAGCGTAAGCAGGAGTCACTAGAAAGATTAACAAAGGTATGATGAAAACATTTCAAATGTAGCATAAGATCAAAGTGTCTTTATTGATACAATGAGCTTCACCTTTAAGTTACTTTTGAAGGCAACTTTTAAAGGGTATTCCATTGGAAATACTGTAATTACATTTGCGGGTGTCCTGAAGAAACATGGAGGTTTACAACCATGCATCCTAGTAGTTCTATAAATATGAAGTATGGTAGTTAGAGTCATATACTGAACATTTCATATTTCTTCTTTCTCTTATTCTGGCTCAGTACAGGACAGATGAAACCTGCATCTCCTACAATAGAGACTACATGATGAAAAATATTTAGTAACTCTTTCCCTTATCTGTCGTCTTAAGCTATTTTCACACAAAGTAGGGCATAGTGACCTCTAGGAAATAATTGGAAGAAAATGAAGTGCACCGCTAATATATAATATGACTAAAAGCAACTGGGGAAGCTGATTCTCTCTCTATAAAAAAAAGAGAAGGATGCTTTCCGCAGCCAATTTTACAGATTCTTTTTAAAAAAACAAATAGCATTTGTGCAGAAAGATAGATGGATATTGTAATTTTATCTTAACATTTCTTTTCATTATTGGCAGGTTCAGAGTTGCTACCACATAATAAGCATAGAGTAATCTGCCCTTATTTAATTGAACACAGTCTTTTTATCCCATGAACTCCAGATTGAATGTCAGCCCTTTAAATTATTATTCCTGCAAAACTAAACTGGGAGCCCTTGCCCATCCGTACAAATAATTACACCAGATGTCTATTAGATAGCGGTAAAGGTCACCCTTGCTTGAAAGTCAGTCATATCCAACTCTAGGGTTCGGTGCTCATCTCTGTTTACAGCCAAAGAGTCAGCGCTGTCTGCATATGCAGACATTTCTGTAGACATGTGGCAGGCATGACTAGACACGGAACGTTGTTTACCTTCCCACCGAAGTGGTACCTACTTATCTACTTGCAATTTCTTGCTTTCAAACTACTAGGTTGGCAGGAGCTGGGACAGAGACTGGAGCTCATTCCATCATGCAGTACTTGGGTCTCGAACTGCTGACCTGCCAACCTTCCGGTTCAGCGTCTTATCCACTTGAGCCACCACAGTCTTAGGAAGCCAGTCTGTTACATTTCCCTAATAAACATATCTATTCCAAACCTACCTCTTTCCTATATAAAGTGATTGCGTGGTAAGAAATGGCAGGCAAGATAATAACAGGAGACAACAAAGGTAAACTTAAATTATAGCAACTGAAAAACCAAACAGATTGGTAAAGGTAAGATGTCATTCAACAGTTCATCAAGTATCACTGGAGACAGGACCAACAAACTGATAATGGGAAATGAATTAATAAAGTTCTTATTTAACTCATTATTTTGGTAGCAACTCAACCTACACCAATGTGTAAAGAGCTTTGTTTTCATCGGCCCCAAGATTACCCCAAAACAAGAATCCCTGTGTTTTCCTTTTATTACAAGATAATAGCTCCACTGCTTGAGATGCAACACAAAAGAAGGGTAGCTGCCAACTGTATAAATGAAAAAGGTAGACCTAGATTATAAGCAGATCCAATGTTCTGCAGTTTGTTAGTTCCAGGCTATCTCATTTCTCTGGCAGATGAATTGTTCAAATGCTTATACTGTAATGTGAAGGGAAAGCTACACATTTGATTAATGCAGCTGTTATATTTAAGGCATACAAGCCCAGTTTTGCCTTACTGATGCCAGTTCACCTAAAGAGAGAGGGAAACCAGCCACTACTTAAGTTTAGTTTATACATGTATATGCATACAGATTTAAGGTTGTCTCTCAGAATCCCATAACCAGCAACACCTGCTGGGTGGTTAGGAGAAGCTGGAAGATGCCCCCAACAATGTTGCTAAGGTAATTTGGAGACTTATATTCTAATAAGTATTTTTTTTCTGAACTGAGATGTTTGGCTGGCTAAAGGGATCTACAGCATTGTTCCCCAAAACTTTTGCAAAATGGGGGCCGCATTCCATTGCCCAATGCCTAAAGAGGGTCACATCTGAAATTGAAGTACTTGTACAACAAAATTATTAACCTACCAATTTAGACCAAAAGTAGACATTCAGAGGTTAATGAAGAAATGTTTATGTTACAGGTCCCCGAGCTCAACTTAGCAAAGCACCCAAAATGGCCAAAATAGAGTGCTAGTATAGAGGATGTGATCAGGAGGGGGCTAACAGAAGGAACCATGGAGACCCCAAGAGATAAGACAGCTATTGTAAGAATGCAAGCGCGGCGCCAAAATGGCCGCCGCGCACTTTGCGGGCCCCCCCCCACAGGACAGAGAATCCGGGTAGTTAGGGGCGTGGCCAGCTCCCTTATAAAAGGGGTGGCCACGAGGCAGCCGCGCTGCCATTTTGCCTCAGCGACGGAGCGGAGAAGTTTTTTCCCTGCGCCTCCGTCGCTCGTTGGTATTGCCGGGAAGCCTTTTGGGTCGATTTTGCCTAGCTAGCTTCCCTTTCTTGCTCGAGATGCCTTCCAAAAAGAAGGCTGCTGCGAATTCAGCTCGGGCTGTTAGGAGACGCAACCCAGGTCGGAGGACCGTGGTGCCGCCTCCTCAACAGCCTCCTTTGCCATCCCCGGCCGGGGCTAGTGGCTTGGGGTCTATGGCTCCTTGGCCCGTTCAGAGTGCGGGCGCGGAGGGCGCTCCGGCCCGCGGCCCGCGAGCGGTGGACACCGCTCCTCCTTCCGCCCAACCTGTTGGGCCGACTACTTCTGGACCCCAGCCTCTCCCGGGGCCCTCTAGCCTCGGGGGGTGGCCTGGTGCCCCGCCTTGGCAGGTCTCCTCACCAGCCCTACCGGGCTTCGGCCCTGGCCAATGGCCATATCTGGGCCATGGGGTGCAGGGACCTGTACCCATGCAAGGGTCAAGTGGGCCGGCCGGCTCTTTGCCCATGGTTACTGTAGACACCTTGCTGGCCCGTATTTTGGCCTTGGAGGAGTCTTTGGCTCGTGCCAGTCAGGCAGGTGCCCCTTTCGGGGTACCTTTTGAGGCGCTATCGGCAGCAGGACAACGGCCGGCGGGGAGGGTCGAGCTGCTGCAGGCGGGTGGCGCGCCTCCGGCCACTGCCTCGCAGCTCCCCAGCCAGCAACCTGGCGCGGGTCAAGCCCCGGTGATGAGCTCTACATCGGTCGTGAGCTCCGACGCCCCCAGTGGGCCGGAACCCCCGTTGGGGGCGGCCCGCGGGGGTGCAGCGTGTGAGTATATGGTGCAAACGAGTACATCCACACACATTCCCAATATGGGGGGGACCTTTCAGTGGCCTTGGCCTCGCGCGGGTGGTACAGGGGCTACGCCGCTGGCGACCCACCCGGCGACAACTACTGCCACCATGCCCGCTGGGGTGGGCATTGGTTCTTACACTGCTGGGAACGTACTTGGGGTGGCAGGGTTAACTCATGCCCCTTTGGGCAGGCCAGCTATCCCCTTTTCGGCCTTGCCGACGGCAGGGTATTCCCTGCCATTGGGTGATCACTTGGCGCAGGCTACCAGGGAAAAGATATGGCGAGGGGAGTACGTGGATATCTTCTCACTCCTGAACAGAGAGCCCACTAAGGAAGAGAGGGAGGGTCAGGATGAGAAGGACAAGGAGCAGGCACGCCGCCGTAAGCCGCCGCGTACCTGGGCTAACTGGCTCCCCGCTTATTTGATATACATGGCGGTGTATTTGAGGGCGCGGCCGGACCTAGCTATTCCCATGGTCCAATATTTGGACAACATATACAGGGCAATGGTAGATTTCCCGGGCCCCTCATGGCTAGCGTATGATGAGGAATTCCGTATGAGGATTCCCCTGCACCCCGAGATGAGATGGGATGAGCCGTGTCAGAGACTGTGGCTCTTGTATATGACACCCACACGTCCTGCCCCGGGAGATAGATACCATTGTGGACATGCGGTCCAGCGAGCAGCTCCAGCGCAGGTTACCCGCCAAATGGCGGGGCAGGGGGTTCCAGCCCGCCTGCTGTGCTGGACTTTCTCGTCCAATGGTTCCTGCAGTCGGAAGAACTGCAGATATAAGCACGAGTGTCCCACATGTTCTGGTCCCCATGCAGCCTCTGCTTGTCCCAAGCCTGGGGGGGTGCGAGGCAGAGGGAGGGGTGGACAGTGGGCTGGCAAGCCTGCCACGGATGGAACTAGTTCTCCGAAAGGCCCCCTCCCCAATTAAGGTGGACATGCTGGAGCGCTGGCTCGCATCGTACCCAAGGGGGGAGGACAGGGAGTACCTTATCCAAGGTTTTAAGCAGGGATTTCGTATCCCTTTTGTGGGTGATAGATCTCCTCAGGATGCTCCCAACCTTTTATCCCTTAGAGGAAGGGAGGAGGTAGCCGAGGCCAGCATTAGAAAGGAGTTAGACGCGGGCAGGGTCGCCGGACCTTTTCCCGTACCCCCCTTTCCCAACCTGAAGGTTTCACCATTGGGTTTGGTTCCTAAAAAGTCCCTAGGCGAGTTTCGCCTTATTCATCATTTGTCCTACCCAGCTGGCCGATCGGTCAATGATGCGATACCTGATGACCTTTGTTCGGTCAGGTACACATCGTTCGACCATGCGCTGCGCATGGTGCGCGCGTGTGGCCCGGGTGCCTTGCTGGCCAAGTGCGACATTAAGTCAGCTTTTCGCCTCTTGCCGGTGCACCCGGGCGACTTTGAATTGCTGGGTTTTAAATTTAAAGGGGAGTATTATTTTGATAAGGCCATGCCTTTTGGCTGCTCCATATCATGCTCGGCTTTCGAGCGTTTTAGTACCTTCCTAGAGTGGGCTTTCGTCCGCAGGTCAGGGTCCCGGTCTGTAGCCCATTACCTGGATGACTTTTTATTCGGGGGTGAACGGGGCTGGGACACGTGTGCACGTCTCCTCAATACATTTCAGACGCTAATGCAGGAACTGGGTGTCCCTTTAGCGCCCGAAAAGACCGAGGGCCCGTCGACCAAACTAGTATTCCTGGGGGTTGAGATTGATACAGTAGTACAGGCTTCTAGGTTACCGGGTGATAAGGTGTCTAGGATAGTGACCCTTATCTCGGAATTGCTGGCCAAGCGTAAGGCATCCCTGAGGGAACTGCAGGTGCTACACGGGCACCTCAATTTTGCCTGCAGGGTGGTCGCACCGGGCAGGGCTTTTGCCCGGCGCTTATGCGACGCCATGGCAGGGTTATCCAGGCCCCACCACAGAGTCAGGCTTACCCGGGGTATCAGGGCAGACATGTTTGTCTGGTTGCAATTCCTGAGGGAGTTTAATGGGGTCTCATTTTGGAGGTCTGACCTCCTGGCATCCCCCAATTTCCAGATCCAGTCTGATGCCTCAGGATCCCTGGGTTATGGGATGTACTTCAATGGGAAGTGGGCCTATGGTGGGTGGCCACCGGCATGGGCAGGCACAGGTCGCCTGCGGGATCTCACATACCTGGAATTTTTTCCCATTCTGGGTGCTTTGATGCTATGGGGCGAACAGTGGGCTAATTCGGTGGTGCATTTCTGGTGCGACAATGCTGCCGTGGTGCACATTGTCAATGCACAGACTTCTAAATCGCCCAGGGTCATGGACCTAGTGCGCCATTTTGTGCTGCGCTGCCTGCGCCTCAACGTCATGTTCAGGGCCAGGCATGTCCCAGGGGTTAATAACGATATTGCTGACGCTTTGTCCCGCCTGCAGATCTCCCGGTTCCGCGCCTTGGCCCCGGATGCGGAGGAATTTCCCTCGCCACTCCCGGACGAGATGTGGACTATTGGCAAGGAGAGGTGAACCGGGCGATTGGCCTGTCACTAGCGCCACGCACGCGTAAGGCGTATCAACAAGCTTTCAATTTGTATAAGGCTTTTGCTACTCGATTTCAATGGCCAGAGACCTGGCCCATCCCGGTGGACCATGTTCTGCGGTTCATGGTTCACCTGCATGCACAGGGCCTTGCACCTCGCACCATAGCATCCAAGCTCTCGGCGTTGGCTTTTATGGCCAAAGTAGGGGGTCATGTGGATACCACCTCTGACTTCCGTGTGAGACACGTTTTGGAGGGGTGGGTGCGCGAGCGCGGGCGTTGCCCGGACGACCGGCACCCTATTTCCCCAGGGGTTCTTACCCAGTTGGCCCGGGGCTGGCCAGGCCTCTGTTTTGATCATTATGAGGCAGCCCTTTTTCATGCAGCCACAACGGTGGCATTTTTTGGAGCGCTCCGCATCAGCGAACTCGTGATGCTGTCTAAGGCGGATGCAAGTGGTAGGGCACTGGAACTCGGAGATGTATACGTTGCCAAAGACTGGGCCCAGTTGAGGATTCGCTCCTCCAAAACAGATCAGCATGGCGTAGGCAGTGGAGTAAGACTGCTACGGTGTTCTTTGGCAGACATCTGTCCGGTTGGTGCCCTACAGGAATACCTGGCACTGCGTGGCTGGCACCATGGCCCGTTTTTCTGTCACCAAGATGGGTCTCCCCTTACTAAATTTCAGTTTTGGAAGGTGACAGCTAGAGCCCTCACCAGGGTGGGACTACCAGGTGCCCGTTATGGCACACATTCGTTCCGTATTGGCGCAGCCTCTACTGCAGCTGCTTTTGGGTACTCTGGGGCTGACATACGCAGCATGGGGAGGTGGGGCTCACAATGTTTTCAGTTTTATGTGCGCCCACTCCCGCCATGAGTACCAATCCATTCACCTTACCTTCCTTTTTCTCAATTTTCTTACAGACCCTGGGTGTCGTATTACACCGGTGACAGTATGGCTGGTGGGCCACAGCTATGTGCTCAGGGCAGCGCGTTACGCTGCGGCGACAGAGTGGGGACCCCGACTGGGACTGGGTGACCACGCCAGTCTCTCATGGCACGGTAAGCCTGGGATGTTATGGCGGGAGCTGCGGCCTTTCCTTTTTTCTGGCCTGGGGGCTGACCCGCCTGACATTCTAATCATCCACTTGGGGGGCAATGATTTGGGCCAGGTCACCGGCTTATCGCTCAAGCATGCGATTTGCGAGGACCTCGCCTACTTGCATTATGTCTGGCCTGCCACGGCCCTGGTTTGGTCGGACATTGTTCCGCGCCACTCTTATAGAGGGGGCGTTAACCTCCTGGCCCTTGACCGAGCTAGGCGCGCGGTCAATAAGGCAGTGGCGCGGTTTCTCACCACCAGGGCTTGGGGACGGGTTAGTCATCACCCCGATATTAGTCTGCAAAATTGTGACTTGTATGCAGGGGATGGGGTCCATCTGTCGCGAGGAGGTATGGACCTCCTGTTGGGTGACTGGCGAGCAGGCCTGTTGACCGAGCTGACGGTCTGGGGGGGGGCGTCAGGTCTTCTGTGAAGCCCCTCCGTGTGGCGGGTAGCACTGGTAAGGTAAACAGTATGACCCACAAGTATCCGGCAGGTTCGCAATTGACTGGACAACACTAGACAGGAATAAAGTAGTTAAACGTTGTCCGGTCAACGACGAATCAGGCGATGGGGTGATGATGATTGCTAACCAGCATGCATCACCCCTGTTATTTCACGGATACGCGTCAGAGGGTGGGGTCATGAGTTAGTTATTGACTACGGTCAACAATTTGTTTGTTGTTAACAAACAAATTGATACAATTTGATACATTGTAACCAATTGCCGTTGGCAATTTTGGGGTGGTACCTTACCAGTGTTACTTCGGCCTGCTTGCCTTAGGAATTATGATTGGTCGTTTTACCAATACAAATTTATAATTCGGACTAGGGCATTGAATCAATAAATGTGGCCCTTTGCTGTTATCCACTTTCAATGTTGTCTGTGTCCGTTATTGGGGGGGTGCGCCTGCAATGCAAGCGCGGCGCCAAAATGGCCGCCGCGCACTTTGCGGCCCCCCCCCACAGGACAGAGAATCCGGGTAGTTAGGGGCGTGGCCAGCTCCCTTATAAAAGGGGTGGCCACGAGGCAGCCGCGCTGCCATTTTGCCTCAGCGACGGAGCGGAGAAGTTTTTCCCTCCACCCCCTCCCTAGTTAACAGTGTGATCATGGTCGCTTCGGGGCCGGGTGGGAATTTTTGGTTGGGACCCACATTGGCTTCGGGTCCTGGCTTTTTTGCCCATCCCACACTGTTGCTATGGTTTGATATAGGGGTCTTTCTTCGTTCCTACTGTTGACTTTGGTCACATGGGCGGGTAGCACTGGTAAGGTAAACAGTATGACCCACAAGTATCCGGCAGGTTCGCAATTGACTGGACAACACTAGACAGGAATAAAGTAGTTAAACGTTGTCCGGTCAACGACGAATCAGGCGATGGGGTGATGATGATTGCTAACCAGCATGCATCACCCCTGTTATTTCACGGATACGCGTCAGAGGGTGGGGTCATGAGTTAGTTATTGACTACGGTCAACAATTTGTTTGTTGTTAACAAACAAATTGATACAATTTGATACATTGTAACCAATTGCCGTTGGCAATTTTGGGGTGGTACCTTACCAGTGTTACTTCGGCCTGCTTGCCTTAGGAATTATGATTGGTCGTTTTACCAATACAAATTTATAATTCGGACTAGGGCATTGAATCAATAAATGTGGCCCTTTGCTGTTATCCACTTTCAATGTTGTCTGTGTCCGTTATTGGGGGGGTGCGCCTGCAAAGGGATAGGGTAAACAACAGTAGATGGTGATACTTGAGGCAGCAAGAAGAGTAGCAAACATGTCTTGAGGGTGAGAGCAGTAAACAAACAGGTTGGGGGGCTGCACCAAAAGACTTTGGGGGCCGCATGTAGACTGTGGGCCACAGGTTATGGACCCCCTATTCTAGAGTATCCCTCAGCTTGCAGACTAGGGCTTTCAAGAAGTTGTAGTCCAACTGCCACCCAACCCTTTTGCCAACCAAGTTAAAAAAATCAATCAATCAATCTGTAAAGGAGATTCTGTAATACAAAAAATAGCTTTTCTCAGTTCTGGATTTTTGTTCATTGTCTAGCATTAAGAATCAGAGAAGCCTCTATTTTCTGAATAAAATCTGAGAGTTCTTCTCTGCTGAACTGGGCAGGGTTTATTTTAACTCCCTCTCACCCTATCTTTCAAAACTTTATACAATTTCTTTTAACATTCTGTGTGGCAGTGGCATAAAACAGCAGAATTTCAAATCCCTATTCAACTGGGAATATTAAAATAAAATGCTAACATCTAGGAATGTACCATTTGTTTTCACCCTTTTATTCTAGAGTTTCTCCCTAAAATGAGGGCATAGAAAATTGAAAGATTCTCCCACTCACTAAAATACTGCCTGAGACTTGCTCTGGATTCAGCACAGTAACCAAAGGAAGAGCCCCCTTTAATCATTTATGCAAACAATCAGAGTAATGAAGACATGATATTCCCTTCCACTTTTTCCATTTGAGTTTGAGGGAGCATTTATTTCAATCCTGTTAATTAACATGCGCAACCTTCTTCTGGATTAATAAGGATTAGAGTAAATCTGACAGCACATACACAAGAACATAGTCTTTAATCTAGTTTAATTAATACAAAATATCTTCCCACCTGCTGAATGCACATTCACATTCACTAATTAGACTGACAGCTCCTTATTTATGCAAATATTCATGAAGAAGACTCAAAAACCTCTTCTAAACATTGTAATATTAAAATACAGGGTGGGTGGGCTCATGAAACACACAGCCTGAGCCAATGCACATAGTCCCCGGATTCTCAATAACACTTACTCCTGTGTAGCTGGAATTCAGCCTTACTCAAGCAAAACATGATCTAAAATTAGGTTTTGTCAATACATCTCAGCATTCTGCTACTTAATACTAGGATCTGCAGACATTTCTGTGACATGAGAGCAGGGGAGCCCAAACTATGGCCCATGGGCTGAATCCAGCCCATGGTGCCAAATCATCTGGCCCGGCCTGCCCTTTCCACTCCTGACAGCCGTGGGAGCATTTACGACAGTGTTTTATGCATGCACAGGTGCGTTTTACTTCCGCTTCCAGTGGGAGGAACCACGAGACCAGCCTGCTGAATCACGTGACCAGCCAGCGGTCCGAAAGGTTTGGGCACTCCTGCATTAGAGCAGTCAAAGGAACTATAAATCTGTGAACATATGCTTCCTGTGCTCTGTTATGATGAAAGTGCATGTCTACATTTACCTATCACTCTTTGTACCAAATGGATCTAGATCAGTGGTTTCCAACCATATTTTGTTTGGATATGCCCCACCTAAGCATCTCTAAAATCCTGATCCCCCCCCACCCCCTGTGACATACAATTCTTATTGTTCAAAAAGTGAACTATTAACATGGAGGAAGACTAAAAGGCCACTAACCTAAAACTCACTGTTAATAAGTCATTCTCCAATTGCCTCCTCCCTTAAAAATCAAATCCTCCCCCCCACACACACACACACATTGGGAACCACAGATCTACAGTAGATTATACTTACAGCCCATCAGTTCTGCACCTGTTAAACTGCAAAAATATCCAAAGATTGGAAAAGAGGAGACTGACCTTGAATTATGGGAACTGGGATTGGGAAGATTTATGATCATTGGAACAGAAGGTAAAATGAGACCAGAATGGATTAGGGCAGGAATTTTCAACCTGCGGCCCACAGGCTGGATGTGGCCTGCAACACCATTTCATGTGGCCCCCCCCACCGCCGCCACCACACTAGGAAGTGCCATATGGTGGAGGAAGGACAAAATGGCTGTCTGGCCCCCGAAGCTGTACATGGGAGCATGACCCAGACCAATCTTTAAAAGGTTGGGAACTCCTGGATTAGGGGAAGATAAATAAATAAATAAAAACACTGAAACACGTGAATGGTGTTTCTATTGGAGATCATGTGAACACCATCTATCTCTTCCAGGGGAAAAAAATTTAATGAAACTACACTGTTAAATGTTCTTGCTGTTGTGGTGTTAAACTGAGGAACAGAATCTTGCCAAAATCATATTCACCAGGATAAACATTTATTTAGTTTTTATTTACTTCCTTAAAGAGCACTCGGTACCCTCCAGTGCCTGCCACATCATCACAGAAACATCTGCAGATGCAGACAGTGCTGGCTCTTTGGCTATTATCGAAGCTGAGCACCACCCCCTGGAGTCAGATGTGACTGACTTGTGATCAAGGGTGACCTACCTACCAACTCAATTACTTATGGGAAACCAAAAAGAGAAATGTAGGAAACTGCAAATTTTTCTTCGTATTGTTTAAAATAGGATTGAAATGTTAAAAAAACAACACCCAAACATCTACCAGCCAGGAATAGATGAAGATGGATTACTTCGTGGTTTAGGATTTGTTTGCTTGCTTTTTTTTAGTTTTTTAGGTTGTTGTTTACTTCAAAACTCCAATCTGGCAATAGAAACATGTGATGGCTATGTTTCCATAGCTTGCCGCAACCATTAGCCGTCATAATTTCCCCAGCTTTCAAGTGCTCAGTGTTCTTCTTTCTAACCCATTCCTCCAAATGGATTTTAAAAGGGGAATCAGGGAGGGGGGCAGGAAGCCAATCCAGTGGCCAATTTAAGCAGACCCTTCCCCATGTTCACGGTTCCCATGTTCTTTCCTCATGACCTGCCCATCCATTCGCCCCTGAGTTGATCCTTCTGTAAATAAAACCACTGGAGATTAGGGAGAAATTCCATTTAAGGACTATTTTGAGATTACCGTACAAACCTCATTTTTATTTATAATTCAATCGGAATGTACAGGCAGGTTTCTCTTTGACTCTGTTAAGCTCAACTGAGGCTACAGACATAAGGAGGAAGATTTCTACCAGATGCTGGCAAGAGAGAATTATAGCACAACCATTTAAAAAAATCTTTCTCCATTGCCGGAAGGTTTTAAAACAAAAACAAAAGTTTACTCATAGTTAGGAGAAGAAACATTTTGGACTTTAGCTCCTAGAAACCCAGGGCAGTATGATCAATGAGGTAGTTCCAAATGTCCAAAAGGGGAAAAGCAACTTGTTAATTGTTAATAATAATTAAGTGTCAGTTTGGAATGCTGAGAGACCATTTTAAAGAGTATTAACCAGAGAAGTACTGGAGATTGATCAGTTATGAACAAAACCTGCTCTGCTCTGGTTTCCCCTAGACCAGTGGTCAACAAACCTGGCTCTCCAGATGTTCTTGGACCGCAATTCCCAGAAGCCCTGATCAGCAGGTGTACTGACTTGGGCTTCTGGTAAATGAAGTCCAAGAACACCTGGAGAGCCAAGTTTGCTGAACCTTGTCCTGGAGTCGTGATGGTGAACCTTGGCACTCCATGTATTCTTGGGCTTCAATTACCAGAAACCCAAGTCAGCACTCTTGCTGATCAGGGCTTCTGGGAATTGAAGTTCATGAACAGCTGGAGTGCCAGGATTAGCCATCACTGTCCTGGACAGAGCTTGTTTTGACAAATATTGCTTATCCTATCAAATCTCTCTGGTTTTTCTCTCAGCAGTTCTCAGAAGTTTGGCCTAGCAGGGATCTCCCAACTTCACTTTAAATTTTGCCTTACTTCACCTTTCAAAGAATAGCATTGCCATAGGAACAAAAATGGTGCTACTAAGCAAGTCCGTGGAATGCTGTACTTCATGCAACTACCCTGAACTGATTCAAAATAGATAAACAGCAGCTAGAAATGGCTTGTGTTTAATTAATCCTGTCTTCTTAACAGTAACAGTAACGACCAAGCCAAAGGTTCTCAAATTTCCACCCAGCGTCTTGGAAAGCCAATGAACCCATTAAAATGTCCGCGTGTTTAACTAAAAGTAAAGCAAAGTCCTGAAGATCATGTTATCCATGTTTTCTATTAAGTGAATGTAATTAATTAAAGATGAATGGTGATGGGTGGAAAAACACTTGAGTAAGATTCCCCTGGAAGAATGGAAAATAAATTGTCAACTATCCATATCCGGGACAATGTTGTTATTTGATGCCAAAAGTGGAGGGTGCCTCAGTTTTTTCTAAACTCTTGTCACTATGCCTAGAAAACACTTATACTTATGGGTGATGCATTGATTTTACAAACGAAATATTGTTATAAACAATTCCTTGGAACTAGGTACCAAATATGCCCACTAAAGGCACAAAGCATTTGGCTAACTACATATGTAAGTGTTTTGGTGATACTGTTGTAGATTTAAGATATCTTTTACAATGCAAGAAACAAGCCTACATAATATACTTGCTTCACTTTTTATTCTTTCTGGAAACGGCAGACTTTCTTAATCCAGAAGCAAGCAAGGAGCTACCAGATAACTGGGCAGAACCACATGATTCTCTACCACCTGGCCAAGAGCAACCATGGACTGTGTGGAAAGATTTAAATAGGCTGCATGTAGGGGTAGGAAGATCAAGGGCTTATCTGAGAAAGTGGGGTTTCCCTGTCGATGACAGCCTGTGTAAACAAATGATCTCCCATATGATACAATGCACATGATGCCCCTCAACATGCACTAAGGAGCACTTAAGTTGGCAAGAGGAAATGCTGTTGATGTGGCCCGATATTGGGTGGATGTCATCTAGTCCTTTTAATTCTGTTTTGTTTTAAATGTGTTAATTTTAGCTTTAAAGGTAAAGATAAAGTTTTCTGTTGTTTGAAAGCCAGTCGTATCCAGCTCTAGGGTTCAGTGCTCATCTGTGTTATTATATGCTGATGGTGAATCTGGCAAGAAGGAAGTGTGGGGAGTAGACAGAGGTAATTCCAGTAAACTGTTATAAATGAGTGAATGCTCATCATTTTAAAATGTCTGCTGCCCAATGCTTCATAGATACACCATTTCTCTTGTTTTCCCAACTCTACCTCTTTCCCAAAGGGGTTTCAGTCTATTATGAAACACATAGGGAATGCAATTGTATTGCAATGTGATACAGCCAAATTTTGCTGGAGGAGGGGCAACCAAAGACAAATTAGAATGAGGATTGTATTTCCATGACTGGCCACATAAGGATCTTCCTGGTTATATTCCAAGCACAAAGGGTTTATTAGGGCAAACAAACTTGTTGGTCCTAGTGATGAATGTGAAAAACATGCAGTATCAAAGGAATGCATCTTCTTCCTAGAGGCACTGCATGTCTGTTTTGTGATGTCAACTCAGAACTGACTTACAGTGACCCTAATAGGTCTTTCAAGGTAAATAAGATATTTAAGGAGTGGTTTTATCAGGTCCACACCTTCACTAAGCAGGGATTTGAACCCAGGCCAGCTGAGTTACACTACATCCCATATGGTCAATAGCAGGACCATTTGTAGACCATGCAGCAGCTGGCAGCACTCTGGTGAAGGAGTATGGGGCGGGGAGATGCAGCATTATTTCTTCTTTTGTCACAGCCAAAAAAGATTGCCCTTAATCTATACCTATAAATCCAAGGGTTAACCGTTGGAACTTGCTATACGTTTCTGCACCCGTCCATCCTATCCCATACCGAGTCTCCTGCACTCGCCCGAACCTGCAGGTTACTGCAGTGTTGCTGAAGCCGCCAGTGGGGCAAGAGCCCCACGAACGCAAAAAAGGGAAACAACTTCAATTCCCAATGTCTTCTGCACCATGGCACGCCTCAGCCAATCAGGCTGAGAGGCGCAAGCAAAAAGAACGTTGGGAAACGCGTCGTAGTCAATTGAAATTGAGCTGCAGAAAAAAATACACCGCACAAACGCAAACAAAAAACACAAAACTCCAAGTCCCAGCTTCCTACGCGCTGTGAGCGCGCAAAATGCTAAGAAAGCCGGTGTGTGAAAAATAAAATTAAAAACGTAGGCATCCCGCAATGGGAGCGCAAGTGCGCCGCAGATGGACGCAGCGCCTCACAGCCTCGCAAAACAAACACCCACAAAAAAACCACGGCGAGACCACCGCCGGCCTTCTTTCCCAGAGCAACGGGGAGAAGAGGGACTCCCTCTCCTCCACGCTACCCTGCTGAAGACACAGTGAGATCACCGCCGGCCTCAAGAAAAGTTGAGCCGGGGTGGGGAAAAAAACCAGCAGCAGGCAGCAGTTTGTCCGGGGAAGCACCCTCCCTGGTGAATGACTGGCTGCTGCGTGTGTACTTCCGACACTGCTGTTTCATGTTAGTTCCAACACTGCTGTTTCGAAACATCAGTGGAGGTAATACAAAAGCAGCAGCCAGCAATCCGCAAGGAAGAGCACCACCCCTTATGTATCGCTGCCTGCCGATCTCTGGTTAGGTAAGCCAGGAGAGAAAGGAGACAGAGAGGAGAGAACCATCGTCAGGCAGATAGCTCTTCTCTGCCTCCTTCTCCCCCGACCTACCTAACAAACCTTACCAGGGGAAGAGCGGGCTGACTGCCGGCTCATCCTTTTCCCCATTGCTGCATCGAAACCAAAATTCGAAGCAGCAATGGGGAAAAGAGGAACCGACAGGCAGCCTGTTCTTCTCACAAACACAAATAAATAAATAAATAAATAAATAAGAAAACCCATTAATAAACAAAAAAGTAAACAACAAAACCCACAAACAAAAACATCCACAATACCAGAAAAGCACAGGAAAAAAACTAACTACAACACTAGGATACCTAACTCTAACAACACAACTACCACAAATTACACAAATAAACGACAACAAAATCACAAAAATTAAACAAACCAGAAATAAACAAACCAATAAAACAAACCTAAAACCCAACCAAACCACAAAAGAACAAACAGAAACACCTCCCAGCCCACCACCACAAAAACAAAACAAAGAAAACACCCAGAAGAAAGAAAAGCAGAGAACTCGCCAGCACGTCCTACCTCCACGAGACCGGAACAGAAATGAAGAAACAAAGACTACTTACCGGAAGAAGCCCCACCTAGAGGCCAGGAGAGAAAAAACACATGAAATGAAAACAAAACCAACACTATTACTAACAGCCCCACCTGCAGGCTGGAATATTAAAAGCAAGTCAAAAACAAAACAGCCCCACCTAGAGGCCACAACAGTAAAAACAAGTCAGAAAAAAATAACAATAAATCAATAGTTTACACAAATAACAAACATGTTAAATAAATAAAATAAAAAGACTTATAGCATCCTCTGTTGATTTTTAACTTTAAAAAAACCCAAAGAAGCAAAAAAAAAAAACAATTTATAACAGCCCGGCAACGCTGGGCAACCTATGGTAGTGATGATTAAAACAACCTAGAATCACCCTTGCTTTGGATCTGCCCTAGGCTAGCAGTTCTCCGTTCAACAGCTTACCAATCACTGACAGCCAAGCCAACAGAAAGGATGGAAATGCAACCTTGAAAAGGTAACTCTTGGATTGCAACTTCATGAAAACTGCAATAAGCATGGCCTCTGGGACTGGTAGTCCAAAACATACTGTACAGTATTTCCAAACTCTGGATTGTACACATTCTGCATGATGGAGTCTGGCTGGCTATCTGCAGACTGACAATGTAGTAGGCAGCTAAAGAGAATTGCAAATAGATTGACATGCTAGAGTAGTGGGTATTCATCACCTTTGGGTTAATCTTTCTCCCTCATTTATTGGATTAGGTGGTGCAAAGAGAGCCATTATTGCTTAGCAACAGCGGAAACCATTTTTCATATATTTCCTTCCTCTAAAAGATACTTTATTAATGAGGCTTTCTTCAGTTCATCTTAACTTTCTGAGAGTTGAAACAAAAGGCATTTGTAAGTATTGGATAAGGTAAAGGTAAAGGTTTCCCTTGCTTGAAAGCCAGTCGTATCCGACTCTAGGGTGCAGTGCTCATCTCTGTTTCTAAGCCGAAGAGCCAGCGCTGTCTGCTTCTGCAGACATTTCCGTGGTCATGTGGCAGGCATGACTAGACACCGGAACACATGGAACGCTGTTACCTTCCCATCGAAGTGGTCCCTATTTATCTACTTGCAATTTCTTGCTTTCGAACTGCTAGGTTGGCAGGAGCTGGGACAAAGACGGGAGCTCATTCCATCCTGCAGTACTCGGGAATCGAACTGCCGACCTTCTGCTTCCCAGTCAGCGTCTTAGCTACTTGAGCCACTGCAGTCCCAAGTATTGCAGTCCCAAGTATTGGATACATGGGCTTTAAAATAGGAAGCCATCTGCCTATGGTTTTTAGTTATATTTCATTCTACAAGAATGTTCTGGATTCCAGCTCCCATCATCCATAGTCAGTTCATGATCATTCTGGATGAAAAAAATAGGGACAACAGTCCCTAGGGACAACAGTCCAGAACATTTGAGAGGTACCACCTTGGGGAAGGTTGCTTTACAGTGCACTTATTTGTAAATTGATATTATGTATAATCTACTCTTTTCATTTCTTACAGCAATAGAAATTAGCAATTACACTTATATACCACCCGATAGCATGTAGTAAAAAAGCCCTTGCTTTTTAGGGGGTGGGTAGTCTTAACTTTTTTTTTACTGTTTTAACTGTTTTTAGGATTATTGTTGTATTTGTGAATATTGTCTGTAAACTCCTTGGGTTGCCCTGGGGTTACTTTTTATGTTGTTAGCCGCCCAGAGTCGGCCTTGTGTTGAGTGGGCGGGATATAAATTGAATAAATAAATAAAATAAATAAATAAATAAATGTAGTAAACTCTCTGGGTGGTTTACAGGTAATTCGCATTTACACACACACACACACACACACACACACACACACACACACACACACACACACACACACACACACACACACACACACACACACACACACACACACACACACATGCTGGGCCCTCTTTTTTCTGATATCAGAAGAATGGGAGGTTGAGTCAACCTTAATACCCATCAGGATTGAACTCACATTTTGGCTGCAGTACAGCATTTTAACTAGTGTGCCCACCAGAACTCTATAGCATGAAATAAACTTTGAGCAAGGCTCACACACATGTTCCAGTTTACCGCATATACTCGAGTATAAGCTGAGTTTTTTTATCCCAAAAAATGAAGCCCAAATAGCGGACTCAGCTTATACTTGGGTCAATGACCACGAGGGTCTCAGAACCATGCCGGATTGAGATGTCCCAACAATTTAATTAATTTTACCATATTTTCATGTATTTTGATTATAGAAACTCACTAGCAGCTGCTGCATTTCCCACCCTCGGCTTATACTTGGGTCAATCTATTTTCCTGGGTTTTGAGGTCAAAATTAGATACCTCGTCTTATATTCTGGTTGGTTTATACTTGAGTATATACGGTACGTTGTCTTATTCCAAAGGCTCATAACCCTTCCTGAAATGTTATGGACTTTATTTCTTTGGAAGCATGAGTCCTTTGATCTTATTAATAAATCAATTTAATCCTAATTTTTGGCCTTATACAGGACTGAAAAGACAGTTCACCATCACAAATGTAAAGCAAAATATATTGAAATAATAATAAATCACCGTTCTAAAAATAAATTTAAAAAATCCATGAGCAACACAAATGAAACTTATAGCAGAAAAGATGGAACAGAGGAAGAAGCCTAAGCGTTGCTATTCCATAAACAAGACAGATCAATGACTGTGGCAGGTCAATTAATGGAAAGAATATGTCAGAATACAATACGTCTTAAAATAGGGAGAAGAATTACAGTAGACAGCAGAAGAGATTATTGTTAATAGGGTGCTTTAGGTGGTAGATTGATGTTTTGATCAGATTATCCCCTCCATTGGCTAGGCTGCACTGGCTTCTAGGTCTAATTCAAGGTTCTGGTCATGACCTATAAAGCCCTGAATAGTTTAGGACCTTAGTATATAGAGGATCACCTCTCTCGGATGAATTCTGGCTAGACAATCAGATCCTCTTAAGCTTGTGGATGGCAGCTGCCTACACCAAGACTGGCCAGAAAAACTACAAAACAAGGCCTTTCAGTGGTGGTGTTATTACTATGGATGGCCTTCCGGTACACGTCCGTCAGGTTCTCTCACTTTCTGTGTTTTGAAAACTGTTTAACACAATGCTTTTTTAAAAGGTATGTTAATATTCTACCCCTCAAGTTATTTTTGCCTCCATCTCTATTTACTGTTGTCTTGTTATGGGATTATTTTGCTGAGGTTGTACAGTTGCTACATATTTGATTGCATTATAGGGTTGGGGGAGGGATTTATAGTGTATGTGATGTTGGTTGTCTTCAAAGTGACAGTTAAGTCCAATGGATGGTATAAACATGAAATAGGTAGATGTGAGCACATAGGAGTGGCAGTAAAGTGCTGAAGGATGAGGCTATGCATTTTCCATGATCATCCAAATCCACCAAAAAAAAAAAAAAAAAACCAACAACCAACAACCCTGTAATACTCAGGTCTAGTGGAGGATACTGTCTTGCTGCCAATGCTGAAGCCAGATCAAGCGCCAACTTCATGGTATTAGGAAGAGAACTATCTTATCCTCTGCCTCTTTTTGCCTTCCACAGCAAATTGCCTTGGCCTGCCTAATGCACCATCAGCAAGCATGAAAAATGGGCTCATCGAACTTTTCTCCTATGAAGGAAAGACCATAAGCAGGTGGTGGGGGATGACAGATATAGTTTTCTCCAGGTAGCTCTCCACAGGTTAATCTGACTACCTAAGTAAAGGTAAAGCTCTCCCTTGTCCAAAAGCCAGTCATATCTGACTCTAAGAAGTGGTGCTCATCTTCATGTATAGTCAAAGAGCCAGCACTGTCTGCATCTGCAGGCGTTTTTGTGGACATGTGGCAGGCATGACTAGATGCTGAAGCACACAGAGGACTGCTACTTTTACCACCGAAATGGTACCTTTTTATCTACTTGCAATTTCTTTCAAACTACTAGGTTGGCAGGAGCTGGGACAGAGACGGAAGCTCACTCTGTCGTGCAGCACTCAGGTATCGAACTGCTGACCTGCCAACCTTCCAGTTGTCATATTCAGCATCTTAACCACTAAGCCACTGCAGTCCCTTAATCCGACTACCTACCCATATTCAAAATGCCATTTCCCCCTCCTATGTGTTTTGCTTCTCCAGGACCAGAAAGGGACTGAGGAAACTCCCACATGGGCTTTGTCAATGTCAACCCATCCTAAAAATAGAGAACATAGTGGCTGCTCACATAAATGTTTGACTTTTGTCCTTATGCCAAGTGACCACTCTTTGTTCAGGAAATTAAGAACTGCATTGAGGATATTAGGCCGCTACAATACTTCTCTTTCTCTTACACTTACAAATACAGAAGCAAAGCAATACATTTCCCCCTTTTAAGCTGACTGGTTCCTAGAATAGTATCCAATTGTAGCACAAAATCAAATCAGTTTTGATCTTCCTTTCCAAAGCAATGACAGCAATTAAGTAATCCCTCCCCCTCCCCTCCTGGGAAAAGGTGAATCAAGGCAAGTGGTTGAGATGCTGACTGGGAGGTAGGTCAGCAGTTCGAAACCCGAGTACTGCATGATGGAATAAGTTCCCGTCTCTGTCCCTGCTCCTGCCAACCTAGCAGTTTGGAAGCAAGAAATTGCAAGTAGATAAACAGGTGTCGCTTTGAGGGGAAGGTAAACAGCATTCTGTGCACTTCGGTGTCTAGGCATGCCTGCCACATGTCCACAGAAATGTCTGCAAATGCAGACAGTGCTAGAGTCGGATACGGCTGGCTTTCGAGCAAGGGTGACCTTTACCTTTAATCTGACAAGATGAATAGGAATGTAGTTCCTATTACAGTTACTTTTTCTCAAAGGCCACGCCAGTCATTTCTACTATAAAAGAAATCCTAATCTTGAAACACCTTCAAAAATAGCCAAATGGATTTAAGTTTAAGATGTCAAGCTGATTTTGGAGGAGCTTAAATGACATTTTTATTAGGATTTGTGAGCCAATATTTGGCACCTTTTGTTTATGTTTTAAAAATTAACAGGTAAAGGTAAAGGTCACTCTTGCTCAAAAGACAGTTGTATCTGACTCTAGGGTTCAGTGCTCATCTCTGTTTATAGTCAAAGAGCCAGTGCTGTCTGTATTTTACAGATGTTTCCGTAGACACTGGAGAGCAGAGGAAACTGTTTACCTTCCCACTGAAGTGTTATCTATTCATGTACTTGGAATTTGTTGCTTTCGAAATGCTTGGTTGGCAGGAGTTGGGACAGAGACGGGCACTCACTCCGTCATGCAGTAGTAAGAAGGAGGTTACTATTACTCTCAACGGCCTGGGAAATTTTATCAGCCGGGACATTCCAGCTCTGGGCCGGATCCAGCCCATGGGCCATAGTGACCAAGCTCCCTGAACCACATGACTGGCCCACGGCCCGAAAAGTTTGGGCACCCTTGTTCTAGGAACAGATTCATTTGTTTGTTCTTAAAAACTAAACAGTTAGAAGTGTGCACTGAAATCACAAAAATCAAAGTAGTGTTTTTCTCTGTCATAATATTTATGGCTCTGATCTCTTACTTCCTAAGCTGTGCAATGATTTTCCCACCTGTGGTAGAATGAGTGAATTCCGTACCTTTGTTGTCTTACATTCACTTGGGGTCTCTGCACCGAAGGAATTGTCCTATATGTGAATGAAAGCTACTTTGCCTTTAATGCATAAAGCTTTTAGGAGAATGAGTTCAGAACAACTTCCTTACTAGATAAAAAAAATCCAAAAACCTTCAAAAGAAGAACGTGATAAATAGCTAAAATCCCTTTCATCTATAAATGACAGAAAAACACCATTGTCACTTTTCATAGGAGACTGTTTTCATTTGTATTAAAAATGCAAACCTGGCTCAGAGGCTGTTACCTGCTGCTCATCAGAAAAGATGAACTGAAACATGCCAGTACAAAAAGAAGAGCAATTGCTGTCAAATTTATCTCTCTTCCCCAGAAATAGAACTAAGCCATACTCTAAGACATAGGTAAACGTCACAATTAATTAGGCTGGCTACTTATACTGTGACAAAAAGATGGATAACATTTACATAAAATTTGCAGACGCTAGTATATGGCCTTAGATGCATGTTTAAAAAGGAGACTAGAAATAATTGAATAAATCTCGCAACAGTAAGGAAAACTGTGACTAGCTGACGTACTTACTTGGTATGGACAGAGACTCCAAAGGCATATATATATATATATTTATTTTAAATATTATTATTATTATTTTAATCTTACTTTAGAGTGCACTGAAACATACCATCCACAGGGAATCTGCAAATGCATGACGCAGGTGGAAGTCAGCAGGAGCAAGCTTGTGAGCAATTTCTATACTATGAACCTCAGAAACCTCTACAACAGGGATTCTCAACCTGCAGCCCATGGGCCGGATGCGACCTGCGGCACCATTTCATGTGGCCCACCACCACCTCCACCACACTCAGAAGTGCCATGTGGTGGAGGAAGGGTAAAATGGCCACCACTCCCCCGCCCCCCGCCCCCGCAGCTATCTGAGGGAGCGTGACCTGGCCCCGGGCTTAAAAAGTTGAGCTCCTGCTCTACAACATCCTGTTTCCTTTCTTCCACGCTACTTTCATCCTTCAAATTCAGGGTCCTAACTTCGGGCAGCTAAGAAACACAGATTTTTTCTGTTGTTGTTTCCTACAAAGATTATTGTTAACTTTCCAAAATTTTCAAAACAGTTCAGATTTAGAAGGGTAGTATCTCTATAATACAAATACATCTTAGACACTGGGGGCTATAATGCAAAATGTGTGAATAACATGAATCAGGCTTCTTGGGAAATCTGTCACTATAATCATCATTCAAGTCTATGCTCAAACTACAGATGCTGAAGAAGAAATTAAAGCTTTTATGCAAGTGTCCAGCAGGAAACTGATCACACATCAAAATAAGAAGTACTGATAATGAGTACAAACTAGAAAATCAAGTAGAACCAAACACTGTTGAGAGCCCTAGTGGCACACTGGTTAAATTGCTGTCCTGCAAATAAAAGGTTGTAAGTTCGACCCTGACCAGGGCTCAAGGTTGACTCAGCCTTTCATCCTTCTGAGGTCAGTAAAATGAGCATCCAGCACATTGGGGGCAAAATGCTAGTTAACTTGTCAACCACCACTAAGCGCTATGGGGTGGTATATATGTGTGATTGCTTTGTTATAATAATAATGCCTTGGGTGACTTAGTGATTAGGATGTTGAGCTTGGAGACTGGAAGGTCGGGTTTCGATACCCGAGGGCTGACTTGGGGACATGAAAGGAGCCTCATTCGGGCATCCCCTGAGCGGAGTTTCTCCAGCAAAAATCCTTTCAGCCCAGAGTTATCTCTGACAGGAAATTATTATTACATTACTAGCTATTTTGCCCGGCCTTGCCGGGCAAGCATTGATTTTGTGTTGGTGGTGGGGTGGTTTTGGGTGTGTGTGTGGCTTATTTGGGAAGAGACGATTCACTTACATAAGCCTTGATGTTGGGGAAGGTTGAGTACAAAGGAAGAAGGGGATGGTCAAAGACACGGCAAGGGCGTGAGGCAGGAATCCATCAAGTGAGGTGCCTACCCTGGCGGATTCCTGCCTCTCACCTTACCATTTTCCCTCCGCTGTTTCGTGGGCTGTCTTCAAAACAGCAGAGGGGAAATGGCAGGGCAAGAGGCAGGAATCCATCACGGGAGGCACCTACCCTAATGGATCCCTGCCTCTCGCCCTTGCCATTCTCTCTCCGCTGTTTCGAGGACTGTCTTCGAAACAGTGGAGGGGAAATGGCAGGGCGAGAGGCAAAAATCTGTCATGGGAGGCATCTACCCTGACAGATTCCTGCCTCTCACCCTGCCATTTCCCCTCCACAGTTTCGAAGACAGCCCTCGAAACAGCGGAGGGGGAAATGCAAAGCCGGGGATCACAGTGTCTGATCCCCGGGTTGCTTTCGGAGGCAGCCGACCCACTCAGCTACCTCCTCCAAAAGCAACCTGGGGATCAAGGCTCTGACTGGGTTGCTTTCAGAGAATGCAGCCGATCTGCTCAGCTACCTCCTCTGAAAGCAAGCCGGTCAGAGCGTCTGATCCTCGGGTTGCTTTTAGAGGAGGTAGCTAAGCGGGTTTTTTTCCCCCACGCTGCTTTGAGGCCAGCTTCGAACCAGCGCAGAGGAGGGGCAAGGAAGGGCAACTGGCATTTGTTCACCAGGGAAGGTGCCTTCCCTGTCAGCCACCCACCTACCGCCTTTGGTTCTCCTCCATGCTGGTTCGAGGCCAGCTTTGAACCAGCGCGGAGGAGGGGCAAGGAAGGGCATCAGGCAGACACCTGCCTTTCACCTTGGTTTCCCCCCACGCTGGGTTGAGGCCATCTTCGAACCAACGTGGAGGAGTGGCAAGGAAGGGAGACAGGCGGGTGCACGGCAGGGAAGGCACCTTCCCTGTTGGACACCAGCCTGTTGCCTTGGTTCACTTTCTCTGGTACGCGGGGGCCGAAGACAGCCATGCTTTGGGCCTCACCGGGGTAGGCGCTCACTTCCCTCCATGAGGCGAGGGCGGAACGGAGCGCCGTTCTCTGCCCTGCTCAAAAGCCAGTTGTATATGAGTCTAGGGCCCATGGGCCATACCTGGCCTGCAGTGCCAATCATCCGACCTATGCTGCTGCCGGCAGAAGCAGACTTGTTTACAACAGTTGTAAACGTGCCCACGGCTGATGAAAACACATTTGTGACAGGCGTGGACATGTTTTACAGCAGTGTTTACGGCAGGGGAAATCACCAGTCCGGCCAGCTCAACTGTCTAAGGAAGAGTGACCTAGCCCCCAACTTAAAAAGGTTGAAAACCCCTGCTATTGGGTGTGGTGCACATCTCGGTTTTAAGCCAGCAGTGTCTGCATCTGCAAACATTTCTGTGGTCATGTGGCAAGCATTGACTAGACGCCAGAGTGCACAGAACGCCGTTACCTTTCCCGCCGAAGCAGTACCAATTTATCTTCTTAAAATTTCTTGCTTTCAAACTGCTATGTTGGCAGGAGCAGGGGCAAACAATGGATGCTCATTCTGTCATGCAGCACTCAGGTCTCAAACTGCTGACTTGCTGACCTTTCATTAGCATAAATATTACCTTTCCATAAAACACCTTTTGGAGGGTTTTAAAAAGAACATCCCACAGTCATCCATTTTCTCCACACACCCCTTTTCTGACTGTTATCCACATAATATTTCAAGGTGCCCTAATAAAATCTTGCAGTCTAAGGGAATTTCCTTATCTGAAGCCCTTCTCTTCCCCTCCTCCTGTTTCCATTTATTCCAGTAATTAGATTTGTCTTTCAGATCAAGTTTAATAAGTTCATGATGTAGTTTTGATGCCTTTGGAGTCTCTAGCCTTCATTAGCACCTTTTCAATCACAGTAAGTGGTCTCTTGAACTCTACAGTTTCTCAGAGGTTTGAAATATCAATGTTTTAATTGTATATAATTAAATACTGCTCTCTTTATGTAGATTGAAAATTCTTTGTACTGTTTCCAGCTCCGGAGCTTCCCATCCTAACTTTAATTAGCTGCCCTAAGACATTTTTGCATTCCCCTTTTCCCTGTAGGTAATCATGACCATTTCCTTTGTACCAAACATTCAAGTTATCAGAAAAAGCTGGGGGACTTATTATGTAAAGCTGAGATGCCAGAGTGAGGAAAGGAATGAATGAAAAGGCAAATTACAAATTTTTTTCTGGAATGCACAGCCAAGAAAGTAACATGACTCCGAAGAAGCAAATATCTCTTTCTTATCTAGCCAGTTATACAAACAGCAGGGCATGTATTAGTCCCACAAAGATCGCTACCAACAGTATGAACCAGAAAATATGGGTAAAAGTTGAAACATTCAGCCTTTGGCTACAGTGCAGTCCATCTAGGAGTGATCATATGTCTATTTTTTTTTTAAAAAACTACCCAGTCTTTTTAATTAGATATATATGGATGGATCCTGGAGCAAGTGGTTTCATAATAAACCTTTTATTGGTCTGGTCCTATTCTGTTTTCATGAAACTTGATTGTTGTTATGTGCTGTCAAGTCACCTCCAGCAGTTCTATGAATGAATGATCTCCTTTATGCCCGATTCATTTGCAGCCTTGCTCAGTTCTTGCAAACTCAAGGGCATGTATTTATCTTTATTACTATCCCTTTTATCTCATCAAAATCAGAGCTTCACAGAAGCGACTTATTACAAACCCTGTTAGCTGAGATATTCTGGGAGCTGTATTTAAAAAAAAATTACTTTTTCAAATTCTAGTTATATGTAATAGAACTTTGTGTGACTAATAGTTTGGAGGCAGACTAACTGTCATCTGCCTCAGGTGCCCTTTTGAAACCTTCCCTAAGTGACAGGACTTCTTAAAAGGTCTTGAATACACTTCCATACTTTTTATAATTTTATAAGGAGGGCTGAGTGCAAAAGAATAGACACCTTTGAACTGTGGTGCTGGAGAAGACTCTTGAGAGTCCCATGGACTGCAAGGAGACACAATTCAGTCAATACTAAAGGAAATAAATCCTGACTGCTCCTTGGAAAGACAAATACTGAAGCTGAAGTTCAAGTACTTTGACCACCAAATGAGAAGAGAAGACATACTGGAGAAGGCCCTGATGCTGGTAAAGATTGAAGGCAAAAGGAGAAGGGGACAGCAGAGGATGAGATGGCTAGATGGCATTATTGACATGGTGGGCGTAGATCTGGGTGGAATACGGAGGATGGCAGATGACAGAGGAGCGTGGCGTATGGTGGTCCATGGGGTTACAAAGGATCGGACTCAACTGTGTGACTGAGCAACAACTTTTTATACTTTTGCTTGTCATTAAATGCTGTGGTAGCAACACAGTTATTTTTCCTTCCTGCCCCACCTGCCTTGTGGGATCCGCACACACAATTGGTCAACTGTCCCTGACAGAACCCCGGTAATGGGTGATCACCTCGTTGCCAGGGGTTCCTGAGAGGACAGAAATTGGGGGAGCGGAATATTAGATAGAGTTTAATTCATCAATAGCTGATCTGACAAGCAGCTCGGACAATGGAGAGCTAATGACTAACTCGCTAGGCGCGTAATAGGTAATCTCGCGTCTGCGGATTCATTTAAGCCCTAGAGCCAATACTAGCCACTTGTTTACACCAGATAACACGGAATAATGTACTTCCCCTGCCGTTAATTAAGTTGGTTAATTAACTTCCCCTGTGTAGACTTCCCCAATTAACTTGTGTAAACATGGTTTGTTAAGCCTGCCATCACAGTAGACCGCTACGCTTTTGCATGCAGCCAGAACAGGATAAATACTGATGATTTGTCTTCATTAAACTACTGGTCTTCGCTCCATCTTGCCTCGTGTGTCGTTACTTGACCAGTCTCCTCCGGGACCCAACAGCTGCTACGCAGTTCCGATCCAGCTTGCGCAACCCGCTTCACAGCCCAGATCCAACATATGGTTACCCCGACTTGATTTACTCGTGAGTAAGCGATCTTCTCGGTCTGGTTCTATGCCAGAACCGTGTCCGAATCGTCCCGGAGGACAGCACGGCAGCTCTGGTCGGAGAGCCATCCGATCTGAGTGACAGCTACGCTGTGAGGCATTCCAAAGAGGCAGAGCATGCCTCTAGCCATCTCATGCTCCAAAGCTCTGAGGCATCTTGCTCAGTGGAAAACGCGTTCCGCTCAGGGTCGGCTGTGAAACCCTGACTTCATCGCAGAGGCCACCGAGGGCCTGTGGCCACAGTCCACATTCCGAGTCCTTCCCAGAGAGTCATCACGCCAGACCTGTTACCTAAACTCAGATGCGTCGCTTCGTCCTGAGGAAAACTTCAAAGGACCGGCAGGTAATATGGGGACTTGTCCTCAGCGACAACGTCCGACCGCTAACCAGACAACTCACTTAATGGAGTTCAAGGCCCTGGCCAGGGTAAACCATACACGCATTCACAGCGCCCAGTTAGCGAATCTTTTGGTGTACTTGGGGGAAAATTGTCTGTTTTATCCAGAAACAGGCATGCTTAGCCTCCAACTTTGGGATAGGATAGGAGCCTGCATTCAGCAAGCGCCTAGAGCTCCAGCCAGCATAATCAGCACATGGAGCAAGTGTAGGAAGCTCTTAGCAGAGGTAGACCCAGTCTGGATAGAGGCCGAGGAACCCCCAGCGGAGTCAGAGCCATCAGCCCCAACGGCTCTCTATCCGTCACTTCAGCTCAAGCAGGGCAGTGTAGGGAGCTTTCCCTAAGTGACAGCTGCAGACGTCACTGAAGGAATGCATGGTATGAGAAGTGCTGGCGCTTCTCTGACAGTTAAAAGTTCCCAGACTACCAAGAGTTCCATCCAGCGCATGGTTGAGGAAGAAACCAGCAAGGGGGAGTTGCCAGCAGAAGAACTAGCTGAGTTTAGGCAGGTATGCCCAGTCCACATAGAGGTAGATGCCCTCACGGGTCAGCAGCAAATGACCCATTCGCCAGTTCCGTACAAGCTGCTTATGGCTATACAGAAGGCAATCACAGAGACAGGACTTCAGTCGCTTCACCAGGGCCACGCTTCAGCAAGTGTGCGAAACCATGATGCTCATTCCATACAACTGGAAAGCCGTCATGCGAATGATGCTGAACCCCAACCAGTATTTGCTATGGGACAGCGAGTATCGTCTCGAAGCACAGGCAAGGGCTACCAGGATGGGCGGAGCAGTAATCCCTGACCAACTATATGGTTCAGGTCGTTCGAATCCGTTGATGCGCAGATCACCTTGCCAATCGCCACCCTTCATTTGGCGGCTGAGACAGCCTTCAGGGCTTTTCTCAAGGTCCCAACAGCTGGCAAAGCAGCCAAAAATTACACAGCAGTCAAACAGGGTGCCCAGGAGTCCTACATGGACTTTATCAATAGACTGGAGGAAGCAGTCAGTAAACAGATTGACAATGAGCAAGCCCAACAGGAGCTCATGATGAAGCTGGCGAAAGACAACGCCAACCTTGACTGCCGTAAGATCTTGCAGTCACTGGGCAATCGTCCCAATCTGACTCTCACCGACATGATTAGGGTTTGTGCCGACGTTGGTACAGATTCCTACAAAATGGGTCTGTTGGCAGTGGCGGTGCAAGGTGGTAGGAAATCCAAAGACAGGACCAAAGGAGCATGTCACAATTGAGGCAAGATTGGTCATTTCGCTAGAGAATGCTGATACACCAAGGGCAGCGGCCAAAACACCGGCCGCCCCAAGGCTCCGATCACCCCATGTCCACGATGCAATAAAGGCTTCCACTGGGCCAGGAACTGCCCAAATTCGGGAAACCAGAACGCGGGCTTGTCTCTGACCCCGGTCCAAACAGAGACCTCAATCGCTCTGGGAGAGCCAGAGCTGGATTAAATTCCGGTCACATTCCCTGCATTCCGGAGGTGCAGGCCAGATCTAGAGGCAGTGCAGGACTAGATTTGACTTGCAAGTCAGAAGTCACATGTGACTTGCCAGGCACAGTCTATCTGGTCGATTCCCAATACATGGGACCCCTGCCTAAAGGTTATATAGGTTTAGTTTTGCCCCGTAGTGTCGCAGGAACGCGAAGAATTCTAGTGATTACGGGAGTCATTGACTCCAATTTTTCGGGTGTTCTCCAAGTTCAACTCTGGACACACCTACCCCAAACCATTCACAAGGGAGACACATTAGCGCAACTGATCATGGTTCCTTGTCACTCGCCAGCAGGCAGCCAGGAAAGGCTCAGGGACAGCTCAGAGTCCGGGTCGGAAGACCGCTCGAGCACAGAAGCGGCAGTGCAAGGATACCAGGTCTTAGCGGCAGTGGAAACCAACATAGAGTGGAAGCGGCGGCCAGTCATAAAGGTATTTTTAAATAAAAGACCTTTTGACGGATTGTTAGATACCGGAGCTGACGTCAGCGTGGTCAGCCAGCCAGTGGCCACGTGAGTGGGCTCTCGAGCCGGTCTCCAATGTGTGTGGGGTAGGCGGTGTTCAGGAAGCATTTAGAAGCCTGAACTGGGTAGAAGTCACGATCCCCGAAGCTGACGGCACAGCGGTCATCCGGCCGCACATTTTGGACGTTCACGTCAACCTTTGGGGGCGAGACATTCTGCAGCAGTACTGTGCCACTCTTACCTTTGGGTAATGGTTTTACCGCTTAAATGGCTTACCAACACGCCAGTTTGGGTAGAGCAATGGCCGGTAGTAGGGGAGAAATTAGTCACCCTAAAACAGCTGGTTAGAGAACAGCTAGACGCTGGACATATAGAACGGTCCACCAGTCCTTGGAATACACCCATATTCGTGATTAAAAAAAAGTCAGGGAAGTGGCGATTCCTTCATGATCTCAGAGATCAATAAATGTATCCAGCCAATGGGTCCACTTCAATGCGGCATCCTGAATCCGAACATGATCCCCGAGGGTTGGTAGATCTTGGTCGTAGACTTAAAAGACTGTTTTTATACCATTCCCTTAGATGCTAGGGATCGGGAAAGGTTCGCTTTTACAGTGCCAGTCGTCAACCACAGAGAGCCCACGCAACGTTACGCATGGAAATTTTTGCCACAGGGGATGCTCAACTTGCCCACCCTGTGCCAAATTTACGCTCACGACGCACTGGAAAAGTTTCAAAACCTTCACCCCACGGTCTTAGTGTGTCATTTCATGGATGACATCCTGGTCACAGCGCCGCAACTCGGCAGCGAAATGTTTAAACACCTCCAGGCCACTCTGGGGGGAAAAGGGTTACTCATTGCCCCGGAGAAAGTTCGGAGAACCGAGCCATTCTCATACCTGGGCCATCGGCTTCTCCATTCTTTCGCAGCACCAGTTTTGCCACAGATAAATCTCAAAGATTCAGTCACCATTGTAGAATTGCAACAGATTCTGGGGAATATCAATTGGGCTAGACCGTATTTTAGGCTAGATATGGACCTTCTAAAGCCGCTCTTCTCGCTGCTAACGCTAGGTAAGCAGCCAGCAGACCGGATACACATTCCTCGAGAGGCGCGCTTGACACTCGAAAAGGTCAACCAAGTTCTCGGCCAGGGATGGGTGGACAGGATTAGTCAGGGGCTGGATGGACAGGATTAGTCAGGGGCCATATGCTCGTTCTAAACCTGTACATAGTTCAGACCGGATCCATGTCCAACGGAGCTCTGGGAGTAGACTCCGAGCGGGGGGCGAGTATCATGGAATGGATGTATTTACCACACACCTATTCCCAAAACATCGTTCCTCCACAGGAACTGGTCTCCACAGTGATTTACCGAGGAAGGCTGAGAGCAAGGGATATCTCAGGGCACGATTTAGCAAAAATTGTGGTCCCATTCACGAAAGAGCAGATTCAGCAGCTGATGCAGCTCGGTGACTCACTTCAGATTGCATTGGAAGGATTCACTGGATGTTTGGCATACCATTTGCCGAAAGACCCCAGACTCGTCTTTCTTCAAATGCAGACAGTCATTTTTTGTGAGTTAATGTCCCTGGTTCCTCTTCAGGGGGCTAGGACAGTTTTCACTGATGGGGGTCGCACATATGGTGTTCTTACTTGGCAAGAGGGCCAGTCTTGGCGCACGCTTCTAACTCTTCCGCGGAATTGGCAGCTGTGAACCTCGCCTTGCGCACCTTTGCCAAAGAACACTTAAACATTATTACTGATAGCCAGTATGTCCGGAATTTGCTTCACAGTCTACCGGGAGCGTACATCACTCCCACGATAGACAAAAACTTGTTAAGTCTTTTCCTCACAACTCAATTTCATTTGCGGAACCGCACCGAAGCACTCTATATCGCCCACATCAGAAGTCACCAGGATTTGCCTGGACCGATTTCTGCGGGCAATAGCAGAGCGGATGTGGCCGCAAAGGAAATTCAGCAGTGGTCAGTCTTGGGAGTCTTCACGACTCCAATTCAGAGTCATGCATTTTCCCATCAAAATGCCAAAGCACTTGCACGGCAGTTCAACCTGCCACTTTCCGAAGCCCAGGGCATCGTCCGTTCCTGTCCACATTGTGCAGGGGCAGTAGGGGGGCCTTCGTGGGGGGTGAACCCACGAGGGACAGAGGCCAACCAGGTGTGGCAGATGGATGTCACACATGTTCCGCAGTTTGGCAGATGGCAGTACATGCACGTTTGCATTGACACTTTTTCACAGTTCGTTTGGGCTACAGCACAGAAGGGAGAAACGGCTTCCCATGTGGAGCAGCATCTCCTTTCCTGCTTCGCGGCCATGGGCAAACCACAGCACGTGAAAACCGATAACGGTCCGGCTTATAGCTCCAGGCAGCTGGCCACCTTCATGGCCACCTGGGACATTAAGCATACCTTTGGCGTTCCATACAATCCGCAAGGGCAAGCGATTGTGGAACGGGTCAATCAGACGCTTAAGTCCTACATTGACAAACAAACAGAAAGGGGGGAACTAGCCCTCCCAAAAAATCAGGGTCAGGCACAGCATTGTCTGAACAAGGTATTGTTTATGTACAATCACCTCAATGTTTTTTCGGATCACACTCCTCAGGAGAAGCACTTCCGCCGCACGGAGGCTCTCCCGCGGCCAATGGTGCATTACCGAGTGCCACCGGATCCTTCCTGGAAGGGCCCGGCGCCACTCATAACATGGGGAAGAGGGTATGCTGCAATTATGTCTCCTACAGGCGTTATCTGGATTCCAGCCAGGTGTGTCAAGCCCCACTTCGAGTCCAATGGCGTGGACCCAGGCACTCCCGGACCCAATAGTGGAGATAGAGGAATTAACCCTGACGGGGAGAGCCAAGCGGAGGAGGCGGCGACAGCAGATGACAGCGCCGAAGATCACCTGGGGGATGACCAAGTCCCTGTGTCAGGAGGCGGTGGACGCCGTTCGGCGGGAGGACAAGGAGCCGACGCGGAGAACATCTTGATTGCTGCCTTTTTCCTGATTACTGCTAATTCCATGATGACCACCATCATCTTGATCCTTTCCTTGCTTGCGGGGGGAGGGGTTCAAGCAGCTTCACTGGAAGCCAACAACCTGATGCCAGGCGGAGATCTCTCTGCCCAGATGCATTACAACGTTTGGGAAAGATTGGCGAACTTCGTCAATCAGTCCGATTTTTGCCTGAGGCAGACCACCGATTCTGCCTCTATTCTGAGTACTTGTCTCATCCCGGTATGTCACTCCCCAGATGCGCGCATCAGGAATGGTGACTGGTTGGTGAAGCGGATATTTGGTCCGTTTCACAAGACTGCCTTTTCAACATACGCACACTGGGGAACCCAAGTCACGAAAGTCTTACCGGCTGATGCAGCCACTCTGTACACACCCCGAGTGGCGGTCAGCCCGAACTCAACTTGTGCTCGCATGACCAGCTGTTCCGCGGTCGAAGGGCCAGAGCGCCGTTGCCTCGACCCCAGTAACAGCACATGGACTTGTAATAACCCAGAGACTATTAACTCAATGTATGCTCACGTTACTTTGCCTTCAGGATGGTTTTTTACATGTAACCAGTATACTTGGAACTACATTCCCGCAAATGTATCTGATTCCCTTTGTTGTATCAGTCACTTGACACTGTTGCTCCCCACTAAGGATATGGTTGCCCCAAGCATTAATGTATCTCCCCATACACGGCACGCTCGTGCCACCCAGTTAGACAGTTCATGTGATAGCAACATCAGGATTCTGAGCAAAGCTGAATATGTCTCTTTAGCAGTCAGCTTGTTTGGCATGCCAAGCTTAGCCGTAGGCAACGCTCGGAGAATTGGTCAGTTGGCTTGCACTTTGGCAAAAGCCATTAACCACACCTCCTTGGCGATAGCACTGCTTAATCAGGAGCAGACAGAGCTTCGCCATGCCATACTGGATAATTGAGCAGCTATCGATTACCTCTTACTGTTACATCATTTGGGTTGCGAATCTGTCCATGGCATGTGTTGCTTTAACCTCACGGACAACTCGCGCAAGGTACAGAGTCAACTCACAGACCTCCATACCTTGGTTAAAAATATCAAGGAAGATGCCACGTGGGCGTGGTGGGATTCGTTATGGTCCTGGTTCCCTTGGAATTGGCAACAAACGACACTCAAGGTGATTGTGGGGGTGATAATACTGGGAACAGCTGTATGTTGTTTCATGCAATGTATTCCCTCACTGATGTCAAGGTATTCCCCATGGAGAGAACCCCAGAATGTCCTTACTCCACGTCAGCTGATGCCGCTCCTACATCGAGCCATCTGTCAGGTCCAATTAAACAAATAAAGGGGGAGTGTGGGATCCGCGCACACAATTGGTCAACTGTCCCTGACAGAACCCCGGTAATGGGTGATCACTTCGTTGCCAGGGGTTCCTGAGGGGACAGAAATTGGGGGAGCGGAATATTAGATGAGTTTAATTAATCAATAGCTGATCTGACAAGCAGCTCGGACAATGGAGAGCTAATGACTAACTCGCTAGGCACGTAATAGGTAATCTCGCGTCTGCGGATTCCTTTAAGCCTTAGAGCCATTACTAGCCACTTGTTTACCCCAGATAACATGGAACAATGTACTTCCCCTGCCATTAATTAAGTTGGTTAATTAACTTCCCCTGTGTAGACTTCCCCAATTAACTTGTGTAAACATGGTGTGTTAAGCCTGCCATCACAATAGATCGCTACGCTTTTGCATGCAGCCAGAACAGGATAAATACTGATGATTTGTCTTCATTAAACTACTGGTCTTCGCTCTATCTTGCCTCATGTGTCGTTACTTGACCAATCTCCTCCAGGGCCCAACAGCCACTTTGCGTTTCCGATCCAGCTTGCGCAACCCACTTCGCGGCCCAGATCCAACACTGCCTAGCTATTATCACTTCATGGAATCAAAGTGCATGTAGACCAGGAGTGGCCAACCTTCAGTTTTTGGACTTCAATTCCCAGAATCCTAAATCAGTACATAGGCTGCGTTGGGGAATTTACTTAGGCTTCTGGTAGTTGAAGTCAAGAAACTGAAGGATGGCCACCCATGGTGTAGACCATATGTTTTTATTGATTAAAATAAATGTCACTGAGAAAAAGCTAGAGATAACTTTAAAAATGAATAGGGGGGGGGAATAAATTTTTTAAAAAACACGAAGTGATTCAGGAGCTTGAACAAAATCTATAGCCAGCACAATCTAAGTTTAGTGGCTTCAACTGAAGGAAATATACACATACTTCCAGTTTATTACATGAACGTCAGAGATACCCATGTCTGTTTATACATCGGTGCCCAACTTGTCATGGAGAGTCCTTAAGCTATCAAGTAGGGGTCTTAAGTTCTCCAGCCAGTCTGAGATCAGGCTCCTGCTTCTTTAAACAAAACAAAAAATATGTCTACAGTTTAATGTGCAGAATTAAAGAAAACTGTAAGAAAGGAGGACAAACATTGGGTGGAATGTTTTGACCATGGCCAAAGACCCAGTGAGGTAGTGTTTGTTTCTGTCATATGATAATAAGATGAGATGACTGAACATTGAGTCTCAACCTTATCATGGTAGAACAGTGAAAAAAATTCTTGATCTGGATGATCCCCTGCTTCCATGAACAGATTATGGCAGCCACTCCATTGTACAGACCATAGGTTAACACACTCTCTATGTACGGTGCTCATCTCCATTTACAGCCAGGGCTTTCTAGATCTAAGGACATTTCTGTGGTCATGTGGCAGGCATGACTAGGTGCCAGAGCATATGGAATGCTGTTACCTTTTCCACCAAAGTGGCACCAATTTATCTACTTGCAATTTTTTGCTTTTGAACTGCTAGGTTGGCAGGAGCTGGGACAGAAACGGGAGCTCACTCCGTCATGCAACACTTGGGTCTAGAACTGCTGACCTGCTGACCTACCAATCATCAAGTTCAGCATCTTAACCACTAAGCCACCATGGTCCTTTGTAGAGCCCCTTAAATCACCCCACACCTCTCCTATTCACCTTTCCCCATATACACGTGGCAATCTTACAGTAATCTTTTCTTATTAAAAGCAGACTCCAGTATTAGGAGGCCCCCAGGGATGCTGTCTCCTCCTGTATTAATCATTCCTCTTTCAGCAAAGAAAGAAAGAAAGAAAGAAAGAAAGAAAGAAAGAAAGAAAGAAAGGGGGCAGCTCTTAAAGCAGGATGAAGAATGGAGGTGAGCACTAGGGCACACTGAAGGTGTGGCAAAGGTTACACAAGAGCAGAAGTGTTGTGAAGTCAGGGCTCACAGGGTCAACTTTTTCCACTAGCAAGGATTATAAAACCATTCCTCAGACTTCCCTCTGAACTTAACTGCCAGTCTCAGTAGCCAGAAAAGAAGCTGATATTCCCAGGAACGGTATACTGCTACAAACTAACTGTGTTGTAATACAGAGAACTTGAGGATACTTTATTCATTCATTCATTCATTCATTCATTCATTCATTGCCTTTATACCCCACCCATCAGGGATATTCTCCCACTCTGGGTGGCTAACAACACATTTAAAAATCAGAAATTAAACAAAAAGAATAAACATACTGAATAAATTATAAATAACAAAGTAAAAATACCACCACCACCCAATTAAAAACACATCTTGGTAACTGAAAGAGTTAATCAAAAGCCATTTGTTTTACAAAACACTCACTTTCCATTTGTTAATATGGCCTGCATTTTTGGACTCTCCCTATTTATTTATTTGCTCAATTTATAGGCCGCCTTTCTCGCTTCAGTGACCCAAGGCGGCTCACATCAATTAAAGCGTCTCATATGTTAAAAATCCACAGCTAACAATAAAATGATTTAAAACTATAAAAACCCATAGCCCCTTAATTAAAAAAACCCTATGGTCAGGATTTTTTACCAAGAGCCCTGGTAGTACAGTAGTTATGTAAATTGCTGTACTGCAGCCAAAATCATTCTCAGTTCAGTCCTGATGGGGGGCTCAAGATTGACTCAGCCTTCCAACTTTCCAAAGTAGGTAAAATGACTATCCAACATGTTGGAGGCAAAATGCTAATTACCTTGTGAACTGCCCAGAGAGTATACACAGGAGCTATGGGGCAGTATATAAGTGTCATTGTTTTTGCTATTTCTACATGGTCACATTTCCTCTCTTGTATGAATTTGGGCCAACTGTTCCCTCTCTCGGTCTGGCAGGGTTGGCATGAAGGCAATACTGGATGGATGAGAGCTATGAACACAATCTATGAGGACTGTCATGAGCATCTGTAAATGCATCATCATTTGAGCAGCTGATGTCACTATGAGAAACTCAGTAATCCCATGCAATTGTTTATGTGGCATTTAAATTCTACTTATAAAAATAAGAACAGACAAAAGCATACTAGTGTCACCCCAATATATCCCTATTCTTCTTGACCAGTTTGCCACAGACAAACTTCTGAAAATGGGTAGCCTTTTCTCTCAGTTTCTCGGTACCTTCTGCTACCTGGTCGTATAATAATAATTTCATGTCAGACTGTTAACAGGATCTTTTGGAATCGGACTTCAGATTTGAAAGGATTTTTTGTGAAAGAAACTAGCTGAGGATACTTGTGGTTGAACTTTCTGCATGCAAATTATACACTGCATCACAAAAATATATATATTGTTTGCTACTTGGTCTAATCCATGTGTCCTATACTAAATCAAGTGCATTGAATCCAAATCTGAAGTCTGATTCTGCCTAGGATGTCAGGATCTTAAGTTAGCAAATCTAACCCTCTTGGTTAGGTTCTTGCATTGATCACACGGGGTATATTAGCCACAAATGAAACAACAATAGTCGGGTTTATTAACACAGTTGTGCCTACTCATCTTTAGCTCAAAACAGACTCACTATGGCTTAGATGTACTATCCAATAAGATGGTTTCACACTAGAGACAAGCCCTTGGTCCATCTCACCTTATACTGTATACCTATTTCTGATGTCAGCTCAGTGACTTGCCCATACATGCCCAGCCGCTGCTGGAACATGCATGCCACCAGGGGACGTGATTCAGCTGAGGCGGCAGCAGGCATCATGGTAGCTGCAACTGCTATAATGTTCCCATGTAAAAATACACTACCCAATAACCAACCATTTGAACAGCTATAGCACACTTTGTAAATGTAAATCACATGTGTTATTCCCAGTAGCAAAATCATTGTTCTGCATTGTTATAAGCATTGTTACAAACTATATGCACTTTTACCTCCCACCCTGCACTGAGTTGTTGTCTCCTCCCACTGAACTGTAACTCCATAGTCAATGGTCATGCTGGCAAAGAGAATTTTGAAAATTTTATTATAAAGTAAAATAGGTTACATGTTTACAGTCTGGCCTGATCTGTTTACAGAATCCATGACTTCAAAACTTCTCAGAATTGTTTTCTGCTTGCCTGCTTGAAACCCCTGGAGATGTTGCAGTGCTTTCTTCTTCCAGACACATCTTTCCTTCTCAATGACCTTATCAAATCCACTAAGCAGGGTAGAAGAATGATGGAAAGAGAAACTAAAACTTCCTTAACAGAGAGTTTCCATTTTAATAAGGCAGGAAAGCAGAGGTCCTTCAGCCCCACTATCCAGAATTAAGGGGTCTCTTGAGACCAGGGAGGAAAGCCTCAGCTGTCTTTAGGTTTCTACACCCTCACTGAAGATTTATGAGATATCACACACACACACACACACACACACACACACACACACACACACACACACACACACACACACACACACTTGTGTGTGTATGGCTCAGTTACTTTGTGTGCACTGAGCATTAGTCAGCTGTTGCAAGCTCCGCTGATTCTTTTTCATTTAGATCCTGTGTCATCTTGATTTCTGTGATGCATTTAAATTTGTTGCCTTTTTTCCATAACTCATCCTGGCAGACACGCACCCAGGCCACGATGATGCTAATAAGTGGTTTTTGCTTGGCCCTCAGAATTATTACACAACTTTGATCCGAGGTCTCTAAATGAAGCACAGAGATGCAGCTGGTGGTTGGAAATGGCCAACAATAGTTCGTTACAAATAAGGAAACATGGGATCTCAAGGACAAACACCAGGTCAATTCCTAATGGAGATGCAAGGGAATTGCTCATAGTAGGCAACCCTGGACTACATGGACAAAGAATCTGATGAGATAAGCCTGATTTAATTGCATTGGAAACAAAAAGTGTGGAAGAGGGGTGTGATTATTTTATCATACTGTAAATATATATATTATTTTGGTATACTGTAATACATTGACTGTTTTACATTTACATAGGCTTATGTATGCTGCTACTGCTGCTGTTATCATGTACTGTCAAGTCATTTCTGATTTATAGTGACCCTATAAATTTAGGACCCCCAAAAGATCATGTTAACAGTCCTGCTCAATTCATGCAAACTAAAACTACTGCCAGCGACTCAATGCCGAGTGTCAGGCGGCTGTTAACTAACCTGACAACCCCAAGGACAAATGGCCTTGGGTGCCGAAGTCCACAGGGAAGGATGATGGTCCCCCCAAGTGGATTGAATCCCACTTGAATACATCTTGATGGAAGGCAGCAGCTTCTTCAATACTAGCCTTGGTCTGAGGTGGATTTTGCATGCTAAAAGGGCTCAGGACCAGAAAGTGACTCCTGGAACTGGATCAGAGGCATGGGTGTCATGCTGCGGTGCAGAAGGATGGAAGACCACTGCATTATGTTCTCAGGATAATCTTCATGGCGTATTGCTATGATGATCGTCAATATTTGGAATTGGATATGGCAGAAGAAAAACTATGGTGTCCTTTAGTGAATCAAACAAAATTCTGTTCAATCCTCTTCTTTTCTTACTGCCTTCAACTTTTTATAACCCTTGACTTATCTGTCCAAGGATTGAATCAGAATATTGAAAAATTTCCTTTTGGACTGCTGGTTCTAGAATTCCACAAAACAAATTACAGTACAGTCAAAAAGGCCACTTTCTAAACTTGGGATTTAATTCACTTTTCTTGTTTGTTTACTAAATTAACTTTTCTTTTGTGCCAAAATGAATAAAATGATATGCAAAGTTTTTGCAAATAATGACTCCATGGCTGAAATCCTGTTGAACAATTATGCAAATAGAATTATATATGAAATGCCCTAAGTTTAAAAAAAACCTCTTAGTAGACATCTCTAGCATCCTAAGTCACATGGCTCAGTGTGCAACAGATAATGCCCGGAAAGATTTTTTAACTTCTGGCAATTTACGATGAAGTTATGCTGCTTGCATAACTGCACAATGGGACTTCAGCCTGTATGTTCAGATTGGAAATATACCTCAAGTAGAGACCTTTCTTCTGCTGTGCATTGTAAGAATTGGCAATAACAATGATAAAGAAGAAGATGCTCTTTTTCAAACACCATGGGGCAGAAATGGCCACAGAATGGATTCAGCATCCTGAACAGGAGAGAGAGATGTGAACCAAAATTCATGTGCAAATTACTTTCGTCTACTCATATTATCCTCCAACTTCCAGATGTTTTGGTCTTCACCTCCCAGTATGGACAATGGTCAGGAATTGTGGAAATTGTAGCCTCGTGAGGGTCAAAGATTTCTGTCACTCCCCCTCTATAATTTTAAACTCCACTATGCACAACCAATGGAAGGGAAGTTACATTGTACATATCAGGTGAATGGGGGTCAAAGGGAGATACTATAGAGGCTGCAGCTGGACAGCGGGAAGAAAAATGGCAAACTTGGCAATCCAATCGCGGAACAAATTGTAGGGCGACTAGTTTCTAGTCTTACTAGCTTGCTACTCTATTTTGGCCAACATAATACACTTTGACTAGCCAAGGCCAAGCATCCTCTCTAAAAATTTGGATAAATTCAAACTCAACTTTCTTTCTTCATATCAGTGGCACACAATTTAAATTATGGGCTTGTATAAAAGATAAGTAAAATTCAAAGCAAATTAAAATGTTAAAACTAATTAGACTAATTTTGACAAAAAGAGGGCTACTTCAAAAGCATTCTTTCAGTCCTTTAATAGATCTCCTTTTTGATACAAGGTGGGGCATAAATATTAGGTAACGGTCCCCAGCACTGTCTGTGTCTGCAGACGTTCCCGTGAACATGTGGCAGGTATGACTAGACACCAAAGCATACAGAACACTGTTACCTTTCCCACAGAAGTGGTACCTATTTATCTGCTTGCAATTTCTTGTTTTTGAACTGCCAGGTTGGCAGGAGCTGGGACAGACGATGGGAGCTCTCCTGTTGTGCAGGACTTGACCTGCTGACCTTTCAGTCATCAAGTTCAGTGTTTTAACCACTGCATGCACATAAATGCTGCGTCGACTGAATTTCTCCACATTCATAGAAAATTAGGAGCCTCTCTGAAGAGTGGAAAGCATCTCTCCTTCAGAACATCTCCCCGTATCACACAGTCTGCGCAGCTCCAGCTGCCAATCCCAAAGATGGCTCAAAGGTCTATAGCTAGAAATTATCAGTGGCGGCACTAACATAGTGGAACACTGTACTGGTGGAACTGCACCAGGCCCCATCACTGACTATCTTTAAAAGGCAACTAAAAACTCTCTTGTGGAAGGAGGCCTTTCAGGGTGTTGTTCCTTTAGCAATAAATTAGTCAGTCAGGTTGATCACCTATGCTCTCAGACGCCAGTTATTGTAGTTATTTTTTTTTTTTGGTCGGTTGTCTGTTTTAATTTGTTGTGTGGTCTGTCATGTTATTTGATATTTGCTTGTACGCCACCCAGAGTGGGATACCACCCAAATGGGTGGCATAGAAATGTAATAAATAAATAAATTGTGAGTACACTCAGATGTCCCCTGGGCAATAGAATAGAGCCAGCAAATCCTTCTCATCCATAATCCCAACTAATTTAACCATTTATAGTAAATGAGACAGTAAATGACAACTACTGTCTATGCACCAAACCAAAAAGGAAGTGAGGGGGAAGGAGGGGGGAGAACTCCCATCTGGCTTTATAACCCTCCAGTCGTTTTGCAATGATTCTGCTATCATTCCCTGATAAAATAAAATGCAGCTGTCAAAAGCAATTCTCTTTATTTATATCTTAATTCACTGGCAGAGAATCTAGAACAATGGTTAGCAACCTACGGCTTGCGGACTGGCCCTGGTCTCCAACGCCATTCCATCTGGACCAGGGTGGCGACCCCGAAGCGGATGCGCCCACGCATGTGTAAATATACCAAAGCATACACAAGCATCCAGCCTGGTCAGCTGTCTGAGGCTGAGTAGTCTGGCCCATGACATAAAAACCTTGAGAACCCCTGTTCTAGGATCTTGTACAAAGAAAGCACAAATAAATTTCTCTAACTGTTGTCTTATTTTAACTTTGTGTGTCACTTTCTAAAGTCTCGTGTTGAAAATCATATTTCAAATGCTAATATCAGCAACTCCCTGGAAAACAGATGGGAAAGAAGTAGAAGCAGTGACAGACTTTACATTCTTAGGATCCAAGATCACTGCAGATGGAGATTGTAGCCATGAAATACAAAAGTAACTAATTCTTGGGAGACAAGCTATGAGAAACCTGGGGAACATAGTTAAAAGTAGAGACATCACCTTGAAAACAAAAGTCCGCATAGTCAAAGCAATGGTATTCCCAGTAGTAATATATGGTTGTGAGAGCTGGAGCATAAGGAAACCTGAGCACAGAAGAATAGATGCCTTTGAAACGTGGTGTTGGAGGAGAATTTTGAGAGTACTGCACCCTGGACAGCAAAGAAAACAAACAGGTCAATCTTAAAAGAAATCAACCCTGATTGCTCCCTGGAAGGTCAAATATTGAAGATGAAGCTAAAGTACTTTGGACATCAAATGAGAAGAGAAGATTCACTTGAGAAAGCCTTGATGTTAGGAAAGGTCGAGAGCAAAAGAAGGTTGCAGTGACAGAAAATGAGATGGCTAGATGGTATTGTTGACGCAATGGGCACAGAGCTGGGTAGGTTGAGGAGGATGGTGGAGGACAGAGGTGCCTGACGTGCGATGGTCCATGAGGTCGCAAAGAGTCGGACTTGACTTTGTGAATGAACAACAACAACAGTATCAGCAAATAGCTTTTCTCTATGGAAAGTAGAAATCCTGAAAAATGCCTTGTAATTTTTAAGATCAGAAATATATATTTAGACTGCAGGTTTCTTTAACTGATTAAAAGAATGAGCACATGACGCTTCACTTATTTAAATGGTGGATGGAAGCAAATTTCAATTAGTGAGGGCTGAGAACATGCTCCCCCCCCCCCCATAGAAAATGAAAGTAATGTGCAACATTCACAGCAGCCTTGCCTAACTCTACCAGTATGGTAGTGTTTATAGATGTTTATAAGAACTTATGTGTTCTTCAACACTTAGAGAACACATTTAAATGAGGGTTTAGTTCTATTAATAAACTTACTAAATCTGAATACATTCCAAATTAACCCATAAAATTTCACATGTGCTGTTTCGTTTTTTTTGCGAAGACAATCCTTTCTAGGAAGGAACTTAATATATACTTTTTAATCAGCTGTTTTAGTCTGGCTCTTAAATATTTGAAAGGTTTTAATAGTTATTGCAGTTTTTATCTCATAGTTTTATCTTGTAGTTTTTATGGATGTTTTAATGTTCAACTGACATTTGTTTTCAATTTATCTTTAATAATATTTGAATGTTAAATATTTTTTCTTTTATTATCCACTTCAAATTCCTCAGGAAAAATCTTTTGAAATAAAAAAACCAGACTATTTTGACAGTATCTGAATGTTCTATACTTAAAAATACAGAATAAAAAATCAACGATTAGTTCTTTAACCAAAGGAAAAGCATAAGCCACTCACTACACACACTTTCTTAAATCTTAAACTGTACACATAAAATTGTGTGTGTAAAAAGCATTTCCCACTTAGTAATGAAGAAAAGAGTCCTCAGATTTTGATTTGTATAGGCGGGTTAGAAAAATCTGTAAGAAAATGTAACAACACAAGAAAACAAGGATCTGGATCAGGGGTTCTCAATTTACAGCCTGTGGGCCTGATCTGGCCCTTGGTGGCAAATAATCCAGCCCCTGACCTCGCGCCATCCCCCCTGCCATCCCCTCCCCAATTACCAGAAGTTGTGCCATGTGTAGTTCTTTTTTAATGTAAATAGCATTTCAAAGCTGTTTACATTAAAAAGGAACCATACATGGCACAGCCTCTACCACCGCTGGTGAGCCACATGAAATGGCACTGGGGGGGGGGGGCAGCCCCAGAAGGAACGACTAGCCTCATTAAAAAGCTCCACTCATCCTTTCCCTGAGCAGGCAATTAATATCATTTGTGTCAGTCGGGGAGGGGGCTCTGAAGCCTCCATTGATGGTTGGCATCTTTCTCCCTCCTTCCAGGGAGAAACAAAATGGTCACCCCTTTGAAGCTGTTGGGACAAAATGGCCATCTCAAAATGGCTACCCCATTGTGCAGGAAGGACAAAATGGACACCAGGCCAGATCAGCTGTCTGAGGGAGCATGACCGGCCCGTGGCTTGAAAAGGTTGAGAACCCCTGATTTGGATATTAGTTCAGTAATAGTTCTGTTGTTATGGGGTATCTTATATACAATTATTATAATATTGTATGTCAATCCCATATAAAACATAATTTTAATATAACATATTGTGTTTGTAGCCATTTATGTTTTCAATTCATGCTGGTGGCTGCTCTGAAGTGGTATTAAATTAAAGAAGACTCAGTATCCCACAGAACAAGCCACATTTCTTGTATTTGTTATTGGAGGAGTATCAAATAATTGATGCTGTAAGAAAGGTAACAAAGGTCACTCTTTGAAATGTAATGGAGGTGGGTTATCAGATAATAATAATTTTGTGTCAGAAATTATTTTGGGTTGAAAGGATTTTTGCAGGAGAAACTCCGCTTAGGGGTCGCCTGAATGAGGCTCATTTCATGTCCCCAAGAGCTGGGACAGAGACAGGCGCTCAATCCGTCATGCAGTACCCAGGTCTCGAACTGCAGACTTGCCAGCCTTCCAGCTAACAAGGCGAGCTTCTTAACCACTGATCCACCATAGATGGGTAGATATTGACCCAATGGGCTCAATAAGGTTTCTTTTTTTCTTAAGGTGTTATATTTACCTGGATAGAAATGCTGATCCAAATCATCTGAAGAAAATCTTGCTTATATCCCATTGAAATTAATGGGGCATTAATCAACCAGACTTGGGTTGGTTAGTTTTAGTTTGATCAAAGCCATTATCTACAATAAGAGCAGTGGTGACACAGTGGATAAACTACTTTCCTGCAACCAAAAGGTTGCGAGTTCAATCCTGTTCAGGGATCAAGGTTGACTCAGCCTTCCATCCTTCCAAGGTCAATAAAATGAGTACCCAGGATGTTTGGGGCAAAATGCTAATTAACTTGTGAACCACCCAGAGAGTGCACAAAGCACCGTGGGGCAGTATATAAGTGTGATTGCTTTGCTTTACAATTGTATTATTGAATACCCAACTACATTAAGGATTTGAGTTCTTCTTTATTGCATTAAAACAAAACCCATTTGCTCCAGTTCCCCAAGAATCCATTTGCACCTTCCCCTTTTTTAAAATTCATAGAAGCAGCAACATGTGCAGGTTAAAGAATTACAATGTGTTCTCACCCTGGAGGTATCATTTAAGCATGACAATTAAGAATAGCATGTCTGAATAGAAGAACCCATATAGAAAGCATGGATTAGGAAGGAGGCAGGATCTTTGTAACAAGGTTTAAAGGTCTATTATGAGCCCTCATTTGGGTGACTATGTCTCCTGTTTCTTAAAAGATGCCCATTTGAAGGCATCTTCTGTCAGAAGATCTAAATTTGGTTTAAAGAGATACAGCTGTAAAGAGGAGGAGGAGGAGGCACTTTGAAGTTGCCCATCAAAAATGAGCATCCAGACAGCAGACCAAATTAGCTATGCAAATCACCTGCATACAGTCTTGCCACTAGGATAAGATATATGGCATTTCTATTTAAATTAGTGCGATCATTTCTAACTGATGTCTATGTGCATGAATTAACATACATAAGTTTTATTTAAAGGTACACCTTTTCATGCAGTAGGTCCATCTTTCTAAGGCATTTCTTGGGGAGAGGAGGAGACAATGATTTGATATTGCCTCCTGTCTAATATTTTATTTTCCCCCAATTACCCTGATGCTGTCAAGAAATTTGGAAATTATCTTATAAACGGTACCTGCAAGCTTCTTGGAATAATGTTGATGGGGAAGTCAATTAAAATCCTCTCCCCCAATCCTCTTCCATAAGAAGTTCCTACAAGCTCACATCACAAGATCTCCTGTAGTCAAGCCAATGCTTATAGAGGACTAACACTGTGTACAGTTCATGTGCATGTTATGTCTGTTAAAGTCAGAACTACCTTATAGTAACCCTCATTGGGATTTCAAAGTAAAGAATTTACTTTTAAAGAATTATTTTACCTATTTTACATCCCCTCCCCCAGGTCTCCATGGCTGAACAGGGACACAAGCCTAGGTCTCCTAAGTTCTAGTCCAGTGATGGTGAAAGTTTGGTTTCACTTACCAGTGATAACTTTCGTTCTTCGAGTATATAGTTTGTGAATACACACTATTGGGTTATGCGCCTGCGCAGAACGCTGATCGGAGGCTTAAAAAGCTATTGGTCAAAAGTTTTGGCGGTAAGACCGCCCACCGTACCGCCCACCCTGAGGCGGCAGTCCGCCATTTTACCTCAGTTCCATACTTAAGCCAAGCACAGGATAAACCAATTGATCTCATCCGTGCAGCTCAAGAGGGGAGGCAGGGGAGGTAGTGTGTATTCACAAACTATATACTTGAAGAACGAAAGTTATCACTGGTAAGTGAAACCGAACTTTCTCCTTCGTATAGTTTGTGAATCCCCACTATTGGGAGATTAGCAAGCTCACACTCACTTGGTCGGTGGGCAGTCGGATGAGATGATCCCACGATGAGTATGCTGGTCAGGTAGAGTGAGCCGTCAAGGGCGTTGAGCCCGGAGCCCCCTGGTGAGGATGACACGACCAAGCCTGGCGTCCGCAGTGGCTCTGGTGTCCACTCTGTAATGCTGGACAAATGTAGAAGGTCTGGACCAGGTGGCAGCCTTACATATATCCTCAAGTGGTGTGCCCTCCAAAAAGGCAGTGGATGTGGCAACCGCCCTCGTAGAATGCGCCCTGACATGCGGTGGAGGTGGCAGCGAGGCCGACTCGTAGGCCAGGTAGATGGTAGACGTGATCCATTTGGAGAACCTCTGGGCAGAGATGGGTTCACCCTTGGACTTTCCTCCATAAGCTACAGAGGCGTTGACTTCCTGAACTCCCTTGTCCTGCTGGTGTAAAACAATAAAGCTCGTTTCACATCCAGCATGTGCCAAGTCCTTTCTTGGGCGTTGGTGGGGTTCTGGAAGAAGGTTGGCAAGGAGATAGTCTGTGCCATATGAAACTGGGAGACCACCTTGGGAAAGAAGGTGATATCCGCTTGGAGCACCACGCGGTCATTGAAAAACTGAAGAAACGGTGCGTCTGCCCGCAGAGCAACCAGTTCACCAGCTCGTCGAGCAGACGTGATAGCCACCAGAAACGCCGTCTTCCACGTGAGGAGACGAACATCCGTGGTAGCCATAGGCTCGAAAGGAGTCCTGGTGAGCGCGTTGAGAACGGCAGACAATGACCATTGTGCCGTTGGAGTCCTGACCGGCGGGAAGGCGTTCCGCAGTCCCTTGAGGAAACGCTTTACCGTTTGGTCGCGAAAGGCACCAGAAGCGGGCGAACCAGCCGGAGAGTGAGCCACCACCGCCACGAGGTGGACCCGGATGGAGGTAATGCTAAGGCCAGACTCCGCCAAATGGAGGAGGTAGGCCAAGACGTCCTGTAGCCCCACCTGTGGAGGGGACGTCTGCTGGGATGCCAGAAAAGCACAAAAGCGTCTGTATTTGGAAGCATAAGACTTCCTTGTGGAAGGGTGCCGTGCTAGCTCCAAGATCCTGGATAGTCTGGGGTTATCCTCCACTCGGTGAGGTGGAGGCTGGGTAGGTCCGAATGGTGAAGCTGGCCATGCTCCATTTGGAGGAGCGTTGGTGATTCCGGCAGCGTGCGATACTGCGACGACATGCGTAACAGTAGCGGAAACCAGGGCTGGCGAGGCCATGCTGGAGCCACAAGAATTGCGTTGGTCCGGTGTTGGTACATCCTGGTGAGGACCTTCCGGACCAGAGGAAACGGAGGAAAGGCGTAGAGGTAGTCCAGATCCCACCGTTTCATGAAGGCATCGCCCTCGGAGTTCAGTCCGATGCCTGCCCTGGAACAATACCTGTGGCATGTCCTGTTGGACTCCGACGCAAAGAGGTCGATGCTCGGAGTCCCCCATGCCCCGCAAAGGGACCGAAATACTTCGTCGTCCAGTTCCCATTCGTGGGTCGTCGAGGTGAGACGGCTGAGGTGGGCGGCCAAGACATTCAGTTTGCCCTGAATGTGCACACCAATCGGAAAGATGTGTTTTTCCAGGCACCACAGCAAGGTAAAGAAGGGTGGTGGATCGCGTTCCTCCCTGTTTGTTCAGGTATGCCACTGCCATGGTATTGTCCGAGGCCACTTGAACCACCTTGTCGGTGAGTAGGGTCTCGAAGGAACGTAGGGCCTTCCAAACGGCCAAAAGCTCCAAATAGTTGATATGGTGTACCATCTCGTGAGGCGACCAAGCGTTGTTGACCGTGAGAGTCCCGCAGGCAGCCCCCCAGCCGAGGTTGCTTGCGTCGGTCAATACCTGCAACGAGGGTTGTGGGGGGTAAAAGCTCTTCCCCGTGGCCACATTGAGTGGCATCGTCCACCACAGCAGCTGGTCCATCAGTTCCCGAGACGGAGTCAGCCGTTTGGACTGGCTCTCCCGGAGCGAGTCGAATTCGTGGAGGAGCCACGACTGCAGGGACCAGAACTTCAACTTGGCGTGAGGAATCACCGCCGTCGTAGAGGCCATGAGGCCTAAAAGTCTCTGTGCCTTTTTCGCCCTGACGAACGGTTTGGTTCGGAAGTCGCTTACCCCTTGTGCAATGTCCAGCAAGCGTTTCTGGGGGGCGAAGGCTCTGGTAGCGAGCGAGTCGAGTACTGCTCCAATATACTCGACGCGCTGAGAGGGAATCAACTTCGATTTGGCGAAGTTGATCCTGAGGCCAAGACTCTCCATGAGCTGAACTGTGAATTGCGTGTCCCGAATGGCTGACGAGCTGGTGGGGGAAACAATCAGCCAGTTGTCGATGTACGGGAAGACCCGGATCCCCCGCTGGCGGAGGAAGGCAGCCACTGGAGCCATGCACTTGGTGAAGACCCTCGGCGCCATGGCCAGACCGAATGGTAGACAACGGTACTGGTACACAGAATTGCCGATCCGGAAGCGGAAGAACCGTCTGTGGTCCTCGAGGATGCTGACATGGAAGTAAGCGTCCTTGAGGTCTATGACTGTGAACCAGTCCCCTTTGTTGATGAGGGGGAGGACGGTCTGTAGGGTCACCATCTGGAACTTCTTGGTGCGGATACACTTGTTCAGGCGGCGCAGGTCCAGAATTGGGCAAAGTCCTCCGTCATTCTTCTGAACCACGAAGTACCTCGAGTAGAAGCCGTTGTTCCAATCGGTTGGTGCCACCCGCTCGATGGCTCCCTTGGACAGAAGAGTTGATATTTCTTCCTCCAAATGGGGAGACGAGGTGGTGGAATGATGTCTTCCTACCCGAGGCACTCGCACGAACTCGATGGCGTAACCAGCGGACAAGATCTTTAAGACCCACCGGTCGTCCGTGATGCCCGACCACACCTGGAGGAAATTCCGGAGGGGAAGGTATGGGAGGTGGAGCGAGAGAGACTTGGCCATCGCGGTTTCAAACTCGGGACTTGGATTTCGCGTCGGAACGCTTGCCCTGCCCGTAAGGTTGGTAACGAGACTTGTGTTGGCGCCGCTGTTTGTAGGGGCCAGGCCTGGGCAGATCCGTCGAGCCACCTTGTTGCTGCGGGTTCCCCTGATACCGACGCGTAAAGGGTTGGAATCGCGGCTGGCAGGCGGAGCCGGCGTGGTAAGCCGCAGGAACTTAGCCGTCGAGTTCGTTTGGCGCATTTCATTCAGTACCTTATCGGTGTCCTGTCTGAACAGGCCTTGCCCATCAAACGGAACTCCTCGATGAGCTTTTTCATTGCATCGTCGAGGGAGGTGCCCCTAAGCCAGGCATGACGACGGAGCAAAATGGCAGAAGACATGTCCTTGGCCGCGTAATCATTGATGTGCCTGGCCGTCCTCATCTGCTGCTCCGACAGAAAGTCGCCTTCGGTCGCCAGCGCGTCGAATCCCTTCTGTGCATCAGCGGGCAGCTTAGCCGCCAGGACCTTCACCTGCTCCCAGAGGTGGGACTGATAGAGGCCCATGGCAGCCGAGTAATTGGCGGCTCGGAGGAAGGGGGAACCGGTGGCGTAAAACTTACATCCCACCGCGTCCAGCTTCTTCCCTTCCGGAGTCGAAGGTACCGGAAAACCACTGACGGCCGTTCTATGCTGGAAGGCCTTGACCACCAACGAGTTCGGCAAGGGGTGCGCTTGGAGGAACTCAACGTTTTCGTCCAGGACTCTGTACATTCCGTCGAGCCTGGACGAAACGGAGTGTGATGACACCGGCTTCTTCCATGTTGCCTTCGCTGACGTCAACATGGATGGAAGCATGGTGATGTGGACCGGTCGAATCGCCCTTTTGTCCAGTTTGGCGGTCATTTGGTCCTCGCCCTCCAGTGGTGGCTGGTCCACCTTCAGGTTCAGGGCAGTCCCCAAGCGGGTCAGCATTGCCGTGAGCGAGCGTTGATCCTCACCACGTGGTGGGTCAACCGCGCCGATGGCCTGGTCCGGTGTCTTGTTGGCGTTGACGTCCCCCTCATCCTCCTCCGAAGACGCGCTGGAATCATCGGAGGACGAGGGAGGAATCCTGGTATCCACGTCGGGACTGCGCCAGTACGGCCTGGGCGGGTCGACAGGATGGGAGCTCACCGCATCGACGTCTGGACCACACCAAGACGATATGGGTGGGCCAGCGGAACGGACACTCGACCCTCGTGAGGTCGGTGGAGCCACAGTAGGACCAACATCCCTGGGGCTTGCGGTGGTCGGCACCGGAGCCGCAGAGGCCGCAGGCATGGATGCCTTGAACTGTTGGGCAAATGATTTTGCCATGGCCTCGAACATCCCTTTAAAGAAGTCCATCTGGGATGCATCCACCGCCGATGGTTGGGACGAAACGGTGGCCGACGAAACGGTGGTTGGGAGGATCGGAGACGAAACGGTGGCCGGAATGGTGGCTGCCGGTTCATCGATTATTGGAGTCCTAGGCCTCGGAGAGATGGAAGCCTGACTCGTGGATGAACGGCCCCTCTCACGAGGAGGAGAAGGGAGTACCTGCAGTGGGCGAGCTGGAGCCCCAGCCCTGCGACCTTTTGCAGGAGATCCCGAAGAGGACCGTCCGCCCCATATCGAAGATCTGGGTGAAGGACATCTCGCGACCGAAAAAGGAGGCGAAGGCCCCGGAGAGACAGGAGGGCGAGGCGTAGGCGGGAGAGATCGCCTTTTCTCCGACCCATGTTTCTTCTTCTTCTCCCCATTTTTATCCTTTTTCTTCTTTCTGATGGAGAGAGTTGAAGAAGGAGGAGGAAGCGGAGGGGGCTGAGAGGCACCAGTAGAGGTAGAGGCAGCCGCGGCGGGAGCCAAAGCGAGCTCCATAAGTTGAGCTTTCAACCGGTTGCTCCGGTTCTGCACTGCAAGTCGAGTAAAGTTCTTACAGTGAGTGCAGGACTGGCTCTGGTGAGATTCTCCTAGGCAAAAAAGACAGAGGCTATGCCCGTCGGAGGCAGGGAACTTCTTGAGGCAAGCAGAACACTGCTTGAAGGCAGCAGCCATCAAAAAATTCTTTCGACGGAAGGTTCAAGAAGGCGAGCACCCCGAAGGGCAGGCCAGCCGCCACCCCCTTGAGGGGGGAAACGGTGACCGGAGCGAGTAGGCAACTGAGTCCACCAGAAGGAAGAAACAGCACTGGGGTGGCAATCCTGCCCAAAGGACAAGATCGCCGAAAAAATTTGTTAAAATTAGCCAAAGACTTTCCCTCAGAAAGCACGAAAAATTGAGGAAGCTCTCAACGATCGTCCTGCTGCTAAGGCGGAAAGAAGAGAACTGAGGTAAAATGGCGGACTGCCGCCTCAGGGTGGGCGGTACGGTGGGCGGTCTTACCGCCAAAACATTTGACCAATAGCTTTTTAAGCCTCCGATCAGCGTTCTGCGCAGGCGCATAACCCAATAGTGGGGATTCACAAACTATACGAAGGAGAACCTTGGCACTCCAGGTGTTCTTGGACCTCAATTACCAGAAGCCCAAGCCAGCACTCCTGCTGATCAGAGCAGTGGTGGGCTCCAAAAAAATTACTACCACACTGTGGGTGTGGCCTACTTTGTGGGCATGGCCTACTCTGTAGCCATGGCCATGTGACTGCGTGGATGATCTAGTCATGCCTGCTCAGTGGTGGGATTCATTTTTTTTTACTACCTACTCTGTGGGCGTGGTATGGTCGGCGTGGCCAGGGGGAAAGCCCTGTGTTGCACCTGAATTAGGACTACTTTATTTCAAAACTTGGATGGGCGGGGCCAGCCAGAATTTCTGCTACCGGTTCTGGCGAACTGGTGCGAATCAGCTGATGCCCACCACTGGATTAGAGCTTCTGTGAATTTAAGTTCAGTAACATCTGGAGTGCCAAGGTTCGCCATTACTGGACTAGTCTGCTACTCTTATCTATCGACTACATCTCACTGGGTATGATATAGTTCCAATGGACTCTTCTTTTCAAGGGTTGAACTCGTTCAGAATAGGGGAACTGATACAGAAGCTTTTCACAGAACTGTACTGTGCATACAACTGAATGCTTGATCTGCTATGATACCAGGAAACCTCTCATTCCTCAATCCTAACACATTTATATACTCTTCTTTTTCATGCTCAGGGTAATCTTCATCATCATGAAAGAATGGACAGGTGAACTCAAGAAAGAAATCCAAGTGTCTGAATGCATGAATGTCAAGTGGAACAAGGTCCATTTAAAAATAAGCAAAAGCTGGTCTGTTCCAAATCTTTCAAACCACAGCACCCATCATTCCCACAACCAATGGCCATGCTTTCTGGGGCAGATGGAAACTATAGAGCAACACATCTGGAGGACATGGTGTAGGCAACAGCTGGTGTAAAACAACAGTATTCTCTTTACTGCAAAGCTGTTTTGATATACCATGAGAAAGAAAAGCACCATAAAACGTGATAGATGGGAAAGCCTCTGTAGACATGATGAAGCAACTTTGAATTCTATAATTGGGCCCTGAGGAAGTGCATGTTAGAGGCTAAAGAGGATCGTTTTCAGAAGAACTGAGCACCCAACAGTGCCATTGATTTTAAATCAAGAGTTCTTGGCTCTCAGCTCCTCTAAAAATTAGGTCAAGGTTCTAACTTTAGACCTCTGAGTACTGCTTTCTTTCTTTCCCAAACATCTTCATTCATCTCCGCTCTGTCTCAGCTCTGATGATCATTTTTTAGAAAAGGTTTCTGTTCATGATGACAATTTTACACCAACCTGTAGAATACAGAGCAGCTTCTTTACAAGCTTACCTCAAGAGAGCATATGTGCGTATGTGGGGGTATGTGGCCTGAATATATAATCCAGGAGATATTTCAATTAGATCCACACAGAAGACTGTAGTTATAATACTCTATGTCAGAGGTGCCCAAGCTACACCCCATGGGCCAGATCTTGGTAGCACATAACAATAACACCCCTATTCGTCTACTTTATTGTTGAGACCCCTTTCTTCTCATCATCTACTATATATGTAAACAGAGAACTGTGATTAATTCTGTAGCGTAAAGGAGCTGCAACTCAGTGGCAGAGCACATGTTTCATATTCAACAAGACCTATGTCCTGTCTCTGCCATCTCCAAATAGGACAGGATAATACCCCACCTAAAATCTTAAAGACCCACTACTAATGAATGTAGACAATAATGAAAGAGATAAGCAAATGTCTGGATGTGGAATAAGGCAGTTTATGGACCCACAACATTCTGTGATAAGGGCATCCAGAGATGTAAACAAAGTTTAGGCAAAGTACGGTAGTCTGAACCCAGCATATCATCTTCAAAGAAAACACAGATATTATTCTGCTGCTCATTTTTTTACTCACATTGATTTTTTCCACTTACAGTATTCTAGATTTTTTAAATTAGTGTAATTTGCATTCTTTTAAACCTAGTAACAACCACCCATAATCCTGAAGAAGAACCACCAAGATAACCATGATAATAACGTCTACCTGCCCGCCAGCCAAATCTATAAAGGTACTGGTCCACTGAAGTAGCTGATAAATCCTGAGGGCAAAGAACTGCTTGCTTAATGGGGTCCATCCACCTCTCTGATACTCTTTAGTACATCACAAAATGGTTGCTTTTTATACATCATTTCTCATCACACATCTGCAGAATCCTCATGATAAAAATATACATCATATAACTTGATATATCCATAGGTTGGCACTCTCACAGGAGAATCTATCGAAAGAACCTTGCTTCTCTAGTACCAGTACTGCCACAGCTACACTTTGTTAATCTTAAATTTACACACACAATGCAAATGTACACTGCCTTCATATTTAATCAATATCTTGTGTTGTATGGATTTTGTATGGATTTCCCATTATGCAGTGCACATTTCTGTTCACAAGAGCTTTATGACCAACATATTGCTTTATGATGGGCTGCGTTTCAAGAATGAGCATCAGTCCTTTTCATCCACATGGCAGAGTAAAATATGATAAAGGCAAGGATAGAAGAATGTCACTTATTTGTAGATTGGACATTTTTCTCCTTAAGAATTCTTTTATTTACATGTTGTTTGCTATACAATAGGAGAGATAAACGGAGTTTCAAAAGAGTAAAGAGGAGAGAAAAGAAGAGAGTCTAAAAACCCTAATTGGACTTTCCTCCCACGTGGTAACATTAACTTGAAAGTGTACAGCATAAATATTTCATGATGTCACAAAGGCTAATGACAATCTTCTCTGAACATGCAACCTAACTGTATTTATTAGTTACAGGCTGCCTTTCCCCCCCATAAAGCAAGCAGCTAAACCATCCCAGTAAAGCTCTCACAAACGATATTCCTTGATATAAGATGAGCTAAAGGCATTAAACAAGCTTTGAAGAACATGACAATTTCAGCATTGGATTTACTCTCATGCAGAAATATCACTTGCTTTCTTTGTTTCTTCATTTGTTTAGATTTTCCAGAATCTCACAGCCAGCGTGAAACCAACTGGGAGATTTGGAAGTACTATTCCAAAAGAATTAACTTTCTCAGACATTGACAACTCTGAGCCATTTATTACCGAAACATGCAAAATGGTGATTACATCCAAAATGACTATTTAAATGCACCCCTGTGGATTATCTATGCAACCTAGGCTATTGCTCATGTATACGCCTCCAGAATATACACTTTTCAGTAGCACTATCTCACATACAAGCCTGTCATTTACAAGGACATCCAATGTTTGATACATCATGAACAAGAACAATGGATAGGCTGCAGGCATTTTCACACTGTTGGCAAACCACAAAGGTCAGGGAGTACTTACACAATTTCATCGTTCTGGAACTCAAGCTCCCCACAGGTGTCCTCGAAGTCCTCTCCACCTCCTTTGGCTGTGCCTTCAACCGTTTTGTAGGGCACAATAACATTTCCTCGGGCTCCAGATGTCCGTAGCACTCTCACCTCCATGGTTCCCACGCTTTCGCTGACGTGTGTCACCGGTTCCTCAAAGGTAAATATGCCAGCATGATCATCATCAAAGATTGTGACTGTGGCTGTAGCAGGGGATCCCAAGGAAGCCACTGTTGTAACATGATTGGCCTCTAGCAGATCTTCTTCTGACCCCACAGAGCACACTTTCACATTGCTCAGGTGAACGAGGAAATTCTCATCTTCCTCAAATATATCGTCATCAATTATGCCAACCCGGATTTCTTTCTGTGTCTCACCTGGTTTAAATATCACGCTTCCCTCTGTGAATTCATAATCAGAACCTGCATTGGCAGTTCCATCTTCTGTTCTGAAGTCAACCGAGACAGTTTTGGACAAATCACCACCTCGGCGAGCAACAGTTAGGGCTACCGTGCCACAGTTCTCAAGGCACTGGTAGGTGCTCTGCTCAAAATAGACTTTGCTGATAGGGTCATTGTCTGCAACTTCACAGTTGACCTCATGCATGCTGACTGCTTTCCTTGCTTGGTCAGCTGCATGTCTCTTCAGTATATTGCCAGCTCCAGTCATCAAGCGAGTTGCCTGAATGCGGTAAAAGGCTCGGCTCTTTTGCTGCTGGCTCAGAACCTGATAGTTAGCCAGTTCTATCAGCTGTTCAATTTCTTTGTCTGGATGCTTCTGTTTGAGCTCTTTAAGGATCCTAGCCATTTCTCTCCTTGTTTCTTCATCATCTTGATCCTTCTCGTCCAACTCTAGGACCAGAGTGCCATCTAAGAAACTTTCAACATGGGAATTAACTACCTTCCCATCCATTTCTATGTCGGCTTTAGACTGTGGCCCTTCACCTTCATGTTCGATAATCATACCCCGCTGCTTGCCAGCTCTGTACCTCTTGTAGACGTATTTGTAAAACAAGAGCCGTCTGTCCGCAATCCATGCAAACACCACACAGATTGGGAAGAAGAAGAAGGTGAGCAAGCCTTCCCAGACTTCTACTATCCCTGGGGATATGACTGACAAAATTAGATACAGCCAAGTGTAGGCAAAGATGCTCCAAGCTGCAGTGACAAAAAACACACGGAGATGTTTAATCTTCCTGATTTCTCCATCAGGGACAACGTAAACACAAAGTGCTATGATGACAAACATGTTGAAGGCAGCGCTTCCGACAATGGTGCTGGGGCCAAGGTCCCCTGCATGAAAGCCATGGCCACACACTTCAATTACAGACAGCAGGATCTCAGGTGCAGAAGAGCCCAGCGCCATCAGTGTTAGATTGGAAACAGTCTCATTCCAAACTCTAACTGTTGTCTTGGTAGTTTCACCATTGGGTTTCTTGATTGTGATCTCTCTTTCCTGAGACGTAATAACTTCTATTGATGACATGAAACGGTCTGCTACAATTGACACTCCCAGGAACATGTAGACCATGGCCACAAAGTAGACAGTAGCTCTTGCTATTTTATCTCCAAATGAAGGGTCTTGAGGTTCCCAGATTGGCAAAATCACGCCTGTCTTGCATATATAGGTGCCAGTACAAACTTGAGATTTATTGGCAATTTCAGCTTGATATTCTGAGTGTACTTTGCCCATGAGCAACAGCAACAATACAACACCTGAAAGATGAAGACGGCCAGGAAGTGCTGTTGGATTCTTTAATCCCATCATGACTGTTTTGTCAGACCAATCTCCCAATGTTTTGCAATCTGCAGAAAACAAAAATGTAAATAAAGTATGTTATTCAAACTGAATAAAACAGAGTTGCATACAGTACTTGTTTTTTTTCTGTATAAAATACATTGTATTTGCAGACACAGCACCTGCTACGAATAAGATACATGTTCCTGACCTGGTTATAAAATCCACAGGTTTGCTATCCCCTAATAATTTGCACTTACTACCTTACTTCCTTCCTTACAAAGTAATTCTAACTCTGGGTGATTTACAACAATAAAAATAGACTTAAATTAAACCATAACACTATCAACAGTTAAGTTTGTATTCAAATGAAAACAATAAATAGTATAAATAAGTTGTTTATAAACAACTAAGCTTTTATGACTAATATTAACTTTGGAAGGTACAAGCAGAACTTTGTTGGAGTGTACCTTTTAAAAAACAATAAAAACAATATTAGACTCTGATAGATTTAGAAAAAGTATTAAATAAAAATGTTAACACATTAATTGAAATGTAACAATGAAGCCATCTCCACAAACATCCTTCCTACTTTTTATGGCCGTCAGTTAAAAAAAAGACATCAGTAAAATAAATAAGTGAAAGATACCCTAATGCTTCCCAACACAGCTCTATCTGCTGGTCACTGTGTGACCTACCCTGTTTCCCCGAATATAAGACACTGTCTTATATTTTTTTAAATTCCAAAATCAGCACAATGTCTTATTTTCGGGGACGTCTTATTTTTCCCAGCTGGGGGTATGGTCTCCAGGTCCGGGCCGGAGGCCACGCGGTCGCGGAGGTAGCTGGCCTTCCTTCCTGCCGCGGCCCAGCTCCTCATCACCCCTGGCTGGGGGTGTGGTCTCTGGGTCTGGGCGGCCCATGCCCGGCTCCGAATGGAGGCCATGCGGCCGCGGCGGTAGCTGGCTTTCCTTCCCGCCGCGGCCCAGCTCCTCCTCACCCCCGGCTGGACCTGGAGACCACACCCCCAGCCGGGGGTGAGGAGCTGGGCCGTGGCGGGAAGGAAGGCCAGCTACCGCCGTGGCCACGTAGCCTCCGTCTGGAGCCGGGCGTGGGCTGCCCGGACCCAGAGACCACACCCCCAGCCGGGGGTGAGGAGCTGGGCCGGGGCTGGAAGGAAAGCCATCTACCACTGCGGCCACGTGGCCTCTGTCCAGAGCCGGGCAGGAGGTAAGGGGGTCTTATTTTTGGGTGGGGCCTTATATTTCAAAGGCAAGGGGGGAAAGGGGTGTGTCTTATTATGGGAGGAGGTCCTATAATCGGGAAAACACGGTAGGCAGTACATTTCAAAAAAGTTACTTAACAATTGAAGAGACTGAACAATCTGAAAGACTGAGAGCTAAATTACATGTTATAGATAGCCTGTATGTAGCAGATAGGCTGAAATCCTGCTTTATGACATTATTCCACAAGAGGATGTCATCACCCAGCAAAATTGCTTTGTTTTAATTTAATTTAAAACTTCTTATCCCCCTCCTCTTCAGGTTCTGAGGCTGCTTAAGGACCCCCTTTTGACTTTCAGAAAGCTTTGGGAGCATCAGGATTGGGGGGGGGGTGGTGGCGGCTTTCATATGACTACCAGGGATTTCTCAGAGAGACAGATTTACTAGCACTGTGACTGGCAAGACCTAATCTGTTACACAAAATATCACCTGTAGGCCATGCAATGTAACTTATCTCATTGAGTGCAGATGAACAGGATGCTATCTACAATATGTAGCCAAAAGAAAATGACATTTCAAGAACTCCGGACTTCCAATACCACCACGAGGGCCCTGCCGGAGATGTCATCTCCCCACCTCTTTGCCCTGCAATTCTGATCCCATCTGATACAAACCTAGTGTCAATTTCATGCACTGGTGGCCGTTGCTTTTTATCTTCCAAAAGCTGTGTCACACAACACTTACACCAGTACAATGTCCATATCTTTCTAAAACATTTTCTGCCCATTTTTTCCATGGTCAGAACCCAATTACCTATGTATATTGATTTAAGTCAGATGGTGTAAATCTCTGTGGTAAACTGCTGCTTTTAAAATGGCCCATGCTTGCCTTCCTTATCACATGCCAAGTCACCCAATTCATGCAGGAGAAGGAAAATAGGCATTGACTTCTAAACTAGCAGTACTTCATTGCTGAGATTTAAGGTACAGTATTTGATTTCCATGGGAATATTTAAATGACGGTATTTAGGCCAGCTCATCTAAAGGACTTTTCTTACAGAAACAACAATTCTGTTTCTGTTTCTTCTTCTTCTTCTGTATCTGAATCCAAATATTGATGATCCTCATGGTGATCAGCCATGAAGACTGTCCTGAGAATATAATGCAGTGGCCTTTCATCTGCCTTCCACATCACAGCGTAACACCTGTATCACTGATTCAGTTCTGCGAGTACTTTCTCGTCCTGAGCCCTTCTGGCATGCAAAGTCCTCATCAGCCCCAGGCCAGTATTGAGGAAGTTGCTGCCCTCCATCAAGATGGATTCAAGTGGGATTTAATTCACTTGGGGACCATCAGCCTTCCCTGTAAACTTCGGCACCCAAGCGAGCTGTTAGTCCTCAGGGTTATCTGGTTAGTTAATCACCATCTGACACATCTGATGCTAATCTTTTTTTAATTTAAACAGCAGAAGGGACAGTAACCACTGTAAAAACTAGATTTAAAAAGGATAGAAAGAACATGCCAATACAAATAGCAGCCACAAATCACCTGCTAAAATAGTTCAAATAAAAAGGAGTCCTCACTTTGTCTCCTAAAGATACCCAAATACTCCCCTCAAAGATTTTATTTTCCTAATGTTCCTGAGAAAATCAGAGTGGGTTTGTGCTTCTTGACATTCATTTGGCTACCACTGGTATTTGTGCTGAATCTATGAGAAAGATTATTACAATGATGAAAAATAAGCCCATTTTCTTTGCTTGCCCATAGGACAATATGTTAATAGATGCTATCTCAGGTACCTATTGTTTATACAAAATGTGAATTTCAAAGTATGTTTTAATGTGCAGCTCAAAACTTCAGCAAAGCATCTAGCCTTACACTGAGCTGTACCTTAGGGCCAGGCTTCTGAAGTTTGGAAAAGTGATCCTAGAATCCCATAGCCAACTTGACTAGAATATTTCTGGGAGTTAAGTAACTTTCCAAGTTCTGGAATTTTCTGGGATACTTTGGGGGCTAAGGGAACTGACACAACATGGAAAGAAAAATGGTCTTTTTAAAATGAAAACTTAATTGGACTGACTATCACTTGTTTTTCAAAAGTGAGTTTTTTTTGGGGGGGGGCGGGGTGAGTGGGACTTTTTAAATACTAAAAACAGCAAGATGAGTTGTTTCATACTTAAAAGATTAATCTCTGCTTCTGGATGCTTCCAGGAGCAGCAAAACATGCCAAGCATGCAGACTCATGCATGAAGAATATGCAGAGACAATTATGAAGACTGAGGCCCAGCATTACTTGGGAATGGCTTGGACATGCCAAGGGAATATCCAAACAGACAGAGATTCTGAAATATTTCATGTATTTTATGGAACCCAGAGGAGAGAACACCAAGGGAGCTTTCTCAAACACTCTGATGTCCCCAGATCTCACTTATTCATGCTACTTTTCCAAATGTTGTCCCCATCAGCTGCTGTGAAACTAAAATTCCCCATGTTCAATAAGATGGATGCTGCAGTCCAACAAATGGGAGCTCATATTTTGGGGGCAATATTACACACCGTGAAAGGCCAGACCATGGCATACCCCTTTAAAAAATCAGCTCACCCTCAATCTTTATTCATTGTTGCTTTTTGTGCTACACAACTCCATGAACCCTTTCTACCACAGAAGTGGCACTTCTAATTGTTTAATTAAATGCACACAACCTGTGGTAGAAAATAAACTCTTAATGGCAGTGACTGAAAGCAGATAATTAGAAGGAAAAATCACTATGCAAACTTAACATGAAATAGGCTGCCGTTAAGCATAGGTAGAAGAAAAAAATAAGGGACATAATAGACAACTGTAACTGGGAAGGTCAGGTCAGTGCATAACAGTCAGTCCAGTTTAAAGTGTAACATTTATAGGAAATGTGCCCTTTGCTATGCTTCCTGTTCCCCCAGAAACTGCTTTGCCCCTGCTGCTTTTCTCTGTATGGAGCTCTGAAGATGGAAGTAAACTTTCTGGGAGAAGAAAAGCAGAAGCAAAATCATTCTGACCACTCTGTCCAACCTTTTCACTTCCCCGAGTCTCTGTAAACATGTCTAAGCTTCTACTTTATTTAAACCCAAATCATCTCTTAACACCATCAAGCACAATTTATCTCTGATCACCCTCATGTTCTGTTGTTGCTGTAGAATTAACATCTACCACAGCACTTATTCATGAGCCACAACAACCCATGCACCAGAAGCTTCATCTGAATTCTCCAGGAGTTTTTTTTTGGCTGAACTCTAAAATGTTGCAGAGCTTAAGAAAATAGTTGATAGTTCAGAACGGTGCTGTTGCAGAAATCCTATGGGCACAAGCACTTGTTTCATTGCACAGTAGCTACAGCCATGCACCTATTCACATTCCAGTTGTCTCATTAGATGGTTTCCACAATAGTCCACTGTTCAGATTTCTACCAGAAACATGTCAGTGCCAGCAACATGACAAATCAAAAGCCTTTTATAGGTGCAATGTACTAAAGCAAGCAAGAATACAAGTAAGCAAAAAGGTAATTTGGGTGACAAAAGATTCTCTTTTGTCTTGAATTATAATCCAAGTTCAGGAATACTCTGAGGCTCATAAAGAAGGATCCAACTGTGAACTTCCACCAAGGAAACAGCATAACCCAGTGAACCAACAGGGAGGTGATCTTCCCTTCCTTGTAGGACTCCCATGTGCCTCCAAAGCCATACCTGAAAGTCTGAGAAGCTCTGGAGATTTGGGATGGGTGTTACATGGAAAGTTCGAATAGTGGGGTCAGAGGAAGGAAGCTCTGAACATTCTGCTTGGGATATATTAGATTTATGTTGGATAGGAAGAGAATGGTATGAATCAACTCTCAAGACGTATCTTCCAGATAATCATAGAATAATTAAGTTGAATGGGGCCTATGAGGCCATCGAGTTCAACCCCATGCTCAAGGCAGGTATTATATCCAGCAAATCTGACAGATGGTTGTCCAATTTTCTCTTGAATGCCTCAAGTGGTGAATTTCACCACCTCCCAAGGTTATTGGTTCCATTGTTATACTGCTCTAATAGTTACAGTATGAAGTTTTCCCTGGTATTCAGTCTTCATCTGTTTTCTTATTGTTTCAGCTTGTTATTACGCAACATGCACTCTGGGATGATCAAGAACAGATCCTTCCCTTTTTCTTTATGACCATCTTTCAAGTACAGTCGAACCTCAATTAACTAACAGCTCGGTTAACACAAAAATCACATAACAAAAGGAAATCCATAGAAAATAGTGGCTCGGTAAATAATTTTTTCTGCAACAGATTAATTGGTTTTCAATGCATTCCTATGGGAAACCACATTTTGGCTAACAAATTTTGGTTTTCAATACCTTAATTTAATTTAATTTAATTTAATTGTCACATTTATATACCGCTCACTCGGCCAAAGCCAACTCAGGGCGGTTCACAATAAAAATTAAAAAACACATGTTAAAAACAGTTAAAACTACCCACCCCCTAAAAACAAGGGCTGCAGGATCCAAAGGCACCATGGGGAAGAGTTCTTCTACACCAACCATCCAATGGAGGTTACCCTTCCACCTGCACCCCACACTTGACCCGCCAGCCAGGTTTTAAGTTCTTTCCTGAAAGGCAGCAATTCCGTCCGGAGACGTAGCTCTGTTGGCAGGAGGTTCCAGAGGGCCGGCGCAGACACGGAGAAGGCTCTCCTCCTTGTGCCAGAGAGGCGAGCCCCTCTGGCTGATGGAACAATTAGAGAGCCCTTCCGGTCCGCTCTGGTTGGACGGACAGACGTCCTCAGGGCGATGCGGTCTCTTAGGTAACCCGGCCCACTACCATATAGGGCTTTAAAGGTCAAAACCAGCACCTTGAATTGCACCCGGAGACAAACTGGCAACCAGTGCAGCTCCCGGAGCAGTGGCAAAGCATGGGCATAACGCCCACACCCCATCACCACCCTGGCTGCTGCATTCTGGACCAGCTGTAGCCTCCGAATGGTCGTCAAGGGCAGCCCCATGTAGAGCGCATTGCAATAATCTAGTCTGGAGGTGACCAGAGCGTGAGTGACCATGAGCAAGGAGTCCCGGTCCAGGAGTGGGCGCAACTGGCGAATCACCCGAAGTTGGGCGAAAGCCCTCCTGGTCACAGCCGCCACCTGTTCTTCTAGCAGTAGCCGCGAATCCAGGAGGACCCCCAAGTTGCGCACCGGGTCTGTCTGGGGCAAAATAGCCCCATCCAGAACCAAAGATGGTAGCTCCCGGGTTAACGCAGGACCCCTTATCCATAGCCACTCAGTCTTGCTGGGATTCAGTTGTAGCCCGTTAGCCCCCATCCAGACCCCAACAGCTTCCAGGCACCTGGAAAGGACTTTGATGGCATCACTGGGGTCCCCATGGGCCGAGATGTACAACTGAGTGTCATCCGCGTACTGATGGTACCGCACCCCATGGGAACGAATGATCTCACCCAGCGGCTTCATGTAGATGTTAAATAGGAGAGGAGAGAGCACCGAGCCCTGAGGCACCCCCCATTTGAGGGGCCTAGGACTCGACCTCTCACTCTCCAACCACACCGACTGGGTCCGACCCCTCAGAAATGAGGAAAACCAGGACCACACAGTGCCCTGGATTCCCAATCCTTGGAGCCGTTCCAGAAGGATACCGTGGTCAACGGTATCGAAAGCCGCTGAGAGGTCAAGAAGAGCAAGGACGGATGGGTGACCACCGTCCCGCTCCCGCCAGAGATCATCCATCAGTGCGACCAATGCCGTCTCGGTACCATATCCAGGCCTGAATCCTGACTGAAAAGGGTCCAGATAATCCGCTTCATCCAGTACCCCCTGCAGCCGACACGCCACTGCCTTCTCCAACACCTTCCCTAAAAAGGGGAGGTTGGAGACAGGCCTATAGTTGGTTAGGACAGCTGGGTCGAGGGAAGGTTTCTTCAGAAACTGCATTCAATGCATTCCTATGGGAAATTCGCTTTACACATTTTTCATAGTACAAAAGGCCTTGGAGAACGCATTGAATTTTTAAAGCAAGGTTCCACTGTACAGTAAAATCCCGGGTTACGAGTGCCCTGGGTTACATTTGCCGTGATTTACAACGGCAAATTTAATTTAAATATTTCCCCAGTTTATGACCTTTTTTTTGGTTGACGACTGAAAATTGTGTTATTTTAAACTCTAAAATGGTCAATTTTAGAGTTTAAAATGGCCACCACCACCATTTTAGAATTTAAAATGGCCACCACCCCCTCCACCCAAAGTCCCAATGCCTGGGGGAGGTGTGCGTTTTTGGCTGTAGCACTGCCCAGGGAGCTCAGAGGAAGGTCAGAACCGAGTGCATAAGATCCCCAAACAGCGTGGAAAAGGTAGGGAGATCACTTCCTTTGCTTTTGTAGGGGTGGGGGGTGATTGCATCTGGCATTTTTGGGATTTTTAATTATTATTTCTATCCAGTTGGGACTGTTTCCCTTTTTGGGGGGAGGGTATGGGATGATCGTGTCTGGCATTTTTTGGATGTTTTTGTGGTTTTTGTATTATTTTGTATTTTTTGGTCCAGTTGGGACTTTAAAAAATTTTAAATGCATTCCTATGGGAAAACATGCTTTGGGTTACAAGTTTTTCACATTACGATGAAGGCTGTTGGAATGGACCTCCGTCATATCCTGAGGTTTTACTGTATTTGAAAGTGCTATTATATCTCCTTGCAGTCTCCTATTCTCAAGGGTAAACATGTCCAGTTCTTTCAGTCTTTCTTCATAGTGCTTGGTTTCAAGTTCCTTGATCATCCTTCTTGACCTCCTTTAAACTTGTTCCAGTTTGTTGGCATCCTTCTTAAAACGTGGTGTCCAATACTGGGTGTTGTACACTAGATGAGGCCTAACTAGTTCCAGATAGAGTGGGATTAGTACCTCATGGGTTTTGGAGACTATACTTCTGTTAATGCAGCCTAAAAGATAACCTGAGATACTCAGATATTTATTCAATTCTGCACGTTTCCCTAGAAGAAATTGTTATTTTATGTACACAAGATCAGGGAATATCTTTCACATACTCAAAATAGATTACATCAAATAACTAAAAAATGTTGCAATGTCAGCCAAGATTTTTGACATTCAGTAGTAATAAGGATCCCTTTCAATAAAATCTATTGAAATTGGCATATTCTATTCATAAATACAATGAAGCAAAAAAAGGCATCATGATTGTAGGTAACAGTTGTGAAGACCAGAGCATGGAAGTAAACAGTTACATGTAATGTAGTATCTTTTTACTTTTTGTAACCAGTCATGTAACCATTAGTTGCAAGGTTACCTCTATTGTAATGGATAACACCTAAGTTATTTAAAGTATCACCCTCTTTATTTATTTATTTATTTTTCACGCTTATATACCGCCCACTCAGGTACAACCCAACTCAGGGCGGTTTACATAGCGGACAGTAAATACATAAAAGACACATGATAAAACAAAGTTAAAAAACCCACCCCTAAAAGGTGCGCAAGAACCGAAGGGACCTTGGGGGAAGGCACACTTCTCTATACCAACCACCCAACGGTACCCCCATCCCCACCCGCACCCCAAACTTGGCCCGCCAGCCAGGTCTTTAGTTCCTTCCTAAAGGGCAACAACTCCGTCTGGAGACGCAGTTCCACAGGCAGGAGGTTCCAAAGGGCCGGTGCGGACACGGAGAAGGCCCTCCTCCTTGTGCCAGAGAGGCGAGCCTCCTTGTGCCAGAGAGGCGAGCCCCCCTGGCTGATGGCACAATTAGAGAGCCCCTCCGGTCCACTCTGGTTGGACGGACAGACGTCCTTAGGGCGATGCGGTCTCTAAGATACCCTGGCCCACTACCATGTAGGGCTTTAAAGGTCAAAACCAGCACCTTGAATTGCACCCGGAGACAAACTGGTAACCAGTGCAGCCCCCGAAGCAGAGGTGAGGCATGGGCATAACATCCACACCCCATCACCACCCGGGCCACAGCATTCTGGACCAGCTGCAGCCTCCGAATGGTCATCAAGGGCAGCCCCATGTAGAGCGCATTACAGTAGTCTAGTCTGGAGGTCACCAGAGCATGAGTGACCATGAGCAAAGAGTCCCGGTCCAGGAGCGGGCGCAACTGGCGAATCACCTGAAGTTGGGCGAAGGCCCTCCTGGCCACAGCCGCCACCTGTTCTTCTAGCAGCAGCCGCGAATCCAGGAGGACCCCCAAGTTGCGCAACGGGTTGGTCTGGGGCAAAACAGCCCCATCCAAAACCAAAGATGGTAGCTCCCGGGATAGTGCAGGACCCCCTATCCATAGCCACTCAGTCTTGCTAGGATTCAGCTGTAGCCCATTTGCCCCCATCCAGACCCCAACAGCCTCCAGACAGCTGGAAAGGACTTTGACTGCATCACTGGGGTCCCCACGGGCCGAGATGTACAACTGTGTGTCATCCACGTACTGATGGTACCGCACCCCGTGGGAACGGATGATCTCACCCAGCGGCTTCATGTAGATGTTATATAGGAAAGGAGAGAGTACCGAGCCCTGAGGCACCCCATATTTTAGGGGCCTAGGACTCGACCTCTCACTCTCCAACCACACTGACTGGGTCCGGCCCCTCAGAAATGAGGAAAACCAGGACCACACCATGCCCTGGATCCCCAATCCTCGGAGCCGTTCCAGAAGGATACCGTGGTCAATGGTATCGAAGGCCGCTGAGAGGTCCAGAAGAGCAAGGACGGACGGATGACCGCCATCCTGCTCTCGCCAGAGATCATCCATCAGCGCGAGCAATGCAGTCTCAGTAACATATCCAGGTCTGAATCCTGACTGGAATGGGTCCAGATATTCTGCTTCATCCAGTACCCCCTGCAGCTGACGTGCCACTGCCTTCTCCAGAACCTTCCCCAAAAAAGGAAGGTTGGAGACAGGTCTGTAGTTGGTTAGGATTGCTGGATCGAGGGATGGCTTCTTCAGGAGGGGGCGCACAAGAGTATGTTTCAGCAGTGCAGGAAAAATCCCCTCTCGAAAAGATGTGTTAATTATAGCCCCGACCCAGCCACCTGTCACCATCTTAGAGGCTTTTACCAGCCAGGCAGGACAGGGATCCAATGGACAATTAGTGGCATGGACCGCCGCAAGGAGCCTGTCCACTTCATCCGGGGCAACTGGATCAAACCGATCCCAGGTAACACTGCAAGACTGCGTACTGGCACCCCCCGGACCCTCCCCGTCCACGCCAAGTTTGAACCCCGAGCGAATCCGATCGATTTTCTCCACCAGATGGTCAGCAAAGTCCTCAGCCGATCCCTGCCAACCAGGCACAGGCCCCGCCCTACCCAGGAGGGACCTGGTCACCCGAAACAGGGTGGCTGGGCGATTATCAGCGGAGGCAATAAGGGAGGTGAAGTACTGCCTCCTCACCACCCCCATCGCCACTAGGTAGGCCCTAATAGCGGCTCTAGCTAGTGTCCAATCGGAATCGCTCTGGGTCTTCACCCAGCGGCGCTCAAGGCGTCTCTTTGCCCGTTTGAGCTCCTGTAGTTCTTCAGTGAACCACGGGGATGACCTAGCTCCACGGGCTCTGAGAGGCCGTAGTGGAGCGATTACATCCAAGGCAGATGTCGTCGACCCATACCACAGGTCAACAAGTGCCTCAGGTGAATCGTGTCGCCGATCCAGAGGAAATTCCCCCAGTTCCCTCTGGAATCCATCCGGATCCATCAGTTGCCGGGGGTGGGCCACTTTAATCGACCCTGCCTCCTTACGATGAAGTGTCGCCCCCAGAAAGTCTAGAGCCACCAGATAGTGATCTGACCATGGCACAGGTGTTATGTCTAGCTTCTGTAAACTCAGATCACTCTGCCACCACCCCGACAAAAAGACTAAATCTGGTGTGTGACCACTGCCCCTGGTCGGGCCCTGAATTACCTGAGCCAGGTCCATAGCTGCCATGGAAGCCATGAACTCCTGTGCCACCTCAGAACCAGACCCCAGCGAAGGCAAATTGAAGTCCTCCAAAACCATCAGTCTAGGGAACTCCAAAGCCAACGGCGAGATGGCTTCAAGGAGCCCAGGCAGGGAGTCCCTTACCCTGCAAGGAGGCAGGTACAGGAGTAGGACCCCCAACTGACCGTTAGGGCCCAACCGCAGGAGCAGGGCCTCACAACCTGAAATTTGTGGAGCGCATTTATTTTGTGTATGGATTACACAGCTGTCTTTGTTGGTTTTTTAAGTTATTTAAGTGTAATACAATACCTATTTATTTTCAAAAGGGCTTTATAAGACATTTTAAATATTGTAATAATTTATTGTTTTTTTAGCTTTTAATATTGTACCCTGCTTTGGGTCTTCTTGAAGAACAAAGTATTAATTAAACAGGCATTTTGACAGACTTTCAGGTCTTATGCCGTTCTCTTAGCAATCCTAAGTGGCAAGTTGGAAATATTCTTCAGTGTCAACTTTTGAATTTGTGTAAGTATTACTGCATTCAATATGCCAGCAGATTTGGAAAACAAAACAGTGGCCACAGGATTGGAAAAGATCAGTACTGTATACGTTCCAATCCCAAAAAAGGGCAATGCCAAAGAATGTTCAAATTATCAAACAATTGCGCTCATCCCACATGCCAGCAGGGTGATGCTCAAGATAATAAAGGATAGACTTCAGCAGCATGTGGAGAGAGAATTACCAGAGGTGCAGGCTGGTTTCAGAAGAGGCAGGGGGACCAGAAACCACATTGCCAACATACATTAGATAACGGAGAAAACAAAAGAATACCAGAAACAAGTCTACTTTTGTTTTATTGACTACACTAAGGCAATTGACTGTGTGGACCACAACAAGATGTGGCAAGTAATTAAAGAGATGGGAATACCAGAGCACCTCATATGCCTCCTGAGAAATCTGTACATGAATCAAGAAGCAACAGTTAGGACAGAACAAGGAATGACAGAGTGGTTTGGAATAGGAAAAGGAGTAAGACAAGGCTGCATTTTATCACCCTGCTTATTCAACTTATACACAGAGCACATAATGTGCAATGCAGGGATGGAGGAATCACAATATGGAATCAAAATTGCTGGGAGAAACATCAACAATCTGAGATATGCAGACGATGCCACCCTAATGGCAGAAAGTGAGGAAGATTTAAAGAAGCTCCTGATTGGATTGAAGGAGGAGAGTGCAAAAGCTGGCTTGAGACTCAATATCAAGAAAACCAAGATAATGGCAACAGGCCCAATCAGTCCCTGGAAAATAGATGGGGAAGAAGTAGAAGCAGTGACAGATTTTACATTCTTAAGATCAAGGATCACTTGCAGATGGGGATTGCAGCCATGAAATAAAAAGACGACTGATTCTTGGGAGACAAGCTATGAGAAACCTGGGGAACATACTGAAAAGCAGAGACATCACATTGCAAACAAAAATTCACATAGTCAAAGCAATGGTATTCCCGGTGGTAATGTATGGCTGTGAGAGCTGGAACATTAAAAAAGCTGAATGCAGAAGAATAGATGCCTTTGAAATGTGGTGTTGGAGGAGTTTTGAGAGTCCCCTGGACAGCGAGGAGAACAAATAGGTAAATCTTAGAAGAAATCAACCCTGATTGCTCATTAAAAGGTCAAATAGTAAAGATGAAGATGAAGTACTTTGGACATCAAATGAGAAGGGAGGATTCACTTGAGAAGGCCTTGATGCTGGGAAAGGGGGAGGGCAAAAGGAGAAGGGGGAGGCCAACGATGAGATGGCTAGATGGTATATTGCAGACACAATGGGCACAGAACTGGGAGGGCTGAGGGGGATGGTGGAGGACAGAGGCGCCTGAAGGACAATGGTCCATGGGGTCGCAAAGGGTCGGAATCGACTGTGCGACTGAATAAAAAGTATTTCCAAAGGTAGTATCAGAACTCAGTATCACCTTATAGTTGCCTAGATTTTTCTCTTACTAGTAATTAAAGTATTAATGCATTAATGATTGAAATCCTGTTACAGAATACTAAATTGCACTAAAGTAGACCTGTTGAATCAGTGGGGATTGGGTGAGTCAACTCCTCTGTAAGTTCCAGTGATTCAAATGGACCTACTCTAACTATAACTTAGTCACAACTAGAGTAAGCCCAGTTGAATCAGTGCAAATTTATGGGAAGCTGACTCACCAAATCCCCATTTATTCAATGGACCTACTCTTGTATAACTTACTACAGTATGCAACAGGATTCATCTATGTAAATACAAAACAAATTACTAGAGTGATCAGAGCCATGACAATATTAGGAACAACCCTGGCAGATGAGAAATAATGAGAAACGCAACAAATTTCTTCTAAGATGTTGCATTCTGAGTTCTGGACTGGATGGATGACTTTAAAGAAAAGGTAAAGGTCTCCCTTGCTCAAAAGCCAGTCATGTCTGACTCTAGTGGGTAGTGTTCATCTTTGTTTACAACCAAGGAGCCAGCACTGTGTGTCTGCAGATGTTTTCATGGTCATGTGGCAGACATGGCTAGATGCTGGAACACATTGGACACTGTTACCTTTCCCACCATAGTGGTACCTATTTATCTACTTGCAATATCTTGCATTCAAACTCCTAGGTTGGCAGGAGCTGGGACAGACAATGGGAGTTCACTCCATTGCACAGGACTTTAGCCGAATCTTTACTAGATGCCTAAGCAAACAAGCATGGGAGCCATTCTCTTTCACTGATCCTTTGGAGAAGCATGGCCTGATTTGCATGCAATAGTGATTTTCCATTTCTACAACACAGAATGCGGAAATATTAATTTTTGTAACTACAACTGCCAGAATTCTCCAGCTGTCTGGTGGATCTGGGCACTTAAAGTCAAAAAGAAGTTTCTAGGTTCTGCTACAAGGGGTGTGGGTAATGTATCAAAAAGTCCAAAAAGGAGACCCATCATGTTTTTATTCTGCTGAAGCTAAACTGGTTTCAATCTGGTCAACGTGTCGGTGAAAGACCCCTTGCATCATCTTGTGTTCCATGGAGGAAAGGAAAGGCACATGTATAATAATGAACATGCATTTATTTGAGATTTCTTTTGTCATATGAACTAGAGATCTTATCCTAATGCCCCAAGGAGTCTTTTGACCCTCATTAGGGGAAGGTCATGGAGAAATGGGCACATCACTCACATTTATGTTGTCTGTTTTGAAATTACTGCAGCTTCTACAGTCAATACTGAAGTTATGACTAACAACATCTTTAGGGTTTTGTCATTGGATATCATACTCATTACAGGAAAATACTCATCTACAAATGATTAGTAGAGATTTCTGCTGCTTTCTTATTATATACATCATACTGGAAGAAATTTGTGCTGAAAAGTGATATTTTCCTAGCTGACTGTTGCTGCTTCAGGCAGTCAGCATGAATTAATATTATTTCATAAGAACATTATTTCACTGTTTATGAGATATATCTACCTCTTTGGAGAAGGACTGGAGCAGCAACAAAAAGTTCTGACACCCTCAGTTTCATATACCAGCAGAGAAATTATAAAGATTTAGGCTGCAGTCCTATGCACACTCAACTGGGAATAAGTTCCCTTGATTTCAGTAGAGCATACCTTTTCTTCTTCCATGTTTAGGTCAGACGTGAAACTGCCAAAATGAAGGCAGAGTGCATTCTGCAGTTCTTTTCGCCTGACCTAGTGTGAGAAAAATTAGCCAGCAACATTAGGTTGCCGTTACCAGGATACACTCGATTGTGGTTCAAAAATACTACAATCTTTGAGGAGGCTCTTTCTGTGTACCCCAGCATACCTCTGAATGTACAAATAGAGTACCGCAATTTAATCTGACAATGTTGCATGCATTATAGCAAAGATGAGAATCTGTGATCTCCAGATGTTGTTGAATTACAACTCCTTTCGGTCCTAGCCAGCAATCTCATAGTAAGGAACTAAAACAGGGGTTCCCAACATTTTTGCGCCATGGGCTGGACCACGTCCCCCAGACAGCTGAGCAAGGCTGGTCACATGATTCCTCCTGCAGTAAATGCTGCCATAAAATGCACCTGTGGCTGTCGTAAATGCGTTTACGACAGAAACAGGTGCATTCATGGCAGCGTGTATGGCAGGCATGTTTACGCATGTGTGGGTGCATTTTACGGCTGTCATAAACACACCCGCTTCCACTTCCAGTAGCAGTGAGGGCGGCGGCAGGCTACATGAAATGGTGCTGTGGGCCGGGGCCAGCCTACTGGCCATAGGCTGGCCACCCTTGAACTAAAGAGCTACAGTCCAATTACCTCTGAAGATCAGCATGTTCCTCACTGTGCATAGTAAACATATATGTCTGCACATATTATCTGCTGACAGAGTAGAATTTCATAGAATTATGTTCCCTAGGAACTATGGCTTGCTTTTTAAAATTAAAAGCAAATTCAGAAGCTTTAACATGGGCAGACCTAAAAATACACAAGTAGAATCTGCTGATAACTCAGGAATAACTAGAGATCTCTAAGAAAACTTCAGATGGTTACCAGGATAAAGTTTTTGTGGGTATCTTGCCCTATGACTCCCACTCAGTGAAATGGCCGATTTCCATTCTGCACAGATGATCTCTGATACCTTCCCCTGCTATCATTTAAAACTTTTTCAATAATATTCAGAATTCTGCAAATAGATTTTTCTTCTTCCCATAGTAGAAAAATTAATACATAACAGGAGGAAAAATCTGCAAGATATTTTCTTGTTTTAAATCCTTTTTATAAACTGAAATGGTTTCATAAAGCAGCTTGAAAATATTAAGGCATAACAAAATAATTAGTAACACACAATAAGAGAAATGAAAGCAATAAAATAAAAGACATTCAGCAGCTGACACAACTTATAACTCATCCTTAAAAGCCCTATTGGTCGCTGGCCCCTGGCTGGAGAAATCCCTCCTGAGGGAATATCCACCATCCTATTGCCATGGTGGTGAACCTTGGCACTCCAGATGTTCTTGGACTTCAATTCCCAGAAGCCCAAGCACCCTGTGAATCCACACGAATGGGTTTACTGCGATTCATCCGGCCCACGCTGCCCTCGTTGCTCCCAGAAGTGGAAGTACCACTTCTAAAGTTTAAATTATTTCACCAAGTGTATTCTCTCAAGGCAGTCCTTCCATGCACGCAAACACGCACACTCAACCACTAGTCAATTCCTCACTTCTCCATCTTTGTGTTCAACACATGCACTCCAATCCATTCACAGCAATATACACATGCACCTTGATTCATATCTGTTTGTGTTCATTCATTCATTCATTCAGATTTTCCAACTTATCTCTAAGCAAGAAGGTAACCACATCATGCATAGGGAGGTTTCCATCTAACTGGTTGGGGTAAATGTATTCTCCCTCATCCAGCCTCTGATTGCTTAGGCATTAGTAGTTTATGTTCTAGGACTTGGACAACCTCAACTCCTGAGGTGGAAAAGGAGAGGTAGAGTTGCATATCATCAGCATATTGAGAACAGCATCTCCTAAATCTTCAGATGGCCTTACCCAGCAGCCTCACTTAGATGTTAAACAACATGGGGGAGATGGCAGAAGCCTGTGAACCTCAAACTGTTGGACCCAGGGATCTGACACTGCCTCCCACAGTTGCACCATTTGGATACGGTTGCTTAGAAAGGACTGGAACCAGGCAAAAGATGAATCCAAAGTGCCAAAAACCTTTTCAGGATAATAATGGGAGAAAGGTATTTTGTCACTGGCTGTACCCACCTTGGCAACCCTCCAATGGCAGCCATTTTGCGATGTCATTCAGGACAATATCTCAAAAATCTGAATGTGCCCAATGGTGGAGAAAGATCCAGAATCATTGGAAATTGTGAAGGATTAGAACCTGTCAAACATGCCAATTAGTTCTTTTGAAACCTCCACCATGTAAACTATGAGACTAGAGCAGAAAAACTACAGGAAAACTGAGCTAAAATGATGTTTTGCAAGGAATGCAAAGGAAGATTTGAGTACTGCCCACTTTCTCATCTAGATCAAAGCTGTACTGGCAATTTTATACTTGGAAGAGCACAGTGGGATCTGGAAGTGGTAAAAAGAGATGGTTTTGTCCCACTTTGTTAGCTAAGCATGCATTTTATTTGCAGCGGAAAATGGCTTTGGCTGTACTTCATTTTGGAAACTGATGCAATCAACAGTATTCTAACAATATTCTGCCCTGTCAAACCAAAGCTCTATTTATGTCCACATTTTGGGACTGGTTGCATCATCTATATATATCTAAAGCAAAGAAGTACGTTTGATAGTCTTCAATGTGTCCCCCCCCGCCACCCCCCTGAAAATTTGCCCATACCTACCTTCCAGGTGGAGAGGGTTGAAGATGGAGGTCTGGAGGCTACCGGTGGGGCGTAAGCCCCACTGGCGACCATCGTGTTGTGGACACTAGTGCACCTGCATGTGGTAGCACGCAACCATCACCACTCTGCGCCGGGCACCAGCAAGCCGCATTCACCAGCAAGCCACCGCACCCGTCGCAGCAACCTGGAGTGCCTGGCTGCTGCGGCCACTGGAGCTGATCCCGGCGCCCGGCAGAAGACTCCTCTGCCCTTGCATGGATGGGCAGGGCCGCTGCAGGCGGCCACAGCCTGTCCCACTGGAGGGGATCCGTCCACCTCGTCCACCCTGGAAATGTAGGGCCGCAGAACCCGGCCGCAGCAGCCTCCCCAGCCGGTGGGGAACACAAGGGCACCGAAGGAGCCCGCTGCGTCCTCCCCGTCCGCCTTCCCTCTTGCCGGAAAAAGCACCCCGGGGCGAAGCCCGGGTAAATCTGCTAGTATATAACAAAACAAATCTCTCTAGTACAAAGCCTTTTGAGTCTGTGAATATTTTGCAAGTACAGTTTCAAACCCTGTTTTAATTTTAATTGTTACTTTAGTTATACTGTGGAACCTCATACAACAATTTCCCCATATAACAATGAAATCACATAACAATTAGGTTTTGGGGGGAAATGGTGTCCCACATAACAATTTTCCCTATGGAAAAAATCGTACAGTACAACAATTTGTATGATGCATCCCACAGGTAAAATTGCTACACGACGCATGTATCATATAACAATTGCTTCATACAACAACGAGCCCCATGGAACATATTAAAATCGTTGTATGATGTACCACTATACTTATTTTATTTTGGCCAAAACATGGTTGAATAAACTATGCCAGTATTAGGGTAATGAAGAAATTGGCGGTTATTAGAGCTCCTCTTCAATCCTAGGGCTCACCCAAATTTTCCACAATGAGACTAATTGGAGATTAATTGGCTGGCTGGCACGCACGCACACACCGACCACCAAGATCAAAACAGGAACTCTTTAATTTTTTGCAATATTCCTCTGCTGGTGATATCACCATCTTTAAGGAGGCATAATTTATTCAACAAGATTTTGACCTCTAGGCCAGGGGTTGCCAAACTATGGCCCACGGGCCGGACCTGGCCTGCGGCATCAAATCATCCAGCCCATGCCAACCTCAATGCTACTGGAAGCAGAAGTAAAACACACCTGTGCATGCATATAACACACCCATACATGCACATAACGCTACCGTAAATGCACTTGTGGCTGTTGTAAACAAATTTACAACTGTTGTAAACAAATTTACAACTGTGGACATATTTTACAGTGGGAGGAACCACATGACTGGTATGCTCAACCATGCGACTGGCCCGTGGAGCAAAAGGTTTGGCCACCCCTGCTGTATGCCATCTTAAATCCTTTTTGTGAGGGGAAAAGAAAGCATATACTATAAAATTAAATAATAAAAAGTCCACATATATAATGTTTGTTCAAGGAACTGGAATACATGTTCTACATTTAAGAATAATTTTCTCTTTCAGAAAATTCTTTTTTTTGGGGGGGGGGGGAATACAGTTCTTTGAATAAACATTCTGAAAATGAAATCATATGGATGACCCTTTGACTTGGCCATTGTTACCCAGATCTGTGGCTTAATACTGTGAGTTCTTGTCAAATAACTTCAGTAGATGTAGACTTCTTCCACATCCCTATATTATTCAAACTTTTGAGGAAGTAAAGTGGGCCTTCCCAAGCATCACTCTGGCAAGAATTGGAAGCAGATGGTTCAGGTGGAATTACTGCCCATGAGGTCACAGTATAAGGTTGTAAAGATGAGCAGTATTTCTCATCACGTTCTAGATCTGCTCCACTGCCTTAAAAGAATTTGGCACAGGTATACTTCATCTAAACAGCTGCGAAGGAGCAGATACATAAATCACCTGAACTTTGTTTCAAGCCTTAGTCCCATATGCTGGTTTTAGCTGGGGTTGTTGGGTCTTGTTTTTAGCTGTTGTTTGTCAAACTTTTTTATATTGTAATTTTTACTTATTGTATTTTCTCCCTCTTCCATTTCCCTTTTTGTTGTTAGCTGCCCTGAGTGGTGTACCCACCAGGAGGGTGGGATATAAATGTGCTAAATAAATAAATAAATAAATAAATAAGATGTTTTAATACAGGAATTATTCTAAATAGACAGAAACTACAAAAGAGATCCTTCCATCTTAGCTAGTTTTTTGATGTTCCATTTGAAAATCCACGTGCAACACATTAGAGAAGGAAAAACTGCCAAAGATTTTTCTTATACATGAACAGATACAGCAAGAAAAAATGACACTGCAAGAAGAATGAGCGTATATACCGTGAGCCTCAGAAGGCTTTCCTTTAATAGATTTTTTTTCCTAAGTAGTGGAACCTCATACAACAATCGCCCCGTATAGCAACGAAATTGCATAACAATTAGGGTTTATTTGTTTTTTTGGGGGGAATGGTGTCCCGCATAACAATTTTCCCGATGGAAAAATCGTACAACAATTTTTCATTGGGAAAAACCGCTTAGCAAAAAAATAATCGTATGTATTGTATAGCAATTGTTTCGTACAACGAGCCCCATGGAATGGATTAAAATCGTTGTATGAGGTACCACTATATATTGAATTCTTCATTTTTTTATACCCTGAAGCTCTGAAAATAGACTAATGAAACTGAATGTTCTGATTTTCAGCAGGTCTGAAGAGTTTGGACTCTCTATTAAATAACTATCTTCAATTAAAAAGAAATCCCTAATTAAGTTTCTGAGTGGGGGTGAGGATACTTGGGAGAAATGGCTTTTTCTGCATCAATATTTGGGAACTTGGTTGTTGTTGCTATTAATTACATTTATATTCCACCCATCTTGGATATTTTCCCACTCTGGGTGGCTTACAAGATATTAAAACACTCTTTACAATAGAAAATTGGACATAAATAATAAACAAACTAATTAAATTATAAATAACAACACAACAAAAATGATGGCCCCTCCCAATTAAAAAGCCTAACAATAAAGAACACATTTTGGTGATGGAAAGTTAATCAAAATGATAATAAACCCTGATTTTTGGGGTAATTACGGTCCTGGAACCACATTGTTCCTTAATTATGTCTGCCTACCTGAGTTACTATATATTTTGTGCTTGGCTTTGGGTAACAGAACTTCAGATTCCATTTATTATGAATGCAAAAGTAATAGATTCAATCAGAATAGAGAGAGCTGGTAGCACTGGGCTAGAAGAAAAGAAGATTTTTTTTTAAATTCATGCACCTAAATGGACAATCTCTATAAGCCCTGAAATGTGTTTTTAGCTGTATCTGTTTTTAATTCATGTTGGGTTCACCAGGGAGACAGACAGACAGACAGACAGACAGACACACACACACACACACAGAGAGACCTACGATTATCCATAGTTTGGTAAGTTTTGACAAAAACAATATACAACCATTTTAAAAAAATTAATAAAAGCATTAGAAAGTCTTGATGGTTGTGCTGGAAGCAAGGGGGACACAAACATGATGGGAAGCTAAGTTTGTACTCATGACAACAGTTTAGTATTGAATCCAAGCACTGATATGGTTCTGTTTTGACAATCTTGAATATGTTTCTAAACCTCCTAAATTGGAATATGCTTGCCCCACCTATTTAACTAAAGAATTGCATCAAGCAAAAGAAATCTAAACATAGAGATCAGCTGCAACTGAAACCTTATGAAGGGTAATGCCAGACTAAAATTTCATCAATATAAAATTTAAAATCTATCCAACATACATAGTCCTAAAAATCCAAATTCTAATGTTTATTTCACCTATTTCTTCCATTTCATGTTCCATCTTCTTCCAACAAATAGATGGCATAAGTCCCTTTTCCCCATTCTTCAGCCTCATAACAACCTTTTAGTATGGTCAGCCCAAGAGTTATTGAATACCCAAGATCATATGGTGAGTTGCACGACCAAGAGGGGATTTGAAGGTCAACCCAAAGAGATATGTTCAACACTCTAATCACTACACTATTTATATTGCTCTCACATGTTAAAAGATTCACAACTCTAGAACTCAGTCAAGACATCAAGGAAGTTCCATTGATTTGGATTCAGGCATTGAGAGGGGGTTGGACTCAATGGTCTAAAAGGCTCCTTCAAACTCACTTCTACGATTCTATGATTTGGGGGGAGCCTACCAACAACGTCTTGCTATGCACTGCAGGTAATGTAAATAATTTTACACATAAGGTATACTGTTCTTTTGGATAATTCTAAAAAATATACTAGGAAATAGAGAGCGAGGTAATGTCTTCGGCAATGCTGGAAAAATCCTAAACAGCTGGTTAACCAGCTGCCTATAAATTGGGCTCCAACATCTAAGAAATTTGACCTACTTTCCCTCCTTCTGCAAAGCTGATGCCCAAAAGTGTGATGCTGGCTGCTCTTTTTACGGCTCCTCTCTTATTTACACTATATATTATGACATGAGAATAAAATGTAGTTCACCTAGTTTATATTCCCTGACATGTGGACTATATTGTGGATGAATATCAGTTCTGAATTAAACATACAATACGAAAAAGCATGCTAGTTAAGAGGCCCCTTCCAATTCAGTTATTCTACGATTCTATGCTGCATTCACCAGGATGCAGCTGACCAGGAGGAACAAACTTGGAACCTGACTGGGTCCAAAAAGGCTGAAACCAAAAATAAAATAGTCTCTGTGATTTAATACATCCTTAACGGCCAAAGCATGGAATCAGGACAAAACAGTGAGTAGAAGGGCAGCAGCAGCTGCAAAACAAAAACAGGGATTTTTTTTTTAGATATGACTATAACTTAAACAAGATCTGTGGTGGCTCAGGTGGTTAAGATGCTGAACTTGATAACTGGAAGGTTGGCCAGTCAGCAGTTCGAGACCCAAGTGCTGCACGACAGAGTGAGCTCCTATTTCAGTCCCAGCTCCTGCCAACCTAGCAGTTTGAAAGCAAGAAATTGCAAGTAAATAGGTACCACTTCAGTGGGAAAGGTAAACAGCATTCCATTCACTCCTGTGTTGAGGCATGCCTGCCATGGAAACATCTGCAGACTCAGACAGCACTGGCTCTTTGGCTTTAAACAGAGACGAGCATCGACACCTAGAGTCAGATACAACTGGCTTCTGAGCAAGGGCAACTTATAACTTAAACAATTCATTTATTCCATATTAGTTGGAAGTATAAGGATTATAAATCAATGTTTCCAACTTCAAGCCAAGGACAAATAAATCACCAACCAAAGCACCCAAATGTAAATTTTACCATGATATTGGCACAATTTGTTCATCGCACGCAAACAGAATCAACAGTTGTGTGCTGTATGCAAAATCTCTTTTACATCAAAATAAAATGCATCAAACTGCCTTTATTTGTCAACAATGTCTGAAGCCATCCCCTTTCACATGCTCACTGCAAAGTTGGCTGCTGTTCCTGAAAGATGCTCAGGTTCTGTGCTTGGAAATCTTCCAAGAGAATAAAACAAGGAAGCTGACCTAAAAAATAATAATAATTCTAGTTTGTGGTCTTTCCAGAGCTTGAAAAACTTAATTTGTGGGAGGTGGGATTGCAATTCTCAGTTTTCATCCTTCCAGCATGGTCAGTATCTTTGCAGTTGGTTGGAAGTTCTAATACTTGCACTCCAAAAGTAGCTTTTCTGAACTACGACCATTCATCAAAATTATTAAATGGTCAACTTCAACCAAACACACATCCACGGCATTATAAAACATACATTAAAAACTCTCCTTGGAAATAATCTCTTGATGTCTTCTTGACTTTCTAATGAATGCTGGTAACAGCAAAGCATTATAACAAGCATGAAACATGGTATATCCATGAATTTATTTTGACTATCAATTGCCGACATTTTTGTACCTCACTGGCTCTCTCAATAAAGTGTCTCCAGTAAGTAAACCACCTTTTTGCTAGTTAATAAAATTTGCACATACAATGCAAGTAGTACAAATTGGCTGAAATCTTGTTTTGCTGCTACATTAAAGTCATAACCTTTGGAGACAAATTTTATCAACTCAAGAAATCTTGACAAACATTATCTTTTTGGGTCCCAAGATTTGAGACTCAGTAGGTGACTGATAATGTCTATGGAGCGTTCTCAACTTGAGGCAATTTGCCTCCAAAGTTTATACATTTTATGCACCAACACAATAGAATTTGAGCAAATTTGCTGGGAGAAACATCAACAATTCGAGACATGCAGATGATACCACCCTAATAGCAGAAAATGAAGAAGATCTAAAGAATATCTTGCTTAGGTTGAAAGGTGAGAGTACAAAAGCTGGCTTCAGACTCATCATCAAAAAAAATCAAGATAATGGCATCAAGCTCTATCACTTCCTGGAAAATAGATGAGGAAGAAGTAGAAGCAGTGACAGACTTTACATTCTTAGGATCAAGATCACTGCAGATGGTGATTGCAGCCATGAAATAAAAAGGCGACTAATTTTTGGGAGGCAAGCTATGAGAAACCTGGGAAACATAGTTACGGTAAAAGTAGAGACATCACCTTGAATACAAAATCCGCATATTCAAAGCAATGGTATTTCGGGTAGTAATGTATGGTTGTGAGAGCTGGACCATAAGGAAAGCTGAGCGCAGAAGAATAGATGCCTTTGAAATGTGGTGTTGGAGGAGAATTTTGAGAGTACCCTGGATGGCAAAGAGAACAAATAGGCCAATCTTAAAAGAAATTAACCCCGACTGCTCTTTGGAAGGCCAAATATTGAAGTTGAAATTAAAGTACTTTGGACATCAAATGAGAAGAGAGGATTCACTTGAGAAAGCCTTGATGCTGGGAAAGGTTGAGGGCAAAAGAAGAAGGGGCAGCAGAGAATGAGATGGCTAGATGGTATTGTGGACGCAGGGGGCGCAGAGCTGGGTGGGTTGAGGAGGATGGTGGAGGACAGAGGTGCCTGGTGTGCGGTGGTCCATGGGGTCGCAAAGATTCGGAATCGACTGTGTGACTGAACAACAACATTACATATACAACTTTTTCCTAATTTGCATAAAAGCAATTTTCCAATTGAAGACACTATACCGTAATACAAAAAGAGCAAATGTGATGATAAATGTTGCATAGGCTTTTAAGAAATAGAAGCAGCAGAGTTTCTTTGGATCTTTTAAAACAGTTAAATATTCTGTGCATGATGTGTGTCTTTCTGTGTACATAATTTACTTCTTAAGAGAAAAGATACTAGCTTTTACAAAGGGAAAGTTTGTGCAAATTATGAAGATGGATGAGAAAAGCTGACATTTCTATTCTTGTCCTTGATTTGAGGTGAGGAATATTGAATCAGTGGTTCCCAAAGTGGGCCCCACGCCCCACAGGGGACTTCATACCCAGAAGCCTAAGTCAGTATATTGGCTGATCAGTGCTTTGAGGAATTGACTTAGGCTTCTGGGAAATGGAGTCCAAGAACCAAAGTTTGGGAAACACTGAATATAGACCAAGGGTGCCCAAACTACAGCCCATGGGCTGAATCCAGCCCCTGATGCCAATTCATCCGGCCCACAAAGCCCTTGTCACTCCTGGAAGCATTAGTAAAATATACCTACTTCACAGGCCGGATGAATTGGTGTCAGGGGCTGGATCCGGCTCCCAGGCCACAGTGACCGGCTCCCTGAACCATGTAACCGGCACACAGCCCAAACAGTCTTACTATGTACACTGCTCGGAATAGCAGCTTGCTACTAACTGGGGTGATATATAAACTGAACAAATAAAATAAATGATATTATTTTGAAGTGTTCTCCAGAAACGTAGTGTCTGTAAAGCAAAATAACATCCATACTGTTAGAGGGATAGCTAGTGATATCACATTGTGCTAATCCTGCTGCGAAGTCAGACCTGCAGTTCACAGCAATTGAGTAAATTCAAAGCTAGTGTAAAGGGCTGCTCTCATAGCGCAGCAACCAAACTATTCAGTTATGCTGCTGGTTCTGTGGAGAAATTAACTGCATAGGGTTTTTTCAATAAAATGCTTCTGCTAATTTCAACCACATCATAGGTTCTCCAGCAGCACTATAGGAAAGCTAACTCATAAGTATAAAGGTAAAGGTTTCCTTTGCTTGAAAGCCAGTCGTATCCGACTCTAGGGTTCAGTGCTCATCTCTGTTTCAAAGCCAAAGAGCCAACGCTGTCTGCTTCTGCAGACATTTCCGTGGTCATGTGGTAGGCATGACTAGACACGGAACACTGTTACCTTCCCACCAAAGTGGTCCCTATTTATCCACTTGCAATTTCTTGCTTTCGAACTGCTAGGTTGGCAGGAGCTGGGACAAAGACGGGAGATCATTTCGTCCTGCAGTACTCAGGAATTGAACTGCTGACCTTCCGCCTCCCAGTCAGCGTCTTAGCAACACATTTTCATTCAAGATAACACTTCTGCTAAATGCATCATGCATTTCATGTGCATTAAAAAATTAAAATACTTGTGCTTGGAAAACATGACACTCGCTCAATGTGGAAGGAAGTACTATTATTCTTACTTCTTCTTTCATGTCCTGATCAAACCCTGGACTGCAAAAATGAAGCCACTTTCTTGGCTTTGTCATTGACCAAACCTATGTCCTCATCGGTGCCTGTTTCTAGCAGTAATCGGCAGACGAGTAAATGAACCAGATTCTGTCTCTCTCCACATTCACACAGCATGTTGTTGTCCGCCAGCAGCCCCCACTTGAGCATGTTGGTCTTACATTTAGGCACTCCAACCCTCAGCCTATTCAGGGTCCTCCAAGTAACATAAGGGAGGTTGAGTTCCTCAGTTATATCCTCCTTTAATGATGTTGCTTGCCCAGTGAGCTCCTCCCTCAATTTTTAATTTGGTTTTGCTCTTGCGTACCCTCAAGAATGTTTGTTCTTACTATAAGCACCACAGTGAATTAGGTTACGCAACTTATTCTCCACTGCCTTATAGGCCTGTCCTGTGTCACTGTCTGGTGTTAGAGCATGATTCAAATCCACACACGCACCTTCTTCCTTCCTTCTTTCCATTCTTTCTTTCCTTCTGACATCATTTGCTTCTTTGATTTATCTATTGAGCCCCAATAGGTTATAAAACTATTGACAGATGAAAATAAGAAACCAATTTCATAGCTACTGCAGAACAACCAAAGTTAAAAAGGAAAATCTAAAGCGACAAGACAATAGAATATCCATTAGTGTGGACAGAAAAAAGTCTCAGTGGACTGGGGTAAACGCCTTCTAGCTTTGCGGTTAAATCTGACTTTCCTGAAATCTCAAACTTTGCCCTCTGGAGTTTACAGTTGCTAATTCATTAGCTACCCATCCACTGAGACTGCAGGGCTTGCACACTTAACTAGTGAGTTCTAGAATCAGATGAGAGTAGCAAGGAGACAGATGTCCAGGGATTAGGTCAGAAACACGGAGTAAAAACACACTTCTCCTTTGGCACAGTCGGCCCTGGGGTTTGTTTCCCTGTCTGGGGACTCCAGATGCATGATAATTTCCTGATTTTTCTGCCAGTCCCCAGAGACATGGAAAGCATACTGGCAATCTTTAGATTGCCATCTTTTCTTTCCTAGGAATCCAGCTTTTGCCCTCATTTGAAAAAAAGGAAAGCAATTACACTCATAGCACTTAGTGCATTCTCTGGGTGGTTCGCAAGTTAATTATCATTTCCCCCAACATGCTGGGTCCTCATTTTATCGGCCTCAGAAGGATGGAAGACTAAGTCAACCTTGTCTCCTGGTCAGGATCAAACTCACAACCTTTTGGTTGCAGTATAGCGGTTTAACATGCTCAAATACTCCTCATATCACTTACAGTACTGTGAAAAAGACTTAGGCTATCACTAGCTGGTTTAGGAGAAATTCAATGATTGATTGGGGGGGACACACACACCTCAGACACCCTAACTACAAGCTTCACCAACCTTGGAGAGCTTGAGAAGAGAGTCAGTGGAAGATTATCTCAAATTTTGGTGGGTCTAGGTAGCTCAGGGGCTGAGTTTTGCCCCCGCAACCACTGACTGAATTTCCCCCAAAACTGCAGGTATTGAGTGGCCTAATGTTTCTGCACAGTACTGCATTTAACAACCACGAGAGCATTATGTTGAAATAGGCTTCTACTGTATTATTAGTCCCAACTTTTTTCTTTGACCCTGTTCACCACCAGAATGTAGCCTCCAAGAACTGTTTAGAGCAGGGGTGGCTAATCTGTGGGCCAGATCCAGCCCATGGCACCAATTAATCCAGCCCATGGAGAGGACCCTGCCACCGCCACCAGTGCCAAAAAAGCACCGGAAGCACCCAAAAGCAGCCGAAAACATGCCGTAAATGCGCCCGCTGCCACCACCAGAAGTGGTGGAAGCAGCGGGAGAAACCATGCCTCCGGCCTGTTCAGCTGCCCATAGCACGAAAAGGTTGGACACTCCTGGTTTAGAGATTCTCCACCCTAAAATATGTATAAAAACCTTTGGCATGGCAGGCAAAAAGCTTGTTAAACAGTTGGTTTTTGAACAATGTCAATACACACCACCAAAGAGAGAGATGAACAGATATTTTATTGCTGATATAAAAGGTGGAGCTGGCTGGATAGCTCAGTAAATTAGATCACCCTTGGGAGTTCAATTCCCCTTAGTGTCTTCAGGAGCAAGAAGCCTATGTTGCCTGAGGCAACACTACACAGTCTTGGAGCATCTCCAGACGAAAACGTTACCTAGAAAAGCTGAGAAAGGTTCGTCACAAATTGAATTTGACTTCATGAATTGCCAAAATTTAAAGACAGACAGACAGACAGAGAGCAGGTGCTTGTCAAAGCAACATAGGCCTAAACTGCTTCCCTACCAGTGGCTACTTATCATGACAACCACAAGGACCTTCCTTGTTAATTGGCAGTACGCAGACCAACAGCAGGATATGACTTATTTTTCACCAGCTATTTCAGATTGACCACATTTGGGGGGATTATGTGCCACTTGCAACTGAACATTGGTACTATATAGTCCAGGGGTGGCCAAAGCTTTACCACCACAGGCTGGGCCTGCCCCCTGACACAGAGCTGCGTGGGCCAGAGATGTGGTTCCGCCTGTTTCTGATTTCTTCAGTGGCAGTGGGCGCAATCATTGTTGTCCCCCCCCCCCGTTGCTTTTGCAGCCTCCACTGTTTCCCATGGCAGCAGAAGGGTGTATGGAGTATTTTTGCTACATTTTTAATTTTTTTCCACATTTTCACACTTCTGGGTTCCGCCACCACAAGTGTGAAAACATGGCAAAAATTGCAAAAATGAAGTGAAAAGGCTCTGCACACCCTCCCGCTACCATGGGAAGCGGTGGAGGCTGCAAAAGCAGCCAAAAAAAACCCCCCAACAAACAAACACTGCGGTTGCATCTGCTGCTGCCACAGAACCCAGAAGTGCAAAAATGCCACGTTTTCACTGCGGAAATGTGGTTTGTTTGAGGGTGGTTTTTTTTTGCTGTTTTGGCAGCCTCTGCTGTTTCCCATGGCAGCGGGAAGGTGTATGGAGCATTTTGCTCTGTTTTTGGATTTTTTCACTCTTCGGGGGGGGGGGGGAGTTTCCAACAGTGCCTAGGTTCCCACCACAGGCCAGATTAGGCCTGCCAACCTCTGGTCCTTGGTCACCACTAATGGGTAATTGTCATAGTCATAAATCCATTATGCATGTAGATCTCCTGCAGTCAGAATTACAGTAAAACCATTTTAGTCATAATGTGTTGGCTGGCTAGCTCAGTGGTTTAGGCATCTGGCTGTGGAGCCAGAGGTTGGGAGTTCAATTCCTAAATGTGCATCCTGCATGAAGAGTCAGCCAGTCATGGGCAAGCTGCACAGGCCCAGGATACGCACAGAAGAGAATGGTAAAACATTTATTTGTATTCTCTACCTAGAAAACCTTGGAAAGGTACTGCAGGACGGAATTAGTTCCGTCTTTGTCCCAGCTCCTGCCAACCTAGCAGTTCGAAAGCAAGAAATTGCAAGTACTGCAGATAAATAGAGAACACTTCGGTGGGAAGGTAAACAGCGTTCCATGCACTCCAGTGTCTAGTCATGACTGCCACATGACTACAGAAACATCTGCAGAAGCAGACAGCACTAGCTCTTCAGCTTTGAAACAGAGATGAGCACTGACCCCTAGACTCTGATATGACTGGCTTTTGAACAAGGGAAGCCTTAAACACATTTTCAACTCCTCTACTTATAACCCAATAGCCAGTATGGTGCAATGGAGAGAGTGTGGTACTGTATTAGGATTTAACTTGTAGCCTTCTATTGGTGCACTGTGCAACATCTCCTAACCTGACCTATGACTGTGAACCAGAGACTACAAACATTGCTTTCTTGGATTATAACTCCCAGAATCCTCCAACTCTCATGGCTGCTGGCCACACTGTCAGGCTATTCTGGAAGCCATAGTCCAAAAAAGTAACTTTTCCTATCTCTGTACCTCTCTGTAATCTAGTAATCACAAGGTCTACATACTCCAGCCTACTGAACTTTGCAATCAGGATGACTTTGAGTGGAACAAAATGAAGCAAGGACTGATATATAAATAACCACCTAACGTTTTTCCAAAAATGGGCAACAGCATCAGACGTTAGAGCGCACAATGCCAGTACAAAACATCTCAAGGCTATCTTGTTTCTCTTGAACAAGACTCTTATCATATTAAAATGATTATCAACTATGGCTGATCTTTCTGTTTCTCCTCTTCAAACCATTATGCCTGGATTCTTCTCTAGTAACCCTTCAAAATAAAGCCAGCAGCCAGAATTAAAACTGTTGGGTTTATAAATAAAATCTACAAAGATGCAAGTTTGGATTACAATGTTAACTAAAGTGACAGTGACCCTAGGACTTATGGATATTATTATTACTCTTTATTAACAAATCTAAAGCAAATATCCAATCTATTTTCTATCACACTAAGACATTTAAGTAAATCAATCACCAAAACAAATTAAGGACAAGTCTGTTTTCAGAAGTCAATTAATTAAAATCACACTGTTTAAATATGTGCTATTAATCTGATTGCATTTCTTTCCAAAATTTCTCCTATTGCAGAATGTATTCCCACTTGGTACAAAATCTCATGCAGCCATGTTCTTGCTGCTCCAATAATGTCTCTATTTATCAGAATTCTGTTAGGCTCCAGTATATATGTGTATATTGGAAAACAACTGCATTAACATTGTAAGACAGCACTGTCTTACTTTGCAAAATAAAATCCAAGGCGGTTTATACTCTTCTACTGTTTATAGCAGGGGTTCCCAACCTTTTCAAGACAGGGGCTGGGTCATGCTCTCTGTCAGCTTTGAGGGCCGGATGGCCATTTTGCCCTGCCTGCACCATGGAGGTAGCCATTTTGTCCCAACAGCTTTAAAGGGATGGCCATTTTCTTTCTCAAATGCCCTTGGAGGGGCAGGGGGCCACATGAAATGGCAACATTGTCCAAATGTGGCCCATGGAAACCCCTGGTTTATAGTCCCCACTCAAACTATGAGCCAAGAAAAGCTGGACTTGTATAAATTATGTAAATTAATATACAGACTTGCTTGTTTTGCATAATTTGTTAGTGATATCGAGATAGGGAAAGGGCTGTTGTCATCTCAGAGGGTCTTGAAACTGTATTTCATCCACTTCATTCAATCGGCTCCCAACACTTCATCACTCACTGCCCTCACACTATCATTCATTTCATTTCATTTATTGGACTTGTATGCCATGTATTCACAGCCAGAAAAATAACACTGTGGGAAAGGACCTCATCTCAGTTTTAGGGAACAAGCAAAATGGGGAGGATTTGAGGAACTCACAAAGTACAAATGTTCCTGTGACCACTGCCTGGAAGCCACAATTTTCTGGATCAGGAAGCTCACACCAATACAGAGCATCAACTAGTGTGACACCAGCAATTCAAAGAATGATGCTGTGAGAATTCTTCTAGTGCTACCAGTGAACTTTGAATTCACTAACACATAAAAACAAAAGTACTGTGTCATGTTAAAGACTAACAGAGATCTGCTCCAGTGTGAGCTTTTTGGATTACAGTTCACAAAGCTGGGTGTGCCACCTGAGTCTAGCAAAGTGGATCGTAATCCACATAGGCTCACCCAGCAAATAAATGTTAGTCTTTAAGTTCCACAAGACTCTTCTCGTGATTTGTTTTATATGTAAAATATTAAATACCTGAAAGATGCTCCATAAAGTCTGTGCATATTCATTATGAGCACCAAGAAACGAGAAGCAATGTTTTTGTTTATCATTATTACCTCTACGCAGACCCAGGGTGTTTTTCAACATATCAGTGTTGGAAAGAAGTTAATTGGTACAACTACCTAAGAGCTTATATCATAAACTCTATTTTCAAATACAATCTTTAACTATCAGATAATGGGGGGAAATAGAAGATGGGGGCAGGTGTGTGTGTGTCATGTTTTACTTCATCATGCTATGCTTGTGAATACACTCACCCCCACCCCCAAAAAGGTTTAAAATATATAGTTATGAAGAAGAATTTAATGTTTAGACTACTAGTACAAAACTGAAGAATTATTTCAGAGTCTGTTGGTCTTAATAGCTGGGTTTTTTTTGGGGGGGGGAGGGTTGGAATAGTAGCTGTGTTAGTCTATGTTTCAGGAACATCAGAGAATAAACAAAACAAAAATGCGGTAGCACTTTAAAGACTGTTATATTTCAATGTGAGCTTTTGTGGATCACGTCCATTGTATGAAGCCACATTGATTTGTATGCTTATCTATTATGCTATCCAATCACTCTGTACCTCTGTACCTGATATGTATAAACTGATGCCATGAAGCCTCACTCCCATGTCTGATGAAGTGGACTTGTTCCACGAAAGCTCACATTGAAATATAACAGTTAGTTTTTAAGGTGCTACAGCATTTTTGTTTTGTTTATTCTCTGATATGTTGGTCTTAAATGTGTCACAAGACTCTCCTCCCTCCTCTATTTTGTCCATTTCTTTCTTTCTGCTATGCTGAAACAGCATTATTTTATTTTGCAAAACTTCTACAGGTACTTTATACTATTTGCATAAGATGCAGAAGGATCAGGGTATTTCAAGACTCTGACAAACTGTATCTTGACTATTTAGCACCACCCTTGCCATCTATAAATAACCACTTCTGCTAAAGTTTAGTAGGACCACAGTAAAAATCAACCAGGCTGCAATTAAAACACTGAATTAAATATATTGACAAGATGTAGTCATGCCTTCCTTGATGAGATTTATGCCATGTGGTTCTTAAGAATAATGGAGTTACTAATAGTACCAATGTCACATTGCTTCGGAGGAGAATTAAGAACTCAATCAGGGTTGTAGGTGTCTCTAAGTATTTACTTTGCCCGAGGATGGGATCTAAGTAAATATCTAGTGAGAAAAAGAAAAGAGCTGTGAGTTTGCTGTAGAAAAAGAAAAAAATCGATCAGTGTCCAGAAGCAAGCATGCTAAATCAAGCAAAATTAACAAGTACTACACAGGCAGCAGTTTGCTTTTGCTTGTTGGAATGGGTAACTGTAGGGGGAAATGAAGAAAATTAGAGCTAGGCACAGTGAATAGCATTTCCTCATTATCCCTGGACTTGATCTAATGCTGTACTTAAGAAATGACATTTCTCCCACTTCTTAAGCTTTCTATCCTTACTAACACGCTGAATTAGTTCTGTTGTATCTTTGTCCCTTTTCTTTTTATTCAATTTGCTTAACAGAATAATAGCCTAAACCTACATTAGTGGTAGTTCAGAAGAGAGCAAACACAGAGAAAGCCTATAAGTTATGATACCACCACATTCCTGCACAAATTTGACACATCTATTTATTTATGGCAATTTGCTTAAAGTGTCATCTATAGTGGATTTTGGGCTACATGTTACTGAAAAGCACTTTATGTTGGGTTTTTCTTTATATTTTGAGCATCTTACTCAAACCAACCACACACAGTATGCACTTTTGTATATGTGTGGCAGGAAATACAATTCATGCCATCACTCATGGGGTTTAGCATGTTGGTACAGGGTTTCAGATCTCACTGTCTAAAATATTGCCATACAGTTGCTGTGGGTTTGCACAGTAACATTTTGACTGAATCTAACATTTATTTAATGTTTTCCTGAACCCACCGCATATACAATACAATTGTGCATGTATCTACTTGAATACACAAAGTCTATGTCATGCTGATAGAAACGGCAGCCATGTGGATTTTATGAACGGCAGCAGAGGATGTGAAAGGCTCCTGTTTTGCGTTCCAGCCTTTCTCCCTCTTTCCACCTTGCTAATCCTACGGGAAGCAAAAACAGAGTAATGCATTTCACATCCTCTTCTTGCCGCATGCATGCACACATACACACCACCCACTCAGTGGTCCCACAATGCAGTTGCCCTATCTGACCACCACATATACAAATGCAATTCTATACATGCCTACCATGAGATGCAAAATACCCCTACAAAATTCAATTGGAAGGCGTCTCAAGTAGGCAGGTTTCATCCTTAGATACAGAAAGAAGAGGAGGGGCAAGGAGGGAGAGATTCTTTCTAGTGGGTGTGTTCTGTTGCCATGCTGGAAAAGAATACCTGGCGGCATCTCGCCCTTGCTCTTTCCAGGTACAATCTGTTTCTCCTTCCTCTGCCCTTTATTGACCAAGATGCTAGAAACACAAGATATTTCCAGCTAGGACTTCTCTGTGTGCCCTATAGGTGCATCTCCCCTACCGTGCTTGCCGATGCATGTCTTTACAGAAGTGCACACATGTGTGAACACACACACCTGCTTTGCAGAGCCTTCATTTAAAAAAAAAAAACCTCCATCCTGCAGAAGTCCAAAGCACACCAGCAGGTGATAAGGAGAGGAGGAAGATGAATCTAAACCAGCTGGCAGAGTGACTGCAGCCAACCCCCTATTCCTTCCTTATGGTAAATGCAGCATGCATGGGTGTGCATAGCAATCCAAGGGGGACCGGTGTGCAGACTTTGCAGCTGATGGAGGGTCTGCAGGGGACCCTCCATCAGCTGCAAAGTCTGCACGCGGTTGCCCTTGGATTACTATGCACGCCCATGCGAGCGTGCTGTTTCCCTAGACAACCAGTATCAGCATCAGTATAAGAATCAATGTCAGTATCCTCATCCTCACCATCATGGTTTCTACGATTGCCCTTAAAACAAACACACACACACACACACACACACACACACACACACACACACAGAGGCCCCCATGGCTAGCTTCCTTCCCTCCCCTCGACTACAGAAGAGGGAAATACAAACCCTGTCTCCAGCTATCCATCATCCCGGCTGCGGCGCTGTCACAGGACCGACCTGCCAAAGGAAGCCGCAAGGCAAGAGCTTCTCTGAAGCCTCAACCCGGTCCGCGCACCCCCCCCCCCCCGCGCACCGCTCGGGTCTCTCGTACCTCCTGGGCAGCAACAGGTCCCGAGGTCGCCAGGGGAAAGCGCCCCCCCCCCGCCCACCCCGCAGCAGGAACAGCAGCCTGGAGTTCCTGGGAAGTTCCCACCCTGGACAGCCGCACACAGACAGGTAGCCCCGAGAGAGAGAGAGAGGGAGGGAGGGAGGGAGAGAGGGAGGGAAGGAAGGAAGGAAGGAAGGAGAGGAAGTGGGTGTGTTTGCGGAGAGAGAGAGAGCGAGAGAGCGATGCGTGCGGCGAAAAAGGCGGCGGGGAGGGAGGCAGACTTCGGAGTCAGTCGAGAGAGCCGGCGGATCGTCTCTAAACGGAACCCACCCGAGCATTGCGAAACATCCATAGTCGGCGCCTATTGGATCGCGTTCCCTCCTCCTCTGAGCATCCAAGAAAGGATATTCTCTCCCCCACCCCACCCCACCCCACCCCCACCCCCGATGATCCCAATTTCCCAGGAGAGGATCGTCGGGACAAGCGGCGTCCGCTTCTTCTCTCCAAGATCATCAACCAGACATTCCCGGGTCTTTCCAGCTGCAGCGAGAGAAGTGCCCCCATCCCTCCCAGGCACACACAGACCCAACACCGCACAAACACACCCCTGCAAATGGTGGGCGCACAGCAGCTTGGGGGGGGGGGTGCCTTTGTGATCGCTACCTAGTCTCAGAGCAGTCTGTCCGTCCCGCCATCCATCTGTCCATCCATCCATCCGTCCCGCCATCCATCTGTCCATCCATCCATCCGTCCCGCCCCCTTGGTTCAATCTCGCGGTGGCTCAGTGGTTAAGGGACAGCGGTGGCTTAGGGGTTATAAAACGCCGAACTCGGCCGGCTCTCTGGCAGTTCCGAGACCCGAGCGCTGCGCGACGGAGTGAGCTTCCGACCCGGCGCCGTCTGTCCCAACCCAGCCGCTGGAAAGCGAGAAATGGCGAAGCAGAGACACAGAGCCCGTTTCGGCGGGAAAGGCAAAGAGCGTCCCGCGCGCGCTCCGGTGTCAGTCTCGTCATGCCTGCCCCATGTCCACGGAAAGAAAGGTCTGCAGACTTTTTGCAGAGGCAGGCAAGCGCTGCCTCTTTGGCTGCAAACGGAGATGAGCACTGGAACCCCAGAGTCGGATACGACTGGTTTCCTTCCGAGCAAGGGAGACCCTCTCTCTCGCCTGCTCTGCCTGCAAGGTGTGCCGGCCCCGGAGGGCGAGGGAATGACCCACCCGGGGGCAAGAGGAGACAGGCAGAGAGAGAGAGAGAGAGCCGGAGAAGGAAACGCACTGGGCCCGGGCGCGCAGGCAAGCACGCCCGCACCGATGATCCCACCCACCCATGGACTCTTCTGCAAGGGCGGCCGATGCTCCTGCCGGCGGGATCTACCTCGCCACGAAGCCGGCCGGCCGGCCGCGAGGACACCCGGGGGCCGGGCTCTCTCTCGCTCTCCCCATACCTTACCTGCCTGCCACCTACCTGCAGAGAGACGCGCGCCCTCCTCCTCCGTCGCTCCCCGGCGGCAGGCTCTGGGCAGCAGCAGGCGGCGAGCGCTCTTCCTCCTCCTCCTCCTCGCCGCCTTGCCTTTCTCCCCTCCTCCTCCTCCTCCTCCTCCCGCCTTGACCATATCTGGAAAGCCCCAGCGGTGCCCGCGCTAGTCAGTGGCAACGAAGCGAGCGGCGCCCCCTTGGAAGGAAGGAGTCGCAGGCAGGCAGGCAGGCAGGCAGGCAGGCAGGCTCAGGCAGGCGGACGCGCGCACCCAAGGAAGGAGAGAAGGGGGGGGGGGGCTGGAGGAAGAGGCCGCCTGCGGGAGGATGGGAGGCAAAGAGCGGCGGCCAAGGGCAGCCCTTCCGAGCGGCGGCTTCCCCCCCCCTAGAGCGCTTTTTCGGCCGACTCCGTCCCGACTCCCTCCCGTTTCCCCGCGCTTTGGCCGCCTACTAGAGCAATAGGAACACGGCGCCCTTCTGCTGCTCTCGCTTCGCCCTCGCCCGACAGCAGCGCCGCCTCATGTATGTTGCCCTGGCCGGCGGAAAGGACGCGAGAGCGGGCGGAGGAGGGTCGCCCCAGCTCGGCCGCCCGCCTTGGCCTTTCCCAAGTGTCTCCAATTCGGTTTCAACTCGAGCCCGTCGCCACTTTTCAACCCGGAGGAAGGGGGGTGGCGGCTCCGGCTGCTTCTGAGGGAAATATTTTCCCGCGGACCCCCAACCACCTCAACGAGCAGCCAACTCCCCTCGGCGCCCCCCCCCCACCCACCCCAATTTCTTATACTATATTTCTATACCGCCCTTTTGGGTGGTATCCCACTCTGGACGGTGAACAAACATAAATAAATAACAAACAAACTGACAAATACGTCAAAAACTGAACTAAAATAAAGTAATTGGCGTCTGAGGGCATAAGAACTCAACATTGACTGACAATTTATCGGTAATATAAATTACATTTACCGTATACAGTAAAACCTCGACTTACAAATGCCTCGAGTTACATAAAAGTCCAACTTACACATTTTCCTACGGGTTTGCTTCAAGTTACATAAAGATTCCTTTTCCTACGGGTTTGCTTCGAGTTACATAAAGATTCCTTTTCCTACGGGTTTGCTTCGAGTTACATAAAGATTCCTTTTCCTACGGGTTTGCTTCGAGTTAAATAAAGATTCCTTTTCCTACGGGTTTGCTTTGAGTTACATAAAGATTCCTTTTCCTACGGGTTTGCTTCGAGTTACATAAAGATTCCTTTTCCTACGGGTTTGCTTCGAGTTACATAAAGATTCCTTTTCCTACGGGTTTGCTTCAAGTTACATAAAGATTTCTTTTCCTACGGGGTTTGCTTCGAGTTACATAAAGATTCCTTTTCCTACGGGTTTGCTTCGAGTTACATAAAGATTCCTTTTCCTACGGGTTTGCTTCGAGTTACATAAAGATTCTTTTTCCTACGGGTTTGCTTCGAGTTACATATTCTTTTTCCTACGGGTTTGCTTCGAGTTACATAAAGATTCTTTTTCCTGCGGGTTTGCTTCGAGTTACATAAAGATTCTTTTTCCTACGGGTTTGCTTCGAGTTACATAAAGATTCTTTTTCCTACGGGTTTGCTTCGAGTTACATAAAGATTCTTTTTCCTACGGGTTTGCTTCGAGTTACATAAAGATTCTTTTTCCTACGGGTTTGCTTCGAGTTACTTAAAATTTTTATTTTTCCTATTGGTTTGGTTCGAGTTACGTAAAAAAACTGATTTAAGCAAAAGCCTACAGAACAGACCTTTTTTTTTTGTATGTAGGGGTTTTACTGTATGTATATTCATTTATTTATTTATTTATTTATTTTAAACATTTCTATCCCACCCTCCTGGTGGGTACACCACTCAGGGCGGCTAACAACAAAAGGGGGAAGGGGAGAGGGAGAAAATACAATAGATTTTTTTAATAGTTGTACCGTAGGTAATAATTTTAAAAATGTGGAAGTACATGTTTTTCACAATAAATGTTTTTAAACTGTGTATTGATGTTTTTGTTTTTTATTTGAGTAAAAATTCAGCACAGGATTTTTGAATAGTTTTTATTTTATTTTATTGACATATGTTTTTGATTTGTGTAAAATTGTGATTTTGTGTTATTTGTTTTTACTTGTTTTTACTCTTGGGGCCTTTTGTGTGGGGCTGTTGTGTCTTTTTGAATTTTTTACTATTGTGGGCAGCAAGTGCTGCTGGTAGGGGTTATCTTGTATTTTGACTGTTTTTTCTCTCGTGGCCTCTGGGTGGAGCGTTTAAAAAAAAACGCAGCACAAACACAAAGCACAAACCCATAACTACAAGCCCCAGCGTCCTGCGCGCCATGAGTGCGCAGAACGCTGAGGAAGCCGGCGCGCAAAAAAAAAAAAACCACCGGGAGAGCAAGTCCGCCAAGTTGCGGGAACCAACCAAGTTGCCAAGTTGCCAAGTTGCCTGGGACTCTGGAGGCCAGCTGGAACAACTGCAGGCATCAGGACAGACTTCAACACCGGCGTCCTGAGCCCTCCCTCCCTCCTCCTCCCTATGACTTGGCCTTGAGCAGGGGTTTAAAGAGAGGCTATGCTGGAGGGGCTTCTCCATTGCCTGGGACTCTGGAGGCCAGCTGGAACAACTGCAGACATCAGGGCAGCCTCCAACACCGGCGTCCTGAGCCCTCCCTCCCTCCTCCTCCCTATGCCTTGAGTGGAGGAGGTGGGGAGTTGAAAGTTCTACGGCCCACTGGGGGCGATGGGGGGAGATATGGGCCAAAAGGGGGGAGGAGATGGTGGAGGGAGGGAGGGAGAGTTAGAAGGATTGAGGGACTAACTTGCCTGCCAGGGAATAGCAGCAGCAGTCTGTCTGGGGCTGGCTTGGAGGTCCATGGGGATAAAATTAAGGTGACGATTCGAGATGGCCTTGAAAAGCCGGCCCACTGCCGTCGCTACTGTGGGTGGAATGTCTCACCCCAGTTGAGGGCTCAAGGTAGATTTGGAAGAATGCCCCACCACTTCCATCACCGCTGGAGCCTTGCGGAGGGTGGGGGGGAGTGGGTGGGGCGGTTTTATATGGGGGTGGGAGGGAGGGAGGGAGAGACTGCCCGGCCAGCCGGGAAGGAGAGGCAGCATTCTGTCCAAGGCAATCAGGGAGGCTCCCGAGGCCAATATAGAGGTTGTGATGGGCATGGGGCGATATAGCGGGTACCGAGGGGCGGGCCGCACTCGGGGAATGCGGGGCAGATGCTTAGTATCTGTCCCTCGTTCCAGCCCCCCGGTTACACCTCTAGGTCCTGAGCAGCTGACCCAGGGTGACCCTGCCCTTAGGCTGCTGCTGATGAATGCCAGGTCGGTATGTAATAAGGCCCCCCTGATACAAGACTCCATTATGGGGGAGCGGGCCGACCTGGCATGTATCACTGAGACCTGGCTGAGACCAGAGGATGGGGTTCCTCTGCCAGAAATGTGTCCAGCTGGGTTCAGTATTTGGCACCAGCCTAGGGATGAGGGTAAGGGCGGTGGCGTTGCCATCATAGCCAGGGAGTCACTGGGAGTCACCAGGGCTACCGCTCCACAAATTCTGGGTTGTGAGGCCCTGCTTCTGCGTCTGGGCTCTAAGGGTCAGTTGGGAGTCTTACTCCTGTACCTGCCCCCTTGCAGGGTAAGGGACTCCCTGCCTGAGCTCCTCGAGGCCGTCTCAGCGTTGGCGTTGGAGTTCCCTAGACTGATGGTTCTGGGGGACTTCAATTTGCCTTCGCTGGGGACTGGCTCCGAGGTGGCTCAGGAGTTCATGGCTTCCATGGCAGCTATGGACCTGATTCAGGTAATTCAGGGCCCGACCAGGGGCAGTGGCCACACACCAGATTTAATCTTTTTGTCGGAGCAGTGGCAGAGTGATCTGAGACTACGGAAACTAGACATAACACCTGTGCCATGGTCAGATCATTATTTGGTGGCTCTAGACTTCCTGGGTGCGACGCTTCATCGTAGGGAGGCAGGGCCTATTAGAATGGCCCGCCCCCAGCAACTGATGGATCCTGATGGATTCCAGAGGGAACTGGGGGATTTCCCTCTGGATCGGCAACACGATTCGCCCGAGGCGCTGGTTGACCTGTGGAACAGGATGACAACAGCGGCCTTGGATGAAATCGCACCACTACGGCCTCTCAGAGCTCATGGAGCTAGGTCATCTCCGTGGTTCACAGATGAACTGCGGGAGCTCAAACGGGCAAAGAGACGCCTAGAGCGCCGCTGGGTGAAGACCCAGAGAGACTCCGATTGGACACTAGCTAGAGCCGCTATTAGGGCCTATCTAGTGGCGATGGAGGTGGTGAGGCGGCAATACTTCACCACCCTTATTGCCTCTGCTGATAATCGCCCAGCCACCCTGTTCCGGGTTACCAGGTCTCTCCTTGGTAGGGGGACCCCGGTGCCTGGTTGGCAGGGGTCGGCTGAGGACTTTGCTGACCATCTAGTGGAGAAAATCGATCGGATTCGCTCGGGGTTTAATCCTGGCGTGGATGGGGAGAGTCCGGAGGGAGCTGGAGCACAGTCTTGCCATACCATCTGGGACCGGTTTGATCCAGTTGCCCCTGATGAAGTGGACAGGCTCCTTGCAGCTGTGCGCGCCACTACCTGCCCATTGGACCCCTGTCCCACCTGGTTGGTGAAAGCCTCCAAGGCGGTGACAGGTGGCTGGGTTGGGGCTGTGATCAATGCATCATTGCGGGAGGGGGTGTTTCCTGCACCTTTAAAACATGCTTTGGTGCGCCCCCTCCTGAAGAAACCTTCCCTCGACCCAGCTGTCCTAACCAACTATAGGCCTGTCTCCAACCTCCCCTTTTTAGGGAAGGTGTTGGAGAAGGCAGTGGCGCGTCGGCTGCAGGGGGTACTGGATGAAGCGGATTACCTGGACCCCTTTCAGTCAGGATTCAGGCCTGGATATGGTACCGAGACGGCATTGGTCGCACTGATGGATGATCTCTGGCGGGAGCGGGACGGTGGTCACCCATCCGTCCTTGCTCTTCTTGACCTCTCAGCGGCTTTCGATACCGTTGACCACGGTATCCTTCTGGAACGGCTCCAAGGATTGGGAATCCAGGGCACTGTGTGGTCCTGGTTTTCCTCATTTCTGAGGGGTCGGACCCAGTCGGTGTGGTTGGAGAGTGAGAGGTCGAGTCCTAGGCCCCTCAAATGGGGGGTGCCTCAGGGCTCGGTGCTCTCTCCTCTCCTATTTAACATCTACATGAAGCTGCTGGGTGAGATCATTCGTTCCCATGGGGTGCGGTACCATCAGTACGCGGATGACACTCAGTTGTACATCTCGGCCCATGGGGACCCCAGTGATGCCATCAAAGTCCTTTCCAGGTGCCTGGAAGCTGTTGGGGTCTGGATGGGGGCTAACGGGCTACAACTGAATCCCAGCAAGACTGAGTGGCTATGGATAAGGGGTCCTGCGTTAACCCGGGAGCTACCATCTTTGGTTCTGGATGGGGCTATTTTGCCCCAGACAGACCCGGTGCGCAACTTGGGGGTCCTCCTGGATTCGCGGCTACTGCTAGAAGAACAGGTGGCGGCTGTGACCAGGAGGGCTTTCGCCCAACTTCGGGTGATTCGCCAGTTGCGCCCACTCCTGGACCGGGACTCCTTGCTCATGGTCACTCACGCTCTGGTCACCTCCAGACTAGATTATTGCAATGCGCTCTACATGGGGCTGCCCTTGACGACCATTCGGAGGCTACAGCTGGTCCAGAATGCAGCAGCCAGGGTGGTGATGGGGTGTGGGCGTTATGCCCATGCTTTGCCACTGCTCCGGGAGCTGCACTGGTTGCCAGTTTGTCTCCGGGTGCAATTCAAGGTGCTGGTTTTGACCTTTAAAGCCCTATATGGTAGTGGGCCGGGTTACCTAAGAGACCGCATCGCCCTGAGGACGTCTGTCTGTCCAACCAGAGCGGACCGGAAGGGCTCTCTAATTGTTCCATCAGCCAGAGGGGCTCGCCTCTCTGGCACAAGGAAGAGAGCCTTCTCCGTGTCTGCGCCGGCCCTCTGGAACCTCCTGCCAACAGAGCTACGTCTCCGGACGGAATTGCTGCCTTTCAGAAAAGAACTTAAAACCTGGCTGGCGGGTCAAGTGTGGGGTGCAGGTGGAAGGGTAACCTCCATTGGGTGGTTGGTGTAGAAGAACTCTTCCCCATGGTGCCTTTGGATCCTGCAGCCCTTGTTTTTAGGGGGTGGGTAGTTTTAACTGTTTTTAACATGTGTTTTTTAATTTTTATTGTGAACCGCCCTGAGTTGGCTTTGGCCGAGTGAGCGGTATATAAATGTGACAATTAAATTAAAATTAAATTAAATTAAAAACCAAAGCCCCCCTACCCAACGGCGCCTAAAGCTCCCGATCGGAGTTTCCCCTTTAATATCACTGGGTGGGGGGGTTGTGCTCTCCCTCTCTACTGGCTCCCCTGGGGTTGGGAGGGTTGGGGGGACAAAAGGAGTCTGTCTCCCCAACCCTCCTGACCCCAGGGGACCTGGCAAAGAGGGGATTCCCCTCCTCAAACACACACACACCCCATATTAAAGAGAAGAAACCAAGCGGTTACTTCTCTTTAAAAACGGAGTTTTTTTGGGGGAATCCCCCTCTCCGATAGCTCTCCTGGGTCCGGAAGGGTTGGGGAGACAGACCCCTTTTGTCCACCCAACCCTCCCAAACCCAAGGAAACCAGAGAGAAGGGAACACAACCCGCCCCGCCCCCCCCCCCACACACACACTGATATTAAAAGGGAAACCACAATTGAGATTTCCCTTTTAATATCAGAGGGTGGCCTGGATTCGATCCCCTCTCCTGGGTCCCATGAGTCTGGAAGGTTTGGGGGGACAAAAGGGGTCTGTCCCCCCAAGCCTTCCAGAGCCAGGGGAGACGGCAGAGAGGGGATCCCCCCCCCGTAGGACACCAAAAAACACAAAAACAAACAATCAAAAACGCGGCCCACCCAGCAAAGCCAGGCTGCGGGAAAGAAACCTCCCCATGCCGCATGGCTTCCCGCGGCCCAGCCAGCAAGGCAAGGCCGCGGGAAGGAAAATCCCCTGCCCCATGGCTTCCCCCGGCCCACCCAGCAAAGCCAGGCAACGGGAAGGAAAAAACCCCCACGCCGCATGGTTTCCCGAGGCCTAGCCAGCAAGGCAAGGCCGCGGGAAGGAAACCCACCGTGGTCCATGGCTTCCCGCGGCCAAGCCAGCAAAGCCAGGCCGCGGGAAGGAACACCCCCCCCCATAATGCCCCCTGGTGCTGGCCTTGCCCCGGCCCAGCCAGTAAGCCCAGGCCGGGGGAAGGAAAAAAACCCTGGCGGTCAGGTCCCGCAAAAAACAAACAAAAACATTCAAACACAAACCAAACCCCCAAAAGAAATTAAACCAGCCAACTTACCAGCAGACATCCTTCCTCCACGACGGCCGGAACTGAAATGAGGAAAGAAAGAGACTACTTACCGGAAGAAGCACCACCCAGAGGCCAGTAGAGAAAAAAACAGTCAAAGTAAAAGAAATACTCAACAGCCCCACCCAGAGGCCACAAGAGAAAAAACAGTCAAAAACATAACATTGCATAACACATTCACACAAATAACAAACAAATCACACAATAATAAAATAAAAACATTTCTAAAATATTGTGTAGTTTTCACTAAAAAAAACACCCAAAACATCTAAAGTTTAAAAACATTGAATGTAAAAAAAGTACACAAACAAACAAAAATAACACCGCGGGAAGCCATTGGGAATGAATATGTTGACAACAGTCTGAAAATTAAGGAAAACCTAACAGTTATTTAAACCTTTTGAACGCATTGTCTGCTTAACTGTTGTTGTCTCTTAAATTATTGTCTTACTCCATTTTGGACCATAGCATGTTGCTGTATTGGGCTTTCATGCTTATATTGTAGGGGGAAAGCAATGCCCTCTTGGCCAGTTTATTAGTTAGACCAGGGGAATGTTTCTCTCTCCATATGCAAGCAACACCTAGAGGCCGTCTATTAAATATGCAGACCATTGAGATTAAAAAGCTGTGAGAAGGCTTATCACCCAGATGTCACTTGGAGGACCCTGAATAGCTCAAGGGTCAGAGTGCATAAATGTAAGACCAACATGCTCAAGTGGCTGCTGGTAGACAACAACATGCTGTGTGAACATGGAGAGAAACTGAATCCAGTTCATTTGGTGGTCTGCTGATTTTTACCAAAAAATAAAATAAAAAATATACTGAATATGATTTAATTTTGACCAATGACAAAGCCGAGAAGGTGGTTTCATTTTGGCAGTTTAAAGTTTGATCTGGACACAAAAGAAGACCAAATGAACAAACTGTATGAACGTTAGTTGATTAAGGCAGCCATTAAATGTGCATGCATTTGTATACTGTATAGGTAATTGTTCTGAGGGAAAGAACACACCCATATTATAGCAAGCATCACTTTAAGGAATTATATTCTGTACTAGAAGAAACGGGACTGCCACTTATAAAGAGGGTACATGCCATGTACTGATACAATCATAGATACAGCTATCACTTGCCTTATTATTCATGACAAGTCTTCAATAGAATATTTTATTTGACTAATCAATTAAATATTGGGGCCCTTACGACAATTGCAGGATAGTTCAGTGAGTTAAGTATCTGGCTGCAGAAACAGAGGTTGGAAGTTTGATGCCCTACTATGCCTCCCAGGACAAGAGCCATCCCGCACAGTCATGGGCAAGTTGCACAGTCCTAGGGCACCCCCTAGAAGAAGGGATGTTAAGCCACCTTTGAGTACTATTTACCTAGAAAACACTGGAAAGGTCTGCCATAACTCAGAATTGACTTGATTGCACATAATGATGATAATTATGACAATCCAGGGACTGCGGTGGCTCAAGTGGTTAAGATGCTGAACTCGCTGACTGGAAGGTCAGATTATTTATTTATTTGAATTTGTATGCCACCCCCTCACCTTGGGGCGACTCTGGGCAGCTCACATCAGACATAAAAACATCCATAAAAAGGAAATAAAGTTTTTATATGAATTTGATTAAACAGAAAACCAACAGCTTAAAAATTTGGTGGGGTGGGGGTTTGTTAACTATGAACAAAAACATTACTATCACATTTACCCAAATGGTTACTGGTAAAGGTTCAGAAATAACAGAAACTTGTGGAGGGGGAGGGCTTTGGGGGGAGCTTTAAAACTCATTTCCTTCCAAATATAAATCCTACTGGTTGGGAGTCCAGTAACTCAAGATGAAGCCCTGAGCCTTCTTGAATACCTTCAATATTCATCCTGACCCAGCTTTAGGCATGCACCATAAAGATCATCTAGCATTCTCTTTTGGTATGACTTTTTGCCTTGCAAATATGAGATTCCAGCAGCATATGGAATAATTAGTCAGCCTTTCAACTTCAAATTCTCAGAAGCCCTCATCAGCAGGACTGCTGGCTTGGGCTTTTGGTAATTGAAGTCCAAGAACAGCTGGAATGCCATGGTTCACCATCATGGATCTAGGATTTACGGTGACTCTAACAGGACTTCAAGGAATGTGGATATTTAAGGGATAGGTGCACAGTCCCAGGAGGCCCCAAGAAGAAGAAAATGGCAAACCACTCCTAAATACTCTGCATCTAGGAAAACTCTTTAAAAGGGTTGCCATGTCCAAAAGCACTTAGAACTTGGTTGGTAACCTTCATTAATTTCATAAACATACTTATATATTGTTCATCTAGTGAGTTTGATTCCCGGGTGGTGGAGTGAGCTCCCGTCTCTGTCCCAGTTCCTGCCAACCTAGCAGTTCAAAAGCAAGAAATTGCAAATAGATAAATAGGGACCACTTCAGTGGGAAGGTAAACAGCATTATGCACACTCTGGTGTTGAGGCATGCCTGCCACATGTCCATGCAAACATCTGCACACACAGACAGTGCTGGCTCTTTGGTTATAAACAGAGATGAGCACTGAACAATAGAGTCGGATATGACTGGCTTTCAAGCAAGGATGACCTATACCTTTACCTTTTTAAAGTGCACACAATTGGGTGAGACAGACACACCTTATGTGTTTGCACACCCACAAATAATATACACAAACATGTGACTGAAGCAGAGATTCTACACATCACCTTTTCCTTATGAATTATGAGTAATCAGATAGAACACATACAAATACAACTCATAGCTGAACATACACGTTGAGTGTCTGTTTCCTTTCATTGCATTCCAATCACCTATCTCACTTATTTTCTACTACTATCACATCATGGAGAAAGTGGCGTAACACCTCAATATGATAGAAGTTTCTGGAATATCACTACACTATTTCATTCTTAGATCATGCTGGGTTCATTTAAGAGCAAGAATATTACATACACTTACTTGAGAGTAAGTCTCCTTGAATTTTCAGGTTATGATCACGCTGCAAATCATACAAACCACAGTCACGCAGTGCTGTTCAACACATTTCCAATGCACAACTGAGCTAGGAGTGTAGATTTAACAGTTATCAGTAGGGATGGTTCCTCCTTTCTCTCCCCCCTCCCTCCTCTTTTTCCACTTTGCAATGTCTGGAATTGTACATTCAACCACTGGTAATTTCTAATACTGTACCATGCTTTTTCATCATTTTGAACGTAATGACCCTGGATTCCTGCATAAAGACCTTTGTAAGCAAGCATGTATACTGGCCAGGTTATGTATAGCACATAATTGGACATCTCCAAAGCAACCAGCTAAACAGCCGTGGATTGATAACATCTCAGACACTATAATCATGTAAAACCTACTCAACAAGTGTAGTAAGCAAGGAATCTTAACCTTTAGAAAGATATTATGCCACTAAAATTTCCATTGGGTAGCTCTATGGGAAGTCTTTCTGATCAAATTTCTATCAAAGTAAAAAACGGCTGGCTTTAATCATTGAGTTTATTTATTTAATACTCTTGCCAAATTGATATATGCTTTTCTTTTATGTTACCTCAAAGTATGATGTGCCTGCAAAAATATAATTCTGTATATTTTTGAAAGTTAAAGCTGACAAAGCAGTCTCTTTGAACTTATTCCATGAAGATGGACTATTGCAATATTGTTGTGATTATGGAGAGAAAAAATGCAGCCAAGGCAATTTCAATGACTCTTCATAGACGGCAGAAGAAACTTGAGCCAAACTCTAGATCCATGGTTCCCAACATTGGGCACATGCCCCATAGGGGGGCAGTTTAATATTTTTTTTGGGGGGGGGCAATCCAAGAATGAATGTGAATAGGAGTTCACTTTTTGAATAATAAGAATTATATGTCACAGGGGGTGGGACATCAGGATTGTAGAGATGCTTAGGTGGGGCAGGGCCAAAAAAGGTTGGGAATCATTGCTCTAGATTTTATGTGGGTGTATATGAACATGTGTATGCATGGATGGATGTGACTGCAGTGACTTAGTGGTAAAGACACTGAACTTAAAGACTGGAAGGTCTGCAAGTCAGCAGTTCGAGACCCAAGTGCTGCACAACAGAATGAGCTCCCATCTCTATCTCTACCCAGCTCCTGCCAACTTAGCAGTTCAAAAGCAAGAAATTGCAAGTAGATAAATAGGTATCACTTCAGTGGGAAAGGTAGCAGCATTCTGTGCACTGGCGTCTACTCATGCCTGCTACATGACCACAGAAACATCTGCAGATGCAGACAGTGCTGGCTCTTTGGCTGTAAACGGAGATGAGCACCACACTCTAGAGTCAGATACGACTGACTTTCAAGCAAGGGAAGCCTTTATCTATGCATAGATGGATTATCATTGGCAAGAATTCACTGCATCAATTAAATATATACATGGAAGTGTGGGGCAAATATTTTTTTTAATTACAATTCACAAAGTCCTCCACTCAGCATGACCATGTTTAGGGGTGATATACTATTCATGTACACTTCAGCACATATTTGGAATGCAGGGAGGGAGTAAATATACTAAACTAGCTGATTGCCCGTCCTTGGCCGAGGGTGTGTTTGTTGTACGTGTAGGTTTTCCGGCCCCTGATTCACCCCAACACATAGACTCTCTCTCTCTCTCTCTCTCTCATTCATTCAGGCACACACATCCACCAGTGACTGACCCGGAACCCACTGTCTCATGCATTTTCTTGCACACAGGCACACACTTCCTGTCTCTCACTCACACAGCAGTGATGTACAATGAAAGTGTCTCGTTCCTGGGCTATAGAAGCTTACATGGAATGGATTGTTCCATCCACATCTGTTTTATAGATGTAGGTTTTCTCAGGAATTCCAGGACCTTTCCCTATCAGTCATTCACTCTCAACCAATCACAGTCCAACATGCAAATCAGCTCTCTCCAACATTCTATTTCCAGGCCTTGCTGTTAAACCAATCACAATCCAACATGCAAATCAGTTCTTTCCAACATTCTATTACCAGGCCTTGTTGTTAAACTGCTGTTTTTTCTCCCAAGGCACCTTGGGAGTTGTAGTTCCAATCCCTTTCCCCATTTTGTGGGGCACAGGGCCCACATCTTGACCATCTCTCCCACACCAGGTAAGTATGTGCACAATTTGGACGGGGACAGTTAAGGGGTGTGGAAGCCTTTCCAGGACCCACACGGGGACATATCTCTTTTATAGGTATAGATATCATTGGCGAAATGAAGGTGGATGAGTGATGGGATAAGAATAGGATTTGGTAGGATAGGCATGGTCTGGGTACTGTTGTAGCTATGTTATGCTCCAACAGTACAGTACTAGAAAAATACAGAAAGGAGACATTAAAGAAACATCTTATTCTCAAAGAAAAATATGTGAAGACTGTTTTGGACAATAGTTAAAACAGCTGTTATATTTTTGTAAGGAAGAATAGGTAAAGGGTCAAGGTCACACTTGCTCAAAAGCCAGTTGTATCTGACTCTAGGGCTCAATGTTCATCTCTGATTATAGCCAAAGAGTTTGGTGTATGCAAACCAATACACGGGACACAGCCTCGGGCTGGGTTAACTCAGGTTTATTGCATCGTGGACAGAGGGAACATGAGGTAATGGCGGATCAATAGCTCTTTATATACAGCAGTAATACATTTGAACGTGGTGCCATGGTAGCCCATTGGCTACTGTCTGCGTGACGTCATTGCAGGTCACGCCCTTCTTGTCCAGGTGTAGGTAGTGGCGGGAAAACTTCCCGCGCTGTTGCCTTTGATGAGTTCGGACCAAGAGAGCTTGGACGCTCGCTGCTGCCAGCTGGTGGTCATTAGCTCGCGTCCTATTACAGGGCTTATATGATACAGCTGAAGGTTACATTGTTGCTATAGGCAAGGTTACATTGACTCAGATACATTGCAATCCATGTGTACAGTAAAACCATCAGAACACAACATCCCTCCCCCCTAGGACGAGACAAAGTCTCGAGCCCACCTTAACACACTCCCCCCCCCTTAGGAGACAAAGTCTCTCAGCCAAGATGGCTTATTTCGAACACGCTGGGGTCTCGGTGCGGGCTGCCTCTCCCCGGGTTTGCTACCTTCTCTTTGTCCCCTGGTCTCCTGTCCTGCAATATGAGAGGGAGACTCGTTAGTGACTTTCCGCGGCTCCGCGGCGCTGTTGGGAGGTGTGCTCTTTCTTAGAGAGGAACCGGGGGCACTGGGGGCTAACGAAAAACCCCTCTTCTCGCTTGGATGGGTGGGGGAACACTCCTGAAAACCCCCCCGGCTCGCTAAATCAAAATCAAAATCACTATCGGGGGCAGCGGTCGCGAACTCCTCTCCCCCTTCCCCGGCCCCTGCTAGAGCTGGCGTATCAAAAGGATATGAGTCGGGGCCGCTGCTTCTGCTTCCTTCCCCCCATGCTTGGGACTGTTGTCCACTGCTGTCTCCCCCTTGGGTTAAGCGGGTGGGGGAGAACCCTAACGCTGAATCCTGTTGCTGAGCTCCACTGACTGGCCCAATCACTCGGTGCCTCAGTTGATCTGCGTGCCTCCTCCAGAGGAGGCCGGCGTTCGTCTCGACCCGGTACGACACTGGTCCCGTCTGTTCTACAACCGTCCCTGGTACCCAGGCTGGCCCTGCGCTGGAATAGTTCCTGCAGTGAACAGGGTCACCGGCAGCGAAACCTTTCGAGACTGCCAACCCCACGTTTTTCCCTTTATCCTCGACTCTCGTTGGGTCTAGCCTGGACAGGAGCGTGGTCAGTTTTCGCCGCATCAAGAGCTCTGCCGGCGAGTAGCCGGACGCCAAAGGGGTCACCCTATACGCTAAGAGGAATTGGCACACTTGGTGATTCAGGTCCCCCGGGCCCATGCGCCGCAGCGCCTCCTTCGTTGTACGCACCAACCGTTCCACTTGGCCATTCGTGGCCGGGTGAAACGGTGCGGACGTGATATGCCGAATGGCGTTTGTCTCCATGAATGCCCCGAACTCAGCGGAGGTGAAACAACTAGCGTTATCGCTGACTAAAGTGTCGGGTAAACCGAACGTGGAAAAGACTCTCCGTAGCCGGCTAATTGTCGTGGCGGAGGACGTGCTTTTTACCGGGATAACCTCCAGCCACTTGGAGAACGCATCCACGACTAGGAGAAACATGGTTCCTCGGAATGGGCCAGCGAAATCTACGTGCACCCTGGACCATGGTCCCCGTGCTGTGTCCCATTCCCTATGTGGAAGACGGGCCGCCTCAGGGCGGGACCCCTGGCAAGCCTCGCAAGTGCCAACCATGTGCTCAATATCCGTGTCCAGCTGCGGCCACCAGAAGTAACTCCGGGCCAGCGCCTTTGAACGAACTATGCCCGGGTGGCTGACGTGCAGCAGTTCGAGCACCCTCGTCCGCAGGGGCGCAGGGACCACCACCCGTTGGCCCCACAGAAGGCACCCCCTCTCTAGGGACAACTCTAGCTTTTTCCTAAAGAATGGGTCGAACTCCGTACTCGGGGACGAACCCGGCCACCCCTTCTGCACCCATGAGCAAACCTTCGCCAGTGTCCTGTCCTTGCCAGTCGCCCTAGCAATGTCGGCTGGTACTATTGGGGGAGCGTCTAAAACCTCAATTAGCAACACCTGGCGGTCCTTTTCTGCTCTCGCCTTTTGGGCGTCCGACAATGGCAAAGGGGATCTCGAAAGCGCATCAGCATGGCTGATCTCCTTTCCGGGCCTGTACTCCAACTCATGTTGGTACGCGTTGAGGAAAATAGCCCATCGCAGCATTCTCGGGGACAGGATCTGCGGCGTGGGCTTGTGCGCCGTGAAAATCCCTAACAGCGGTTTGTGATCGGTCACGATTTTGAACGGGCGGCCATACAAAAAATCGTGAAATTTTTTGGTCCCCGATACGATTGCTAATGCTTCCCTGTCGGTTTGCGCGTAATTCCGCTCCGCTTGGGACAGGGACCTTGAGTAAAATGCTACCGGGGCCTCCCTTCCGTCCTCCAACACGTGGCAAAGCACCGCCCCCACCCCCACCGGGGATGCATCACAAACTAGGACCACAGGCCGTTTGGGGTCGAAATGCGTCAGGATTGCCTCAGATGTTAGGAGTTGCTTTAGCTCCTTGAACGCCCTCTCGTGCTCATCACCCCACATCCACGGCTCCTCCTTTTTCAGCAACCGATGGAGCGGTTCGGCCACGGACGCCTTCCGCGGGAGGAATGTATGGTAAAAATTTAGGAGCCCCAGGAAAGATTGCAGCTCGGTCTTGGATGTGGGGCGAGGGGCCTTTTTAATGGCTGCTACCTTGGATTTAGACGGCTTAATCCCCTCGGGTGTGATTCGGAACCCTAAAAACTCGACCTCTGTTTCGAAAAAAACACATTTATCCTTCCTCAATCTCAGCCCCGCTTTCTCGAACACGGTCAGTACCTTGTCCAACCTTTTCGCTAGTTCAGCCTCACTCCCCCCTGTTATCAACACGTCATCAAAATAAGGCAACACCCCCTCCAGGCCCTTTAGGAGGCGTTCCACGAGCGATTGAAAAAGACCGGGTGCCGAGTTCACGCCGAACTGTAACCGCGACACCTGGAACGCTCCCTTATGTGTAACTATCGTTTGTGCCGCGGCCGTGGCGGGGGTCACAGGAAGTTGCTGATAGGCTTGTGCCAAATCGAGCTTGGCGAAACACTTTCCCCCATTTAGCCTGGCCAAAAGGTGGCTTATCACTGGCACCGGGTATGCATTAGGGCGGATCGCCTTGTTAATTGTACACTTATAATCTGCGCAAATGCGCACCTCCCCGTTAGCCTTTAGAGCCGTTACAATTGGAGTTTCCCACTCCGCGGAATCAACAGGAATAAGAATCCCCTGGCCCACCAGTTTGTCCAATTCCGCCTCTATCTTGTCCTTGAGTGCAAACGGCACCCTGCGTGGTTTGAGTCTTATCGGGCGGACCTCCGGGTCTATGTCGAAAGCTACAGGGGGTCCCTTGAACTTTCCGAGTCCTTTCTCAAAAACGGCGGGATGCGCATCGCAAACCGCTTGTATTGGGTCCCCCCCCACGGTATGCACCCCCCCTATGAACAACCCTAAGGGCTGAAACCACTGTGTTCCCAGGAGGCTACAGCTTCCCCCTTTCAGGACAACTAGGGGCAGTTCCGCAGAATGTCTCTTAAAAGTGACCCGAAACTTCCCAACCCCCAATACCGGAATGTTGTTTCCCTGTACGTCCCGTAGTGTGGACCTCAACGCTTTAAGCTTTGGCCGCACGTGGGGGTCGATTTTCAGGAACTCTTTCTGGGGAATTATGGAAAAGGAGGACCCCGAGTCAATTTCCATCTTAATAGGGGCCCCTTGTACTAATACCTCAACGAAGTAATGGGACTGTCCCGCGGACACGCTGAACACTGAGGCGTCGTCCTCGCTGCTGTCCGAGACGCGGCCCACGCCGTCCTGCTTCCTCGTGGTCTGGGCGCCATCTTTGGGCCTTGCTGGACGGTCCGGCCTGGCCGCGCGGTCTTGTGATTGCCTCCGGCCCTCTTTCCGCTTTCTGCACGCCTTGGCGATGTGCCCCCGACGGCCGCAGGTGTAACACTCGGCCTTCCTGAACGGGCATCTCGCGCGCTCGTGGGCCGCTCCGCAACCCTCGCAGCGTCGACCGCCCTTCCGGACCTTCTGGACCTCCTCGCCGTCGCTGCCTTCCGTAGACGACTTTGAGGCCCGCCGAGTCGCGTGCACCGACTGTCCGGCCTTCCCGTGCACCGAACTTTCCGCCTTGCCGGCTTTAGGACGCCACTCACGCCACTGATGCATCTCGTCCACTCCGGCATTCGTGGACTCTGCGGCTTCCGCGGCCTCTATGACTTCGGCCAGCGTGGGTGGCGGCTCCTTATTCATCAAGCTGCGCTGCACCTCCTTGTCTTTCAGGCCACATAACACGCCGTCCCTGAGGACCATCTCCAGGATGTCGCCCCATTTACAGGGGGCGGCGGCTATCCTCATGGCGGCCACGAATGCCTCAACCGACTCGTCTGGCGCTTGGACTCGCCTCCAAAACGCGCTCCGAGCGGGAAACATTGCCCTCGAGGGGCAGAACCGCTCTCGCAGCAGCTTCATGATGTCGCTCGCCTTAAAGTCGCTCACCTTCTTCGGAGCGATTATGCCCACCAGCGTCCGCTTGGTTTCCATCCCGAGCATTCTGGTGAGGATGGCCCTCTTCCTCTCCTCGTCGTCTTGTTTGACTCTGAGTTCCACCAGTGCCGCCTGGAAGTCCATCTCAAGCAGCTCCCAGTCTTGCGGTTTGGTGATGTTGAACCCGCTTTGTGCCCTGGCTGTTCCGTGGGGATCCATAATCCCATCCTCGTCGCCAATTTGGTGTATGCAAACCAATACACGGGACACAGCCTCGGGCTGGGTTAACTCAGGTTTATTGCATCGTGGACAGAGGGAACATGAGGTAATGGCGGATCAATAGCTCTTTATATACAGCAGTAATACATTTGAACGTGGTGCCATGGTAGCCCATTGGCTACTGTCTGCGTGACGTCATTGCAGGTCACGCCCTTCTTGTCCAGGTGTAGGTAGTGGCGGGAAAACTTCCCGCGCTGTTGCCTTTGATGAGTTCGGACCAAGAGAGCTTGGACGCTCGCTGCTGCCAGCTGGTGGTCATTAGCTCGCGTCCTATTACAGGGCTTATATGATACAGCTGAAGGTTACATTGTTGCTATAGGCAAGGTTACATTGACTCAGATACATTGCAATCCATGTGTACAGTAAAACCATCAGAACACAACAAAGAGCCAGTACTGTCTGGGTCTGCAGATGACTAAACACTGTTTACCTTCCCACCGAAGTGGTATTTATTTATCTACTTGCAATTTCTTGGTTTCGAACTGCTAGGTTGGCAGGAGGTGGGACAGAGACAGGAACTCACTTCATTGTGTTGCACTTGGGTGTCAGACTGCTGACCTTCCAGTCATCAAGTTCAGCATCTTAACCACCGCAGTCTCTTGTAAGGAATAATGCTGTTTTTCTATTCTGTTTGCAAAAGCCAGGAAGGGGGCAATTTGGCACAGGGGGCTCTAAACATATGCATTTGCTTGTTCTTGCTGATTCAAACACAAGAAACTGTTGAGAAGTAAGGATGAAGCAGTTCAAGTTTCAGTCTTCTCCCTACATGGGTGCAGGCTTGTTCCAGCTTGCGGGGTGCGGGGCAGGCTCAGAGAGGGAAGATTAAAGGAAGAACACTCCTTGCTGTTTTGAGTGTTATGCAAAAAGTTAGAGAGCAGGTCAGAGTTTCATTTGACTGGGAGATAGCACAAGGACAGAATCCAAGAGTACAAATCCAAGAGACAAGAGAGAAAACAGGTTAAAGTTGCAAACGTTGACACACTTACCTGAAATTAAGTACCTGTGGAATCAATAAGGCATGATTTCCAAGTAAATACTCCTAAGACTGGTTTTACGGTAAAACAGGATTTATGTACCCTATTTTTTTTATAAAAAACACACGCACACAGAGAGAACTCTTCAAACCTCTAATCCCACAATAGACTTACATTTTTTTGGCCTCTATCTAGATTTGATCTTCCCCCTTTTGCCTCCTTATACTCACACTGCAGAATGAACTCACCAAAAAGTGCCTTCATTCTGGCAGTTCCACATCTGGCCTAGACACGGAGGAAGAAGAAGAACTGCTGCCTCGCTGCTTGAGTGTTTCCATGTCACCAGGAATTCATCTGATGCCATGCCCAGTTTTCTGTAGCCTGATTCATCAAGGTGAGACCATTTTTAAAATTACTGGTTTGGTTTCTCAACCCACCAAAATTAAGAATGAGATTTAGCTGGTTATCACATTAAGAACTGGCCTTCCATTTATTTAGTTCCCCATCCCTCTCTTTCCTGTGGAATTCTTTTCTTGGCACATATCTATGTTCCTTTATTAAAATACCCTGAAAATAGGGCAGGTATCCCAAATAGATCACTATGATTCTCTCCAGGTTTTGTGTTCTGTAACTGAAATAGAATGACACAAACTGTACAGAAAACTGTTGTTCAATGTAAATAATGTCAGTAGTTTTTCAAGTCTGCGAAATTAGATTTGAAGACAAACAGCAAGTTTGTGTCCTGTAGAGAAATCACAAAGCAAGCTAGCATGCAAATTATAGGAGGTTAGAAAAGAGGGGGGGGGAGCTGCTCTAATAATCACACACACTTAATGCATTTCCTATCATAATGATGGGTAATTTAATATATGAGCTTGCACAATGTAGTGGATATAGCATTAGACTATAACTTGGGGGATTTGAACATCTCACATTCCACAAGAACCTCCCCCCCCCTTCTCCTCCTCCTCCTCTCCACCTCCTCCTCCTCCTTGTGCCATATCCAATTCTGAATATTGATGATCCTCATGGCGATTAGCCATGAAAATTGTTCTGGGAGCAATAAAATCCAATGGCCTTCCATTTGCTTTTTGTATCACAGTATGACAATCATATTACTGACCCAGTTCCGCGCATCACTTTCTGGTCCTGAGCCCTTTTGGCACGCAAAGTCCTCATCAGCTCCAGAGCAGTATTGATGAAGCTGCTGCCCTCTATCAAGATGGAGTCAAGTGGGATTTAATCCACTTGGGGACCATCACCCTTCCCTGTAGACTTTGCCACCCAAGGCTGGTAGTCCTCAAAATTGTCAGGATAGTTAACCACAGCATGACGATTGGCATTGATTCTCTGCCAGTATGGTCTACTCTATTACCATAGCAGGATAACCTGGTCAGACACTAAAGACCTACTAGGGCAGGATTTCTCAACCTTTTTAACCCGGGGGCCAGGTCACGCTCCTTCAGACAGCTTCAGGGGCTGGATGGCAATTTTGCCCTTCTTCCACCACATGGCACTTCCTAGTGTGGTGGTGGTGGTGGGGGGCCACATGAAATGGTGCTGCAGGTTGCATCCAGCCCACAGGCCACAGGTTGAAAATCCCTGTACTGGGGTTTCTGTAAGTATAAGCAAATTGACAGCACATAGCAACAAAAAAAGTTCCTAAAATAACAGAAATAGAGATTCCCACTTGGGGCAAATGTGCTATAATATCTCCTTCTGATGCAACAAAGCAGCCGCCTGATTTCAATTGCTACAGAAAGATAGCAATTTGCTTATGATGTTTATGGACATTTTTAGATAGTTTTATAGTTTTACTAGCAGATTTTGCCTGGCGGTGCCGGGCTGTTTTAAATTGTGTTGGAAGGTTTTTCTTTTGTTAATGTTTGTACAAATGAGGTTAGTCTGTAATTGTGATTTTTAAAATGTTTATTTATGCACATGGGCTGTTATAAACTGTGATTAGATTTTTTGGGTTTGTTTTTGTGGATTAAAAAAAGAGGAAAGGATGATATAATTTTTTACAATTATTTTATTTAACCAGATAATGTTTTAGTATGTGAATTTTAAAAAAATAGCTGTATCTTGGATAATAATTTTTAAAATGTGAAAGTACTTTTTTTTACATTCAATGTTGTTAAACTGTGTTTAGATGTTTTTTTGGGGGGGTTGAGTGAAAACTCTACACAGTATTTTAGAAATTTTTTATGTTATTATTGTATGATTTGTTTGTGATTTGTGTGAATGTGTGATGCAATGTTATGCTTTTGACTGTTTTTTCTCTTGTGGCCTCTGGGTGGGGCTGTTGAGTATTTCTTTTACTTTGACTGTTTTTTCTCTACTGGGTGGCGCTTCTTCCGGTAAGTAGTCTCTTTCTTTCCTCATTTCAGTTCCGGCCGTCTTGCAGGAAGGATGTCTGCTGGTAAGTTGGCTGGTTTAATTTCTTTTGGGGTTTTGGTTTGTTTTTGAATGTTTTCTGAAAACACACTGGAAATGCCCCCAAAACCTCCAAAAATGTACTGCCCTCACTCCTGCCGCCACAGGAAGTAGTGGAAGCAGCAAAAACTGCAGAAAACATGCTGTGATTGCACCCACCATGCTTCTACTGGAAGTGGGAGACACGGTGGGAGGAACCACGCCTCCAGCCCAGACATCTGTCCAAGGGGGTAAAAACATTGGCCACCCCTGGAGTATACCGTACAGCCAGAAACTCAATGGCAAGTGTTGCGTGGCGGTAAATAGCCTGACTCCCTAAAGGGGCCAATGGCTATGGGTGGATGAGCCCCTTTAGGTGGGGTGGTGGTCCCCTCAGTGAAGAAAATGCCACTGGAAACCATCATATTGGGTCCAACGGCAAAATGAGTGGAGGAGGAACTACTTCACTATTCTGATTCCCAACGGTCATGGAGGCGGAAGAGGCCATGTCAGATGGACTGGCTGTAAAGATTCACCTTGTGAATATCCTCAAGGCTGTGGCAGTCCATTGCAGTACTGCATGTCTCATTCCAAACATGCTGAAGGAGATGGCTCCGTGATCACAGTGTGTGGGTCACTTCATGGCAAGCTAGGATCCACCTTAAACAAATTCATGCGAATGGCACTCTTCCTGTTTGTCATTATGATTTCCAGGAGAAAATGTATACTTGGATACTAGTAGCAGCCGACAATGATGATTATAGTTTTATTGCCAAGATAAGGGAGTAGTGTTTTCTTCAGGTGACTGACCTTGGTCCTTTGAACCTTGACCTAAAGGAGAGCATGCATATATCTTGTACCAGTCTGCTCAGGCACCAAAGTCTCTTGAATCGAGCCAGATGCCAAGAATGTTTCTAATTTTCCATAGCCACAACCAGGAGCTGACATAATTGAGACTGCAAAGTTCACAAACCATGCCATTTAAGTAAGGTGTCATATCAAGTCAAGCCCAATATATTTTGTTATCTAAGGTGAAGAAAAGAAATGGAGCACCATTCCTCTTCTCATGTCGTAAAGCCATCTAGATTGACACCTGCATTTCCTTCTATGCTGGTTCTGGGTTGAGTTTTTCTACCAATACCAAAGTGCAGGAGGCTAGTCTGGTAGGAACACAGTAGGCTGGGGCTTACACTGCTGCTGCCTAGCATTTGCTCCTCTGTACAGTCTGAAGATCCTGCCCTGCCTAGGATTAATGTTTAATTTAAAATTGTTTTAAATATTTTATATTGTTGTAAAGACAGCTTTTTAACCCATCCAGAGACTTTGCAATACAGCCCTGGCTATGAATGTTTTAAATAAATAAAATAAATTACATTTTACAGTACTGGATAACATGAAATTCTGGCATAACAATTTGCTTTTCTGATTAATTCCCAACTCCATTTTAATTTTCTGATTCCACATAATTTTGCTTCTTTAAAAAAGAAAATCAGGCTACAGCCTTCAAATAAACCCTCCAGCATTCTCCCTTCCTGCTCAGTTTAGGAGTTTCCCCCACAAGCTTTGCCCATAGTTATCTAACCCACTGAGATTTAATAGCCCATCTACTGGTCTAATCAGGCTTAGCCCAGGGAGGGGGCATCACCGTTTAAGTTTTGTTTATAGTGTGGGTGGGTCAGGCAAAGTGGGTTATAGAACAGTACTAGAGGGGAAATTTGGCAGCTGTCTCAGATTTTCCTAGCTGTAAGTTATTACCAGGTTGCCATGCCCACAAGAAGGAAACCTGCTTAAACAAGGACACCCCTTTCTGTTCCAGCAAAACAACCACAATGACCCAGCAGAAAAAGGGACTTGTTGCCATTTCATTTCCACAATTGGGTCTCAAACCTTGGAGAACTGCTGATGAGGGTCAGCCATACATAACTCAAGAGGTCAAGGGCCTGACGCAGGTCCCATTCATGCTTTTTCAGTCAGCTTCGAGAGCTGGACGGCCATTTTGCCCTGCCTGCACAATTGGTGCCCCAGGTTTTCTTGGACTTCAATTACCAGAAGCCCAGGTCAGCACACCTGTTGAGAAACTGTGGTGTAGAGTCTCCTATGTTGAGAGTTTCTGTTAGGTTCCTCCTCCTCCTCTGTCTTCACCTTAAGCATGACAATGTGACTGTCTGAGGGTATGACCAGCTCCCCGTCTTCAGACACTTGCACTTCCATGATCAAAGAGATGATCAAGGAAAATAGAACACGTGCACTCCCCATAGCATTAAGAACATAAGAACAGCCTTGCTGGAACAGGCCACAGCCCATCCAGTCCACCATTCTGTCTCACACAGTGGCTCACCATTTGCTTCAGGGTATTCCCATGCAGATGCCTTCACCTACTTAGGATTCCCTGGAAATGGCATTGAGAGATATCCTGCCTATCTCTCCAACCCGGAGGTTGTCCTTAGGTATCCATAATTATAGGTTGCTGAGGATGATGCTCCAGCTGCTCCTGCTGTACCAACTCCTGGGCGCTTCAGTCTCTTCCAAGGCCTCCTCCAAGGCTATTGATACCCTTGTCCTCCATGAACTTGTCTAATCCTTTCTTAAAGCTATCAAGACTGACAGCTGTCACCACTTCTTCTGGCAGGGAGTTCCATAGACCAGTGATCCTCTGGGTGAAAAAGTGTTGTGTTCTGTAAAGCAGTGCCTTTAACAATGTACCTTTACCATGTGTTATCAATGTAACCTTTCTGTGTGCAACAGTATAACCTTCACCTGTATCAATGTTAGCCTAATAAGGGGACGCGAGCTAGTGACCACCAGAGGGCAGTAGCGAGCGTCCAGCTCTAATGGATCATCAGCCACCTGGTTCAGCAGCGCGGGAAGATTCCCCGCGACCTCCTCACCTGGTCAAGAAGGGCGTGACCTCCTACGACGTCACGCAGGCAGCAACCAATAGTCTGTCAACGAGCCACATTCAAATGTATAGCCAGCTGTATATATTGAGCTACCCATCCGCCATTACCACATGTTCCTCCGGATCATCATGCAATAAACCTGTGTTAAGCCAACCCTTCGGCTGTTTCATTGTCTTTGGTCCCTTACACTAAATTGGCGACGAAGGTGGGATGGCAGCCCACGGGACCAAGACATGCGCCGGTTTCGAAATCAGGAAACCGGGCGACTGGGAGATCTTCGAGATGGACTTCCAGGCCGCGCTGATCGAGTCCGAAGTCACGGAAGAGGCGAAGAAAAGAGCCATCTTCACCAGAATGCTCGGACAAGAAACAAAAAGGACCTTGGTGGACCTGATTGCACCGAGGAGGGTGAGCGAATTCAAAGCCAAGGAACTCATGCAGTTGCTGCGTGAGCACGTCCGGCCCGCCACGGCGATGTTTCCCGCTCGGAGTGCGTTTTGGAAGCGAGTCCAAGCGCCCGGGGAGACGGTCGCCACGTTCGTGGCGGCCCTGCGGCTGGCGGCCGGCCCGTGCAAATGGGAAAAACGTCGAAATTACCCTCCGAGACTGTGTGCTGTGCGGCCTGAACGACGCCGAAACCCAGCGCACATTAATGAACCAAGAGCCGCCTCCCACGCTGCAGGAGGTCGTCAGAGCGGCCCAGGCCGCAGAAGCTACGAAGGCCGGGGTCCAAGAACTCCAGGACTGGCGGCCAAAGTCGAGAAAAGCAGAGGCTCCGGTACAGGCGGCCCGGCGAACTTCGAGGTCGTCTACAGAGAGCAGCGACGACGAGGACGTACAGAAGGTCCGGAAGGAGGGCCGACGATGCGACGGCTGTGGCGCGGCCCACGACCGCGTGAAATGCCCCTTCCGGAAGGCCGAGTGCCACAACTGCGGCCGCCGCGGGCACATCGCCAAGGTGTGCAGGAAGAAGCGCGAGTCCCGGAGGAGCTCCCCAGACCGTTCCGCGGGACGAGACCGCTCAGCGAGACCCAAAGACGGCGCCCAGGCCACGCGGAAGCAGGACGGCGTGGGCCGCATCACCGATGGCAGCGAGGACGACACCCCAGTGTTCAGCGTGTCTACGGGACCCCCCCGCTACTTTGTTGAGGTACTAGTCCAAGGGGTTCCCATTAGGATGGAAATTGACTCGGGGTCCTCATATTCAATCATTTCCCAGAGGGAGTTTTTCGGAATTGCCCCCCAAAAGCGGCCCAAGCTCAAAGCGTTGAGGGCCACACTACGGGACGTGCAAGGGAACGGTATTCCAGTGTTGGGGGTTGGAGAATTTCAGGTCAAATTCAAGGAGCACGCCGCGTCCCTTCCCCTGGTCGTGCTCAAGGGAGGAAATTGCAGCCTCCTCGGGACTCAATGGTTCCAGCCCCTGGGTTTGTTCATTGGGGGGGTGCATGCCGTGGGGATGCACGCTGTTGGGACTGACCCAATTCAGGAGGTGTGCGAGGCGCACCCCGAAGTCTTCAAAATGGGACTGGGGAGATTCAAGGGGCCCCCAGTGACTTTCGACCTGGACCCGGAGGTCCGCCCTGTTCGCCTAAAACCACGCCGGGTGCCGTTCGCACTCAAGGACAAGATAGAGGCGGAACTGGACAAATTGGTGGGTCAGGGGATTCTTGTGCCTGTAGATTCTGCGGAGTGGGAAACTCCAATTGTAACTGCTCTTAAGTCCAATGGGGAGGTCCGCATATGCGCCGACTACAAGTGCACCATCAACAAGGCGATCCGCCCGAATGCATATCCGGTGCCGGTAGTCAGCCATCTGCTGGCCAGGTTACACGGGGGGAAATGTTTCGCTAAGCTCGACTTAGCGCAGGCCTACCAGCAGCTCACGGTGTCTCCTGCCGCAGCTGCTGCGCAGACCATAGTCACCCATAAGGGGGCGTTCCAGGTGACGCGCCTCCAATTCGGCGTGAACTCGGCGCCAGGAATTTTCCAGTCACTCGTGGAACGCCTCCTGAAGGGTCTGGAGGGGGTGTTGCCTTATTTTGATGACGTGTTAATAACAGGGGGGAGTCGGGCGGAATTGGCCAAGAGGTTGGGGAAGGTCCTGACTATATTCGAGAAGGCGGGGCTGAGGTTGCGAAAGGACAAATGCGTCTTCTTCGCAACCGAGGTTGAATTCCTAGGGTTTTGTGTGACTCCTGAGGGGATAAAACCATCCAAGTCTAAGGTGGCAGCCATCAGGAAAGCTCCCCGCCCCACCTCCAAGCCCGAGTTGCAGTCGTTCCTAGGGCTGCTCAACTTTTACCACTCCTTCCTTCCCCGGAAGGCAGCGGTGGCTGAACCGCTACACAAGCTGCTAAAGAAAGAGCAGGCATGGAAGTGGGGCGATGACCAAGAGAGGGCATTTAGTGAGCTGAAAAGCCTCCTGGCGTCCGACGCCATACTGACCCACTTCGACCCCAAACGCCCAGTAGTTCTGATCTGTGATGCATCTCCAGTGGGGGTGGGGGCGGTGCTGTGCCACGTGCTGGAGAACGGAAGGGAGGCCCCGATAGCATTTTACTCCAGGTCCCTGTCCCAAACAGAGAGAAACTACGCACAGACGGACAGGGAGGCCTTAGCGATAGTCTCGGGGACGAAAAAATTTCACGATTTTCTGTATGGCCGCCCCTTCACCATCGTGACGGACCACAAACCCCTGCTAGGCATTTTTACCGCGTATAAGCCCACCCCTCAAATCCTGTCTCCAAGGATGCTCAGATGGGCCATTTTTCTCAACGCGTATCAGCACGCGTTGGTCTACCGGCCCGGGAAAGAGATCAGCCATGCGGACGCCCTATCTAGGTCTCCCCTTCCCCTAACGCCCAGCCAGGTGAGCATGGGGGAGCGGGACCATCAGGTTCTCATGATAGAGGTGCTGGATTCGCCCCCCGTAGTGCCCGCCGACATTGCCAAAGCGACAGAGAAAGACAAAACGTTAGCGACAGTAAGCTCCTGGCTGCAGAAAGGGTGGCCCGCATCGTCCCCAGCGGAGGAGTTCGCTCCATTTTTCAGAAAAAAGCTAGAACTGTCCCTAGAGAGGGGGTGTCTCTTGTGGGGGCAGCGGGTGGTGATTCCCACTTCCCACTGCTCAAACTACTTCACGTCAGCCACCCCGGCATCGTGCGATCCAAGGCGCTGGCCCGGAGTTACTTCTGGTGGCCCCAGCTAGACGCCGACATCGAGCACATGGTCGGCACTTGTGAAAGTTGCCAATGCTCCAGACCGGAGGAGGCCCGCCTTCCCCACAGGGAATGGGACGCGGCTAAGGGGCCGTGGTCCCGGGTGCACGTAGATTTCGTGGGCCCATTCAGAGGCACCCTGTTCCTCCTTGTAGTGGACGCTTTCTCCAAATGGTTGGAGGTTATCCCAGTCACGAGCACCTCCTCGGCCCAGACCATTAGGCATTTGCAGAGGCTCTTTTCCACGTTCGGCATACCCGACACGTTAATTAGCGACAACGCTAGTTGTTTTACGTCCTCCGAGTTTAAGGCATTCATGGAGATTAACACCGTTCGGCATATTACCTCCGCCCCGTTTCACCCAGCCACCAACGGCCAAGTAGAGCGCCTCGTCCGCACCACGAAGGATGCGTTGCGGCGCATGGGCCCAGGGGATTTGAACCTCCAAGTGTGCCAGTTTCTGCTAGGGTACAGGGTGACCCCGTTGGCGTCAGGATACTCCCCCGCAGAGCTCTTAATGCACAGGAAGCTGACCACCATCCTTACTAGGCTAGACCCCATGAGGGTAGAGGACAAAGGAAGGAACATCGGGCTGGAGGTTACAAAGAGTTTCAGCATA